>CM057837.1:32649816-33849816 GCA_030068075.1 Paguma larvata
TGGACCAAATAAATAAACCTAACCACTGATTATATAAATAAGTAAATAAATAAATAAATAAATCTAAATTATTTGCTGGCAAACATTTACGTAGTGTCTACAATATGCAAGATGCCAAGAGCCCGAAAATTATTTACTCACTTAAATCCTCATTTGAGGAAGTACAATAAAACCTGGCAAGTAACTTGTTCTGGGAGAGCTCCACAAGATGAGCAAACATTTCTAATAAGTTTTAACTTGATAAATAAGTGATATCTTACAATACGAGTTGTACATGACCCCGAACATCACATGATCACAACTGAGCCAATGGTTCTCTCTCTTTCTCGCTATGGGATTGTGGGTGATCGTATCCCATGCTCAGATGCTCAGTCTCAGGCTGCAGTGTTTGACAGAAATCAGTGATCTTGCAGAACATTGAAAGGCTCCCACAACTGGCACTAGTGTATTTTTTTTGTCACTTCACAGCACCTAGGGACAGTCCTTTGCTTTTCCGTACCAGAGTAAGCTTGGGAAGTCTTTGCTTCATTCTAGGTCAGACTGCCTGCAGATATAGAACCTTTCCTCTGCTGCCTTATTGCCAATTACATTAAATACAGTATATGACAGGAGTTTATTAATACCGTACTGTAGTCAACATCTGTACGAGTGTATACAATGGCCCTCATGCAGAAAAAGATTCCATTGAACCAATAGATAGCAGTGATTCCTGTTAGTGATAGTGAAAGTCATCTACACAATAACTCTCCTCTCTCTGGTCTCCCTCACACCAGCCATGAAGATTTTCAAAGGTAAGTGCAGGTTAATTTGTTTAATTTATATTTTGTATTTTATTTGTTGTTTTGTATTATATTACAGTATTATAATCATTTTTATAGGAATGCTTTTGGGTCTGGAATGAATCATCTGAATTTCCATTATTTCTTATGGAGAAATTTGCTTTGATATACAATTGCTTTTGATTACAAGCATGTTTCAGAAACGAATTAGGCTCATAAACCAAGGTTTTACTGTACTATTCTTACTCTCATATTACAGATTAAGAAATTGAGGTCCAAGAGGGTTCAGTAAGTTGCCATAGTCTCATAAGTAGTTAGTGACAGAGCCAGGATTTGAACTTAGAAAGTAGCTCTCAGCCAGTTCTCCTAGCTGCTGCATTATGGTGCCCCATATCAGATCACAAAGAGGCAGACCAGGTCTCATGCAGATACACAGGTTTCTTACAAATTCCAGATATCCGGGTTCTTTCTATATTTCATCTACTGTCTCTGCTTTACTTTATGACATGAAAACAAAGAGGTGCCCTCTCCCCTACCTCCCCAAAGGCAATATACTTCTTAACGTCTAATGGAGGAGAGGGATTGGTTTCTTATTCCTGAGTCTGCTTCTCCCTGTGTTTCACTGGCCCAAACTTGCCCAGTATGCCTCTCATCTCTGAACTAATGACAGGCAAGGGGCTGGGTTGGCAGGATTGCATTGG
Source organism: Paguma larvata (assembly GCA_030068075.1). NCBI lineage: Eukaryota > Metazoa > Chordata > Mammalia > Carnivora > Viverridae > Paguma > Paguma larvata. Next base: position 32,651,297 of record CM057837.1, read on the forward strand.
CTTAACTTCAGGTCAATTGTTTGGAATAAAGTTAATGATAAAGAATCAATCATGAGATCTATTGTAGACACCAACATTTCTAGGTATAAACCTGGTTTGAATGCATTGCCTCATCAGCTTATTCAAGTGATACATAGCAGTTCATGGTATTCCCTTGTAATGAAATGACATTTTAAAATGTCGGAGCACTTTTACATGTGTTGTCTCATTTCCCAATTAGTAGGCAGTACAAGTTTTATGATCCATACTTCTTAAATGAGGAAACAGATGTTCAGGAAGGAGGATGTGTGTTTTTCAAAGATACACCACTAGTTGGCATGAGAGCAAAGATTTGAACCTGTGTTTCTTAACACATGGTACAGCCACTATCAACTAACTGCTCTGTCTTCATTAGATGTGAAGTAACACACTAACGAGCAATCTCTGGGCAGGGTGGATATCTAACTGGGTCATTTTAGGCTGATTTTATTTATTTTAAAATTTCTTTAGCAGGACTTAAGCATTTTGTATTTTACTTGATTCTCCTGGGCAATTTCTAACTAGGTTTTGCCTCTTATACTCAGCCTAAATGTTCTACTTTTTCTATCCCTAAGGATTTGGGCTGTTAAAATTTTTTAATGCTGGAAGCTTTTTATGCATGAAGAAAAAGTTTGGGAAGAACATTATAGCAGCCAAATCTCCAGGACATGATGCACTTCCTCTGCAAGGAATTAAAACTTTTAGAACTTCTTTGTTTCATTAAAAGTATAAGAACAAGCATTAATTAACAGGAAAATTATTAAAATAATGCATAAAACATGTCCTGCTGGTTGCTGGAGTCTGACAGTCTTAATTCTCTTTTCTTTTTATTTTGCTCTTTTTGTTCTATAAATACTATCCAAAGCTGAACCACGATGCCATAACTTAATTCATTTGACAGAACTAACTGTAATGATAACCATAGTAGGGGTGTGACTTTAAGCATTGTCATCTTTAGAGACTTTGGGGTTTATGATGTAGTGAAGCCAAAAATTAGTACACCATGGCTCTGAGGGGCCAGTATGTTATTGGTTTTGTCATGACCCATGACCCATGATAAAAAGAGCTGGAAATATTTACAACGCCTGGAACATAACAGACACTAATGCATATATATATTTCTTGATAAATGCTGAATAAATGAACTCCTACCTTTTTTTAAATGGGAAAAGTAAAAACCCAGAGAGGGAAAATACTGGTTCAAGTTTATGGCAGAGCCAATACCAAGATACAACGCTCTTGATTCCTAGTCTAGTGCTCATTCTACCAAGATATGAGTTGGGGAAAGGCCTTCATGCAAGTGTCAAGGCAAGTTATCTAAATAAAACATATAAAATAAATAGTTAGGCAGAGTTATAAGAAAGGTGCCCCTTAACTGGGCAGATCTTTAATGTGGGGTTAGATTAGAATTTTGTGAAGATCATGAGAAAACTAAGCTTAGGACTGGTAGAAGCAGCAAGGTGTGGATTTGTAAGCGAGGGTTTCAAAGAGTCTTGGTGGGCAAACCGTCTGTTAATACTTTCTATTGAAGACTTCTGGTAAGTTTCTATAATGAGAAAATAAGTGGTTTACCTGGGGAAGAGTCTTTTGAAATGCTAAAGTTGTGTTGATGGAAACAGTGGAATAATAAAGTCGTACAGACAAAGTAAGCTATGTGGTTTCAGTCCCCGAAAGGAAAAGACAGAAAAGCTCTAGGTCTCTAAAAAGGGGGTGGTTCAGAGGGCTACACAAGGCAGAGCAACTGATAAAGTGGCAGTAACTTAGGGAAGACTCAAGAACATCTCCATAGGGAGAAAGAGCCCATGATTTATGTCTTTCCACTTATATTCCTTCTTGGGGCGGGGGGGAAGCTTCTATGGAAAACCTAAGAATTTTTTTTATTGGAGAGTTTGAGACCTAAAGAGGTAAAACTGTGTCCTTTTGTGCTAAGGAAATAAGCAATGGTTTTGGAAATTAAGCAGAAGTTAGATATCTGTAGGACAAGGCTATGTGCCGAAAATTACTGAATAGCAAAACAAAATAAACCTAGCCAAAAGCCCACCTACAACAACAATGAAAACAAAACACCCCTTTTAATTTTAAAAGAATACTTTGCTTGGAACCTTTTTAATGATGGTTGGTTAACTTATCGCTCTAAAATTGTTTTCTATTGATTGCTGTCTAGGTCACAGTTACTTTTATGAATCTGTTACTTAGTAGGTATAATATTTATTTATGGCTTAAATTTTGCAAATGGTTTTATGTCATAGTGGTCCAGGAATAGAAATGGATGTACCTATAGTTTATTTGAGATGCAATGGGTTGTCAATCCCTTTTCAGTGAATTCCCTAGGGCTGCTCTCAGTGTTAGTATGCTCATTGAGAACCACCAGGTTGGGATTCATACTGATGTTCACTTGGAAAGGTCTAGAAAGACTTATAGTAGGTGACATTGTGAGTTTTTCCAGTTTATCAAGTACTTTTGATGTCTGCTATTTTATCTTAGTTTTTTGTGTCTTTTCAAACACAAAATAAGTTGTTTGAGGTCCAACTATTCAAGTTTTCTTTTCTTTTTGACTATCTCTTCTTATCATAATCCATTGTCTTTCTCCATGACTCTGCTATAAATAATGCAAATAGGTTTTCATTCTCTAATACCCCAGAATACCTGACTTCCTGGGCTTGGAAATCCTATAGTTATTCATGACAATTTGGTTACATTTTCCACTTTCCACTTTTCTCCTGACTACATTCACAATTCTCAGTCTTCAGATGGGACTTTGAATGTCACGAAGTGGGAAAAAACTCCAATTTGCAGTGAAGAACTTGACTGTCAAGCTGGGGGATCTGGAGCTGAAAAAATTTCTATGCTGGTACTTAGCATGAGAGCCAGACGTGACAGTGTTGAAATGTTTAAGGAACAAGTACCTCTCCCGATGATCACTTTCTTTTTCTTTTTTTTCCCAGTTCCTATTTATTTAATTCCAGCATAGTTAAAATACTATTATATTAGTTTCACGAGTACAATGTAGTGGTTCAGCAATTGTATCTATACATTACTCAGGACTCATCATGGTAAGTGTGCTCTTCATGCCCTTCACCTCTCACCCATCCCCCACCTGTCTTCCCTCTGGAAATGATCAGTTTGTTCTCTATGATTAAGAGTCAGGTTTTTGGTTTGTCTCTTTTTTTCTTTTTCATTTGTTTCTTAAATATGAACGTGATATTTAGCTTTCTCTGACTTATTTCATTTAACATTATACTCTCTAGGTCCATCCATGTTGTTGTAAATGGCATGATTTCATTCTTTTTAATAGCTGAATAATATTCCATTGTATATATTTATTCTACATCTTCTCTGTCTATGTATCTATTGATGGACATGAGTTATTTCTATAATTTGGCTATTGTAAATAATGCTTCAGTAAACATAGGAGTGCATATATCTTTTCAAATTAGTGTTTTTGTATTGTTTGGGTAAACACCCAGTAGTGTATTTACTGGATCATATGGCAAGTCTATTTTTAATTTTCTGAGGAACCACCATACTGTTTTCCATAGTGGCGGCACCAGTTTACATTCCCACCAACAGCGTAAGAAGGGTCCTTTTTCTCCTCATCTTTGCTAACATTTGTTGTTTCCTGTGGTTTTGATTTTAACCATTCTGACAAGGTGAGGTGATATCTCCCCAGATTCCTTTCAATTCTTTCATGACGCAGATGAAGAAATTGAGTTCCCTTGTACAGAAAGGAAAAGTGATCCACTTAAAAACACATCTTGGTCTCTAATGTATTTTAACATAAAAATTAACATTGGCAAAGCCATTGAATTTTGGGAGTTCTTTTACTACTTTCTTTGCTCAAAATTTTTTTCATTAAAATGTGTAGTTATATTTGTGATTATTCACAGCATGGGGAACAACAGCCCGAGTACAGACTGGGTCTTTCTTCTGAAAATATCAAACCATTTTCAAGTCTTTTATCTCAGCCGGCAGAACGTGGCACGTACCATGTTCACTCTAGCAGATCTTAAGGGCTTTTAATAAAATATTACCACACATTATGTATATATTCATATTTCATTGTAAACATATTTACCAATTTTGTTCTTCTCAGATATAATATTTCATGAGTTCAAAGAAGCAAATCCTGGGAGGGCAACATTGGCTGCCCAAGACCAAATACAAATATCAGAAGGTTAACATTGATTCTTTTAAAAGTCTTTCTTTCAATGTTTGAATCTTACTAGTCATGGTCTCTATGCAAACATTGAATAACACTAGTGTGTTCATTGACTGGGGGGATCATGTAAAACCACCCCCCCCCCAGCCCCCAGCCTTTGGGAAACCTAACTAAGCATTTTATGTGTATAAATGCTCCCTTCCTGTTTTTTTTTTTTTTTTGTTCTTTAAAGGTAGAGCAAACAAGACTCATGACAGACATTAATGTCCTATTATAAAAAAGGACAAAAACAGATGTAACAGAAGGTCTTTCTTGCATTCAACCCCACCTCTTTAATTTTCCCTTTCTGCCTTTTTTGGGCTATCTTCCCTGCACCTGAATCTTAATTAATTAAAAAAAAACTGCAAGTCTTGCTAAAACAGTTCTTGAGAGTAAGAGTTATCAGAACAGCATTTCACAGGTGGTCCTGAGCAAGAGGCATGCAAACTAGAACAGAACTAGAACAATTACTGTTTTGTGGCAGCAGTTGAAGACTAACGTGGTTACCTGAGCCGAGCTACCCAGACCCATTCTCTCTCTTGCACTCACTTTTACAGAACTCTGGCCCAATTTTGACTCAGAGTTATCCTGTCTCAGGTCCCCTCTGATGTGCATCAGTTGAGCAAAGCCTTCATTAGAGCCACTTCAGCTATTTTCTCTTCACGCTTTGAAACAGAAACCAGACAAATCCTGCTCACTCTAATATCTCCTCTGGAAAATCCTTATTCACCCCTAAGGATAGATGATGCCTGCCCTGTATTCTCTCTAAGCCAGCCCAGAAATTCCTTTATTATGGCATTTAACATACTGAATGACAATTGTCTCTGTTACTCTCAAGAGAACATAAGCTCCTTGAAAACAGGGACTTTGTCTTGTGTTGATCTGTAGGGACACTCATATGTTTCCAAAATGAATGAATGAATGACAGAATTGAGTTACGTAGGCACAAAGTGATGATACCTTCTTCCTAAGCCTGCTTCATTTGAAGTCTAGCCGTAATTCTTAACCTGGCCAGATCTCAGTAATTAACTGTCTCGAAAGAATGTGTATATGGAGAAACAGAGTAACTGAAGAACTGCTCATTATCACCAGTCTCTAAGGAAAACTCTCCGGGTTTCATTTCCATAATTCAGTTGTAACCATGTGGTTCAGATGATGTTAAACAAGTTAATTACTATTGATTTGTTCTTGGAAAATTAGTGCTGGACATTAAACCTGGCAGCAACTTTCTCATGTTAGGATTATGTCTCCCTCTACCTTCCCCATCTTCTTCCCTGTAAGTTGTTTTGATAGGTTTAAATATCATGGGGATGTTTAAGTTTCTGCATAGGCCCCATAGTATTGACTTGATACATGATGGTTCCTTTGGATGGATGGGTGCTGTCATTTTCTAGACTGGCTGTTTCTTTGAAGACCCCAATCTCTTAAATATGACTCAGTATCCTTGGGAATGAGGTCCTGATTGATTCAATTTCTTAGTCTCATCTAAGAAAAATGCTTCTTTCTCTTTTGCTTTCTCTTTTATAGAGTAGGGAGTATAAAATACAGCTTATTGGACTTCATGTTAGTAGTTCAGAAGATGGCACATAGTAGATGCTTCTTAAGTGTTCACCCAGTGAGAGGAAAACAGACAATTAGAGATTATAGTCATCACAACAAGTCATGGTAGAAATGAGACCAGGAAGCATCAGAGGTCAGAAGAGAAGTAGGGCTAGCACAATCATAATTGGTATCCTCTGTTTCTTCTTGTCATTATTTCTCCTCTCCTTAACCTTCAATCTAACAGGAAAAAGAATCCCTAGGCTGGTGTCACAGATTTTCCCATTCTCCAAATCTGTTCTTCAAAGTGTATGCTGTGGATTTTAGTTCCACAAGGTACAGAACTTGGTTGCCTTGTCACACAGTGTAGGGGGATGCTGGCAATAGCCACTTGTCTCTTTACTGTTCCAGGAACTCTGATGGCTTCCTCTTGCAAGCTGCTGGAACTCTCTGCCCAAGAGTCTTCTTTGAGCTCAACCAACATGTGGGACAAAATGGAGGTGCTGAAGAGTTGAGAGAGCTGGGCTTGGCCTTTGGCCGAGGATGGGAGTTGGTAAATGAAAACCTCACCTTCTCTGCCTCTTAGGTTAGACAACTCTGAGATGCTTTCAACACTGTCACCTAGAAGTCCCCAAGTTCCTTGTCCTGTTTGCCTTCTCCACTTCCTCAATAAACTATTTGTATTCAAATCCTTATCTTAGTTCTTCTAAGGGAAGAACTTCTCAGGGAACCAATGCTAACATATGCATCAAATGGCTTTCTTAGTCAAAGGAATTTGTGAGGTATTGGGTTAAAGTCACACAGGTGTCTGCTTCTCAGAGTCTTTAATATGCTAATATTTATTATGAATATCAAAGGAAGGGGAATTAGTGTGGGTTATTCCCAAACTTAATTAGGAGGGTCTTTCCCTGCCCCCTAGCCCCAAGCATTTTCTAAGATTAGTTTGTAAGGAACAAACTTGAGAATTTTACCTTTGAAACATTCTAACACCAACAAAATCTTCTTATAAGAAATATGTTGTAGCAGATGATCAGCCTTAAAGGACCAGGAGTTTTTATATTGGTATTACTACTATTACTAGTTATGAGTAGTTTCAATAACACATCATGGTTTTTCAAAGGGTAGGAAACTCTCAACTCTTGTGAGGGTATAACTTCAGCTCCACTGTGGATGATCAGTCTTGGTGAGCAGACAGTTGACTCAAATGATGGGGTCACCTCAGTCCCTAAAACCCTGGCAAGGAAGTAATGGCAATGGTAAATACAGTAACATTTTAAGTTTTGTGGTTTTGATAGAAATACAACATTCTGATCTGAAAAGACAGATATGAGGAAACTGAAGCTCTCAGAAAGATTAAGTGAAGTATCCAAAGTCACACAGCTAAAAAAATGGTAAGTGAAGGGCCAGGAGTTTGAGCTCCATCCTAGTCTCGTGCTCTTTTCTCTGTTCCGCATGGAGTCCGTGGGATGTGGGAGCAAGAGGATTGAAATAGAGAGAGACTGGAGATAATGTAAGAATCTGGAGGAGAACGGCGGTGGAAGTTTGTATTATGGACTCTTAACTAGATGGGTCTTTGTATCTTTGGACAGAAATCAAAGTCCGTGTTCCCCTTTCTCTTTCATTTTCCTTTCTGTGATGTTCTTACACATGATGATAGCCAAGGTAGTGGACAAGATTTCCACTCCACAATATGGAGGTCACAACACCTTCTCTCTACTCATTTACGTCTTTCTGAGAAACCCAGTTTGGGGACCACACATTCGACTTTTCTTCCATTAACACTGCTTTCTTATTCTTGAAAAGGGCTAGAAGTGATACAAGGTTTTTTTTTGGTTTTGTTTTTTTTTACTTAATCTTTCAGTACTTATTATTTTAAATAGTATTTTAAAGTATATTAAATAGTGAGAGCTTAATGATCTGTACAGGAAAACTAGAAGCAAGGCTTACAGTTCCAGACCTGGGAAAAAAATCTAGTGGAGACTTTTTACAAGAAAACAAAATTGATGTTGCAAAGCTGTCTTTTGAATTTTTCTACTTTGCCTTGGAGTTTCTGCGTAATAATTATGTGTGCTCTCACTACCACAGTTCAACTGGACATCACTTAGTCTTTCTCTACTTTCTGTGGCTCTTAATATGTTTAATACTCTGAAGACAATTCTAAGAGATTCTGACAACGACAAATGCTTTATGAATCCTTATAGGTAAAATAAAAAAAAAAATTAAAAAACACAAAGACTTAGTCATATAGAAATTCTGGTTCTTGGAAATGGGGTACAATTCAGTGGTTCTCAATTCGCTCTGCACCATAATAGACAGGACGTAAGGTGCATCATGACGCCTCTGTTATGGACTTAACCAATACCGACTATGGTGTCTCTTCTTTCTCTTTCATTCCAGAGAGACTTCCTGAAAAGTAACTTTTTGCAAATCTGGTAACTCATCACTGATGTTATTCTAAACAATACATTTAAAATAATTAAACATTTAAAAATAATTATTTCAACACTATAGCCTCATCTCCAGTTGCAGAGCATGAGTCTATCCTCTTGTCAAAAATGTAAAACAGTAGATATCTATATCAATTAAAAATTAAAAGCTTCCCTTTCCTCCTACGCTCCAAATTCTGTTCCCTTCCCCAAATAAACCCTATGGTTTGGGGTTGTATCCTTCCTAAACAGGAGACCATTTAAGGGACTTCCATTGTTGCTATTTTTGTTGCTATTTTTACTATTTCAAACAATGCTGCATTTTGTGCCCATGGCCAGCATTTTCAGTCTGAAGAGTATACCTACGTTAAACACAGCAGGTCCTGCCGATGCCTCCAAAGGGCTAGAACAACATACACAGGCGTCAATAGTCTGAGATAGCACCCAGTTCCTCCCTTTGCCAATAGTGAATGTTAGCACTTCTGTTTTTTAAGTTGCTAGTTAGAAAAATGGCACCGCTATTTCAATTTGCATTTGCTTGGCCACAAGAGAGATTAAAACCAACTTTTCAATAACCTTTTTGGCCATTTGACTTCTTTAGGAATTATTTATTCATAATTTCACTGATTACTTACCTGTTGTGGCTCAACTCCAAACCCACCCTTCTAGATTCTGCTCTATCATGCTGGAGCCGCAGCCTTGAAAACTGGATTCCTCTGTCATTATTGCTTCTTTGGGTCTATCAGCATAGGGAGTCTATATTAGAGGGAGATTAAAAAGTGCCAGAATGAGAGAAGGAACTTCACTTTTTTTTTTTTTCCATGTTGCTGTTAGCATTGCTCCTGCAGCAACAGTGAGTTCCAACTTCTCTGATTTCTCTCAGCCTCCCCAGAACCCTGCCTCTTTATTTTCTTGTTCCCCCAGCCCTAGAAGTGATAGCTGCTTACTATACTTGACACGTCTAGGTTATCCTTGTGTTACTTTTCTCCTTCAGCCCTCCGACACCTTGGGTAACCAATTTACTGTATTAAATCCCCTGTTCAAAATACTTAGTGTATTTCTCAAAATTTTACTGACTGGCCCTTGACTATCGGCTGATTTATCAGTTAGGATATTTTTAGTATTATTATTAATTTTCAAGAGCTCTTTCTGATTTAATACATTGCTTTAAATGTTGTAAATATATTCTCTCAATGCAAAATTTCCATGTTCTTATTTTTGTGCCTTAGCTTGAAGTTTTCTAAAAATTATAACTTGAGGCAAAGATTATATGAAAATGATTTAGTAGAGGATGTAAACCATGGTCCCCACATAAGAGGGGGAGGAGAGAAAGTAAATGCAAAATGGTCTGTTACTGAGCTGGCCACAGCCTCAGAAGGAAAAAAGGAAAGCATGGCCAATTTATCATTCCTTCGGGGCTGATGATGCCATATGGAATCACTGTGTCTTGGTATAGACCTGGGGAAAAGGATGAGAGATTTATGTATAGACTTCTTTCTTAATCTTGTTCCCTACCACCCATTGCTCAAACTTTGCCTCACCATAGTTGGCTTCGAAGCACTTCCCTACCACTCCTCCCTCCCAGAGTTCAAGGGACTCAGAGCTGCTGTAGATATGATGGAGTTGGGTACCGAAGTGACTGGGACCCCACTGCAGCAGGCCCAATAATGCCATGCTGGAACCCAAACTCAAGTCCTTCAAGGTGAATGAGAAACCCAGCAGTGAACCCCAGGGTCTCCACCAAGCAGGTGGTCTAGACATGGGAGCAGGTGGGAATGACCAAATCTAGGGAAAAATAACCCATCTACACTATGAATAAATATGTTATAATATGGATCTGTTTCTGCTTTCTCCAATCTATTCCACCAATCCATTTGTCAATAAGTCTTTATATTGAATTGTTTTATAAAATGATCTTTCCCACTCCTGTGTATTTTACAGTGTTCATAATTTTAGAATCCTAAACTTCTTGAGATTTTTATCAGAAGTGATTGATTTATTGATTAATTTAAACAGAACTAACATCTATAAATCTTTCCAGGCAGAAAAAATGACTTGTCTTTCCATACATTTGGGGTTATTTGAGCTTCTACAATTTTTCATCTATTTTATTTTATTAAGTTGTTTTTAAATTTTAATTCCAGTATAGTTAACATACAGTGTTATATTAGTTGCAAGTGTACAATATAGCGATTCAACAATTCTTTTGAATCACTATATTCATTACTCAGTGCTCATCACAGCAAGTGCACTCCTTAATCCCCATCACCTATTTCATCCATACCCCTTCACCCACTTCCCCTCTGGTAACCATCAGTTTTTCTCTATAGTTAAGAGTTTGTTTCTTGGTGTGTCTTTTTGTTTTCCCTTTGTTTGTTTTTGTTTCTTAAATTCCACATGAGTGAAATCATATAGTTTTTGTCTTTCTGTGACTAATTTTGCTTAGCATTATACTCTCTAGCTCATCTATGTTGTTGTAAATGGCAAGATTTAATTCTTATGGCTGGATAATATTCCACAGTGTATATATATGCCATATCTTCTTTACCCATTCATCTGTCAGTGGACACTTGGATTGCTTCTATCATTTGGCTATTGTATATAATGCTGCAACAAACATAGGGGTACGTATATCCTTTCGAATTAGTGTTTTCGTGTTCTTTGGATAAGTACCCAGTAGTGCAATTCCTGGATCATATGGTGATTCTATTTTTGATATTTTGAGAAACTTCCATACTGTTTTCCAGGATGGCTACACCAGTTTGCATTCCCACCAACAGTACATTAGGGTTCCTTTTTTCTCCACATTCTTACCAGCACTTGTTGTTTCTTGTTCTTCTCAAAAAATTGCTTCTACAATTTTTAAAAAGCATTTCCTTCACATTTCGCATATTCCTTGAATTTTATTCCCAGTTTTTATTGCATTTTGTGATATTTTTCCCCACAGTGCCATTTTATGCTTGGTTATTTCCGGCCATTGGTATATTGTTGGTGTTACTCACTTTAGTCACTTCCTAGAGCTTTCCCATTGGTGATAATAGTTACTCAATAGTTTTTGTTGGATTTTTATGTAGATAAAAGCAACACAACTTTATCTCTTTTTTCGCTATTTATACATTTTATTTATTACTGTTTTAATTTTATGTTCTCGTCCTCCTGTTCAATGTTGGTTAGCAAGCGCACCAGTGGGCATTCTTATCTTGATTCTTTTATGGGAATGTTTTTAGAAATGTTTTACCCCTGAAAATAATGTTAGCTTAGATTTTTTAATAAATATCTTATCAATCTAAGGAAAATGTCTATAGACATTTTATCAGTTTAAACTTGTTGAGAAGTTGATTTCAAGCACAAAGTATTAAATTTTGTTAAATACTTTTCTGGCATCTTTTTATCAAGAAGATTATATTTTCCTTATACTTTAATCTGCTAATTGCAATCTTTTAAATAGTAGATTTCCTAATGTTAAGTACCACTGCATTATTGGGATATAATGATTATAATTTATCTCTCTTTTAATATACTACTGGATTGGATGTGCTAATATTTATTTAAGATGAGAGATCTATAAAGATAAGTGAGATTGACCTTTTTCTGCTTTTGTGTTGGCCCGATATGTAGTAAGTATTGAGTTACAGTAGACTTGTAGATTGAGTAGACATATTTTCTAGAAGAGCTTATAACATGGAAATTTGCTGTTTTCTTGAGAGTTTTGAGGAAGTAACCGAAGAAATCATCTGGGTATGATAACAATAGAAAATTGACTACTCTTAAAGTTCTTCTATGGTTACTGCTTTGTTGATTTAAATTTGAATTGATATTTTTCTGTAAAACCAGTTCTTTCAATCAAGATTTTTCAGAAGTATTTTCATAATGTTACATGTAATATATACTTCTGAAAGCCTCTTGTATATTAGTAATTATGACTCTTTATCTTTCCCAGATTTTGTGACTTCTTTCTTTCTTTCCTAAGTAGATATTCTACAAATTTAATAAATTAATTGGTTTTAAAAACAAAAGCAAGGTTTTAATCAATTCAAACTGTTTTGTTTTGGTGTTTTTTTTTAATTTACATATGATTTTATTCTTATTAATTCATTTTTTCTATTTGTTTCACATTTGCATCACAGTTCCTTTATGAATAGTTCATTTATTTACAATCGGTTTTTTCCCCTCCAAACATAAACATTTATGACTCTTCATTTTCCTTTGAAAGTAGCTTTGATCTCATTCAGTGGATTTAGTATTTAGTGTTCACATTGCCATTCACTTATAAAACATTTTAATTAATTTTATTTCCATCTTTAACTGCTTAGTCATTAAGGCATAATTGACATTCTGCCCCTATGTGATATGTAAAATTTGACAAGTTTTGACATATAGATACATATATGTGAACTCCTTAAACCATCACCACAGTCAAAATAATGAATACATCTACTATCCTCAAGTTTCTACTTCTGCCTTTATAATTCTCCTTTCCTGTGTATCTACCTCCAGGTAGCCACTGACTTGCTTTCTATAACTAATCACTAGTTTGAATTTTCTAGATTCTTTAAATAAATGGCATCATAGAGAACATACTCTTTTTTTACCTAAATTCTTTCACTCAGCGTATTTTGAGATTCATCCATGTTGAGCTCATTCTTTTGCATTATAATATTATATTTATGAATATGCCACTATTTGTCCATTCATCTCTTGATGGACATTTGTTGTTTTCAGTTTGAGATTATTACAAATAAAAAGCCTATGTATGGACATAGGCTTTCGTTTCTTCAGGAAATATCTAGTGGAATATATGGGTCTTATATATATGGGCATATGTGTAACTGTTTAAAACACTGCTGTTTAAAACTGTTTTACAAAGTGTTTGTATCATTTTACATTTCACCAGTAGTATAGGAGAGCTCACTTATTCTACGACCTTATCAGTATTTAATATTTTTGGTCTTTTGAATCTTAGACATCCTAGTAGGTATGTAGTAGCATCTCACTGTGGTTTTAATTTGTGTTTTCCTAATGACAAATAATGTTGAGTATCTTTTCATGTGTTTAGTTATCATCTGCACATCTTCTTTGGTAAAGTGTCTATTCAAAGCTTTGTCCATTTTTAGAGTTTTATTTTCTTAAGTTGTAGGAGTTCTTTGTATATTCATTCAGCTATGTGATTTACAAAGATTTTCTCTTGGTCTATGCCATGTCTTTTCAGTCTCTTAACAGTGTTTTTGAAGACAGAAGTTCTATTTCCTTTATGGATGGAACTTTTAGTTTTGTGTCAAAGAAATCTTTGCCTTACTCATTGTTCAGAAATATTTCATCCCATGTTTTTCTAGAAATGTTATAGTTCTATGATTTTGTATATGAGTAAATTTTGAGTAAATTTTGTATATAGAATGAAGGATGGATTTAATTTTTTTCTTATTAATATCCAATTTTCAACACTATTTGCTGAAGACTATCCTTGCTTCATTGAATTGCCTTTGTATGTTTGTCAAAAGCCAAAAATTATGTGTGTGTGTATCTTTACTCCAACACCATACTGTATCTTGCATTTTTGCAGATTTATAGTATGTCAGAAATCAGGTGGTTCTTGTCCTCCGACTTTGTTCTTGTTCATCAAAGTTGTTTTATCTATTCCAGGTCCGTTCTATTTTTACATGAATTTTTAACAGAGTGTATCAATGTCTATGCCAATTATCTACTGGAATTCTGATTGAAATTGCATAAATTTTTTTACTCAGTTTTGGGAGAATTAACACCTAAACAATGTTAAATCTTCTGAAATAGTCGAACACACCATTACTCAGGATTTTTTTCATTTAGCACAGCATTATTAATATGATTATTAGTTTTTGTCTTTCAGTATATAGGCCTGACATATATTTTATCTGCTTTATTTATATGTATGTCATTTTTTATGACAACAGTAAGAGCATTAATTTTTTATTTCAATCTATGATTGTTCAAGGTTAAAAAATAAATATGCAATTGGCTTTTGTTATTGACTTTGAGATATATAAAAATATATAATAAATATACAAATATATAATAGGTATTATAGTATGTATTTATAATGTATATAACTATATAATATAATATATATTACATCAAAATTATATTTTGATAATTTACATATATATAAATTTTTAAAAATTTCTTTATTCATTCACCCATCAATGGACTCTTAAGTTCTTTACATATTTTGACTATTATCAAATTAAACATTATTAAAATAATGTTTTAATGAACATGGGGATGTATTTATGTTTTCGATTTACTGTTTTCATTTTTTCAGGTAAATATCCAGAAGTGAAATTGCTGTGTCATATGGTAATCTTATTTTTAATATTCTGAGGAAACTCCATACTGTTTTCCACAGTGGCTGCACCAATTTACATCCCCACCAATATTGCACAGGTGTTCCTTTATTTCCACGTTCTCACCAACACTTGTTATTTCTAGTCTTTTAGAGAATATCTTTTATAGCAGGTATAAGGTAAATATCTTATTGTGGTTTTGATTTGCATTTCTTAAATGATTAATGATATAGAAGATTTTTTCATGGACCTGCTAGCCATATGAATGTCTTTGGAAAGATGTCTGTTCAGATCTGGCTATTTTTTTTTTTTAATATTTATTTCTTTTGAGACAGAGAGAGACAGAGCATGAGCAGGGGGAGGGGCAGAGAGACAGAGGGAGACACAGAATCCGAAGCAGGCTCCAGGCTCCGAACTGTTAACACAGAGCCCGATGCAGGGGCTCAAACTCACCGACAGTGAGATCACGACCTGAGCTGAAGCCGGACACCTAACCGACTGAGCCACCCAGGTGCCCCAGATCTAGCTATTTTTAAATTGGATTGTTTGTTTTATGCTGTTAAGTTGTATGAGTTCTTTACATATTTTGGATATTAGCCCTTTATCACTTTTATGATTTGCAAATATTTTCCGCCATTTGGTAGGTTACCTTTTCATTTTGCTAATTTTGTTGTTGTTGTGTAGAAGTTTTTAATTTGATGGAGTCCACTTTGCTTATTTTTGTTTTTGTTGCTTTTGCACTTGGGGTCAGATTTAAAAAAATAATTGCCGAAACCTATGTCAAGAAGATTGCTGTCTATGCAGGTTGCCTGGGTGGCTTACTCGGTTAAGCATCGACTTTGGCTCGGGTATTGATCACGGTTTGTGAGTTTGAGCCCCACATGGGGCTCTGTGCTGACAGCTCAGGGCCTGGAGCCTGCTTCAGTTTCTGTGTCTCCCTCTCTCTCTGCCCTTCCCCAACTCTCATTCTCTCTCTCTCTCTCTTTCTCTCACTTTCTCAAAAGTAAATAAACATTTTAAAAAATAAAAAAGATTACTGCCTATGTTTCCTGCTGGGAATGTTATGGTTTCAGGTTTTATATTCCAGTCTTTAATCCATTTTGACTTAATTTTTGTGTATGGTGTAAAATAGTGGTCCAGTTTCATTGTTTTGCGTGTAGCTATCTAGTTTTCCTGACACCACTTACTGAAAACTCTTTACTTTCATCATCATTTATTCTTGTCTCCTTTGTTGTAAATTAATTCATCCAATATGCATGAGTTTTATTCCTGGGCTCTCTATTCCTTTGACCTACATGTCTGTTTTATGCCAGTAGCTTGCTCTTTTAATTGCTGCATCTCTGTAATATAGTTTGAAATTAGGAAGTGTGGTACCTCCAGATTTATTCTTCTTTCTTAAGATTGCTTTGGCTATTTGAAGTCTTTTATGGATCTTTGTTCTATTTCTGTGAAAAATGCCATAGGAGTTTTGATAGGGATTGCACTGGATCTGTATATTGCTTTGGGAAATATGGGTATTTTAACAACATTCTTCCAGTCAATGAGCATAGAGTACCTTTCCATATGTTTGTGTCTTCTTCAGTCTCTTTCATTACTGTCTTATAGTTTTTAATATACAGCTCTTTTGCTTCCTTAGTAAATTTATTCATTTTGATGTAATTGTAAATGGCATTATTTTCTTAGTTTCCATTTCTGATAGTTTATTATTAGTATATAGAAATCCAGCAGATTTTTGTGTATTAATTTGTATCCTGTAACTTTACTGAATTAGTTTATTAGTTCTAACAGTTTATGATGGAGTCTTTAGGATTTTTTGTATGTAATATGCCTTCTGCGATAGTGACAGTTTTATTTCTCCCTTTCTTATTTGGATGGCATTCATTTCTTGCCTCATTGCTCTGGCTAGGATTTGCAATGCTACATTGAAGAAAAATGGTGAGAGTGAGCATCCTTGTCTTGTTCCTTATCTTAAGGAAAAGTTTTTAGCTTTTCATTATTGAGTATGATGTTAACTGTGGGCTTGTCATACATGACCTTTTTTACATTGAGTTACATTCCCTCTATATTTGTTTTGTTGAGTTTTTGTCATAAATGGATGCTTAATTTTATCAAATGCTTTTTCTGCATTGATTTAGGTGATAATATGCTTGCTATCTTTCAGCTTGTTAATGTGGTGCATTACACTGACTGATTTGTGGACATTGAACTGTTCTTGCATCCCCGAATAAATCCCACTTGATCAAGATATATGCTCTTTTTAATGTATTGTTGATTTTGGTTTGCTGATTTTTTGTTGAGGGTTTTTGCATCTATGCTCATCAGGAATTTTGGCCTGTAATTTTCATGTGATATCTTTGTCTTATTTCGGTATCAGGGCAATGCTAGTCTCATAAGATAAGTTTGAAAGAGTTGCCTCCTCTATATTGTTGAAAGAGTTTGGGAAGGATTGGTATTACTTCTTTGAATGTTTGCTAGAATTCATCTGGTCTTGGACTTGTTTGTTGGGAGATAGTTGATTGCTGAATCAATCTTCTTTCTGTAATAGGTCTGTTCAAATTTTCTGGTTCATCATGATTCAGTCTTGGTAGGTTGAATGTGTCTAAGAATGTATCCATTTCTTCTAGGTTGCCCACTTTCTTAGCATATAATCCTTTGCATTTCTGTGATATCAGTTGTAACATCTTCTCTCATTTATGATTTTATTTATTTGGGTTCTCTCTCTTTTTTGTTTTGGCAAGTCTAGTTAAAGGTTGTCAATTTTGTTTATCTTTTCATAGAACCACTTCTTCATTTCATTGATCTTTTCTATTTTTTTTAGTTTCTATTTCACTCATTTCTGCTCTAATCTTTATTTCCTTTTTTTTCCTACCAACTTTGGGTTTTGTTTATTCTTCTTTTTCTAGTTCGTTGATGTGTTTGATGTGAGTTTTTAAATTAAGAATGAATATTAGACTTTATAAAGTTTTTTTATATATATATCTGTTGAGTGTATGATTCTTGTTTGTGTGTTAGTCTGTAGCATAGTAAATTACGCTGTGATTTTTAAATGTTATATTCCTGGATGAATCCTACTCAGTTATGATGTATTATCATTTTAGCTATTGTTAGAGTTCAATTTGCTAAAATTATGTTAGGAAATGTTCTGTCTGTGTCCAGGAGAAATATTGGTCTTTAGTTTTCTTATAATTTTTGGTTTCTAGTTTCTGGATTTTGTATCAGAGTAAAGGAAAAGTGTTTCTCTATCTACAGAACACTTCTGATACCAAATGTGTAGGTTTTCCACACCAAGCAATTCTCCAATTCTCTGTGAACATCAACAGGTGTCCTACAATTTAATTCAGTTCTGATCCTACCCAGAGTTGGTGCAGACCCCGCAAGTGAGATCTCAGTTCCACAAGACTGCCCCCACTTCAGATGCTAGTCACAAGTCTCGGGTTATCATCTGTACTCCTGATCAACCAGCTCTAAATCAGGGCTTCTCACAACACTCTCCTCTGTTTTGATAATTTGCTGCAATGGCTGACAGAACTCAGGGAAACACTTTACTTATGTTTACCAGTTTATTTTAAATGAACAACCAGATGACGAGCTACATAGGGCAAGATTTGGAAAACATCACCCTCCCAGCTAATGGATGCATTCACCAACCTGTACTATATATTGTAAAGATTTTTATGGAGGCTTCATTATATAGGCATTATCAATTACTAACTCAATCTCTAGCCCTCTCTCTTCCCCCAGAGGTTGGGGATTAAAGCTGAAAGTTTCAAGCTTCTAATCATGGCTTGATCTCTCTGGTGACCAGCCCTCATCCTGAAGCTATCCAGGGGCCCACCAAAAGTCACCTTATTAGAACAAAAAATGTTTCTATCACTTAGGAAATCCCAAGGGGTGCAGGAGCTCTGTGTAAGATTCTGCTATCATTGCCATCACTCAGGAAACTGGAAGGGTTTTAGGAATTCTGTGTCATGGACCAGGGGCAGAGATGAAATATATATTTATCATGTCACCTAGAGTAATGTTGTGTTTAATGTTTCTTGTAGCGGAGAATTAGCAGAACTAAATTCTTTTAGACTTGTGTGTGTCTGACAAAATCTTATGTCATTTTTTTTTGAAAGATATTTCACTGGGTATTGCATTCTAGGTTGAGAGATTTTTTTTTTATCTTCACTTTGAAAAATAATGTTCCATCCTCTTTTGCCTTGCATTCTTTCCAATGAGTAATCTTATACTGTCTTTCTCTTTCTCTATAATGATGTTTCTTTTCCTTTTGACTGCTTTGAAGATTTTCTCTATTCCCAGCTTTAAACAATTAGGCTACAATTGTCTTGGTGTAGTTTTCTTCATGTTTCATATGCTTAGGATTTGTTGAGGTTCTTGGATCTTTGGATTTATAATTTTCACTCAATTCAGAAACATTTTGGATATTTTAAAAATTTATTTATTTATTTTGAGAGAGAGAGAGCATGTATGCACAAGTCAGGGAGGGGCAGAGAGAGAGGGAGAGAGAGAATTCCAAGCAGACTCCACTCTCAACATGGAGTCAGATGGGGTGCTTGATCTCATGAACCACAAGATCATGACCTGGGTGAAAACCAAGAGTAGGTTGCTTAATCCAGGTGCCCCTGGACATTAT
Organism: Paguma larvata; assembly: GCA_030068075.1. Classification (NCBI taxonomy): domain Eukaryota; kingdom Metazoa; phylum Chordata; class Mammalia; order Carnivora; family Viverridae; genus Paguma; species Paguma larvata. The sequence continues at coordinate 32,670,431 of CM057837.1, forward strand.
TTTTTAAAATATATTTTTCTGTCCCTCTTTGCTCTCTTGGAGATTCCAGTTACACCTATATTGCACTGCTTAAACTTGTTATGCAAGTCACTGATGCTCTTTTGATTTCTTTTGTTTTTTCTTTTTTGTCTCTGTATTTCATTTTGAATAGTTCCTTTTGTGTTTTCAAGTTCAATAAACTTTTCATCTTTTCTTCTTTTCTGGCCTTCTACTATAATGTGTAATCTGCCTTTGGTACCATCTACTGTGCATGTGTAACACTATATTTTAACCTTTTCAATAGGTGTGTGCTGATATTCAATTGTAGCTTTCATTCGCAGTTCCCTAATGGTTAATGATGTTGAACATCTTTTTCGTGCTTACTTGCCAATGGTTTATCATCTTCAGTGAAATTTTTCTTTATATCTTTTATCTATATTCCAATTGGATTTGCTATTTTCTTTTTTTCACTGCCTATTTTATTTTTATTTTTTAATATAATTTATTGTCAAATTGGCTTCCATACAACGCCCAGTGCTCATCCCAACAAGTGCCCTCCTCAATCCCCATCGCCCACTTTCCCCTCTCCCCACCCCCCCATCAACCTTCAGTTTGTTCTCAGTATTTAAGAGTCTCTTGTGGTTTGCCTCCCTCCCTCTCTGTTTGTAATCATTTGGATTTGCTATTTTCATAGTGAGTTCTGATAATTCTTTACATATTCTAGGTAGTAGTCCTGTATTTGCTATGTCATTTGCAAATATTTTCTCTCATTCTTTAACTTATCTTTTCATTATCTTAATGTGGTTTTTCACAGAACAAAAGTTTTGAATTTTGATGAAGTCCAGCTCACCAATTTTTCTTTTTGTGGATTATACTTTTGTTGTCAGGTTTACAAACTCTGTGCCTGGTCCTAGATCCTGAAGATTTTGTACTTTTTTTAATCTAAAAGTTTTATAGTTTTACATTTAAATTCAGAATCCAATTGGTTAATTTTTATATAAGGTATGAGACTTACATTGAGTTCATTAATTTTTTCATTTTTCTTTCTTTCTTTTTTTTTCCCCTCCAGGATCATTAATTCAAAAGGTCATCTTTCCTTCCTTGAGGAAATTTTTACACCTTTGTCAAAAACCACTTGGTCATATTTGTGTGGGTCTATTGCTGGGTTCTTTACTCTGTTTCATTGGTCAGTATGTCTAGTTTTCTGCTGTTCTCTACTGCCTTGATTGATATATCTGTACAGTAAGATGTGAAATTGAGTATACTGTTTCTTCCCACTTAATTCTTCTTTTTAAAAATTGTTTTAGCTATTATAATGCCTTTGCCTTTCCATATAATTTTAAAATGATCTTATCCATATCTCTAAAAAATCATGCTTGAAATTACATTAAAACTTATATTAAATCTGTATATCAGTTTGGAGAAAATTGAGATTTTAAAAATGTCGAATTCTTCAACCCATGATCATGGTGTATTTCTCCACTGATAATGATTTTATTTGTTTCACTTCATCAACATATAGTTTTCAGCATGTAAGTCTTGTGCATGTTTTCTTTCATTTATACTTAAGTATTTTTGAGCAATTGTAAATGATATTGTGTCTTTGGTTATGGTATCTGTGTTCATTGCAAGTTATGGGAATATTTTTGTATGTTTTTCTTCTATCCTGTGACCTTGCTGAACTCATTAATTAGTTCTAGGAGTTTTTTGTTTTGTTTCATTTTCCTTTTTTTTTGTAGATTCCTTAGGATTTTCTATATAGGCAATCATGCTATATCTGTATAGGGTCAGTTTAATTTCTTCTTTGCCAGTCTGCATGCCTTTTTTAAAATTTTTTTAACATTTATTTATTTTTGAGAGACAGAGAGACAGAGCATGAGCAGGGGAAGGGCAGAGAGAGAGGGAGACATGGAATCTGAAACAGGCTCCAGGCTCTGAGCCATCAGCACAGAGCCCGACGAGGGGCTCGAACTCACAGACCGCAAGATCAGGACCTGAGCCAAAGTCGGCCGCTCAACCGACTGAGCCACCCAGGCGCCCCTGCATGCCTTTTATTTCCTTCTTGCCTAATTACAGTGCCTGAATAAGAGTGGCAAGAACAGATATACTTGTTTTGTTCCTAATCTCAGGAGAAATAATTCGGTTTTTCATTAAGTGTAATTATAGCTATAATTTTTTTGGTAGATGCTTTTTATAAAGTGGAGGATGTTTTCCTTTATTTTTATTTTTCAGAGAGTTTTAATTATGACAGGATATTTCATTTTGGCACATATTTTTCTTCATAAGTTAATATGCTCATGTGATATTTTCTTCATCTGTTCAAATGATGGATCACAATGATTGATTTTTTTTGAATATCGCATCCCTGCAATAAACTGCATATGGTCATAGTGTATAATTTTTTTTCTCTATTGATGATTTTATTTGCTAATATTTTATAGTGGATTTTTTAACCTATTTACATAAGAAATATTTGTAGTTTTCTCTTTTCATACCATTGCACTATCTTTGTCTACCTTTGGTATGAGAGTAGTACTAGTTTATAAAATAAATTCCTAAGTATTCCATCTTCTTCTATTTTTTGGAAGAGATTGTGTAGAATTATTGCTAATTCTTCTTTAAATGTTGGATAGAATTCTCCAGTAAAGTCATCTTGTTTTGGAGATTTCTTTTTTGGGAGTTTTAAAATTATGAATTCATTACTTTACCAGTTGTAAGGATAATTAAATGATTTATTTCATATTGAATGAGTTGCGATAGTCTTTTTTGAGACATTTATCCATTCGTCTTTGTTATAAAATTTGTAGGTAGAGTTGTTTATAGTGATCCCATCTTGAATAGTCTCAAGAGCTGCCTGGCACAAGCAGCTGGCTTCCGTCTCCTCTTACTTGGCTATGAACTCTCTGAGGGCAAGATTACACCTGGATAATCCACGGGATACTCAGAGCAGTGCCTTCTATGAGGTGGATATTCAGGAAGTACATTTTAACTGAAAGAAGGCAAGGAAACAAACTTGTATTTTGGCTAATAGTCCAAGTTATCCAATTTCTTAGGAACCTAAGCTATTTTTAAACATTCACAGAATCCCTAATAATTACCTTCAAAATAATTTTGTTCTAAGGCAATGGTCTTCAACTTTGGCTGCAAAATGGAATCAGTTGGTGTGGTGATTAATTTTGTGTGTCAATTTGGCTAGGCTGTAGAGCCCAGTCATCTGTTCAAACACCGGTCTAGATATTTCTTTGAAAATATTTTGTACGTTGATTAGTATTTACAATTGGTTGACTTTAAGATTATCTTTCAAACTGTGGGTGGGCCTCATGCAATCAGTTGAAGGGCTTAAGAGCTAAAACAGATTTACCAGAGGATAAAAAATTGTGCTTCAGGGAGTGCCTGGGTGGCTCAGTCAGTTAAGCCATCCCTCTCTTGCTTTCAGCTCAGGTCATGATCTCATGGTTGGTGAGTTTGAGCCCTGCGTTGGGTTCAGTGCTGACAGTGTGGATGGAGCCTGCTTGGGATTCTCTCTCTCTCCCTCTCCTCTCACACGTGCCCTCTTTCTCTCAAAATAAATAAATACACTTAAAAAAATTGTGCTTCAAGACTATACAACAGAAATCTTGCCTGAGTTTCCAGCTTGCTGATCTGCTCTATGGATTTTGGACTCAAGACTGCAATGTCAATTCCTACCTAAATTTCCAGGCTGCCAGCTTATCCTACAGATTTCAGACTTGCCAGCGCCACAACTGCATGAGCCGATTCCTTACAATAAATATATCTAGCTCTCTATTGACACACCTATGTAGATCTCTCTCTGTGCAGGTATCTATATAGGTAGTTATGTCTATATAGAGAAAATAGGATATTTGTTCTTTTTGTGTTTCTCTAGAGAACCCAGACCTTGGTGAATTAAAAAGAATTAAAAAGCAAAAATGCCTGGGTTCCACCCCCAGTGATTCTGTTTTTGTTTGTTTTTTTTATTTGGAGGCAGGGGTAATTCTCATGTTTTTAGCTGTTTATCTTCTAGTAGTTCATGAGAATTTTTTACCTCAAAAAAAGTTTTTTTTAAATATTTATTTCTGAGAGAGAGAGAGAGAGAGAGAGAGGCAGAGAGAGACAGAGACACAGAATCTGAAGCAGGCTCCAAGCTCTGAGCTGTCAGCACAGAGCCCTATGTGGGGCTCGAACTCACAAACCACAGGATCATGACCTGAGCTGAAGTTGGGTGCTCAACCGGCTGAACTATCCAGGTGCCCCAAAGGTTTTTTTGTTTAATGAAAAGCAAACTTTCATTGACAGTTTACACCAGGAAATTAAAATTAGATTCTATTTCCTAAGTGAATATTTCATTTATTTTTCATTAAAAAAAAGGAAGTACTCAAACTCCAGGTGGGGTTCATATCACAATTGAAGAGCTTCTGTCTGTTTGCAGGAGCCTGAGGATTCTGGTTGGTGTTAATCCCCAGGCTCAGTTCACGGTCAAGTTTTTTCTCTGCTTCCCAGCAATGCAGCCACCCAGCCTACTCAGAACGTAAGCTATCATGAGTTGTTTCCTTGGCAAGACAATGGGATTTCAAGACTACAGAGTGAGCGTGGAGCTAAGTAATGAGCAGGAAAAAAACAAACAAAACAAAAAAACCCACAACTGATCCTTGAAAAGAGTAACAAGAGAGGAAGAAGGGACTCTTCACCAGTATTAGAAGCCTTCTCCTTGAAGGTGAAACAGACAAGAGGCAGGTTTTTGTTGCTGTTGTTTAAAATTTTTATTTTTATTTTTTTAATCAAATAAAGAGACATAAAAGGCAGTTATTTTTTACTCTTGTGGAATTGCAAAAGAGGCTGTTAGCAGAATTTCTTGTATCCTAGTCTCTGTGAAGGTCTAGGAAAGAAGCATCAGCTAGGAAGCTCCTAATGAGCGCCAGACAGCATGCAGAGTGTGAAGGGCAATTTAAAGGCAAGAAAAAGTAAAGGCCTCTTTTGATTAGTTTAATCATCCTACTGAGAGGAAAATGGAGCCCTAAGGAGAAGGAGATGGACGGACCTCCTAGGAATTTTCCTGCTTCCAACCACAAAATGAAACATAAAGTCTTTTAGTATCAACATTGAAAAGACCACTTTGTTTTCATGAGCCCAGAGATAGGGGGCTCTTTATAATCCCTAGAAAGGCGTATCCTGGAGATTAAGCGAAGATTCCCCTTTTTTGTCTTTGCTGCTTGACATTTTCATGGGCCGACTTTATTGACTCTAAGGCTGGGATAGAGAAGAGAGCACTGCTGATGCTTTTATGTTCTGGAACTGATTCTGCTCCCGGGGTAGGATCTGAAGAGGCTGAATGGAACCTACGGATCAGTGGCCCCTGAGCACACAGTGCTTCGCTTGGGCTTAGGGATAATGAACACCATGCACTGAATGAAGGAGGAAAAGGAATAAAGTCTCTTTTGAAGTCAAGACGATTTCTGATCAAAACAACTTTAGTTTTCCTCCCAGAAATATTAAGTAGTGGTTTAGTACCTTGTAACTTCTCTGTTGCCTGGTAAGGGACCAACCTTGACTGAAAAAGAAATAGATACTTTGGCATTCCTAGGGTGGGAGAGGAGAAATCGGGTAGGGCAGTTGGGCTGGTAAACTTTTTTGGGGGCAAGGAGGGAAGCCCTGCTTTGTAGCATTTGCTGATTTCCATGGTGTAAATACTCTCACCAAGACCGTTTCAAGGTATCAGTGTGAAATCACTGAAAGCAAAATTGGGAAGAGATGTGTTCAGTGGACCCTGGTGAGGCGGCAAGGCAGCGGCATGTCATTGGCCAGATCAATGCCAGACTCCTGTCTCCCAACCTTGGAGAAGGCTTTGGAGGCAGACAGCTTTCCGTTTGCGTCTAGCTGGGTAACTTGATTTCTCTAAGTTCTATTAGAAGATCAGAACTTTTATACCAGCCCCCCAATGCTTTAAAAGGATGAAATTATATATAAAAATTTATTTAAAGCACCATGTTAGAGTGTCTAGTACACAGCAGATGCTCATAAATATTTTTCTATTCCTTCTTTTAATAACCGTTACTACTTTCGAGCTGTGTCTTTCTTTTCTTTTTTCTTTAAGTTTTGATTTTAGTTCCACTTAGTAAGCATGCAGTGTTATGTTAGTTTCAGGTGCACAGTATAGTGATTCGATACTTCCATCATCCAGTGCTCATCACAAGTACCCTCCTTAATCCCCATCACCTATTTAACCCATTCCCCCCCACCCCTGCCTCCCCATCAGTTGGTTCTCTATAGTTAAGTAACCATCAGTTTGTTCTCTATAGTTAAGAGTCTATTTCTAGATTTGTCTCTCTCTCTCTCTCTTGTTTTCCCTTTGCTCATTTGTTTTGTTTCTTAAATTCCACATATGAAGTGGAGTCATAGTATATTTGTCTTTTCAAGCCGTATCATTTTTTAATCTATCCCTGATCTGAGGGAATAGGAAATGCCACCCTCTGTTGTAACACATGTCCGTAGATCCTTACATTGGTATGAGGAGTGGGTGGTTAATAGGGTTTCATCTCATTCTCTTTTTGGAAGTTTCTTTTCTTCTTACATCTTTTCTTATTCCCATAATTAATCACTGAGCTACTGAGGCTTTTACTCAGAGATATTACATGACTTCTTTGTGGGCACACAGCAAGTAAGTAGCAAAAGTCAGAAATCAAACCCACTGTTGCTTATTTCCAGCGCAGCTTTCCCGTGGCCCTGTTGGCAAAGTGGATCCCCAGATAGTCTTTTCCGTGTGGAGGCAGGGGCCAGCCTTCTCCGCCTATGCTTAGGACCCTCCGGCTGCTCCTTTCTGAAAAGGCAGATTCATAATAAGTAATGGCAGCAAGACCCGTTTGTGTGTTATGACAATACAGCGCACCGGGTGTCAGAACTTGTAGCTCTGAGCCCCAGTTGTGCCACCTAATATGTCCCCGAGCCTGTAAAATGGACAGAGGACGGCTTACATTGCTTAACTCAGAGGCCGTAATGGAGAGGGAAGTGTTGTGTGAGCTGAACAGCACTGAGCAAATGCCAAATATCACTTTCGCCGTCATACCTAAGCCCAGCGTAGTGGCAAGCACCTGAGCTCAGAGATTAGACCAATCTGGGTTCGAATCCGTCTTCTGCCCTTTCCTGGTTGGCTAACCCTGGGCAAGTTACTAATCGTATTTGAGACCTGATTTCCCCTCAGTTACCCTGGCGTAGGGATGATGATGTTTCCTACCTCAGATGGTTGTTATGAGGTTTAAATGTAAACGTGGTACCTCTCTTGGCATGGCACCTGACATCCTGGAAGTTGTTCATTAGCTGTCTATTCTCATTATACGTTGTTTTTGTTCTGCACATTGTGCTGGTCTTTATGTACGATCGGGGCTTTTTTTTTTTTTTTTTTTTTCTTTTAAAGTGGAGCCAAAGATGTATGGGGTGGGGTTTGGGGAGGGGGAGATTGTATCTCTTCCTGGTTTTTGTACTGATGAAACCTTGCCAGAGCGCACAGGAAACATGGGCCTTCGCTGCGGCTGCTGTCATTCACCGTCTCTAAGGACACACATTCTGTCAGACCGCACGCCCTTCTTCTGCACAGCAGCCCTGGGGGCAGTTGCTGTCACCCATCCACAGACAAGCATGTGTCGCCGAGTGGTGAGGGCACCTCCACGGGATCTTGCCGTTAGTGAGCTGAACGACAGCCGGGTCTGACTGATTTCCATAGCTCACTGCTTCCCGCTCTGTGGGCCGATTGCTCTAGACCGTAGTGTGTAAGTGTGGTGCCTGGACCGGCAGCAGCGTCATCAGGGAACGAGTTACAAACCAATCAGAAACTCAGGGCCCCACAGCGTGTGTTCGTTGGATCAAGCCCTCCAGATGTTCCAATGTTTGCTGAGAAACACGGTTATGCCGGATCCTCCGGAGGGGTTTCCCTCAACCTCTTCCCCTGCGCTAGCTTTCCCTGAGCTGCCCTTCTGGGGTGAGCCTCCTCCAGTGTGAGTGATGAAGCAGCATTAGAGCTGTCTTTTACTGTTCCATTTCTTTCTAGGGAAATTCCCTGCAGATCAGGACATTACTGTAATTAATTAATTAGAGTAAATTAACAGCACTACTTACATTCTTAGCATGCACCTGGTGCCAATAGTATTTTTTAATTTTGCAGTGATATTTCCCGAAGATGTGCAGAGTACACAGGGCTTTGGGAATCATTTTCAGCTTAAGTTGCTGAGTGGGCAGGCGGCGGCGGAGCCCAGGTTGTGGCCCGAGGATCATTTGAAGCACTGCTCTGCTAAAATTGCTATCTGTTCTCTCCTTTTATCTGAGCACAATAACACAGAGTCTACTATCTGATGTTAGATACATGATTCTCTTCCATGAAAAATTAGGGTGTTTTTTTAAGTCTTCAAAGTGGTGGGAGGTTAGGTTTCTAGCATTTCCTTCCAAATTTTGTGCATCTGGCAAATGACGGGGTTGGGAGGGAGCTGTTAGGCAGGTGGCATAAAATGGTGGTATTTCAACCCAAATTGTAGGCTTGAAAAATTCAAGCATAAAAGAAAAGATATGATGTTTAAGGTCACTGGTTGGGTCCACAGGAAGTACCTAGACTACAGCTGTAGTAAAATTTGAGAAAATGGAGTTCATTTCCCCACCTCCTCTTCTTCCACGGATTTAAGTTCCTTTGTTTATTCATGGCGAGGGGTGCAGAATATGCCACTTGAAAGCATGCCACTTTATCATATTGACTTTTTTTCCCTTTTCCAAGTTTTTATTTAAGTTCCGATTAGTTAACATTATAGTGTAATATAAGTTTCAGGTGTAGAATCGAGTGACCCATCACTTACATACGACACCCAGTGCTCGTCACGACCAGTGCCCTCTGGCATATCTATTATGGATATTATTGATTTGGCCTTTTGAGCTGTAGTCACTTGAAATTCAGCAAATGAAGAGACGCTTTCTCTGAACTCCCCTTATCTGACTGAAGACAGATCCTCCAAAAGGAGCTCGATAGATCCTCTCCCCCAGGGTGTTAGCAACCAGCTAGGATTGAGTCTTGGCACAGGAGGGGACACTGGAAGCCAAGACCACACCCAGACACACTTTGTCACAAAGTGTGCACCATCCATGTGTTTCTCTACAAGCCCATTCATCTTTTCTAAAAATCATTTAGTCTTTCCTAAGAAGTCTACTCTTTCCCTAATAGGATGGTATTTATGCCTGAATTCTAATCTCCTTCTTTGAGTTATTCATTTTTCCCTGGGGAGCACCCTTGCATATATGAGGGATACATGCTAATAAAATTCTGTTTTTCTTTGTTAATCTGTCTTTCATCATAGGGGTTTCAGCTAAGAACTCAGATGGTTAGAGGGAGAATTATTTTTCCTCCCTTACAATGGAGTACCCTTAAGATGCCAAATTTTATCAATGAATCTGTATCCTCATACTCATTCTCATTGGCCGCAGCACAGTTGGGAGCATCTGCTGAGGCTGAGCCGTGTGAGCTTGGGAAAGGAACAAGGTGGCAGTGGTGACACTTCTGGACAGGAGTCAGGTTACCTTGGTGAAGCTCCAGTTTGGTTTTGGTATGACTGGGTAGCAGGGGTTTGGGTATCTCAGTGTCTGTCTTCTCATTTAGAAATAGAGATATTGAAATCAGTCCAATCAGTCTCATAGAAGTAGTGGTATAAAATCCATATGAGAGCAAAAACAGCAGTGTGTTTGGAAAAGTTTAAAGTGCTACATGAAGGTGGGACAAAATGTATTAAAACAAGCATTTCCCAGCCTATGCTGAACTCGCGATGATGGCTTTGAGGGACCTAATCTTTGCTTATTCAGTTCCTCTCTCTCCCTCTCTTTATGATGGGAGTTTTGCCTTCTCAGCTAGTTTATAGGATGAAGGAGACTATAGTGACAGGGGAGAAAAACACAGACTATGGGGCTTTGGAAGCTTTGGAGGTACAAGAGGAAATTGTAGGTTTAAGAGTGCAAGACTCTGATGCAGCTGTTGAGGTGCCAGAAAGTAAGAGGGTTGGAAAAGCGTTAAGGAGGTTGAACTTCCCTTTCATGGTCTTTAAATAATAGTTGGAATTCCTCTTAAAATATTTACTGTTGTTGAACTGTGTTTCTTTGACTGTAACATCAACTCTAGACAGGACCATATGGGTCCTTCGGCTTGCATATGGGGACATTTCTTTTTAAGTGGCATTCCTAATGGAGCCTGTAGGAAAGAGAAAGTTAATCATGGAAAGTATTTGAAACTCAAAGAGATGAAGGGATGCCCTAGGTTAGACCAAGGAGTCCTGATCCCCCACCTCCAACTCCCTGACTTACATAGTGAGATATGAAGAGATGTTTCTCTATATAAACAGTTGAAAGATTTTGCCTCTGTTAAAAGTAAAAAAAGTGATCTGCTTCCCAGAAAAACAAATGTCATTTCTACTGTTCCCTCTCACTTTTAACCAGACACAGTTGCAGAGAGTCTTGTTAAAGTTTAGTTTAGCAGGAACTTTCCGGGGCTAAATGCAATGCTCACCTTTTAACTCTCTCTTCCTTCCTGATCTCCCTCTGTCCTTGGCTTCTAGGTTCTCTGCCTGACCCGGCCGTTGGCATGTCCCAGGGTTTCATCACTCATACCCCAGCCGCGTGTGTAGTGACATCTTTGCCTTTGGCTTCAACCGCTGACTACATCCCGAGGACTTGCCGATTCCTAACTCCGTCCTTGACTTCCCTCTAGAAGTCCAGACCTATATATTCCACAGATCATCGGCACATCTTCATCCAGTGATTCACAAGCTACATGTTTCATCTTCATCTTCCCCTCCAGTCTGCTCCTCCATAGTGAATGCATGACTCCAATCAGTGGAATCAGAAACTTGAGTCATCATTGACATTTTGTCTTTTCAATCCCTGCTTTTAAATCTATCATGAAATCCTTTTAATTCAATCTCCTAAACTGCTTTCAACTCAGCCCTTGCCTTTCCATTTCTTCCTGCGCAGACTCTAGTTTCACACCAGTAAAAAAGAAAAAAGAAAAGAAAAGAAAATCTGAATGGTTTTAATAACTTCTGAACTGGTTTTCTCACCTCTCTTCTTGTGTCCATGCCAAATCCATTCTGTCTACTGCCACTAGATAGACTTTTCTAAAATGCAAGTTAAATAATTTCAAATTTCTTCAGTGGTTGAAATTTCTTCATTAGTGGCCCATGCCTTCAGGGTAATGTTCAAATCCTTTATCATGATATATCACACCAAATAAGATACTGTTCCCCAACGGTATCTGGAGGGCCTTTCTTTTTTGTCTTCTCCTTTATCCCTACTTCGAGTTTCCATAGGTATTGTATATCCTTCTCTGATAGCAAATATTTCCTTTTTTTTAGGTTTGTTTGTTTATTTATTTATTTTGAGAAAGAGAGAGAGAGTACCAACAGGGGAGGTGCAGAAAGAAGGAGAGAGAGAATCCCAGACAGGCTCCATGCTGTAAGTGCAGAGCCCGACATGGGGCTCTGTTTTAGGAACCATGAGATCATGACCTGAGCCTAAATCAAGAGACTGACACTAAACCAACTGAGCCACCCAGGTGCCCTGGATAACAAGTATTTCTGTAGATGACTGTTGAACAATTGGTTCAAAGCCCCAAAGACAGTTTTGTTAAACTATGTTTTTTGTTTTAATTTTTTAATGTTTGTTTTTGAGAGAGAGAGTGAGAAGCAGGGTTAGGTGCAGAGAGAGGGAGGGAGACATAGAATCCGAAGCAGGCTCCAGGCTCCGAGCTATCAGCACAGAGCCCGACGCGGGGCTTGAACTCATGAACCGCGAGATCATGATCTGAGCTGAAGTCGGACGCTTAACTGACTGTGCCACCCAGGCGCCCCAAAACTCTGTTTTTAATAAGTGGAACTATCCTGGCCCATAATAAAAAAAAAATCTGTAGCTGTTTGCTGAAATGACAAGATTGGACAGGGACATTGCACTAGGTCTGTAGGAGTGAAGAATTCTCTTTAGAAGCTTATATCTTCTTTAATTTCGAGCATTAACTCCTTGAGTTTCAACTGCTCACCCTCCACTTTCCCTGGAGGATAGTTGAAGACAGTCTTGTCCCAAGAAAAGAGTATTGAAACGGGAGTTGAGAAAACCACACTTAATTCTCTGTTAATCACTGTGTTAATTTGAGTTAAAAATGCCACCTAATCTTTCTCACATGATTTGGTTTATAACCTAGATAACTCAAATAAGTGCAGTTTTCTATGTTATAAATTTGTCTGTAAATGTTAAGTTTATTCATTTCATTAGGGGAGAGTATTTCCAACCCTTTCGGCCTCAAATAAGGGGATTGAGATATTTAGGAATAAATGTTAAGTTTTTCTCCTTTGTAATCTAAAAATAGTGGAGGTTCATAGTTTCATGGCAAATAACCCATTATCAAAAATACTTAATACTGTTTTCTTAAGAATGCACAGCACATCTGTTTGTTGCAGCTGGTTTACCTCCCTGTTTATGCTTTGCACTGGCCATGACAAGGTGAATATAGGTTTCCTGGACTTGAAGGCCAATTGACAGGAAGACTTGGAGGAGAAAAAGTAGAGCAGGTTGCGAGGCCCTCTGTGGCTCAGTAAGTTAAGCATCCAATTCACCTCAGGTCATGATCTCATGGTTCATGAGTTCAAGTCCTACATTTGGCTCTCTGCTGTCGTCAGGAGCCTGCTTCGGATCCTCTGCCCTCCTCTTTCTCGGCCCTTGCCCCTCCCTCACTTGTGCATGCTCTCTTTTTCTCCCTCTCTCTCAAAAATAAATAAACACTAAAAAAAAATGAAGAAGAAGAAGAAGTAGAGCAAAGTTAGCTTCCACTGGAAGAGCAGTAACACTGCAAGAGGTAGAGGGGATTAATTGTGAAGCCTTTCTAAACTTGAAACTTGTTGATTTCAACACCTGACAATTAGCTTGTCAGGCTGCTGAGGCTCCGGGAAAGGATTTGGCAGTTTAATGACACCTGGAAACCTCAGTACCACTCAGCCATGTAGGGAACACCCAGCTGCTGCTTGGCAGCTGGTACCTTGAGCAGGAAGGAACCCTGTTGGAATCTATTCCTTCAGGAAAGTTCATAATTGAATGAGGAGGCCTGTGAAGGCTCAGCTCAGTGGCCCTTCACAGCCTAACTGAAAAGCTCCATGGCAAGTAGTTTGGGACAAAAACTGCTGCTGTTAAGAGGGTTTCAAAGACTAGGCATGACCGAGTGGCTGCCATTCAGGGGAGAGCTTGGGTTTGGAGCCAGACTTGGGCAGGCATTCCATCTTTGTCACTTTTCTTGTTGTGTGATCTTGGGCAAGTTACTTTACTTCCTTCTCTTTTAGATTTCTCATACGGTAAATGAGGACAAATGATAACCACTTGATTTAGTTTTTGTGAGAACGAAATAAAATTAAGTATGTTAGTATGTTAGTGGCCAGTACATTATAGGGGCCCAATAGGTGAACTGAAAATAAAGTTGACTAGACGGAAATGTGTTGATGATTGAGTGTCTACAGTTGGGGAATAAGCCTAAGAAGTGAGAGGTTCTCTATTTATTCAAAGTTCCAGGTATTTTTCACTTTAAGAACTATGGAGTACTAATAGACGAAACTATTGTGCAACCCTTGCTTCCCTGATTTGTAAAAGATGTAGTAAAACCTTGGTTTGCAAGCATAATACATCCTGGAGACATGCTTGTAATCAAAAGCACTTGTATATCAAAGCTAATTTCAAAAACGATTGGCTCAGTTGTGATGTGACATTCGGCATCACGTACTACTCATATTGCAAGACATGGCTTGTTTATCAAGTTAAAACTTATTAGAAATGTTTGCCTGTCATACACGACACTCATAGACCAAGTTACTTGCATTCCAAGGTTTTACTGTATAATATATTGGAAATCACAGGGACTTTGGGCACAGACCTGTATTTGACTTTCAAATGGGCCTATACAAGCTATGTGTCCTTACATAAGTCACTTCACCTCTCTGATCCTCATTCTGTTCAGACGAAGGCAATAACACCTATCACGCAGTGTACTTGCAAGTGTTAAATGAGAAAATAAATGAGAATACATCTAGCAAGGTCTCTGACTGTATGAGTTGGGGTTTACTTCACTTTCCTTTCCTCATGATTAAAAACTTAGGCCTGGGGCACTGGATGGCTCAGTCGGTTGGGCGTCCAACTTTAGCTCAAGTCATGATCTCACATTTTGTTTGAGCCCCATATCAGGCTCTGTGCTGACAGCTCAGAGCCTGGAGCCTGCTTCAGATTCTGTGTCTCCCTCTCTCTCTGCCCCTCCCCTGCTCATGCTCTGTCTCTCTCTCTCTCTGTCAAATATAAATAAAACACTAAAAAAGAAAAAAGCTTAGCCTTTTCCAGTAGTCTATGATATGGCCCAGTGGCAGACCATTTAAACAGCGAAGGTAAGGACTAGCAGAACTGACATTGGTCGTGTGTCTTACCAGGAGACACAATGCCAACCTCTGGAAGACCTCTTGAGGTCGGCAAATAGTTTTGAGAATCCGAAGACATTATTACCTAACCAACTGCTACTGAGTTGATCACATGGCACCAGAAAGGTCCCCACAGAGTGGGGGCAGGTCTGTGAGCTGCTACTGCTCTAAGCAGCATTTCCCAGCCCCAGCATTTCCCAGCCCCTCCATGTCTTTCCTCACAGAAAATGGCAACAAGGGGACTGGTTCTCCCATCACATTGCAGAGATTCAGTGGAGGCTGAAATGGCTTATCTTCAGTCTAAGACTGACACTCTGAAGTTTGCTTATTGTAATTCTACAAACACTGCAGATCAGGATAACTGGTTTCCAAACAGAGCCGAAGATATTCTTTGTAGCCTATCATTCTGTTCATTCTAATATGTGCCAATCTGAGGACGTATAACCACCCCATATTGAGTACTGAATCAAGGTGTACATTTAGGAGATATATGGAAACTGAATCCGGAAGCTGACTTTCTGTTTTTCAGATTTCTGGCCCACCCCTGTCCCCCCTCCTCCCCGTCTACTCCACCTAGGCACGTGCAACATTCTCTTCCCCGACAATTGCCGCTGAATGGAAAGTAGCCTTCCCTCTTCTCAGCACTGCAGTCATGCTCTTCTGTGACACTCAAGTTTTATCTCCTCCATGGAGTGGTCTCTGAGAGTGAGTGTTTTACTTGAGTTTTACCAAAGATATTGCCTTCTTCTCTGGCAAGGCTAGGATTAGGATGACAATTCTCAATAATTCTCTGAGCCGTGAACCCAGTGAGGTCTTTAACGGTTATTACAAAAGGCCTGTGAATCCACATGAGCACCAAGACTTGTTTGTAGACTGAGGAAGTAGGATGTCTGACACATACTTGAAAGGCTATTTTTCAAATATACATAGATGTCTTTGTGATTAATAATTGTGTTAACGATGTTGCTGAATTCGTAGCTGGTTTTGTCATTATGTATTTTCTCGGCTGACAATGTGTACTTATACACTGTTCAGGTAACATGATATGGAGCTGCAGACTCAAAACCAAGCCATTTCCTGGTTTCTCTTAATAATGGTGCTTTTGGCACTAATAATGGGTCAAAAGTCAATACAGCATGATGCAGAGGCTCTGTATCCCATCAGCTGTGGTGGTTTGAGGTAAGTCACTACCCTTTTCAATGCCTGTGGTAAACATCTCTTGATTTTTGCCTATTATCTATTTATCTGTCTCCTAAGGTGAGAGTAGCCTTATTTTCCTTCGGTGACTTATTTCTCCTCTCTAGCCCATAGTTTTAGGGTGGGCATATGGTCCAAGTCCAGTCACCAGAACTTTCCATCCACTTCAAGCACATGGGCCCATAGATTCAGCTGCCAATAAGCTCGAGCCCTGGGTTTTGTTTGTTTGTTGTGGTGGTTGTTGTTGTTGTTGGAAATCTGGAGAAGAGGGCACTCTTCCTTTTGAAGTTCTACGCTTTCTAGATGTCTCTCTAGAGGTCACGACAGCCATCTTGGTTTCTTCAGAGAGAGAATCTCACTTACAGCGAAGGCAATACAGAAACAAATAGGATGAAGGACCAAGACAGATATATGTCAGATGCTGCTGCTCAGCGCTTTGATCTACTCATGTCGGAAACTTGCAATACTTCCGAACTTTTCAGTTACTTGCATAAAAGTTTCCATTTTGCTTTAAGCCAGCCTGAGCTGGGGGTTTCTGTCACATGTATCCTGACTGATCCTCATCTGTAATCTAAGGAGATTGGACAGGTGAATTCTAAGAGTGTTGTCAGCTAGAGGATCCCTGGTATTCTAAAGCTGATTTCCGAAGTTTATTACAAGGGAATAAACCCCCAATTATTGGAATAGAGCTGACTACAAAGTTCTAGTAAGGTAATTAATTGATCTATTTGGGATTCCACCGTGAAACCTGTCATTGGAATATCAGAATAGTCTTTGATGGAAAACGTCTTTGAAGAGCTGATTCATTTTGCCTGGGGATTTACTTTGAAATATAGATGGGGTGAGAAGCACCTCCTCTTTTCTTTTTTTTTTCCCCAAACACACTTTCACCAGCTCATCTTCACCATCATTAAAAAGAATCTCTCTCCCTCTCTCTCTCTCTCTCTCTCTCTCTCTCTCTCACACACACACACACACACACACAATTTCTCTTTCCTGGGTATAGTGTCAAGCATCAAGGCCGTAGTCTGCAGGTGTGTGTCTGCATGGATCATTACATATCCTGGAAGGAGTTGTCTGAACTTTGTTTTTGAAGATTGCTTTTTTTTTTTTTTCTGTTATACTCACCTCTAGAGACTGATTCAAAAAGAAAAAAAAAAAAAAAGATTGTACAGCATCATCTCGGATAAGCTATGCTTTTTTTTTTTCCTCTGTAGCAAAACAGATTCCAGGTGGCATAATGGAAATTTCCAAACTGCACTCCAGCTATAGTGTTGAGAAATAAGTGGGGAACACACTTTTGGAGGGAACGCTCTGTTTCCTTGCTCTTGTCTGAGCCCTTCAGCCACAGTCGTTATTTACGAAATCCCCCTGTGAACAGACCTAAAATAAATAACTATATGTAAGTCCGGAGAAAAATCTTCTTCTTAATTTGCACTTAAAAGCCTCAATTACCTACCAGAAAACAAAGCTTCCACTAAGAGATTTCCGAATGCACTAATTCTGCAGAAGAAAAAGCAGCCCGGTGACTCATAATATCTGTGGGGGGACACAGCAAAGTGTCTCTGAGTCTGGCATAGACTATATGACGATCGTGGTGGAAATAGTTGTAATTTACTGATCACCTGTGTGCCGCGCACTTCCCATCTGTGCCCTCAGCTAAGTGGATTCTCACATTCATCTTGAGGCGTGTTTAACATGGTCCTCACATCGTCAAAAGGGAAAGAGCCTCCCAGAGGTTAAGATCTGAGGTCTGAAGTGCATTCCAAAGTCTGTCTTTTCAACCACCGGACTACTCTGCCTCTAAGAAGACCAGTCCATGGGTACTGTTTTATTAGCGGACGAGGTCTTTCCCATTTTCATAACTTCTTGTTTCCCTTGAGAAAGCCCATCATTCTTTCTGCTTTTCCTTGCTCCCCTATCATTAAGGTTAAATGGCCCCACTGAGTGTCTACAATTACATTTTGGATGTATCATTAAAGTGATTATTTGCAGAAAACCAATGGCCTCATAAAAGTCCTTTATGCAGCACTGGGAAGCTTCAGAGCTGCTGTTTTTAAAAGCATCTCGTTAGTGGCAGGATCTACAGTGTTTTCCAATACAGAAATGAACGCTGCTAACTGGTGACCTTCTGCCTGGATGAAGATTTTTAAGCGACTTCGTCTTACGAATGAGAGTTTTTTGTTTTCTTTCTTTTCTTTTAACTGTATATTATAGATGATAAGATCTACACATATCTTAAGATACAAGCTATAAGATGTCAAATGTCACGGTTTCCCGGATACTGAACAAAGGCTATGTTTCCAGGTTGTGCGGGGAGAGGCAGCAAGGTAGAGAGCCTCGTAGCTGGCAATTACAGAAGGTTTGCTAAGTGCCAGACCCTGGATCAAGGATTTCATATATTTTCTAGTCTAACATGCACAATAGCCTTGCTTTCTGACTCTGTCCCATTGCCCTGGAAACCTCTTTGCCTCTTTCTGACTTAGGAAGGATTATTTTCCGGCACGCTTTTCTGTCCATCACACAACTATATTAGTGCTGGTGTCACACCATGAATCCTCCTGCTAAGTGGTCTGATATAGTTAAGTTACTGTAGCCTCTGTGGTGGACAAGATTCAGTGATGGTCCGCATGAAGACAGGAGAATGAGGCTACTTTTTCTGAGCCAGGATCCAGGGAGAGGGGCTGGAGTTCCCCTGCTCTAACTGGAAGTTATTCCTGGGTACGACAGCATTTCCCTAGCCGGGAAGGGCTGTGTCCTCACCTTCCTTGACCTGATTAACTCTTGCCTCTTCTTCAATATCTAGGTCTGGTGTCTACCCCTCTCCACCCAGAATCTTCTCTAAAGCCATTTTAGCCTGGCGCTCGCTCGCGCTCTCTCTCTCCCTCTCTCCCTCTCCCCCTCTCTCCCCCTCTCTCCCCCTCTCTCCCCCTCTCTCCCTCCCCCTCCCCCTTCCTTTTACTCTCTCTCTCTCTCTTTCTGACTTCTTTAAACATCCCCTAAAATATGCTTATACAACTTTATCCTCAGATGAGCAATGTGTTCTTTTGTTCTGTGTTGTCATATATGTAGCCAAATCCCAATATCCCTCCCTTCTGTACTCTCTGCCCTCCTACTCCTCCTAGAAAATTCTTGAGTGTTCAGTAAATGTTTGGTTTTGATGTACACATCCAAACATACAGGGAAGGGGAAAAGTACAGAATTCTTGACTCACATTCAAAAACTGCTCTAAGTTAATTTTTGTTCTTTGAGGACTGCTTCTGTCAGAGGTCACCAACAAGCCAGGCTTCCTGGCGAGGTTGTTTATTCCTTTTCCATCTGAGTGATTAGCCCTTGGCGATATCTCTTTGAGAGGGAGAAAGCTGCGTACTGTGAGTTTACTCTGTTAAAAATTGCTGCAGCTTGAGTTTCTCATGGTTTCTAGATGTTTCCACAGCACCTCCTTCCCACATGGGCAGATTTCCTGAATTGGGCCCTGGGATGGGATCCTCATTCTCATTCTAAAGCAAGGTATGAACTAGAACAGGTTAAGAAAGAGACTAGAAGGGCTTCTAGCCAGGTGGTCCTTTCAGCTGGGTCCTTCAAAGCCATCTCCTCCTGTGCCCTGTTACTAACAGGAACAAAGTCAAAGACTTTGAAATGAGCCAAACATTACTTGGGATTCTATCGATGGAACCTAGGTCTCACGTGAGGCTCCTTCCAGGGTTATCTGATGGGACAGGAGCCTTTGCCTTTCCTGATCTTTGACTATTTTGCAACTCTGTAGAGAGAGAAGTTAAGCTAGAGAGGGAGGACCTGATAGTAATGTAAATGCTGCCTGGTCATAGAAATGCAACAAATAAATCTTGTCCAGAGAAGATGCATTTGATTTCCTTTCTCTGGAAGAGATCTGTGTTGCATCTATTAGAAAATTTACTTGAGCATTTCTGAATACCTGTATGTGTGTCATTCCGCCTCTCCTGTGAACCAGTTGTAACATCTTACTGGTTTTCTCATTATTAACTAGACTAAAAATAAAATCTTTGACGTCTGTGGTATTCTTTTATATTTGCATGTGAGTCATGATTTTACCTTAAAAAAAATACCCTTAAACACTCCTATCCCCGATCAGTTGGTGGAGTAGAAAAGTGCTAAATTTGGTCTCCATTGCCAGGTTTAAAAACAGGGGTTTTTTTGCTGGCTCCGTAAAATTATGTTACTTTATTGTTCATAATGTTGTGATGGAGAATTAGAATGCCTAGAACCTTTGGGGCTGGAATAAAGTAGTCTGATTCATTTCTCATAGTTTGGAATTTGCCCCCTGGAAGTTGTGGGCTCCTGAGGCTTTTGGGTAATCTAGAAGAGAAAAAGACAGATATGGTAGATAAGGGATGACAAAGATTCTCTCCTTGAGTCAACTCTACATGGGCTTCTCTAAGCTCTTCTTCAACTAGTTCCCATCCTCAGGCATATCCTCAGTAGCCCAATTTTAGCAAGAATCCTGCTAAGTCAGCTTAGCCAGACTCCCCCACCCTCAATATATGATCACCCTTGATATCTGATCAAATTTCTCATCCCCTATCATCCTCGAGGTAATGTTTGATCACCCTAGCCTGCTTTCAGCAAGAATCCCATTACGTCAGCTCAACCAGAATCCCCCGTGACCTCTGATGTTTTCTCTAGTGATTTCCCATCCGTTGACCCTTTCTTACAGAACCCTGCCTCCTGCCATCCATTCTCACTTTCCTTGTTCTTCAGAGTTGAGCCCAATCTCTCTCCCCTACTGCAAACCTCATTGCACGAGTCCCTCTACCTGTTGTAATAGGCCTACATCATGTCTGCCTTTCTGTTTTAACAAGTGTCATGAATACTTTTTTTTTTAAACAGGAACTTGGGGCATTTTATTATCCCCCACACTATCCCCATGATATCCCCCAAAGACTGTGGAGAAGAGCAATCGAACCTTCAAGTTTATACTGAAGGAGAGTATTTTGACCTAGGTTTAGAGAGGCCACAGAAACCCTTTTTTTCTACAACATAGAGTCAAAGAGTAGGATTTGTTGTCTGTTTTTCTTGACTATCATATATTCTTTGTGGCCTCTGGAGCAATAGCTGCTCTGGACATTTTCTGGCCATCTCAGATGTTCTTTACAGTGAAGATCAGCAACGCAGTTTTGAAGATCCCACTTGTATATCTCAACCTACTTTGCGTTAAGGTCCATGTGAAGGAAATGAATATACAGTGGAATAAAAGAGATAAAGTTGATTGCTTCTGAGTGTTGAGGCTAGAAGGGAATCTAGGACCCTATGAAAGCTTTAAATGATAAACAAGCATGAAGACTTTGGGGAAGTAGCAGGCAGCCTGTAAGTATTTGCCATACTGACTGAGGAAAGAAGAAGAAAGTCTATATATAAACTTCTGGATTATTAGGATTAAGGAGAAATGGGACAAATTCTAAGTTCTCTTTGCCTGCTTTGTTTACGCTTTTCTGTTTTTTATGTTTAGCCTTATAACCTTCATATATTTATTTTCTAAATTTATTCACACCGAGGTTTACTCGTTTTTTCAATAGATAAATACAAAGGACCTTTTAACACACCAAGCTCTGTGCTAGGTCCTGGAGATAAAATGATGATTCATAAGGTCCTTGGCCTAGATTAGTTCAGAGTCTAATGGATTTGCTTGTTACATGTCCCAGAGGAATTACGTGGTCTCTTTATGTTTAGCCCAAAAGAATAAATTGATGACCATGGAATTTTAGGCATCAGTTACCATCCAGGAAATGGAGATATTTAGCATGTGTGGTGGTGGGTGGTATTCTTCTGAGTCCCTTGAATCCTTGCAGACAGCAGATTCTCTGTTTTACCTCACCAGCAGACCAGTCTTGCCTTCGGCAGAGCAGGAAGCATGTGGCCTGGCAAAAAGAGGAGGGTCTTCTCCAGTGTCATGACTCACAGTGTGACTTTTCATAAAATATTTAATTTTTCCAAACTTCAGTGGTTTCATCTGCAAAGTGAGAATGGAAATGTCTGTTTCACAAGATCATTGTGAAAATTAAACACAATAACCTAGGCGATTATAAACATATGCAGAATAAACCATGTAGGCAAGGTCCGTGTACCTGTCAGCATTTAACATGAGTTCCTCAAACTATTACTTTCTCTTCCCACAATAGACAAATCCAACCCACAACTGTGGCTTTATGACCTATTTTATTGGGTTCAATATGTTCATCTATGTTATTCTTATCTGAGATGTTCTTGTAGGAATGAAAGTCACCATAACATTGTCCCCAATTGGTGTTTGACCCCTTCAGCTGGTGACTAATAAGGTTGTATTCGTTTGGAGCTGGAATAATGTCTTTATTACAGAGTACTGGTGTGCGGCTGTATCTCCTCAGCCTATGGGGAGCTCAGCAGATATTTTGCGGCCTCCTTGGCTTCTGTCTGATGTGTGTAATACGTGTGTAATAGAGTCTGCCCGTGGGGGAAGCCAGCTACCCCAGGGAGGTCATGCTGCAGAAGAGACCCTCTCTATATGAGGAGAGATAAGAGTTTATGACTAAATTCTTCATCTTCTTCACTCATCCATGGGACAACTCTAAGTTGTCTCCATAACTAGGGGATTGAGTACAAGCTGTCCACAACAATAGCCTGTGCATTGATACATGCTTCTCATTGGATCCCCTCCCTTCTCTCACAGAGATTTCTGAGATTATCTTGGACCCAAATCCTTGTCTCAACATCTGATTTGAAGGAATCCAAACAAAAACCATCACTACGGTAGACCAACTGGGGCAACTGAGCCATAGTCTTGGAGGGAAGGAGTTTTTTGGGTCTGAAACACACTCATCTGAACCTCAAGTACAAAGGGCAAGATTGAGGTCATAAACAGGAGTTGTGGCTAAGACCCAGAATCCAGACAGAAATGGGATTGAATATGGCGCAGGCTGGAGCACTCTCTACCTGTCTTTATTGCCTAGCTGATGGATGGGGTGCCAAGCAAGTCTGAGACAGTCAACCAGGGGTGCCAGTGGTAGCACTTTGGAAGTTGTATCTGGGTGTTATGGTCCTTACTTGCCACCTCTTTCCAGGAGGAAGAACTGTCCCTTTTGTCCCAGCTAGACAGAACACTTGAATTCTGGTGGTGGCTGTTGAGACTGCAGAGACTTTAACATTTCGTTAGCAGGTCCCACCCAGAAATGATAACTCCCCCTCTCTGGATAGATCCAGTGCAAAAGCTGCTTGCTCATGGGGACTTGGGGACTGCAGCAGATATGGGGATCTACGCAGATAAATTTTTTAACCTTGATAGAGTCAGTGGGAGTTTAATGAGTAACAGAGATTATAGCAAAAAAGATAAATATGTAGGCGACTAGGAAATATAATTATAACATTTCCTTACTTCACTAGACTTGGGAAACGAGATGAATTAGAAACTGAAACACATTCTAATTCAAGGAAATACATGGATGAGAATGTGATGCTTCTCTCCTCCTCCTACTTCTCCTTCATCAAGAAAATAAAAATGAGCATTTTGTGCCATGATGCAGGAGGAATTTAATCGGGTGCTGATGATTCAATTTAGCTTGTAAATTAGCTGCCAGCGAGATTACGAGTGCCAAAAAGAACCAGGCTTGCTGTCTTTTTGTTAACTTGTTGACACATTTGACGCAAATTAGATACCGATTTATGGGGTCACAGATGACTGACTTCACAGAGCTATGTGGCATGTATCCTGGAGAATGCATGGCCAAACTCAGGCAGAGAAGTTGATTAGCTGATCTCAATGAAGCCAGTGCATCAGGGTTACTCTTCATTCTAGCCTTTGAAGAATAAGTAGAGAATAGAACTTTAATCTATGTTACCCTGTTAAGTGGCAACTCAGCTTTTAAGAATGAGTGTCATTTATTTACCTATGCAAAACACAGACCTTGCAATTTAGGTGTGCTCCCAGCAGATGGAGACCATCCTCTGATCATATATCTGAGCTAAGCAGTGGGAAACATGGTAATTACCCCATTTAACCTCCACAACAACCTTGTAGGTTAGATACTCTTTGTTCCCTTTTTCAGATGAAACAGATTCAAGTTAAGTAACTTGTCTAAGCTCAGACAGCCAGCAAAGGGCAGGACAGGAATTAAAAATCTATGAAGTCCAATGAAAAATCCAGGTTAGCCAACTTCTGCTGAGCACTCTTGTCACCCTATACTGTCTGCCTTCTGATTTTGTTTGGATTTGATATCCCTCTAGGCGTCATCATCAACAACCAGACAATTCTCTCTGGTTATATTTCTAAGCCATCACTTCCAAGAGGTCTTTTGAAAATGAGAGCTAATGGGATTACCTGATCCCACCTCTAGTTCTGAGCCAAGTGTCACTTGGCTAAGCACACACTTCCAGAGTGGAGATTGAATCTCTTTCATCCCATATTTGAAATCCATCAAAACTGGCTCGGCTTCTGGTAAGCATGACAACACTGGCATCCCGAGGTTGCAGAGGGCTGCTGGAATCCACCTTAGGTAAGATGAGGAAGGTGTAACCACTTGTCCACCCCCAACAGTAGCCTCTGAGCCTGAGATGTTTAGAAGAGCCTCACCGCTCCAGCTTGCCTCTTAATTTGTGAAATGAAAGCTGCTCGCAGATCCACTCTGCCTTCCCCAGCCCTGCTCTGCTCTTCAGTAGAGACACGGTCTGAGTTCCTGACTTCCTTATCATCTTTCCATACTGGTAATTTTCCTTCCTTCTTGGTTCAGCAAATTTGGGCAAGAATCATCTCAGTCGCCAGTCTGTTTTCTAATTATCCCAGCGAGTCTCAATTTCCATTTACGGACTTGGCAACAGAAACCGCCAGAGAAAAGTTTGCCCTACTAATGACTCAGCTGATGTCATTTATCATTGCTGTATTGCTTGAAACACATTCACCTGATGAGCCTATGATGACTAATGAATTCAAAGAATTCCTACCAATTCTCTTGGGGTTGGGACAAGTTATTTGTCACTCCTAAATATTTGAAATCTAGGGCTTCTTTGTTGAAGTGCTCATTTAGCTGTCCTGCTCCCAGGCTGGAAGGTTTTTAGGATTCGGATTGATGGTTCAATGGATTTCACCAGGCCTTAGGATCCATCCTCCTCCAATGTCTCTTGCCTGAGACAGTGTGTCCCATGTCACACACTCTCTAAACTTAAATAGCCTCATCTGTAAAATGGGGCCAATGATACCTACCTACTCACCAACTCATAGAGAGGTGGTAAGGGTTAATTTACAAAAAAGTAGGTAGTGCACTTAACACAGTGCAAGGAACGTGACAGATTCTCAGTGAATGGCAGGCACACCTACTCAAACTCGTGCACAAACATATGCACCCAGTGTGAGAGACGCAGCTTTGGTTCTTGAATATAACAACTGTGAATACTGAATGGTCATGGGAAAGCATGTGCATACCTGTCCCAGTAGCTTCCTAAGGTGTCCCCACCATAGAGAACAAAGTTAGGATCAGGGACAGGATAGCTGTACTTTTAAAATGTTCCCTCTGGGTTTTCAATTATAATCAGGTTCGAACATCACTGTCTCAGGATACTTAGACAGTCTAACACTCTACTCTGCACCAAAGTGGACTCATTCCCCACGAAAGCGTGCACAAGTGTCAGTTTTCAAACTAAATGATTCATTCATTGGTTCATTTATCAAATTAACTATTTGATTGGTATTAGAGCTAATCATTGTGAGAGATTCAAGTGTGGGTAAAATAATAATTATTCCCTCAGAGTTCAAAGCTCTATTGTGTATCTTGAGAATATCATAGAAAGAATATCCAGCCTACTCTTCCACATATAAGTATATGATTAATTCAAATTGGCTTATTTGTTTCTGTGTGAAGGGCCAAAAGTAAATTAGTCATTTTGGTTGATAAAATGATCCAATTCTATTACTGACTAATTCTACTAATTCTGGATTGCTCTGTAAGTCTAGACTTTAGATCTCTTCAACATATGCCAAGTCTTGAGATATATACTTCCTGGTCTGGAGGTCTGTATCCCCATCTTGTTTAAGAAGGTTGAAAAAGAAATTGCTGCTTACTGTACCAATGGTATATTCTCAGTTCACTGGGCACAAACGTGAAAACATTCCAAAGACTCCTTAAGACAATCAGGTGTAGAGCAGGTCTTAGTGTCCTGATACCTTAGGAAACCACTGGGATAGGTATACATATGCTTTCCCATGACCATTCAGTATTCACAGTTGTTATATTCAAGAACCAAGGCTGCGTCTCTCGCACTGGGTGCATATGTTTGTGCACAGGTTTGAGTAGGTGTGCCTGCCATTCACTGAGAATCTTGCACTGTGCAAGATCCATGTTCCTTGCACTGTGCTAAGTGCACTACCTACTTTTTTGTAAATTAACCCTTACCACCTCTCTATGAGTAGGTGAGTAGGTAGGTATCATTGGCCCCACTTTACAGATGAGGCTACTTAAGTTTAGAGAGGTGAAGGAACTAGCTGGCAAATTGCAGGGCCAGCATGGGAACTCAGGTGTGTTTGACTCCAAAGCCCATCCATAACCTCTTCCTGTGACAGTGTCACCTCAACTTCACATCTATACACAAGAACAATACCTCCAGTGGAGACAGATTCATGTGAAGGTTTATACAAAGAGAAAGCTTAACTCAAATTTAGGGCCAGAACTTATAGTCAGAAGTACAATCTTTTGTCTGCAATAAAATCTTTAATTTATTAAAGTGCTACCTTTCATTTGGAGATAATGCACTTGAAAATTTCAAGGATGAACAAATTGCAGTCTGGAATTTTTGAGGACCTGCCTTACCTAATATTTTCATAGAATAATAGTTCTCCAAATGGCACTGTTATTTAAACTGACAGTTACTGCCCTTTGCGGTAGAATTACAATAGGCCTTACATTTTTATCTAATGAAGAATTCAATAAAAGCCATTCCCTGTTACAGATATCAGTCTAAATGAGAGTTTTTACTTATGAACAGATACCCTGGACAAACTCTGTGATTCCTCTTCTACTGACCTCTACTCTGTTTGCCAATAGAAATCATGCTGGCTTTCCTCCTTAGCTACTCCTTCCACTTGAAAAGTCTGCTCCCTCTCTACTCATTCAAAGCCTCTTCCTGAGCTCTCAGCTCAGGGTTTGATGCTTCTGTGACATCTTACACGGTCCTGCCCATTGATCTCTTGCTGCTCTCTCAATGCCTCTAGCTCATTATTGCCCAGTAGAAATATAACAGAAACCATAGATGCAAGTCACATAATTACAAATATTCCAATAGCTGCATAAAAAAGGGGGGAAAAAAGAAATCGGTGATGTTAATTTTAGTAATATATTTTATTTAACTCACTATATCCAAAATACTATCATTTCAATATGTAATCAATATAAAATCATTTTAAAGATTTTTTTGTATTTTTCGTATCATGACTTCAAAATGTGGACTGTAGTTTACATTTACAGGACATATCTCAATTTGGACTAGTGCAAAGTGCTTGGAAAATACAGGCCCCTAGTGGCTACCACACTGGAGAACACAGCTCGAGCCCCACCTTCTGTGGCATTTCTATGGGATTGTTATATCCACAGTCTCCTAGGACTGCCATTCTCAGGGTGGCATAGTGATGAAATGAATGGATGACTTTGACTCTCTGCCATTTACTAATTGTATGACCTTGAGCACTAGCCAACCTCTATGAGCTTCATTTTCCTCCTCATAAAATGAAAATATTTTTATCGTAGCCTATACCACCCTGGGCTTTTGGGAGGAATGAATGAGATAACGTATGTAAACTGTTGAACACAGGGCTTGTAATAGTAAGGAATTTAAAAAACATTAGCCAGTAATGGTAGTAGTGATGGTAGTAGTATCTTCTTGATACACTTTTTTATTCTTTTATTTCCTGCTCGAATGCTATCTCCCCATGAGGCCCTCTCAAAACGTTCAAGGTTGAGAGACTTTATTTTAGCAAGGATTATACTACATCCTGGTTATCGTAGCTTTGAATTTCTGTCATTGATACATGAGCATGTTCTTCTCCCACTTCTATTTTAAGTTTCTCAAGGGCAGAGTCAGTGTTTTGTTTTTCTATCAGAGAAACTAGCACAGTGTCTACCAAAGAATAAAATGTCAAAATATATTTTTCGAACAAATGAATGAAAATTACATTTTACTGCTATTAATTTTTCATATGTGGATATCTGGCCTCCCTCACGGTGAGGGGACAGATTTTAGAGTTAGCCAATGAATTAAAGAAAAAACTTCATCAGGATTACTAATGATGAGAGATGAAAGAATAGAATCATCAAACATGGTTTCTGACTTGTGTGACTATTGCTAGAGGCATCTTTCATTAAGACATAAATTAGGAGACAGGTCAGATTTGGAGGAAGATGCTGATTATGTTGTAGACATGTTGGATTTAGGTTTCAGTGGGAAATAAAAGTATATCCAGCAGGCAGTTAGGTATCCAGGTTTGGAGGTCAGAAAAGGAACATGGAGAGGATAATGGCTTTGAGAGTAATCCTTTAAATGCTATTCTTGAAATCATGGGCAAGGACAAGATTCAAAGTTTCTGCCTTCACCCATCTTCTCTTTTTCCTAAGAGAACACTGTGTACAAGGGTTGGCCAGAGGAAGAACATGAAATGAAGACTGAGAAGGAGATGCCAGATGTTCAAGAGGAGCTCCAGGAAGGAATAGTGTGAAAGCCTTCCAGGGAGGAAGTCCTCCTTAAGACTTCTTATGACCTGAGTTCGTCAAGCTCATGATTGATTACGATTGATTCATGACTTATGATGTCAATTCTAGTTTTAATTTCTGATTCCTTAGTTTTGTTTTCTTCTTCTCGGATGGCTTTCAATCACTCATTGTTCTTTAGTTTCCAGTGCTCTTTCTCTGATTATAAATCATGGTAGCCCCTTTGCCTAGAGAATTTACAAGGACTCCAAGTGGCATGCTGGTTTTGATTCATCTAGGTGATGTCCACTTGGTGCCAATTTTGCCAATTAATGGTAATAAATCCATTTCATCTCCTGTTTGTTTGAGAAAAGAAGGCAAAGAAAGGGCTAAAAAAAATTACGTGGTACCTATAGGCTTACAGCATTTGAATCACTATGTTAGGCGCTTTATACGCATTAACCTGTTTGACTATTACCGATCAACCTGTGAGATATTATACCCATTTTACAGATGAGGAAATTATACTTTAGGGAGATGGAATAACTTCACCAACTATTACAAAATAGAAGTCAGACTTGAATTTGTCTACGTCTCTTTGTCTTAGGAGTCCTCGCTCTGTCCAGGGCCTTCACCCCATGATTTGGTGGTGTCATTTTCACTTGACTATGCTTCTTATAGAAAAATAAATTTTTAGGATAGATGCCTTTTGGTAGAGTATTCAACCTCTATATAAATGCAAATTTGACTTTTCAACTGGGATTTGCATGAGCTCTAAATTAACGTGAGACCCATGTAAACATATCCTGTTCATTAAAAGGTATGATGCATTGTTCTTCCGTGAAAGGCATAATTTTCTCAGGAGTGCTTTGGGTCTGAGTTCATTTCCTTCGAGCTTCTTCTCAACAGGCTGCAATTTTAGCTATTCCCTGGGAATGATGATTCAGATTTTCGAGGTTATAGCTAAATAAGTGTCAAGCTCACATACTGCAGTATCTGTATTCATTTTTACCTGTTTGAGGGTTTAGGGGAAGCAACAGAAAGCAAAGACACACAGTAGAACTTTTACATTTATAGTCAAGTTGGCAAAGAAGTATCTTTGAGTGCTATGGCCAGGACTAGAATCTTCTCAGAGTGCTCAGATATTGATGGCTTACCCATTGGAACAATTTTTGCCATTAGCCTTAAGCTTCTTCTGCTCCCATACGGGAAGACTAGCCAGATAGAATTGGAAACAAGGTTTGTGTTGAGTCTTCCCTCCTACATGTCTTATAGTAGTAGTTCTTGACTGGCAGTATGTTCAAGTTGCTTGGGAAATGTCAAAAAATCCCAAAGTCCAGGTCACTCCTCAGGGCCATTAAAATAAAATCTTGGCAGGGGTTGGGAGTGGGGGTTGGTGGTGATGAGGAGGAGAGACTCAAGGCTCAGTATTTTTAATGTTCTGTAAGTTACTCCAATGTGAAACCAAGGGCTGAGATCCACTATCTTCAAAGTTTTAGGTCTAGAAAAATGGTTTTCAACTCTGGCTGTACATGAATATAATCTAGACAACTATTAAAAATACATACTGCCAGGTCATAACCATGATTTAATTGATCTATGGTGGAACTTAAGCCTCAATAGTTTTAAGGAACTTTCCAAATAATTCTGAAATCAACAGGGGTGAGAACCACTGTTTCAGAACTGAGTTTTGAGTAGTGGTCCCCAGGCTACTTCTCTTACTGAAGCACCTATGAATACCTTGGGGATCTTATTAAAATACAAAACCATCTCACCACCAGAGATGCTGATTAAGTTGACATGAGGTAGGGCCCATGATTTTGTATTTTTAACAAGCTCCCAGATGATGCTGTTCATCCCCAGACCACTCTGTAAGCAGCACTGGCCAAATATCTGCCTTCCCATGATTATCAGCCAGTAAGCCTTCTGGTGGGCGAGGGAAGAGTTGATAGATGGGAATACACTTTCTCCTCTTTGGATGCCTGGCACGGTATTTCTTAGTCATCAAGTACATTGCCTTAAGAGTCACAAGTTCTTGAGTTTGTTCTCTAGATCTGTTTCAGTGCTTTCTTGCTCTGGGATATAGGCCAAGGAAAGAGAGATTATTTGTGTCTCCTTAACTGTAAGATGGAGATGATAACAGTATGTTCTTCGTAGGGTTATCATAAGGTTTAACAGAAGTGCTACATATAAAGTTGTAGCTAAGTGTTTTGACACGTTCTCAATAAACAGTATTCAATAAATGGTAACCAGTATAGATGTATAACCATTATATCCATTGGATATTGGGTTTTTCAATATATATAAGCCCCGAGACCCTTATTTTCACTACAATTTACATGAAAGCTCTATATTTGCAGACTAGGTAGGATTAAATCTCTTTTTAGAGCGAAGATGTGCGTCCAGCATCTGAATTCCTCTGCTTCTCCCCTAGCCTTCCAAACACTTAGCCAAGGCCATAGATGTGCTATCTTCTTTGAATATACCAAGTCTAGTCCAACCTATTCATTCCTAGGAAAACTCATAAGTGACTTACCCAAGTTCATGCAACTAGGAAATGTTAGAGTTCACTTCTGCCCCCTGGGACCTGGTTTTAGAAAGTTCTTGTTGGTCACTAAATAACAGAGGAATTAGAACTTAGGACAACACTACTAGATCTATGTTTTTCTTAACAATAAGGGGCTTTTTTATTAACTGAATTTTAATTTTATAATCAACACATGCTTACAGTAAGGAAAATAATTAAAGGCAAAAAGAAAATGTAAGCCTATCTTTGCATTTTTATGACTTGCACCTCCATTTCTAAAAGTCAACCACCGTAAACAGTTTCTTGGATGCTTTTCAGCATCTTTAAATGTATATAGAGTGATAATATATAAAATATTTATAAATATATTTTCTTTTAAACAAACGCAAATAAATAATACGTATTATTCTGTTTCTAGCTTTTATTTCACTTAATTATCTTACAAATCATTCCATACAGTATCTATAGACCTACCTTATCATTTTCTGTGGTTATAAAATATTCCTTTTTTTTCTTTTGAAGTTAGTCTGTCCTCTTGGTGATGGACATGAGATCGCTTATCATTTTAGCTGTGGCTGTGCTTACGTGCTTGAGTAACTACTTCCAGATTCCTAGAAGAAGAATTTGTCGGGTGAGTGCTCTCGCACACCCTGTGTGACTTCAGTTTTGCCACACTGCACTGCAATTTTCTTCCACGGGCCTGTGAGTTCATCACTTTCAGGAAAAAATGAAGGAACTTCCAGGGCTGTAGTGCCAGACTCAGGCCACATTAGCCTTTTCATCTGGGTCCAGTTTGCAGAGGCTGAAAGTTTCAGCACTAGCCGTGGGCATTTTGTTCTGAGGACTAAATGCAGCAAATGTTCTACCCTCAATTCCCACTAGGCAACTAAACAGGTATTTACAGGCCCAGATTGCTCATGTCTCATTCACACGCACCCCACCCCCACCCCCACCCCCGTTCCCTCCGTCTCTCTTGGCCAACCAGTAACTCCAACGTCTCAAAAAAAAGTACAAAATGACATTACTCCCCATTAGTAATTCTGTCTGCTCTGGGGGTTGGCCTGAAAATAGAGGTATCTGAAACATGCAGCCTGATCTATGAAATTTCTAGTGGACAAAGTTGTTCAGTGATTTTTAAAATAATGCGACTAGAAAAGGAAAAATGGTTTAAAGCCATGATTAATGCCACTCTGTCCCTGGATGCCTTACTTCCTCAGCTCATCACTGTAAGTAATTACCTGCCTGATGCTGGACAAGTCCTTCTGTTTGGCTCAAGTCAGCTATTGATCATTTATTTAAGAATTGCATACTCCAGGGAAGGTGGGAAAAAGTCTCGAAATTAATTCTTTTGAGCCCACTGTGGTCATGAATAAATATCTTTCATTCAGACAATTTACATCAGCAACTGCTTAGCGGTGGGAATTTGTTTACCACTTCTGACCCGCTCCTCTGAAAATTGGTTTTCTAACCACTCTGTGAGTGGCAGTTTTAAATTGACACATTAAATTTTCAAAATTATATTTGACTTACTGTCTCCTGCTCACGATGTAGCTCAGTGCTTTGACGGATACACATGCTGGGGTTCCGGTTATAAAACCAGAAGACTCCCAATGCTTTACTGTTGGGAGCACCCGCTTATCTCACAGGTTGGGACTCTGGTTAATAGTTTTCTGAACTGGAGGATGCATGGATGTGGTGATTTTTGAGCAATCATGGTATGAAAAATAAGCAACAACAGCAAAAAAGAAGTCATCCAAGCAGGGTGTTTAAGAACTAATGTTTATTTTCACTGGAGCTCCCTAAATGTGAATCTGTATGAGCACTGAGTAGAGTGTAAAACTGCTTCTAATAATTTTAAAAATATGTCTAAATATGTAGCCTGAGTCAGAAATGTTGCTATGAGAAAAAGACCTTCTTCTTCATAGCATTTGAATCCATGTGTGTGTGTGTGTGTGTGTGTGTGTGTGTGTGTGTGTGTGTGTGTATGCATCTACCTGCCTTCCAAGTGTTAGGCAGTTTTAGTGTTGGCATATTCCTGTTAATCTGCAAGCATTTGCTTATTATTAATTACTCAGGGCTAACAACTCCCTCGGGTTTTAAAACAATCTATTTTGACAAAGGCTTTGTTGCTACTTAGAAACATAATTCTGTATGATCATCTGGCAGGCAGGCCAGAGGTTTCCTTGTGCCATTCTGATTGGTTAAAATAGGCAGAACAGTTGAGCCTGAATGCAGCACTCAAATACAATGAAAGTCATGTTTAACACTGTGGAGCTAAGACCAAAATATAGCCTTCTGTTCTTAAAGTTATACTACTGAAATTTTCCAGGTCGACCTAGACATCTACAGCTTAGTGGTTTTTCAAGCCTATTCTTTAATAATTGAGTTGTATCTCTAGTGTTTGAGGAGACGGTTTTCTACAGTTTCATTTCTTTAAACTAGATTCTGCAAAGTCACAGACAGAATCCTATTAAGATCCTCTTCTAGGAAAAGCAAGACTGAAAAAATACAATAATAGAGTTTCTGAGAGGTAAGAGGCAGGGCTTGGTAGCTGGGGGGAAGGCTAGACTAGGATGCAGGCATGGAGAAGACTGACAATATGGCTGTTATGGGCTCTTGGCCTCTCTGCAACCCTAGTGTGTTCAAATTCGCCAATCCTTAAACCTCAAGGATGTGATCAACACCCAACATTTATGTGGCTTGGGAAAAGTGCTTTGTGGGCACGGTGGGAAATGCTCAAGACAAAATTTTATTAAAAGGATCACATGATATATATAGGCACTAATTGGGATTAGTGCCTAAAGTCCATATAACTTTCTGTAGTTTTGAAGAAGCTGGTTTAATATAGAGAAGGGAAAAAATTCCCAGTGTAAAGTTAAATTTTCTCTGACCTCAGAATGATGGATGAGGCACAAAAAGCATGCCTTCCAAGCAAACTCTAAAGTCTACCCTTATTCATGGATACATAGTGACCACTTTTAAGAATGAATGTATAGAAAGTTGGGCTAGACTATTTTATCAATATGGTTAAAAACAACTCCCAGACCCCAGGAAGTAATGCAGAATGTGGCAAGAGACTCTAAATGTATTACAAATATAGGAAGCAATTTTACTGAAGGAAGTAAGGGGAAAGATGCTGGCCTAAATACCTTTGTAAATGAGTAGCATCTGTAAGTCTCAAGGCAAAAGGAACTGCACATGAGACTTGCACTCTAGTTGATAAAGTAATTTACCATGAAAATAATGGGTTATAAATTCTGATACTACTTTACATGTATACTTGAACAATGAAGTAAATTGGCAATGGATGGTGGGAACCGTATTTGTCAATGTTGGAGTAGTAATTTGCAGATAAGCAAGGGGAGGTGAATGGAATGGATTAGAGTTGGAAACATCAGCAAGAACTCGTATTACCTTGATAGAGATACAGATGGTTGCACATAGAAATATTTTTAGATATGTGTACATACACAGGTTAGTATACACTCATCTATTTTGCCCCATCATCTGACAGAGCCTAAAAGAAGGAGCACACCTAACATTTAGCTCTTAGTTTCTAATACCATTCTCCAATAAAAGAAGATTTCTTGGAGAAATGGCTGTCATGAGGACTAGGGCAGGAAATATGCAAGATGATCCTGAAACATTTTGTAGTGCCTCTAAAAGTAAGAAAGTGTTCAATAAAACAAAAAAAAAAAAAAATGGAGGATGTCAGAGGAGCAGAGGTACCAAATGAAAGAGTACTCAATGTGCAAAGCCCCAAATTCTAACCGCTTCTTTGAGTTACATTTCTTTGTGAACTCCCATGCCTATGCAGGTAATTAAATTTGTTTTATTTTCTCCTGTTAATCTGTCTTTTATAATTTTGACTCATGAGTCCCAGTCATTGAACCTAGGAGGCCAGAGAGTCTTTTCTTTCTCCCCTGCATTGCTGTTTAGTAACTTAGAGGGAATAGTTATATGAGATGGCTACAAAAACTGGGATTGAAGGTTTTTGTAAGCCTCCTTACTTTTGTTAAGTAAGGAGCTAGTGACGAGCTGAAAGAAGGGGAATCACGCCTGAGATCCTACTTTTCCTTAGACTCCAAAAAGCTTGGAAGATAAAACCATGACCTCAAGTAAGAAACTATTTTGGGCATTCTTCTGGATTACATCAGCAAGCCTGAACATCCATCGTAAGGGTGTTTTACTTGGGTGCCATATATTTCCCCATGTAATTTTCACAGGGACTGCGAAAGGAAGACATTGTTATTCACATGTTGTGGGTGAGTTGATAGGGCACAGAGAAGTAGAGTAGCTTGTCTAAGTTCATATAGATACAAAGTGGGTGGCCACAGATTCAAATCTAGGTCTCTCTGAATCCCAAACTCATCTTTCCCTTCACCCAATATCTCCTGTACAGAGTGGTGAGGTAGATGACGACAAGTCACGGGAGGGAGCCTGGAGGACCAGGAGAGGTTATTCTTATGGGACGGGCAAGAATTCCGAGAGCCTAAACTCGTGTGGTGGGTGTTAGGATAGACTGGAAGGGAAGGAAGTCAAAGACTTATAAAGATACTTAGGTGCTATCTGGGGACTGGCTGGCAACAGAGAAAGAGAAGGGATCAATAACTACCATAAAATATTGCAACCTATTTCACAATAAGTTGTATTTTTTTACTGGGGCTTCAAGAAATGTGAAAATCCTTTTAGAAAACAAATGGCTCAAAAGATGGTTGGTCCTGAAGCCAGTGGGAACTAAGACATCTATCTCTAAGGGAAGGGAAGCATGGAGCAGTGCAACTGTTGTACTCATTCCATCTCCATTACTGATTCTGATGTTTATTATACAGATATTTATGAAGTTCAAGGAGTAGCTTTTGCTGTCAGTATACAGGAGGCACCCTTAACATTTCAGTGCTTCTGAGGACCATGATTAGAGGATCTATTTCTCTTTTTCTTCCTAGAGGACAAGTATAAGCCGAATTTTCTAATTCTTCTGAAATAAATCAAGGAAAGAGCAATTTTGTTTCAAAATGTACTTCAGTATCAAAAGCTACCATTTATCCATTCTCATTCCAGCTGAAGTGATTAATATTCAAGTTGGTGCTATGTAAAAGATTAAGCTTACTGTGTATTCTCCAGCCATTTATGCTAATTGCAGCCTCTCATTTGTACGGAAAGATTCATAAAAGTATCAAGAGACACTTTATACTGAATTAAAAACTATTGGACTGGGTGTTTCACGGCTCCTGCTCAGAAAAGAACAATTATTAAAATGTATTATTCAATTAAACATCGAAATCTATATCTATTTCCAAAAGTTGAGAGTATCGGCAAAAGTGCTTCCCATTAGAGCTGGGCCGTTAAATCTGACAGTTGTAGCATATTATATTTTATGTGAAGTTGGACAAAGGAACGAGGAGTAGAGAGAGACTAGTGACGGGGTTCAGGACACACTACTCCCAAACATAGCACCTTGGCATCTTGACTACTTTAAGCTGAAGGAATTTGGAAAAAAAACAAAACAAAACAAAACAAAAAAAAAACCCACAACAACCGCAGAAGCAGGAAGGTCACTCTGACCTACTCCCCAACTCTCTTCCTTCTTCCTTGAACCAGGTCGTAAAATGCTCACATGAGAGGGACCCTCCCTATACCAGGAGGAAAGGAGTATTCTTATCTCCAAAGATGAAAGGATACCAGGCCAGAAAAATTCTAACAAACAAGCCTTTTAATGTTTCCCCCAACTTGTTACAATTATGTCATACTCCTTAACCAATAACATTACTCCACAACCGTCCACTTTTTATCAAACCTAGCATAATTGGGTCTTCATCTCCTTATGAAGGCTTTGTGTCATGTAAAACTTATATACCTATGTGCTTTTATCCTGTTAATCTTTGTAGTTTAGTTTTCATATGCATCCAGGGACTCTAAGAGGGTAAAAAAAAAAATGTTTCCCCCCTTACACTAACAAAAGGTGGTGGAAAATTTTTGAGCTGTTCTGTTTCCCCATTTCCTAATAGGTAAAAATAATTCTTGTTAAGTAAGAAGCACTCTAGATATCTAATACTTTCCTAAACTAATCAGTGGACTTTTATGCCGGAGTCCTGCTCCGGATTTTTCGAAGGATGGACGTTCTGCCAAAGGAATGAGAGAGCCACGAGATGTAGTCTGATCACCAAGCAGGCATCTTTGGCAATTCTGGCATCTGTGCTCTGCTGGTCTCAGTGTCTTTATTTAAAAGTAGTAAGTGACTTTACAGCCATGAGTGACATTCCATCAGGAAGCATAGTTTGAACAATAATGTGTTTTTATCAGCGAAGCTGGGATTTCCTCAATCTTGCAAGTTGTTTTCAAGGTAATTAGCATATAAACAGGGTGTTACCTAGGCCTGCCTATGTTAATTATCTATAAACAGGCCAGGAGTTATTCTGCCTATTCTCCCAACTACAATGGGGGAGGTGCAACCCACCAGGCAAGGCCAGAATTCCCAATGCTTATCCTTTGCTTGTGAATGAGTGAATTTACATAATAGGAGCCCAACAGTTACACAAGTCACACCAATATTCAGCCAGCTCATAACTGCTATCAATCTGTGCAACCCATCCCCAAGATGCAACTTTAAGATTACTTCTGGCCAGGCTACTCTCATTCAGATGTAATCCATCAAAGCATCGTGCTCCAGGTTCTTCCTTTTTATCTAAATGCCATAATACAAAAGAGAATTATATTCCTTGAGGCCAATGAGAGCAACTCAAGAAATCCAAACCTGGGGTGCCTGGGTGGCTCAGTCAGTTGAGCCTCTGACTTCAGCTCAGGTCATGATCTCGCAGCTCGTGAGTTCAAGCCCCACATCAGGCTCTGTGTTAACAGCTCAGAGCCTGGAGGCTGCTTCAGGTTCTGTGTCTCCTTCTCTCTTTCTACCCCTCCCCTGCTCATGCTCTGTCTCAAAAATAAATAAACATTACAAAAAATGTTTAAAAAAAAAAGAAATCCAAACCTGAAAAAGTATTTAGAAGGAGGTAAGACTGGGCGCCATTTTGATTGGCAGGAGCTTTGCTACTGCATTTCCACACAGGGAGGTGTCTCAACCTGTGAGCCCAAGATGACTCCCAACACTTTCAGAAAAGGTCAATCACCCACTCGGAAAGCCACCTGCAGATACTTGCTCCAAGAAGACAATAATGTACCAAAGAAGAGAGCTAGAAATTGAGACAAGAATGAAAGATTCTTAATTGAGAGTAGATTTCTGAGGTTCAATTTTTCCCTCTCCCAGGAAATATGAGTCAATGAAGTCCATTCTCCAAATTATTGGTGCTGCCCATGTTTTAGACTTCCACTCATACTTTCTGTTCATCACTCTTTTTGAGGGATTTTGAGCTCACCTGCACTCCCTGTTTTACTGTAAATTTGTTGAGCCAAAGCCTCCAGCAAGTTCAGAGTCATCTGGCAAAGAGTCTTGGCCCCCTGGTCCTGAGTACATTTGATATGTTCTGGTTACTGCATTCTGCTTCCTGGCTTGGCCAGAGCTTGATAGAACACATATTACATAAGAATGGAAAATAGCTAGGAGGAAGGAAAATAGATTGCATTATTTTCAAAGCCTCTAACCAAAAGGCTTGTTTGCTATCTAAATAAACCAGCCTGCTCTGACACACCTAGAAATTTGGCATTTAGGATATATAACATAGAAGCCAACAGCTACTGCCTCCAGAATCTGTCAAGAGTGAGGAATGGATTTTCCCCAGGCCAAGGTATCTGGCATGTTGTAGGTTCTCAATAAATATTGAATGAATTCTAAATCTAATCGTCATCTCTGGAGAAATGTCCCACTTTGGCCAGGGATGAAGTTACTTCAGGATTTAGTAGATATGTCTGAAAAGTTCTAAAAATGAGAACTTTTGAGGTCAGCGTGGTCATTGTTCATCCTCTCAAAAAAATTCCACCAGAGCTGTTTTGTCTCTTGATTCAATTGGGTTTGGTTTGTTAAATGGATGTTGAGTGCCCATATGGTCCCGTTGCTATTCGAGGCATTGGAAGACATAGAGGATGGTAACCCAGCCTCTGTCCTTGAGGATTTCCAGGTCTGTGACCCAAATATATTAATAAGTAGCATATTTATTGAGACATTATCTGATCTCAGTTTTTCTGTGTGAGACCCCATGAAAACTACAGCAAAAAGAAAATCCTCATAGTATCCTGATTTACAAAGCACGTACACATGAATGAAGGCCACTTTAACGCTAATGTATCTTGTACCATGCCTGGGTGAAGGAGATCAGCTATAGATGTTAGAGAACTTTAGAAAAGGAAAAACTGAGTATGCTTCTGTGCACCTGGGATTTTCCCACCATCATTTACGCACACTGAAAGCTATCCTACTAGGAAAGGAAAGAAGAAAGGAAGGAGAAAAGAAGGAAGAAATGAAGAAAACTTTACCTCCATTCCCTTTCAGTTATCATCTATTTTGCTTTTTCTCATTCCAGCCAAGTTTTTTGAGAAGTGGTCTTTGGTGGTGTTAGCCCCCATATTTCCACAAGGTGGACCTCATGCTAAGGTCAACAGTGATCTCCAGTCCACATTGCTAAATCCATGCATGGATCTTCAAAGCTGATACCTCAGAGACACACCACTGCCTTCTTTCATTCTTTGACCACACCCTGATTCCTTCTACCATAGGACCTCCGTGCATGCCGGTTCCTTTCCTAGAATACTCACCAGTCCCCTTCGTTAATTCCTTCTCATCCCCTAGATCTGAGGTCATATGTTGAAAAATGATTTTCATTCTTAGAAAAGCTTCTCCTAAGATCAGGTTTTCTTGCTTTATGTTCTCATGGAGCATTTAACTCCATTTTGAAAAGGACATTTATGAATGCTATATTTCCTTTTAAAAGTAAGGTCTGGCCGCAGTACTATATGCACAGCAGGGATGGCATCTGAATTTTTCTCACTGTTTTCTCCCCAGTACCTAGAACAGTGCCTAATTCAGAGAGTCATTCAATTATTCATTCATTCCACCCTCAACTATAGTCTCATTTCATTCATTCATTCGTTCATTCATGCAGTTATTCTATCATTCAATAAATATTAATAATGATAAAGACTATCATTAATTAAACCCCATTATGTAGCAAGTCTGAGCTAAGCATTTTGTAAATGCCATCTCATTAATTCTTCATGCTAACACTGTGAGGGAGGTATGTAATAATAACTTCCCTTATTTTATAGATAAGTTGTAGGTAACTTCTCTTATGTATAAAATAAGGGAGGTAAGGCACAGGAAGCAAGTACGTTTTCTAAGGCTATGCATTTATTAAGGGGCAGAGCAAGGATTTGAACTGAGGTCTATCTGGATTCAAGTCTCCTGTTCTTGATCTGCTCTTACAAGGAATGGCAGAAATAAGATATCCTGGTGGTGAAGGGTTAAGACCGAAGTCAGTAGTCACCTCTTTCCTCACCTTGCTGGCGGAAAGCAAAATATGTATTATTGTTATTGTCCCGCCGATGAATTTAGACAGGAGAGCAGACAGGGTCAGAGAGCCACGTGTCCCAACCCTTTTCTCCCAGCCCCCACCCCAGCATCTTACCCACCTGCCATATTAGCTTCCTAGTTGGGCCGTTAGCTGTTGGGAGGGGAGCACGATCTGCTTTAAGGCTCTGGCCTGCCTCTGCAGAAGTTTTAGGGGTTAATGGAAGAAAAGAATCTATCTGGGGAGTAGCAGAAGCATCCTGTTAGCAAATATGCCTGCTCATTATTTGGTGAGCAAAATGACTACGGCATCTAATTTGTCAGCCTGGATAAATAGGGGCTCCAGAAAGGGCTGCTCCAGTCCCCAGGCCTGCCTGGTAACCAAATGCAGTGTGGAATACTTCATTACCTTTCAGTGTTTACACCTATTCTGAACCTAATTATTGTTGTTGCCTCCAACTTCTCAGGGTTGAACCAGCTGACAACTTATTATGGTTGCATCAGCCTTTTCTGTCACCTAAAGATGCGTGTCAGCTGTGGCCTCGTAGAGTTTAAGGAACTAGTAATGAGCAGGAGAGGAGTGGGGCTGAGCAGAGAGACGTGGCCTCTGATTACGAAGTCTGATGTGTTAGAAATGTTGCTTTCCGAGTGCGAATGCTGAGGCAGGTTCCCAGGGGGGTGCATCGATTCTGAGAAAAAGTTCCGAACAAATGGAACAAAGAGAATGATCTCCCATGAATACAGTGCTTGGCATTTCCTCTCACATACACGACCTCGTTGGACTCTCACCCCGTTATTTAAAGGTTTATTTATGGTGCCAGCCCTATGTGCCTTTCTTTACAGAGGGATCAGCCCTTTCTTTACAGAGCCACCTGCTGTCCAAGCAACTCTAAACAGATCACTCGTATGGAAATTATATTGTTTATATCCTAAACAGGGACACTTTTTGAGAATAAAAGAGAGCACTGAAACAATGAGTAGGTGCTCACTGATCTGTAACAGGTGTAAACTGGGACCCTCCGGGACAAAATAGCACAATGGCACAGTGGACACACTGATATCTTCCCCCAGTGAGAATCCGGGAGAAAAAAACCCTGCTACCAACCCCTAGTTTTAAAAGTAAAAGGGGGCTGCGTGGCATAAAATGTGGAACTTGAACTGCATTTTGACCCTGCAGATTCACAGCCTTCCAGTCAGGGCCACTGTGGAGATTCCTGTTTCCACAGCAGTCAGGTGAGAATATAGGATGGCAGTGTGTAAAAAAGCCAGGGAGGGGGGTGTGCAGGGCTGCAGCTCACCACTGGTGGAGAGACCAGGCCAGATAGAAAACTGGGTGAGAAACGTGGCCCCATCACAAATGATTCACTAAACAATAAAGAAGAAACGGCTCCAGGTTTTCCCGACAGTGGCCAACCTCGGATTGCAGCCTCTTCCCACCTCTTCCCATCTGGGTTGCTGGATTGTTGGATTTATACTGCAGTTTATGTCATCCTCCCCCCCCCCCCACATTAAGATTTGGATGGAGGATTCTAAGAGCAAATAGTAGACCAGTAAAGAAGACTAACGAGAGTGCACCCAAGTTGTTGAAAGGCAAACATTAAACTTAGGGAAGCAATTCAAGATGGGAAAACAGAAAGCTGCAGAACTCTATAGAACCTGTGAGAAAAAAAGAGAGTATTATTCCTTAGTAGCCTAGAAAGAGTGCACTCTTGAAACACATTAGGGAATATGTCAATTTTATATAAGCAGGTCCTTAATAAGCTCTGTAAAATATGTTACCATATAAAAATAGGTAAGGCATCAATAATAGTAACAGTTAACATTTATTGTTTATTCTGTGCCAAGCACCATTCAAAACATTTTACATGTGTTTTTACATTTAGAGAAGATATAGAAGAAATAAAAGGAAGTCAAGTGCATTTAAACAAAAGTAAAATTGAAAGTAAAATCACAATGGCAGAATTCAAATCCAAAGTAAGAATACTAAAGGACTGATTTGATACCTGGAAAAAAAATCATCCTTCGTATAAAAAGAATTTCTTTTAAAATTCATAAGGAAGGGGGCACGTAGGTGGCTCAGTTGGTTGGTTAAGCATCCAACTCTTGGTTTTGGCCCAGGTCACAATCTTACGGTTAGTGGGCTCGAGCCCCACACTGGGCTCTGTGCTGACAGTGCGGAGCCTACTTAGGATTCCCTCCCTCTCTCTCTCTCTCCCTCTCTCTCTCTCTCTCCTCTCTCTCCTCTCTCCCTCTCTCTCTCTCTCTCTCTCTCTCTCTCTCTCTGCCCCTTCCTAGCTCATGCTTTCTCTGTCTCAAATAAATAAAATAAAATGCATAGGATGAAGGCAAAAGGTTGAGAGTTGTTAAACATTGTGACATCGAAATACATAAGACAAAGACTAATAAAAACATAGGGCAAGAAAATGACCCAAAAGGCTGTCGAT
The DNA here is from genome assembly GCA_030068075.1 of Paguma larvata. Classification (NCBI taxonomy): domain Eukaryota; kingdom Metazoa; phylum Chordata; class Mammalia; order Carnivora; family Viverridae; genus Paguma; species Paguma larvata. The sequence continues at coordinate 32,713,159 of CM057837.1, forward strand.
GATTTGGCACACATTTCTTTGCATTTGACAGGCTCAGAGATGAAAGTAAATGGGTAATTAGAGATTCTGAAAAATAAAATTTTAAGGTTAATTTAATAAACATATACCCAACTTTACACTCTGTAGATAATATATCTTTTCCATTCAAGTTCCAATAAAGCACATTCAGAAAGAACCCACCACATATATATTAGGCCATAAACAATGTTCCAAATGATACTAAAAACTCAGAAAAATAGATCCTATTGTTTAACTTCAGGCTGTAATTTTCTACCTTAAAGGAAATAATATTAAAAATTAATAACAAACATGTATTTTACAAATTTAATTATTTGGAACATGCAAATATAACTAAATCTTGGTCAAAGAACAAAGCAAATATGTTAATACATATATTAGAAATATATATAATTTAAAAGTTAACAATAAGAGTATTAAGTATGGGAATTTATAGCCCAAGGTAAACTCAGAGACAGATTCAGATCCTTTATTAAATAAAAAAAATAAAAAAATAAGGCAAATACTAAGCACAATGCATTATATAAGAAAAAAAAAACAATAGGAAGCAGGAAGTATAATTAATGTAGAATAAAGAAAAATGATTTTGATATTAAGATTAAGAAATCTCAGGGGGGCCTGGGTGGCTCAGTGGGTCAAGTGTCCAACTCTTGATTTTGACTCAGGTCATGATCTCACAGTTGTGGGATTGAGCCCTGCATCAGGCTCTGCACTGGGCATGGAGCCTGCTCAGATTCTCTCTCTCCCTCTCCCACTGCCTCTCCTCCCTCAAAGAAAAAGAAAAAAAAAAAGTAAGAAATCTTAAACTTCAAGGAAAGTATTAATTTCATACAAGATGAACTAGTACAGAATATAGGTAAAGAACAAAAATTTCCAAGTTTATTTCATCGATTTAAGCCTGATACTAAAACCTGAGAATAGGATAGATCAATTTAAATATTAGTGATTAAAATCCTATATGTATTAAAATAATATCATGATTTATTTCAGAGGTGTAAAAGTAACTTAATATTAGGAATCTATTAATAAAATTCTCATATAAAAAATCAAAGGAGAAATATTATTATAAAACATGCAATTCAATATCTGTATTTGTTAGACATGTTTCAGTAACTTGAAAATTTAAATCCAGATTTCTTCTTCAGTAACAAAACTGTTCACCTGAAATCTAGAACTCACGTTACATTAATGCTGGAATGACAGCTATCGCCAAAGAAGGCATGAATAAGGTGGGATAAGCCCAATCTCATCTATTTTGAAAGTGATCTAGGGAGAAAATATTTGTAAAAGACATAACCTGAGTGAAGACTTATTCAAAATATACAAACAATTCTTAAAACTCCACAACAAGCAAATGAACTATGCAATCTAAAAACAGGCAAAAGCTCTGGACAGACCCCTCACCAAAGACGATATATGGATGGTAAATGAGTATGTGAGAAGGTTCTCATCATCACATGTCATTAGGGATTTGCACATTAAAACAATCTGATACTACTACACACCTAGTCAAACGATTAAAATCCAAAATATTGACAACACCAAATGCCTGTGATGACGTTGAGCAACAGGAACCCTCATTCATTGCTGATGGAAATGAAAAATGGAACAGCCACTTTGGAAGACAGATTGGCAGGCTCTTGCAAAACTAAATATGCTATTACCATACAATCTAACAATTGTAATTCTTGGTATTTACCCAAAGGGGTTGAAAACTTATGTCCCCACAAAACCTACGCCGAGATATTTATAGCTGCTTTATTCATAGTTGCCCAAACTTGGAATAAGTCAACATATCCTTCAATAGCTTAATAGATAAACTGTGGTACATCAGACAATGAAATATTATTCAGTGCTAAAAAATAAAAGCTATCAAGCCACAAAACAAACAAATAAAAAACATGGAGAGAACTTCAAGTCATGTAAGTAAGTGAAAGAACCCAATCTGAAAAGCTACATGCTGCATAATTCTAACTATATGATGTTCTGGGAAAAGCAAAATTGTAGAGACAGTAAAAAGATCAGTAGTTGCCAGGGGTTCAGGAGAGGGAGTGGTAAATGGGCCTAGGTAAACCTAGGCAGAGCAAAGGTGAATTTTAGGGAAAGAAACTATTCTAGATGATACTATAGTGGTGGTTACATGGTATTATACATTTTCAAAACTCTTAGGCTATAAATCACACAGAGTGAACTTTAACGTAAACGATGGACTTCAGTTGATAATGACATGTCAATGTTGGTTCATGATTGTAACAAATTTATTACACAAGTGCTGGATGTTAATAGTGGAGGAGGGTGGAGTATAGGAGTGTGGGAAGACTCTTATTTTCTCATAAATTTTGCTATGAATCTAAAACTCCTTTTAAAAATAAAGTACATTAACTTAAAAGCAAAACACAAGTGATCCTAAAAGTTCTAATGTGATGAGATACAAAGGATCTAAAAGTCAACATATCACAAAGGGAGATTCAAAATTATCCTTTTTTGTAACTGGAGATGATCTTCCCAAAATACCCCAAAGAATCAAACTGAAAAAAAAGGGAAATTAATAGGACTGCAGTCAATTGATGGACAACAAAATAAATACATAGATATTACTTTACTATATACTCATAAATACTAATAAGAAAATAACAGATTTCATGCACAGTGGTCACTAAAATTACAAGAATATCTATAAATAATCTTATCAAACATATTTGTGTACAACTTACATAATTTTTTTAAAACTTCTAAAGGTAAAAAAACTTCTCAAAGCAGAGAAACCTATTTCAGAATCTTAAGTAAATAAAGTTTACTAGATGCAAAAGTTTAAGGTGTTGAAAATTATTCTATACAATGTTAAGTTTACACTTAATTGATATCAAAATCCCAATGAGACATTTGAAAATATGAAACAAGGGTAATCCAATTCATCTGGGAAAATAGAATTTTAAAAATAAATTTAGCCAAGTGTATCTTGTAGAAAAAAAGAACAAGAGGGGCGCCTGTGTGGCTCAGTTGGTTGAGCGGCTGACTTCGGCTCAGGTCATGATCTCACGGTCTGTGAGTTCTAGCCCCGCATCGGGCTCTGTGCTGACAGCTCAGAGCCTGGAGCCTGCTTCGGATTCTGTGTCTCCTTCTCTCTCTCTGCCCTTCCTCTGCTCATACTCTGTCTCTATGTCTCTCAAAAATAAATAAACATTAAAAAAAAAAAAGAACAAGAAAAATGTAGTAAGCCACAGAATGTTCTGCTCTATAAGATATTAAATAAGGTTTATCAAGTAATGGTAAATTAAATGATATGATGTGAGCATGGTGGCGGATAAAATAATAAATAAAATGGAAATTCCAGAGACAGATACAAGGATAAAAAATATTTAGTACATGATATATGTAGTTTGCAAATCAGCTGTCAAAATGGATTGTTCAGTAAATGATACTTAGATAGCTGGTTAATGGAACAGTATACATATATATGTATATATCTCAAGTCCTCATTTTATTTTTTATCATTTAAAAAAATTTTAATGTTTATTATTTATTTTTGAGAGAGAGAGAGACAGCACGAGTTGGGGAGGAGCAGAGAGAGAGGGAGACAGAGTCCGAAGTAGGCTCCAGGCTCTGAGCTGTCAGCACAGAGCCTGACACATGGCTAAAACCCATGAACCTTGAGATCATGACCTGAGCTAAAGTCACATCTTAACGAATCGAGCCACCTACGTGCCCCTCAATTCCTCATTTTACATACTAAGCAAAACAAAACACACACACAGTGTTTTTAAAGTTAAATATAGGAAAAAAATAGTAACTACAGATTAACTGGAAAAAAAAAGATCTCAGGAAAAGGTTGGTAGATATTCTGTATGCTAATAAAGTCCGTACATAATTGATTTTTGAACAGTGTGGAGGTTAGGGGTGCCAACCCCTTGAACAGCTGAAAATCCTTGTATAACTTTGACTCTCCAAAACCTTGACTACTAATAAACTACTGTTGACCAGAAGCATTACTGATAAACATAAACAGACAATTAACACATATTTTTATGTTATGTGTTTTATAGACTTTATTCTTACAAATAAAATAAACCAGAGAAAAAAAGTGTTAAGAAAATTGTAAGAGAAATACATTTACAGTACCATGATGTATCTATTGATACTTGTGTAAGTGGAGCCACACCGTTCAAACCTGTATTATTCAGAAGTCGACTGTATGTAATTAAAAAGAAAACAGTAAAATAAGGAAATAGTTGCAATATGTGGACAACAAAGATGCATTTAACATATAATGAACTCTTATACTTTAATATATAATAGCAAATCCTATTAGGAAATAGCATGAATTTTTTTAATCACAAAAGAAATGTAAAAAAAAAAAAGTGGAGTACTCAGTGTTGGTGTACAGAGGAAATGGGTCTCATGTTTCTGCAAGGCAGTTTATCGGGAAGTGTAAAAAAATCTTAAAAAATACATAACCTTTAACCAATAATTTCTTTCTAGGGAGTTTTCATAAAGACATTCTGATTTATCATAGTGAAATATAAGAAAATTCAATGATTCTCCCAACAATATGAGATTTATTGAAGACATAGCAGTATGTCCATACATGAAATATTTTCAGCTTCTGAAAAATCAAAATTTAAAAAATATTTATGATTGAGAAACTATCCTCATGATGTATTGCTAGTGAGTAAAAAGCCACATAGGAAATATTATAAAAACATGAGAAGTAATGACTTTTGTGATGATGAGAGAGGAAAAGGTATGCGTGTTGTATGTGTGCATGTGTGTATATGTTTATCTGTATAGTCATTATTTTTTTAATATTTTATAGTTTATTTTGAGAAAGAGAGTGAGCATGAGTGGGGGAGGGGCAGGGAGCAAGGGATAGAGAGAGAATCTCAAGCAGGCTCCATGCTGTCAGCACAGAACCCAATGTGGAGCTTGAACTCACGAACCATGAGATCATGACCTGAGCTGAGGTCAGAGACATAAGTGACTGAGCCACCCAGCTGCCCCTGGATAGTGAGTATTTCTGAGAAATGAGATCATGGATGATTTTATTTTTCTTCTTTATATTGTGTTTACTTTTTTTCTCAATTTTTACATTTCATAATTAGAAAAGAAACACAATATATATTACATAAGTAAGTTGAACAAGCCAGGCAAAGGGCTAGGGATCCTACAATCACATGGAAGAAACAGGAGCCATGACTCCTGACTCAGAGTAAGCAAGTTCCAAGGGCAACACAGACAGCATGTCAGACCGGGGGTGTGGCAGAATTCCTTGAGTTCTAGATTGCTCTCAAGCTTGGTGGTGCATAGCAGGAGAGCAGGCAAGGCAGCCCATAGACCAAAAATTAGTCCTGAAACAACAGTCCCAGGCACAGGTACTCTGTTCCTAGGAAGGCGATGGAGGACACCCATCTGGGTGATAAGGGCACAAATACAAGAAACCATACATTTGGCACTTGCATTCTGAAGATGGCATTTAGTTTTATTTATGTAACTATATTTATTTTTATTTGCATGTTAAGAATTTGAGCTCCAGGGCCAAAGTGCTCTTGTCTTTTTACGATGGCTTTTATGGAGTCAACTCGAAGACAGACTTGAGTTCTCCTCTTTCATCCCTTGTCCGACTTTTCCCTAACTTACTTTTCTGCCTACTTCCCTATCCCTTTGTCCAGCATGGTCTCTGCCTCTGCCCCTCTCAGAATATTAACCCAGTGGAATGCTATGAACACATTCGCATTACCATCACACACTTGTACACTCCCATTACACATCAACTCACACATATACACACCACTTATGTAGCTGTATTGCTTAGTGTTGCTTCCAATAGTGATGGTAATGTCTTCTGTTCCTTCACTCATTCAGCCCATGTTTAATACCTTCCTTGTGCCAGAACTATGCTGGTCCTGAAGAGAAAATCATGAACACAGGCAAATCCGGTCCTGCAGCTCCTGGAGTTTATTATAGTCCAGTGTAGCAGGAGAGACAAACAACCAAATAATTGTACTAATGAGCGAAAACTCACCCGTATCAGGCATTCGTTCCAGAACATCTGGCATGTGCTCTTTTCCTAATTGCTGGCACCACACAAAGGTGAAACACACATGGACTCTGGCTGTGAAGAGCTGACAAAGAGCAGAAGAACCAGAATGTGAACATTTGAGAGGATTTCCTAAGGACCTGACCCTGCGCTCAGGGCTCACAGGTGTTAGGCCACTGAATCTTCACTGAATTTGAATTTAGGCCTGTCCAACTCTAAAGTTCGTGCACAGCCAAACTGCAACATGCATTTTTCCTCATGAAGGAGTTAAAATATAAGTAGCATAATGTAGACTAGGACATAAGGATGTTAATTAGCTATAATGGCGAATGGTCACTACGGGCCGTGAATATTGTAGGTTGCCATCAGAACCTGATGCTAAATAGAGAGCACGATGCCACCCCATTCCTTCTATCCCATTCGGGACTATCGAAGTCTCCTCCTCTCACAGTGCAGTCATGAACTTCACAGTCCTTCTCTGTCTCCACCCACCTGCAACAACCCCAGGCAGCTAGAAACTGCTTGGACATAGACACTTTCCATTGACTTTGCCCAAGCTCGAATACGCTGAAATAAAATCAATTGTTAATGAGAAATGCGAGCACAAATAGCAGTCTACTGGAGAGTAATGATGAAGCACCTTTGGGCATGTGTCAGCAAGCTGAAAGGGAAGAGGCTGACTGTGGTTACTACCATGTGCATTCCCCTCAAAGAGTTCCATAAAACTCCTTTTGACTTGCAGAATTAAACTATAGTTTGTATGTAAACAAGACCTTAATGGTTCCTGGAAGATTCCCCGCATTTTAAAATAACAATCTTGAAAACAGAAACCAAACATCAGTGCCTACGAATGCTGTGAATTGTAATCTATGTATCTTAAGACATTAAAAACCTTCTCGTTTTGTTAGAAGAAAATGCATCAATTAACATCTCTATTGAATATGCAAGACTGTGTCAAACCACAGATACTGTGTAGGAGGTGGTGCGAACCTGCTGCTTTTAGCACTTGGACCACATTTATAGGCCAAAAATGATTTCCATAGAGAGGTCTTGGTAGAAATGGGAATGAGAACTGTTCCTGGGAAGATATGTTGAGCTATATAGAATTCAGAGAAACGTTGACTTAAAAATCTATTTTTAGTGTTATCATTTACGTACAGTAAAATGCCCAAAGATAGGACTGTTCAGTTTGTATGTGACCAAACCTGCCAAAATTGTGTGTCACTGTGGCTTAATTACCACACGTGTGGTGCCTCATGGGACTGAAGGTTCTAGGGCTTCTAGTAAAGCTAGAGGCAGGGTCTCAGCTATGTTGTCAGCATAGTCTGTTTCTGTTTGTCAGTGCTGTTTTCTTTTTTTCGTTGGTCTCAGCTGTCTTTTCCCGTGCCTCTAGCAATTCCAGGTTTATGTTTTCCTGAGTTTAGGTCCAGACAAAGCGAGAAATCATTATTCTAATAGTTCCAACTAAAGCCAGAGGTTTGCAGCTCTCTGGCTTGTGTTGGGTTATATACCTTTCCAAAAAGGAATTACTGTGGCCATGGGCTAGTCAGTTCCATCCTCACCCCATGTCCTGGAGAACTGGATCTTTGGAAAGCTAGTACCAGAAAAGAGAAGAAGGCGTGCTAGAAAAGAAAATCAAAATATGTCTGCAAGAACTCTGAAGGGGGGCTTTAATCTCTTCTCATGTGAAATGGTGATGCGCTGGTGTTAACATAATCACTGTTGCTCATTAAATGCCTACTGTATTTTGAGTTCTCTGCTAACAATCCTTATCACAACACCATGAGACCGGCGTTATGCCCATTTTACTAATGATGAAACTGGAACTCTAAAAGGTTAAAGGAATTGCCAGGACTGTACAGCTAGGAAGTGGGGAAGTCAGGATTTTCACCAGGTCTATCTCAGAATCCTAGCTCTGTCCGCTGTGCCAATCTCTAAGTAAGTATTCCCCATTTCTGATTTGATAGAAAAAATGGTGCCCGCATGCATGTGCGTGATCTATCAATATTGAGAGCTGTGAGACTGATAGCGAAGGAGGCAAATTATGAGGGGAAAGAAGATGCTTGGAGACTGGGCACCCCTGACTGGGTGAGGGCACCCCACCCCACCAGCAGCACACTTAGCATCTCTGGAAAAGCCCAGACCCATTTGTGCCTGGGAGACCCCATCTGGGGAGGCGGTTTTTTTAACATCATGTATTTCTATGGCTTTGTTTTCCTTGTCAAGTTCCCAACAGCTGCGGGACTTATTAAGACAGAATAATGTTGCATATTCATCAGATGACTTGTTAATCATCTACCAAGCCCCTCTGGAGAGCAGGAGTCCTGGAGCTCAAATGAAGAATAGCAGACAGCATGTCCTCACCCGCTCTTGAGCAATGTGCTGCTGGCAATTATATAAAAGTTTTCAGGAAAGTGGGTTTAAACCAGAGGGAGAGTTTGCTGTTTGTGGGTACAGCATGCTTTCTTTTAGATCAGCTATTTGTTAGCTTCCTCTATCCCCATAACATCCCCACTAATACTCTCCAGTATACAGAAGAGACAAACTGAAGCCCAGAGAGTGAATGATGGAGAGCTTCAGAGTAGGGTGTATGAGAAGTTAGGTCTCTTAACCCTTAATTTAACATCCCTACTGGTAGAGATCTTTCATCTTTACTGTGCTGCCAAGAAGCTGCCAAGTTTTCATCTATACTTGCTGCCAAGAAGCTTTTAAAACAATGATTCTCTGGGATGCATGCTCTTTAGTCTCTTTAGTTCCCTAACAAACCCTGAATTCCTAGAACAGTGCCTGGGCCCTAGAAAAGATTAAAAAAAATGTTCTCTGAATGAAGGAATCCGAGTTCCCCAGACCCAAAGTGGGTATGTTACCTCTGATACACAATGAACATAGCACAGTCTCGATCCACTATGACTTCTAGGAGCAAGCCCTCCCAGAAACCCCCAGAGACTGCTGCTGATTCCTACAGACTCAGTCTAATTGCAACTCCTTTCAAGATGCTGCATTAGGTTTCTTGGTGGATCCCAAAATGGTGCCCAAAAATTGTTCTTTCTGTCCACCGTGCCCTCCCTTTACCACTTATCCAGAAGGATGGGCCAGCTCCAGCCTTCCGAAGCATAGGTAATGTCAGGTTGTGGTTTTTAGTAATAAGTTTCCTCTTCTATAATGAGTGCAATAATACACCTTATTTCATAGTAATTAACAGAAGCACAGGAGATAATGTGTGCGAAATATCAGGCTACCACAGAGTAAGCATGTACTAAGTTAGCTATTGCCAGTTATCTCCTAAGGGTGCAAGTTAAGAGTATAGACTCTGGAACCAACTCATTGGGTTTAAGTTCCAGCTTTGCTTTTTAATGACAGTGTGATCTTGGGCACATTACTTCCTTCTGCCTCATGCCCCATCTAAAATGGGGATGATAATACAATTTGCCTCATAGGGCCACTAGGAGGCTTAAGTAAATCAATATCTGTAGAGAAGATCAAACATTTCCTGAGACATAGTATATTCCATAGATGCAGTAGTGGGGATATCCAGAACACCCAGTACCAGATATTAGATAGTACTGCCCCGGGAGGCCCCTGCTCTCAGGGACTCCCACTTTTCTACCTACAAAGGGGCTCATTCTATGGTTCTCAAAGCTAATTATGGGTCTCTGGCCCAACATAATCAGCTTCATCTGGGAATTTGTTAGAAATGAAAATTTTCAGGACCTACCTTAGACCTACTGAATCAAAAACTTTGAGAGTGAGCACCAATCATCTGTTTTTAATAAGTTCTCCAGGTGATTCTAAATGCCTTCTCAAGATGGAGAACAGTGTGTTCACTGTTGAGTCTTCATGCAAGAAAGCAGACTTGGCTAAGTTAACCCTTCTGGTCCATTGTCCTAAATGGCCAGAGGTATCCAGGTTTTGCTGCCTGCCCGTCTCCCTCATATGTCTGCCTCCCTCTTCTTGGCCTTGCTCCCATCCTTCCGGAAGGGTGCATGCTAATTCACCTCTTTAAAGAGTTCTCACTTTTTGTAGGAAGCATAATAGGCTAGTTGTTAAGAGAACAGTCTTCAGAAGCAGACAATTCCAGGTGGAAGTCTTGATTCTGTGACTTCTACCCCAAGGCAAGGTGCTTTCCTCTCTGCTCCTCAGTTTCCTCCTCTGTAAAATGGGCATAATAATAGCTACCTTACTGTGAGGCTTAAATGCGTTACATGAAAGCACATTGCGTGAAAGTAGGTAATAACATGGCAGCTGTGTATAAAACGAACAGCGACCCCTCTGGTTTTTATTCTAACGCACGATAAACAGCAGAGCAATCATTTTCACGTTTTGCTATGCACTGACATCGCCTAGGTAGATTTTAATTCTGACGCCCATGCAGGACCTCAGACCCATGAAATTAGAGTTTCTGGGGGGTGGATGTCAATGTTTTTTAAATTCACCGGGTGCTTCTGAGTTTGGAGGCCAGCAGTTTACATTGTTCGCTAGTCTCTTTGCAAATGGTGTGAACCATGGACTTTGGCCCAACACCACTGTGCAAAGGCTATCTTGTCTGTAGGTGGTATTTTGCACATGTCCCATCAGCTTAGCCAGAGTGTAGGTGTCAAGAGAGCTGATGGGGGCCCCGACCTCTTTGTTTTCCCCACCCTGAGCCTAGAAAGATCCATGGCTTGAATTTAACAAGTGCTTGCCCTTGATGAACTAATTGAAATAGAAAATAAGCCTGAGCTGGTAGAAATGTGTCCCCAGCAGGCCATTTCAAAGAAGTTTAAAACTAAGAACAAGGACTCTAAAGCCGAGCTGCTTTGATTCGAGCCATGAAACAGCACTCAGTAACTGTGTGACCTTGGACAAGTTAATTAACTTCTCTGTGCCTCAGTTTCCCCATCTTAGTGTTGTTGTGAAGATCAAATATAAAAATGTGTGAAGTACTTAACACGGTATTTGGCACACCAGTAAGTGTGTCCTGTCACTGTCATTATCCTGGAGACTTAGTCTAACCTGCCTCAGAGTTCAGCTACAGGTCTGTGTAACAAGCTGGTGTGATCATTAGATCTGTCTTTCCTTCTCGTTTTCCTTGGACAGGATCTTAGCAGAATTGCTTTATTTGAAATTCTGTGATACTTCAGGATATTCCCTCTCCTTTTCTTAGTATTCAGTACAGTGCCTGACACACAATAGGATTCAATAAATGGTTAGATGAAAAGAATTAAGTGGATGAGCTGGGCTAAAATGAACGATTTCTCTGTTAAACACGACTGCTGTGCCTGTAAAAGTCAGAGAAGGCAATGTGTCCCCCTCAAAAGGAAATACAAATACAGACAAGACTCAAGGTTGGAGAGAAAAACAGACACTCCTGGCATTTTGTCATCTAAATCATCATAGCATACCATATGTCTTTTTGTAAAACCTCCTTATTTCAGCCTTTACTGGGTCCCCAAGTAATCTTCACTAATTCATTCGGTCATGAAAGTGACTATTCCTAATTATAAACTATAGTTAATCAAGCCTAGAAAGGGACTCTGTGGCAAGTTCTCCACTGCCTGTCCATATCAGTCAGCATATGGCTTAGATGCTCCCTGCTCCTCAAATGCATTGGCTCGGCTACCATGTCTATGGCCGTGTCATAATTCACTTGTCCCAAAGGCTTTATGATTCTTGCTTGGACTAATGGGTTTGTTCAGTTATGAAAGAAAATACAAACTTTTTTTTTGGTTGAGGAGGAAGCAGATTTATCTAGTAGCTTGGGAAATCCAACTAGTATGGCTTGGAAGCTGGATAATTGGTTGGTGGCAGGAGAAGTACATTACAGGAGATAGTGGATCTCACTGGTTTTCAGAGAAGAGGTTCGAAACTAGACGTGCTTTGTTTGAATCCTGGCTCCTCTCCCCACACAGTTCTGTGACCTGGAGCAGTGCTACACAAAGCATACAGTCCACAGACTGTTACTAGTGGTGAGGAGAACCGGAGGTTGTGCCAGAATGTAAACCAGCTAAGTCGTAAGCACGCCATTAGTTCTACTGACTCTTTGTTTTGTTTTTCCAAACCAACACATTCCCAATGAAGGAAACTGTGGGTTCATTTACATTCTAATAAAATTTTCTTGTTCCTTTGCTGATTGATAGCGAAGAGCTCACGGAGCGGCATTTTGAGTAGTAACAACATAGGGCAACCATTGTGAGGCTCGGTTACCTTATTGGTAAAATAGGGAAAATGATTCCTACTAAGTAACAGGGCTGTTGTGAGAACAGAATGAGGTATGACGTGCTAAGTGCTTAGTATAATGCTTGGTGCATATCAGGTGCTCAATAAATGAGAACTATTAATAAACAAGATAATATAGTCCTACTACTGCCATATGATATCAGTGCTGTTATCTAAAATAACAAAAATAAAATGTGTTCCATAAACAAAGAATTCGATGGCCAAATAAGTTTAGAAAACTGATTGAGCTCTGGGGGACAGAAGGAATTCATCCTAGATGTCCGCCGTATTTCTGGACTTTTTGAGACCAGAGTTATTTTATTTTTGGTTCTTCAAGGCCATCAAACATTGTTTCAATAAATGCATGGAAAGCCTAAAGGCAAATTTTACTTTGGAACCAGCTGTCCGGACATCGGTAGATCCAAAACTATCCTCGTTATCTTATTTCTCCTATTTCCATCCCCTAGACAGTCTTGAGCATGAGTGATTATTTCTTCTGGGATGTCTCCAGCCAGCTGAAACTCCCATCCTCCCCTGTTGAGACCCTGCTCCCACACTTTCTTGAGTCATTCTGAACATTCAAGAGGACTTTCGGTGTGTGGCCCCAGCAAATGATTCTTTAAGGGTCACCTGACCTGGAGTAGAAGAATAGTTGTTTTTAGGAAGTCACAAGTCTTTGGCAGCAGAGAGAGGGATACACACACCCAGGGTAGTTTCCCCATGAAAACTCAAAGGTACCCTGGAGGATATGTGGAGGTACATGTCCTGAGCCAGCAGCTTTCAAGCATTTTCATTCTACAACTTTCTCTCATGTTTTTCCACTACAAAATTTTAGGTCTTGACTTTTATTTAAATGACTGTGCACTTGCTTTAGTTTAGCTCTGTATTAATCAGGACTCTTTTGATTAAAGGCGACAGAACTCTAATCAAAATAGCTTAAATAAAAAGGAGAATTTGTTGATTTCCATAGCTGGGAGGGATGGAGGAGATGCTAAGCTGAGGTGTGACTGAATCCAGGGACCCAAACAATATCCTCAGGGCTTTCTGTCTCTCAGTGCTGCTTTTCCTTCTGCTTCTCTTTGTTAATTTCATTTTCTTCTGCAGATTTATTTCTTCCCAGTAGATGTAACTTGGATGCCAGCAGTTCTGAGAAGATCATATCCTCACGGAAATCCAGAGGACAGAAAGCTGCCATTTCTGAACATCCAATTATAAAATCCCAGAGTCACCTGCTCATCTAAAATCAGCTGGCTAGTTATAATAATCAACAAAGGCTGGGTCATGTGACACTCCTGCCCATCTTCCTGCTCCCTTTCTAGCCTGGGGATTGGAGAATTTTGTGAACTGAAGCCCCACCAGAACTAACTGGAACTGGAAAACATTGAGTTCTTCAAAGGAGGGAAGAGATTATGGATGAATTACAATACACATATGTTATAGAATATTGCAGGGAGAGGGTTAAACTTGACAGAAAGACATAATGGAACTTCAAACAAAAATAAAGGAGGAAGTTGGGGGGGCAGGTCTTATTAAGTTCACTCAAATTACTCAACAGAAGGTGAATGAATACCTTTCTAAGGAATTGACTAGGTCTTTCTTATTAAACCCACTGTTTATTATGTTAAAACTCACCTTTATCTAAGAGAAAAACCATCTTCCCCACATTTTCAACCCAAATGTGAATTTTCTCATCAGAACCCGGCATTGTGGGTGAACCCAATTCTTATCTCTCTGTGATTTCTCTTAATGAAATATCTGCCACAATGTAAATGTTTAATGCATACTAGTTATTTCTACCACTTTGACTTAGGTTATTACAGGAATAATCTCATTAAATATTTATAATAGCCTTACATATATTAACCCTATATTATTATAGCTCCGATTTTCACATGAGGGAACAAGCTCAGAGACTTTGTGACATTCTTAAGCTCATACCATTAGTAACTGGTGGGGCTAATATTATCCACGTTTGATCCCACAACTGAACTCTTGATCTATGTAATGAATTCAATCTCTGAGAGTTGGAATAGGAGAGGAGAAATTGACTTTCTTGACCTAACTCCAATTCCAAGTCCATAGCAATAATTCATACCATCTTGGCCTTTAGGTACCTGCCTCATCATAATTACAAAGTATTCATTATACAAGGACCCTTTGTGTAGACTTCAAGACTGTTGAGTAGAGGATGCTTCCTTGACATCCCAATCCAATACACTACAACAAAATCTCCCTGCAGACATTTCTTACTTAAATACAGACAACACATCCTATTTAATTTGAAAAGCAAAAACAAGATTGGGCTTGTTTTTAACAGTTCCATTTGGCCCTTTTTTGGGACCTTTTTGTTAATAATAATTTACTCCCGGGTTGTGGATAATTTTAGCATTACTGAAGCTCCAGTTTGTCTCATTTCTGTCATTGCTGGTTGCCCATGCTTGTTCATTTTCCGCCACCTGCTAAGATGTTCATCTTCATTTTATATGTGTCACCAGCTTGAGAGCCTTGAAAGATATAACCAAGATTTCTAAAGAAAAACTGAATATCAAATTCCCTCTGGTTAAGGCAGTAATAGTGATTTTTCTTCCTCTACCTGTTTGACTCTTAAGCTTCTCTGGTTTGCATATATCTTTGGAAATGAATTAACACCTGCGAGAGAAGGTGGATTGTCTGCTTTAAAATCTTGGACCAGTTTAAATACCTTACAATGTCATCTTCAACCAGTTTAAATATCTTACAATTTCATTTGTCATTTATACTTCAGTAAAGTTGAAAAAGTATCTTTGGATCAGAGAGTTCAAAGGGAGTCAAGAGTCTCTGTCCTGGGTCTCTTCCTTCAAACTTCACGTGTGTCTCCTCTTCTCCCCAACTCCTTCCATCCCTTTCCCTGGCTCCCCTCATCTCTGTCATTTCCCAGAATCCTGTCTGGTGAGTTAAAATGTTTCAGCTGTAAGTGACAGCTGACATTGTAAAGACATTTGTCTCACATGTCAAAGAATTCCCACATAAGTCAGTTTCAGATTGGTTAATTCAGCAGCGTGGGTCACTCCCCATTTTGTTCTGTGCTCCTCAGCAGGTTGGCTTGGTTCTTAGGCTTGTCCTTGTGTTGTTGTAATTGGCTTTGAGTCCCAGGTGTCACGTTATACAAGCTGGCTAACATAGATAGACACTCTCTGTCTCACTCTCTTTTCCTCAGGGAGGGACATTGCCAGAAGGGTAATAACTCCTACTTACTTATCGTTAGCCTGGATTTCTGCTAAGAATCACAGGAGAAACTCCAAATGTCTGCTTAGTTATTCCATTTAGATTTATAGATCTTCCTTTTGGATAATCTCTATACCTCCAGTTATGTGCCATTTAGACAACCCAGAAGCTCTTTCAGGGAAAATATCAAATGCCTTTTTAATTTGCCTCCTTCATTTCTAGGACTGCGTCCAGGCCACTGAAACCCTTGCCAGAGTTTAGTTGAATGAACAAAGGTCATGACAATGTTGATGCAGGCTCTGAGCACCTTTTAGTGGCCATTACTTTCGTATTATGCTTTATTTGAGCAGAACTCCTTACTGAAAGATCAGAGAAATGCAGGAAGTCCTTGCTTTGCTTGGTAGCGTGCATCTGTAAAAATGACCATGCAAACTGAAACCATGCAAAGTGATCTTAAAAATTAATGGGAAAGTTTGCTATTGTTCAGTGACTTTTAAAATTTTCTATCAAAACATTAGAAAACTCTCTTACTGTCACTTAGAAATGTATGGGAAAGTGGAAAACTGATATTCATTTAATACAGTGTTATTTAAAATATGAGAAACATTGCAAATCAGGTACCTGGGTGGCTTGTTGGTTGGGCATCCAACTCTTAATGTCAGCTTCATTCATGATCTCAGTATTGTGAGATCAAGCCCCATGCCAGGCTCGTGCTGAGTGTGGAATCTGCTTGGGATTCTCTCCCTCTCTCTCTGCCTCTCACCCACTTGTTCTCACTGTCTCTCTCTCCCTCAAAATAAATAAATAAACTTCAAAAAAAGAAACGTTGATAATCAAAGTATTTTATTTTTTAAACATTTTTTTAATATTTATTTTTGAGAGAAAGGGAGAGAGAGAGAAAGAGCCTGAGTAAGGGAAGGGCAGAGAGAGAGAGAGAGAGAGAGAGAGAGATAGACAGACTCCAAAGCAGGCTCCAGGCTCTGAGCTGTCGGCACCGAGCGCAATGCTGGGCTGGAACCCATGAACCGTGACCATGACCTGAGCTGAAGTTGGACACTTACCTGAGTGAGTCACCCAGGTGCCCACAAAGTGTTTTATTCATTAAAAAGGGATAAAACATAGTTGGAACCGTGCCGGCCTTCTTCTCATCATATCGCTTATAATACTGAGTGAGCATCCTCTCTGTGCTTTGGCGAATTGTCATGCTTCTTTCTAAGTTTGGATTAGTCTCCAATATTTTTTTTCCTTGCACCTTCAAGGTTGTGAAATAGCTCTGAGAGTTCCTTTCATGTGAAGTTTTTTGAAGGTGCCAATTTCTCTGGGATATTTTCCTCCATTTCCTCATTTATGTAGATAACTCATCTTCCTTAAGTTCTTCTGGCTGGCTGGCTGGAGTCCCCGAGCAGTGGCAGTGACAGTCAGCATTCCAGGGTCAGCTGTTACTGCTCTACTTCAAATTCCATTTGAATTTTGCTTCTGATTTGAATTTTGTTATCACTTTGTGTTTCCTTTCTTTCCTCTTTGTTGGCCATCCCCCTCTTCTGATTACCCATTTCTGTAAAATGTCCCCTGAGTTTATCACCGAGAGAGACCAGGAGGCTACACAGCTGCCAGGTTCGCTGGCTGTGCACGACCTGAAAAACAGGTGCAGTGACGGATTACTGCCAGACTTTGAAAGCCACGAACTTGATCGGTCACTGACCATGGGGCGTACCTGTTATTTTCAAGGTGATTTGTGGGCTAAGAGAGCCAGCAGCAAAGTTTCTGCTTTATTCAATTACTCCTAATTACTACACTGTGGTGGTAACTGAAAATTGAACTGTGTTGTTGATACTATTGAACTAAAACCACAGTAACTGAAATCTACATACCACCTTTCAGAACCATGTAAAGACTGCTTATGTTGTAATTCAGGACATATCTGCTCACTGGCCATTCGCTGTCACTGCTTTGTTCGGCTCTCCACTTCTGAGACACCCCAGGCTGGCCCCTGACTTTCAGACGGCTGTGAAATATGCAAAGGACAGTTTCATCAAATGCCCATCTCTGGATGATGTGCCTGGTCTTTGTCTTTAAGAAAGGATGTACTTCTAGCCTTGAGTCTGTGCAGCAGGCATGGATGGAAACAGCTGTTAATTAGGGAGGTGACGTGTAGTGTAGCACTGCTGAGAAGCAGGAATGCCATTAGCAACCTTAATAAGCCCAACAACTGCCCACGTGTCAGTCAAAGGTGGAAAAGGGAACAAATATGTAGGCTACAGGTTCTCCTCTCTCTTTGTTTCTGGTCCTTTAGTAAAAATGAAAAATTCATTCTCTTTTAGTACTTTGGCCGTCAGAACCTAATGTAATCCAATCTAATAAGTGGAATGCTAAGAGAAGGCCTGGAAGACTCTGGCACCTCCTTGCTGTGTGACCTGACGCAGAATTCTGAACCTTTATTTACCTGCCCTGGTTCCGTCCCTTGCTTTCAAATGCTCTCCTCGCCGCAGGCGTGGTGCAGACCCCTTTGATTCTGTCAGAGATGAGCTCTACCCTCACCTCAAAGTGGTTCGAAGTAGGGAGGACACTTTTATATTTGCTGACTTGGAGCTCATGGAGATGCCACCTTTTCCTTTTAGGAAAAACAGAGTATATGCATCTTGTATTTTTTTCTTATGCCCATTTAATTACATACTTTTTTATGCAATGGAGAAAGCTATTAGGTTATGATCAGAGCACAGACTTTGCAATCAGGGCTGAGTTGGAACCTAGCCTTGACTGCTGACTGTACTTGAGACATTCAATGTCATCTTGCTGAGAAGGAATTCAAGACATGCTGCCTACTAATGACCATAGGCTGATGGATGTGTGGTCAAATACGCCAATGTGTGTACCTCATTTCACACTATCCCTGGAACACTGAATGTACTCAAAAAATGCTATTTTTAGCAGCTCTCTATTCTTTGCTCTTTAGCTTCTGGTGCTCAGAGAGAAAACTCTTGTTCAGTTGTAATGATGAATCAATGCTAAATGTTTGGTGTAGCTAGATTTCTGCTCTATTTAACTACTTTTCATTTCATGTATATTGTTTGGTTCTTGTTTCTTTTTGGATGTGCTTTAATGTTAGAAACCTGCTCAAATCATTTGTAGATGGACAGGGGGATACAAAAAGAATGAATGAATAAGTAGTAATATTTCCATTTTAGCGCCCGTGATGTACACAACCTCCTTCGCTCCTTTCCTCTGGTCCAGTAACCCGTTGCGATGCACAGCAACAGTCTTCAGCTTGTGGGGAGCTTCACCTCTGAAATAATTCAATTTCTTTCTGCAGATACATCGCTGCTGCCATACAGTTGGCACAGTGTCAAAGATTTTGACCGCGATGTTTTACTTCCCAACCCCTCTTGGACAGTCTGGAACATTCCCGGTGTATTTTGGAATGGCAGAAAGAATGCTTTGTATTTATCAAAACCCATCTCCACTTTTTTCTTCCCGAGTGCACAAGATGACCACCTTTCCTTTGTAGTTAGTTAGGCTGAAGTCATGACCGGGTTCAGGCAAATAGGATGCGGATGGAAGTGATGGCCCAGCTATAAAAACCTCTGGAACTGACGATATTATGTTACCATTCCCTGGTGACTTCTAAGGCCATATTTTTAAGATTGAGAATGATAATATGGAAGGGTACCTGTTAACCATTTGGAGGAAAATCACCAGAGAGAACCACCTGGGCCTGCATCAGATAATGATATGACCATGTAATCAATCTCTGTTGGGGTGAGCTTGTGAGATATCAGGGTTTATTTGTTACCAAAGCGTAGCCTACTCTATGCTGACTAAAACGCTTCCCTGTCAAACTCATGGGACTTTTCTTTTTTTTTTTTAATTTTTTTAATGTTTATTTTATTTTTGAGAGACATAGAGACAGAGCATGAGCAGGGGAAGGGCAGAAAGAGAGAGAGAGAGAGAGAGAGAGATACAGAATCTGAAGCAGCTCCAGGCTCTGAGCTGTCAGCACAGAGCCTTACGCGGGGCTCGAACTCACAAACCGTGAGATCATGACCTGAGCTAAAGTTGGCCGCTTAACCAACTGAGCCACCCAGGCACCCCCTCATGGGACTTTTCTGTAGATAAAATGATACCGTCCTCATGTTGGTACTTTGTAAAGTGTATAGGAGAGCAAGATGTGAAAGTAGCATGTTGTTATTTGTGGAAAGTGCATAGGTTTGGAAAGTGAGAAACCATGCTCTTGGAAGAATGTCAAATCTTTGCATCTCTCTTATCTGTGGCCCTGTCATCTATAAAGTAACAGTCCTTCTCCTTGTCATGCCTACCTCTCAGGGTTGTTACAAGATGCAAATGAAATCATGGGTGTGTAATATCTTGGTAAACTATAAAAATCCTGTCAAGTAGAAGGCATCGTAATTATTTTTCTGGAGCTTCAAGTCTCTCTCAGGAATACTCTTCTCACATGTTTTCTAGAATGTCAGCACAGATTTTTGTTCACAGAAGCACGAGCCCAATCCTCCTATATGTAACCTGAAACACTTGGCAGGCATTTTCTGCCTTAAATATCTACTTGAAGCTGAAAATAGAAGGGGCTAGGACTTTAAACACAGAATGTCTGGTGGAGGGATAAAAGAAACTTACACAGAGTCTTAGTTTCTCCTGAAGCTGAGGGTGGAGATGTAGGGAGGAGGGTGTGTGGCTGGAGTCTGGTATAGGAGAGAGAGATCAAAGTTCCCTCTGGGATGGACAGCTCATGGATCCCAAGAAGGCTGGAGCTTGAACACAGCTACATACCCAGCCTCCTGCAGTGTGTGTTTGCAGGAATAGGAAGGCCCTAAGTCCCTATCCCACTCTGTAGCTGGCTGTGAAATTCCCTGAGTAAAGTTCCTTTCTTTTTAGCTGCCAGCTGTGTTTCCTGTCTAGATCCAACCAGCAGAACAGTCTCATGAGAGAGATTATGCCAAAAGTTAATATTGTCCCAAGGAGACTTTGGGGGAATGAAGAAACTGAATGGAAAGCAGTTTCGATGGCATGTGGAGACAAATCGGGTCATTCACAGATGGCAACTTCAGGGCCAAGGTCAACCAACAGCCCGCAAATCCAACTTTCCCATGTTGGGGCTCTGCTCCAAGGGCAGCTAGGCCCTCTGAACCTCAGTGTTCACCTTCCTAACTCTTGTGACAGGCCGAGCACCCTGCTAGTGCTTCACAAATATTAGCTCATTTATTAGTCATAAATAACCCTAGGAAATAGGTACTATTATTACCCTCATTTGAGAAATGGGGAAACTGAGGCCAGAGAAGTTAAACTCTAGGACATAGAAATAACAAGTGGCTGAGCCAAGATTCAAACCCAGGCTCTATAGTCCATGGTCTAAACAATAAACTTACCTCAGAGGCCCCATGGCCTTCAATACTCTGGAATTCTCTGGCTTAAATTCATCCAATAGCAGTCCATTAAAAACAAAATCAAATAAGGAAGCCACTTCCTGACCGGTTCAGTTTGTACAGATACGTGGCTGTGGCTAACAGCAATAGAATGCAAATCCTCTGCTTGCTACTGGAATTAGCAATTCCTTGCTACCATCACTCACGGAGGTTCCGAAGTGATTGAAAGGCTCCCTTGGAGAGCCCCTAGTGCCCATCGCGTGGAAAGCCGGACCCAAGTGAGCTCATTAACTATCACTTGGTTGTTGGTTAAAAGAAATAAATAAAAAGAAAACCCTCCTGGGGTTATGCTTTCAGTCTGGGGTACTAAGATTCATTAGCATATCTTCATAAAAATGTGTGTCTGCGGCATATGTTTATTGCTCATCACAACGCTTATATGCACTCATTAATTACCAGTTGCCTTTAGGCATTTACTTGAAGACAGTCAAGTACCATGTAATCAAGTAGAGCTAACAAATTACTTTTGTGAAGAAACCGGAAAAAGGAAAATGTGAGATTAGCCATTAGTATTTGTCTCCTACTTTCCCTGCTGGCTGGTTGCTTGCCTTATGATGTAGCAGGCATCACACAACTGGGTCTCGGGGAGTCCTTCTCTAGGCTAGGGGTTTCCATCTCCCAAGAGTATTTTTCTGCCATCTTTCCTTCCTACTACTAAGTGTTGTTCGAAATACAGGCCAAACCATCTGCATCCAGTTTATCTGGGGGAGGGGAGCTTTATGAAAGCTGGGGAGTTTCTAGCTCTAGCACTGACCACTAAATCACAATTTTCACAAGTGAGGTCTGGGAGTGCTGACTGTGTACACTGGTTTATACCCCTTAACTCGAAGTTACTTTCCTTCTTGATAATACACTATATGGACACTCTAGGCCTGAAGTTCTGCATTTTATCATGTGCCCCAGGTGATTTTTATGCTTATTAAAGTCACAGTGTATCTGTGGTAGAGGGATTGGATCAGATACAACTATTAGTGGGCTTGATGGAAAAAAAAAATATTTGTGTTATGCATAAAAAGCGTATTCTTACAAATATCATTTGTCTACGATAGAAAGAGGATTTTACTGGGAGAAAAATATGCAAACTACATTATATAAAATATTAATTATGAGACTAACTTCTCTGGCCTCACACAAGTCAGGAAATCTGGCAAACTCAAGTCAAGGAACACAGTAGAATTTATCCCTGAGTAGAAATTCTATGAAGGCCAGTGTGGACCACACACAAACCTATGAGCTCCTTCTGAATTAGCCCCCAAGGAGTGGTCACCATGGAAAGACATCCTAACATGGCTGAGAAACTTTGCGAGCAGAAGCCACAAACTGGCAGTCCCTGGCCCATAGCCACCCCCGGCTGTGTTCTGTTCAGTGCACAGTGATTTACTCATTTTCAGACATTTAAAAATCAGGAGCTTTCATATTCAAAGAATTATTTCTAACATTTCTTGAAATATCAGAGTAATTGGCAAATATGGATTTTGTTCCCAAATGGCAGAAGTTGACTAGTTGGGTAGCATTGCCCACCTTTGGATGGAACTGAGGTTTTGCTTCAGTAAAGCTCCCAGCTAGCCTGCTTCCTTCATTTCAATTACCTGCCAAGCTCTGTGGCTGGGATATTGCTGCCCCTGTTCCGTGACCAAGTGGTTCTCATTCTTGCCTGTATACTAGAATGATTTATCTTGGGAGCTTAAGAAAAGAAGGGAGAAGCAAAGAGATTAGAGAGGGAAGGGAAGAAGAAGGAGAAGGGGAAGAAGAAGGTGGATGGGAGGGGAAGGGAAAGGGAAGGGGAAGGAGAAGAAGAAGGAAGCAAGCAAAGCAAAATAAATGAACGAATGAATGAATGAATGAATGACTGGACTTACCACAGAAGATTGTTGCAGAACTTCAAGGATGGGGCTCAGGCATTTGCATTTTTTAAGCTCTGCAGGTGACTCTACGACAATATAAGGTTGAGAACCACTGGTTCACCCTGAGAACTTTCCAGAAGCTGCTTCAAGAGAGAATCCCAGCACGTTTTCAAGTACCTGAGGGTTCATCTGTAACCACTTTGATTAAGAGTCACATGGTAAATTTGACCTTGACCTCAAAAATTCTGTTTAATTTGGGGCGGGGAGGTTGTGCCAAGGTTTGCATTTTTCCCAGTGGTTTTGGTGCAGGTGGTCCAGTGTCCGAGTGAGATACTTGCTCAGAGCTCTCCCTCCCCTCCTTCTAACAGGCTGGAACTAAGAGTAAGCTCAGGAAAATCACCCAGCACGTGTCATAAACAAGGAGAATCAGATAATTATGAGGGGAATGTTTCCTAAGAAAGCTGACCAGGCATTATTTCTGAAAACCTATGTGGCATTTTAAATGAATTCTTCTCTTAGCTTCCACCCTGTTCTTTCAACTGACTGCAGTGAGCAGCTGGTCTCTGAGGGATGAAATGCTGACATCTCAGTTTGCAAGGTAAGTGCCAGGAACACTCCTTGGTCAGAGCTAATTCTTCCCTTTTCTGCCTATTTGGTGCCATTTGGACTTTGAGGGAAGCCGTCCCCACCATGATAAAATGGTGCAAATGGAAACTCATCAGAGTAAAGGCCACTTGGGTTTTTCCTGACTGATTCAGCTCACTCCATGTCACCATGGTGGAAGTGGCCTAAAGGCCTGATAAAGAGTCCTCATTTGATAGTTTCTTTCAAAGCCTAAAAAAGAATGAAAAATAGGAAAATATAGGAGAAATTCCTTGTGATGTTGGGCTAGGCAAACTTGTCCTAGACAAACTACCAAAAGAGTAATTTATAAAAGAAAAAAAAGATAATTTGGACTTTATCACAGTTAGGAACTTCTGTTCTGTGACACGTTACTGTTGACATGGAGAAACTATTTGTAAATCCCATATTTGATGAAGAACTGATATCTGGCTATGTATAAAGAGCTCTAGAATGGTCGAAACTCAGGAAGCAGCAAACTCATTTTAAAAAGAGGCAAAAAATTTGAACTGACACTTTATCTTGGAGGATAACAGGTTGGAAAATAAGCATGTAAAAAGAATCTCGATATCTTTAGTCATTAAGGAAATATAAATGGCAACTACTTTGTAATAGCACTCTATGTGTATTAGATTGTCCGAAATTGAAAACACTGAGCACATCAGATCTCGGTGAGGATGTGGAGGAATGGAAACGCTCACACACAGCTGATGGGTATTAAAATGGTGCAACTACTTAGGCAAACAGCTTTGCAATTTTTCAAAAGATTAATCCTACACCACAGAATCCAATCATTCTGTTTCTAGATATTTAACCCAAGAGTAATGAAAGTATCCGTCCATCTAAAACTTGTACGTAACGCTCATAGCAGCTTTATTTGTAAGAGCCTCAAATTGGAAACAATCCAAATGTCTATTAACAGTCTAGCAGGTAAATAAATTGTGGTATTTACATACAGTAGAATACTACTCAGTAATTAATATGAATGAACTATAGATACATGCTCAATATGGATGCATTTCAAGATAATTATGCTAAGTGAGAGAAGCCAGACAAAAAAGTACATACTGTATGGTTACATTTCTATAAAATTCCAAAAAATGCTGGCTAAGACAGAAAGCAGATCCGTGGTTGCCAGGGAAAAGGATTTGGAGGGGGAGAGAAGGAATGAGAGGTAGCAATTATGAAGAGATAGGAGTAAACTTTCGAGTGAATATATTCATCATTTTAATTGTGTATGTGTCTTCCTGGGTGTATACATACATCAAACCTTATCAAATTTTACACTTTAAATATATGTGGCTTATTGTTTGCAATCATCTCTAATAAAACTGTTTGAAAAGGAAAGGAAAAATGAACAACAACAAAAAATTAGTCCTGTGATTTTTGCTGTTGTTCTTGTTAAGATTTTTTTCTAAGTGACCAAAAACTGAATGCAAACTGGCTTAGGTGAATCCGAGTTCTCTGGAAGATGTTTCCCTCATTAGAAGGAATAAAAGTGAAATTAAGGAAGCTAGACCTTAGAAAATTTTATATTTAACTCTTCCTCTCCATCTGGCTCGATCAGAAATAAATGAGCTCACTTTCACATTTACTTTCTAAAAAGTATTTTTTTTCTGCTCAAAGCTCAGAGGCAGAAAGAGAACACAAGATCTTGGCTGGGTATCAGATGCTATTTCCTCCAGCAGTGGCGAAGGACTGTTAAGCCTAGAAGAATGTCTTTTCTTGCTTTCATTAAGGTCTTTGGATAAGCTTTTTCTTTGCTCTTTCTTTTGCAAAAGGAGAGGTCTAGGTCAATTACGTAGAAGGCAGGCCATGCTAAAACGCTGAAAATTATAAGGAAGCTTAAGGGTCTGTGAGGACAAAAATGTGTCCATGGCTCTGGGTACCAGACTGGGGTGGAAAGAAGGCATGCCCTTTATACCCAACATTGTCCCATTTGGAAGGAACCTTCAAATTCAGTCATTAAAGATAAAGGACTGTGGGACGGTAATGTGAATGTCCAGACAGTCCATGATGTGGGTGAGCAAGGAGATGCTGACTGCTAGGGAGATGAGTTTTCAGCTGTATTGGTCCACATTGGGAAGCCAACATTATAAGGTCCATCCCATTGATAAGAAAGATGAAGAATTTGGAGAATACTTTAAATGAACTTTTTTCATTTAAAAGTTAAACTTTTGTTTATACCTTCCCTTCCGCCAGAAGTAGTCAACATAATTCTTATCATTATCTCCGTTGTGTACCAGAAGGGATACTGACAGCTGCACCTGTTATCGCTCTACAGAAGTTAGTCCATCACAACTTCTGGAAAAGTTAGCCCTCCTTACCACGTGACCTTGCACCGGTGGCCACGGTGATTGGATCAAAGTGCACACATGACCTAAACCCAGCCTGTGGCATCAGTGAATCAGATCCCCAGTGGGGAATCTGAATTATGACTCAAGGACCCGTCTGACTCTAGTCAGAGGGTGGTGGGTACTGAAGACAAAGGGTCACAGTATGTTGAGGTGTCGAGGAAGCTGAGATATGCGGGAGGGGGAGGGGTCATATGGTTCCTGGGGAACTTTGAGTGTAGTACCTCTTTCTGACTTTTGTAGTTCCAATTATCCTGAAAACAAAGCCACCTTTCATTGCCCCTTCTTGGATGTCTATGTTCTCTCCTGTTGGGTCCTTAAAGTAAACCCCTCATTGAGTTAGTGCGAGTGGGCTCCTGTCAAAATCTAAAGAGCCCTGACTACCATTGATCAATATTATAGGGCTACAAGTGCCTTAGAGTATACAAAAGCACTTTTATAAGCATTTAATTTATTTTTTTACTACAAATGAGATATGAATTCTTATTTTTATTTTGCAGAAACAAACCTGGGGAAAAATATATTTCGGGGAGGGGAAATAAGTTGTCCAAGGTCACACGGGTGACCAATGGTGGATTTGAAATTTAATCCTGGGTGATTTGAAAGGATACTGCCATTTCCACTATGGCTAATCATTTGCCTTGGTTTTAGTTACAGTGTAAGTTTGGCTACATGTAATAAAGGTAAAAAGAAAAATAAGTGGCTTAAATAATATATCTCCGTAACATAACAGTTCCTGAGTAGATAGTTCAGTGCTGGTTTGATGATTTTGTTTCCAGAGACCCAGGCTCCTCTGTCCTCTTGCTCTTCCACCCCCAGAATATTAGCCTTGCCTCCTGGTCTGAGATGGGTTACCTCCATGACCGTATTCCAGCAAGCGGGATCAAAAAAGGGGATGCGGGGAAGGGGCTTACCTCCTCCCCTTAAGGACATGCCCTATAAGTTACACACATGACTTTCCATCACAATCCACTGGACACGATGTAGTTATATAACAAATCTAACAGCAAGGGAGGCTGGAGAATGTAATATTTATTCCAAGTAGCCATGCCCTCAGCTGATAATTGGGGTTCTCTTGCTGTGCAAGAGACTCGGGAGATAGTGGATTTGGGATGACAGCTAGAAGTCTCTGCCTACATACCTGTTTCCTCCAAATCCAGGTTGTTTCCTCTCCCCATTAGAAGAAGGAAGCAATTATGCAAATTCACACTAAGATACAAATGACTGGCAAGGGATGCTGCTTGAGAGGAGATGCCACAGAGAGATGATACAGGAGGATGAAATGAATGAGCAGAACACTGAGCACTGGAAGAGATGACTGGGGGAACTCCCATGAGGAAATTGATACAGCAAAGGAAGCTGGAGGAAAAGACAAGGCGTGCTAATTTCACAGTTTTGCAAATATCAGTTATAGTCCTCACATTCTTTCTGTTCTGTGATTTCAAGGATAAATGTGGGGACAGTAGTAATATGTCAATTAAACCAGTCTCCATCTTTTCCACTAGGAATGAATAAAATTTCCACACCAGACGCTGGACACTCCACACTGTGAGTTAAGATGCAGGCTTAGTTTAGCCCCAATATGTTGTTTCCTGGTTGTTTGTCTTTCTTCCTTAATGAGTGAAACCTAAAGAAACCTCAGACTCTTCACTGCTGCTGTATCGACAAGGTTAGTATTATAGATTTCGACCCTAAATGTAGGGATAGCATTGTTAAATTCCTGCTCCTGACTATCCTTCCTCTTTGAGTCAAACTTAAAGTTGAGGCCATCATATCCTCCAAATTCCGTGCTAGGAGTCTCCTGCTGGGTCAAAGATGTTGATATCACTCATGAGCCTGACATTTGGTAGAGCCTCAGCACCACGTAGGTGAGCCCATCTAAGGGCCTGAAAACTCAGACTGAGAGAGGGAATTTCCAAATCATTTCTAGAAGAGCTGAGACTAGAATTCTCACCTCGTCTCTCCCAGGCTTATGTTTCTGCCACACTAGCAGCTTTTATTCTTCCAGCCTTCACTTTATTAGGAGTGCTCTTTCTAAAATTTACAGGAGTGACCCCAGAAGAACCAGAAAGGGTCTCCATCACTTCCACTGTTAGACCTTCCCTACTCTGTAAAAGGAGGGTTTGGAAAAGCTCCAGCCCACGCACCAGCACCACTTTGTGACTGTGGAGAAGTGACGTATGGGTTTCCTGTGTCAGAAAGCTGGCCTCGGGAAGGGC
The DNA here is from genome assembly GCA_030068075.1 of Paguma larvata. Classification (NCBI taxonomy): domain Eukaryota; kingdom Metazoa; phylum Chordata; class Mammalia; order Carnivora; family Viverridae; genus Paguma; species Paguma larvata. The sequence goes on from CM057837.1 coordinate 32,741,083, forward strand.
CTGATCCCAGTGGCCAAGGCATTAAGAAAACCTGTGGCCACAGTATCTCTTCCTTGCCCCTGACGCCGTCCTAAGTCTGCTTTCCTCCATACTTCCCGAGCCAGTATAGCTTCCCCAAGTCAGAAACCCAGGAGTGGATTTGGATTAATTGATTAGCTTGGGGAAGCCCCTGTGTTGATTTTTACAACCTCCAGAAATAAATACCATATGAATTTGACATGATTAATGTGGATGCAAATGCCAAGGAAAGTAATAAAGATTTGACACTTATTAAAAAGTGTTGCCAGAAAAGTATGAATAATTATTTTAATATAAGCACCGTGTGGCCCATACCCCCCTGCTTTTCTTTAATTTCCCCACAGATAGGCTGCTGTGTGTGCCATACCCTTGTGAAGCAAATGAGAAATTATATTTGGAATTAGATTTTAAAAAGAAATTGCGATTGTTTTAATTATAAGTCACCCAGTGTGGGTCCTGAGCGAGACAGGCTCTCAGGCACTGATGAATGAGGGTGCCAGCAATAGCAGGGGACTAAGATCCGAAGCAGGGAACTTGGCTTTGCAGCAGGTATTTGTGCTGTGCTTGACTCCCATGGGAAGAGCGTATTCGTTATTAATTATTATTAAATGCGAAAGCAAGTCGAGAGCCTTTTTCATTGGAGCATCCACAGGCCTTCCAGCTATGTAAATCCCATTAAACCTAATGGGGCTCTTCTGATTAGAGCTCCATGGTTAAACCCAGACGGTGCTCTCTAGTGCATATGATGAGGGAGTCCCTGAGGTCTACTGGGTAAACAATCTATATATTAAATAGCCCTTAAGTTATCATTAGAACTTAAAAAGACTCCTCCAGCATAGTACTGCATCCCCACTAAGTACTAGGAATTCCAAAGTAACTGGCAACCCTTCGTGATTCAGCATAGTTGAAATAACGTGGTTCCCATTCTCATCCTACACCTGTTCCCCCTCTTGTGCTTTTCAACTCAGTTAATGGGACCACCATTTATGCTGATAGTCCTCCCTTCTCTCCCTTCTCAACCAAAGCAGACATCACCTATCCTGCCACCATTTCCCACTGACCTTGGATGTGACCTTAGATGCTTTTCATCCAGAACTTCAGCCTACCACTGCTCATGCCCGGAATTGGCCTTTGGTGTGAAAACATTTTCCGATTCATCCTAGTATCTTTTCTCATCATCCGCATCTCTGATGATGGGTCACTGGGCACAACTGCCTTCTATACAGCTCTTTTATATGCACTTTCTTCCTACCTTCATCGTTACCACCCTCCTAGTTCTTATTTCCTTTGTATACAAAAGACAGTACTATATTTGCTTTTTCGCAGCTTTACAGCAGGAGTTCTCAGACCAGCTTTGGTCAGGCTTAAGTCTCCATAGCTGTAGCTCAGGGACCTGGTGGGGGCAGGCAGAGTGTCGGCTTGTCCCCTTTGCTGCTGCCTAAGCTGCCCATGTTCCACGTGTCTTGTGCATTAGGATTCTATGGAAATTTTTTTAGAGTAAAAGATTGAAAGCCAATGGTTTGCAAAGCATACAAAGCCAGAAAATAAGGACCACATACTTGGTTTGTCTAGAGAAAACTCCACTCCACCATAAAGGATGAGTTTAGAATGGCAGAATGTAGCCATTGGTTATTTCTGACTATTCTCTACTTACCATCCAATGCCCAGATCTTGTCTGCCTTCTCTATGTCCCCCTGTGGCCCAGGTGAGGCCGGCCTTATGGTGACTGCCCCACTAGGATTCCCTTGCTCTCTGGCTTCTAGCTGAGTATGGACAGTAGAAGGCACTGGTCCTAGATTTTGGGGGTGAGCAAGTATGGTGAGAGGTTTAGGGTCACACATAAAAATACAGGATCCCTGTATCTCCCCATTTCCCCCAACCACCAATCTAGTTTCTCTTTCTATGAGTGTGACTCTTTTAAAAAAAATTATTGGTGTTTTGTTTTGTTTTGTTTTGTTTTTTAGATTCTACATATCAGTGAGATCATACAGTATTTGTCTTTTTTTGTCTGGCTTATGTCACTTAACATTACTTCCTCCAGTTTCATCCATGTTGTGGCAAATGGCAGAATTTTCTTCTTTTCATGGTTGAAAAACATTCCGTTGTACACGTATCCCACTGTACATACCATATCTTCCTTATCCTTTCGTTTATTAGCAGACACTTGGTTTGTTTCCACATCTTAACTATTGTGAATAATGCTGCAGTCAACATGGGAGTGCATATCTCTTTGAGAGACATCTCTTTGAGAAACTGATTTCCTTTCCTTTGGAGATATACCCAGAAGTGGGATTGCTCGATCGTACTAGATGAATAAGTTATGAGGATGGTGACTCCTTATCATGGTGACTGTAGTTCATAGGAATGTATTACATACTTGAAATTCGCCAAGAGAGTAGATCTTAAGCATTCTCACACACACACACACAGAGAAACTATGTGAAATAATAGATATGTTAATTAACCTGATTGTGGTAATCACTTATATATATTATATATTAAATATTTATAGCCATTTGTATATGAAGTGTGATGATAACATGCTAAATCACATGCATTTAAAGCATGAAGTGTGATGATTTGATGACATATATATATATATATATATATATATATATATACTGATGATATTATTTGTCAATTCTATCTCAATAAATCTGGGGAAAAAATATAGGATCCTAGTAAAATTTAAGTTGTAGGTAACCATGAAGTATTTGGGACATACTTATACTACAAAAATATTGTTTTTTATCTGCAATTCATATTTAACTGTGCATCCTGTATTTTATCTGGCAAGCCCAGAGAAGCTGGGGTACTTATTCCTGCTCCTGCGGCAGCCTGGCTGAAGTTTATAATGACCGTAATCCTTTGACAACAGCTCTTGTTGAGGCACTTCTTCTATGGCTCCAGTTTTCCCCAGGGTGGAAACTCAGTCCCTTCTCCTTCAAGCCTCCCACTATTTCCAGTATCTGAGAGACTCACCCTCCCTTGTTGGAAACAATCCCTTTAAAAAGCTGAGTTCAATAAAAATCCTTTGGAAAAGGCCATCTGCTTCCTGTCTGATGCAAGGGCCACCCCCAGTTTAAAGGCCTTTGTCAGGTCCCTGCTAGGTCAGGACAGGGCACTCCTAGCTTGGAGCTTCACACTATGCCATTCTCCATGGCGGCAGGCCAAGTGAGTGAGTGCAGCGGTCAGGCACCAACACATCAGTATCTACTGTGAAGCTTGGAATTAGAACATAATATAGATGAAAATGACTGACAGAAAAGGTTTTCTAGGCTTCTCAGACTGGGTTCCCAAAACCTAAGAGATGTTAGTATCTGGATGTGTCAGTATATGTGTATATCTGCATGCGTGCATACAGATACATACATTCTAATTTTATTTTATTTTTAGTTTAGTTTAGTTTTAAAGTTCACTTCTAAGAAAAATTTTCTTAGAATGAATTTCTAAGAAAAATAACCTTAAAATGTAAACCTATTTTTCCTCTGTGATAACCTGCCACTTCTGCTATGAAGCAAAGGTGAAGCAAAGCAAAGAAGCTGAGTGTAATTCCCTGAGGGAGGAGGGGCGGAATTTCCATCGGCTAATAAGGCTCAGGCCAATTTCAAGAACTACCAGGGTGATGTACATGCTCTACTGGGTGATCAGTAGTCTTCGCCATGTCTCTTGATTTATAATTTGAACATGTATTTGTGCAATGCTGTTTTTAATAAAATAAAAGCGTATGATTTCTTCAATTTGTTATTTTTTTGTTTAATCATAAAATTTTAAATTTGCACATAAATCACAGATAATTTCCATAATTCTGTGCAGCACTTCATTTGCACGATCATTCTTTGATGTCTACTTTGATCTAAGCATGCATTCTATCTCTTGAGGCCTATTGGTATCTCATCAACAATACATGATAATATAAAGCATGTCCTTGAGGAAAGAGATTGGGAAAATGCTGATCGAGTGCAATCTCAATGCCTTTGCTGCCTGGATGATCTTGGAGCCACAGGCTGTGGTCAAGGTCCCTTGTCTCCATTGTGGGCTCCCACTTCCTCCTTCTGAGGCTGGCAGGATCACGTCAGGGGATGGAGACACCTCCTTTTCTGCCCTTCTCATCTGTTCCACCCCCACAAAGGTTTTCTTTTCAAACCCTCCACCCTTAGGTTTCTTATGACTTTATTCCCTTCCAGAAACATCTCTGTTGTCTTTACCAGGGCTCATCCCCTTTGCGTACAGGCACTTAGTAATTGTGCATCTTCAAAGAAATTAGGAGATAGTCCTCCCTAAAAATCAGCAACCACAGTATTGGAGATCCTGATTTTGGAGTAGGAGTTCTCAACTCAGAAGGAGTCTAGAGAACTGGATGGCACCTAGCTTACTCTTTCCGAGATGCTGATTTTAGGCAACTATAACTGTGCTAATGCTCAATCTCCCTATGTGAAATGGACATAATAATACCCTCTTGGCTAGCTCACAAGATTCTGGCTGGGGCTCGAGGAACCGATAGACTTAAAGGTTCTTTGAAGTGTTTAAAAGCTGATAGAAGTCCACTCTAAGGTTACAGCAAATATATCACCTTGACTGAAATGAGAATGCAATTCAGGAAACAGCCAATTTTTTTCTTATGAAGCAAGTCACAGATTGACTGCTGGTTGTTTGGCATTGTGTGAGGGAATTAAGTTTTCTTTCATTTTAACAAATCTGAATCGAGTACCTGTCATGCGCTAGGCACGGTGGCAGTAGGAATAAAATGAGAACTTAGTTATAAACCCTGGCATCCAAGAGCCCACAATTTTGTTTGGAAGCTACTAACTAGGATGTAATATGGGAAGAATAATCAATGTATCTGCAAAGCACTCCAGGAGTATGAATGAAGGAACAACACAATTTTCCCAGAAACCAGACTAGTTGTGGGAAAGTTTCGCACGGGACATTTACTTGCTCACTCATTTATTCATTCAACAAATCCCTTTGGAGCCTTGGCTTTGGTTCAGGCTTTGTGCCCAGTGCTGGAAATACAGCAGTGAGCAAGTCAGATGTTTTCTGTTCTCAGCATCTTACAGGGTAGTGGGATAGTCAAACATTAACCAGGCATCTTGCAAAGATAAAATTATAAACTCTATTAAGTGCACAGATTGCAGTACAGGATAGTTTTGCAAGAGTCCAGTTAGCCTGGTGGTCCGGGGTTGGAAACTGACCTACCGCGGTGGTTCAAAGTCTTCCCATAGGAAATAACGCCCAGGCTGAGATCTTAAGGATGGGTAGGAGTGAGAGAATGGGACAAGCATAAGAAAGAACAGGATGTCTAAAGGCACTGAGGAATGGCAGGCTAGGGTTTGTTAGAAAAACTAAAAGATGCATTGATATAGGGGAGTAAAAGCCTCACAAAGGTGTCTTAATATTTATGAATCTGGATTCATTTTATTTTGTCTTTGTTGTATCATCTTTTCTCCAGTTACCTGCTAGGGCATCCATGTCCGTCATTTTGTAGACATCCTATACTCCTTTAGCTATGCTTTCCTTTCAGGATGCATACTGAGTCCTTTTTTTGAACATATATTGAGTCATGGCTCAGAAAGTTGGGGATGAACAGGCAAGACTGGGAAGACCAGAAACTCAGGAACACTTTAGGGACATTTTCTCAAGCTACCATGAATGCAACTCAGAGTTCATGACTTGATTTCTATTTCTGGTTTACAGTTTTAAGTTCAAAGACTTAGAGTGGGCTGCCTGGGGTGAGCTATCTTCCCCTGGATAAGTCTCCATGGCAGGAGGCAACAACACATAGGGGGTGTGTCTATGATAGACCAGACAATGCTCTGTGTTTTGGATATGTATCTCATTTAATCCTTAGAGTAGTTCCAAAGTAGGTCTTACCATATTCTCTGTTTCACATAGAATAAAATAAGAGATAGATGAGACACTTACCAAAGTCACAGCTTGTGAGGAAAAGAGCCAAATTTTGAACTCAGGGAGTCTGATTACAGACACTGTACTCTTAATCATTGCTCTTTAAAGGAGCCATTCCATTATAGACATGGACATGGTGCCTTTCTTTGTGTATTCAAGTAGTTATGAGCCAGAAAGACACCTCCAGGCTTGTTTGCTATATATCCGAGTTCAGGTTTAAAACTCCTCTTTCTTCTTAAGACAAGGTTTTCCACAGCTATGAAGACCCAGGGGCACCTGGGTGGCTCAGTCACTTGAGTGTCTGACTCTTGATTTCTGCTCAGGTCACAATCCCAGGGTGGTGGGATTCTCTCTCCCTCTACCTCTCTCCTCAGCTTGTATGTGCTCTCTCTCTGAAATGAAATGAAATGAAATGAAATTAAATGAAATTAAATGAAATTAAATGAAATTAAATACATAACCATAGCCCAAAATAAAGTCCAAAATTCAAGCATACTCAGATGCATACTACCAAGAGCATGCAGGGAAACACACAGAAAGTGTGGCAGGCATACTTTCCAATGAGATAGAGGCAGGTCATTCCATCACTGATGGATATATAAAAGTACAACCAAAGGTGTGTAGTAATCTCAGACTTTTTTTTTCTTCTTCAACTCTGTAATGTTCTGCAGCATTTCCGTTCAGCTTTCACCATTTCAGAATGTAGTCATGTCTCACCAATTCCCTTTACATCTTCCTGCAAGGAACTTTCTTCCTTTCGTCTTTAAATCATAGTGCAGAGAATTCACTACCTCATTAGTTGGGAAGATTTGAGCAGGTCCTTTGGGGATAATAACATTTCTATTTATTTTTCTGTCAGAGAATCACAAGGAAGCAAACACAATTGACTGCAATAAAAAGTTTTTAAGAGTTTGCTGGAGCTTCTGTAGTCACAAATGCTTTTTCTTTGGCAATCTTAAGCAGAGGAGTTGGTGAATGGACTCCACTACCTAGCTCAAGAAGTATGTCAATTACTCCTCTTCCTTTAGTCATTGAGAGCACTTTTGGACATATAAGAGTCAGGAATGGACAGTGTCTTTAACAAGTAGGCTGGTCTGACTTGGATACCTATTCTAGCATCAGAGTATTAGAAGCAACAAGAGGCATGGCCTCAGGAATGAAGAGAAAATAATCGCCACTACATGGTAGCAGTTCAACACCGTCAAAACACCCTTCAAAACAGAAGGAATTTAAAGGACGTTTACAGTGTCTGGGAGGTCACAGAATTGTGGATGTGGAGGAAGTCAGAGAAATATTATTGTAAAGTAAAAAGCTGTACGTACTTAATGTATACAGTTTGATGAGTTTGGAATAAGTATACATTAGCAAAACCATCACCATAATCAGTGTCACAAACATATCCTATAAAACTATAAAAGCTTTCTCCCACTCTATTTTTTAATTCTTTGTGTGTAATAAGAACAGTTAACATAAGTCTACTCTCTTAGAAAAATTTTAAGTATGTAGTATAGTATTGTCAGCTATTGGCACTAGGATATATAATAGATTTCAAGCACTTATTTGTATCACTGAAACTTTATATTCTCTGATGAATACCTCCTCATTGCCCCCTTCTTCCATCCCTGGAAACCACCATTCTACTCTCTGCTGCCATGACTTTGACAATTTTAGGTTCATCGTACAAGTGGTATCATGTAGTATTTGTCCTTCTCTGTCTGGTTTATTTCATTTAGCATAATGTCCTCCTGGTTCATTCATGGTGCCCCAAATAGCAGGATCTCCTTATTTTTAAAGGCTTAACAATATTATGTTATGTAAATACCATATTTTCTTTATCCATTTATGCATTGATAGATTTGTAAGTCCTTCATGTCTTGGCTAGTTTGAATAATGCTGCAATAAATGTAGAAATGCAGATATATATACCAGATCCCGATTTCAATTTCTTTGGATATCTACCCATAAATGAGATTGCTAGAACATACGTTCTCTTATTTTTTAAATGTGTATTTATTGTGAGAGAGAGTAAGACAGAGAGAGAAAACATGAGCAGGGGAGGGGCAGACAGAGAAGGAGAGAGAGAATCCCAAGCAGACTCCACACTGTCAGCATGGAACTCAACACAGGGCTTGAGCTTATGAACCGTGAGATCATGACCTGAGTGTAAATCAAGAGTTGGATGCTTAACCAACTGAGCCCCCTAGGCGCCCCCTCTCCCCAGTCTTCTAAATTATGGTATCATTCATCAATCTTGGTTATACAAATGGAAGAGCTTTTCCATTTAGGGCAGGAAAGCTGTTGTTTCTTATCAATTTCATTTACTTGTTTTTATGTATACACTTGCCCAAAGTTTGAGTATGGCCTTTCTTGGTGCTATTGCTAAGGGAGGTTTTTATCCCTTTCATGCTTGAAAAACAAACAAACAAACAAACAAACAAAAAACACTTGTCATCCTGGGGATGTTTTCTCCTGCTGTTTACCAGGTACTGGGAACTGTGTGTCTCTCTGCTTTGCTGAGAGCACTCTGAGTGCTCTGAGGGGTGGCTTGCCTCCTTATTTTAGTGCTTGCTGCAGAGTTGGAGTAAATGCATACACGGTTCTAATGTCTTTTTCCTGAAAAAGTAACTTCCCAATTTCAATCTGAAACAAACTACTCCATGGAGCAGAATCATCAAATTGCAATAGCATCTCAAGTGTGCCAATATTAAAACCTTCTTTCTCAACCCATAGAATTCTCGTATCATTTTGCTCACTTTTATGTACACCATAATGAAGTTACAGATGTTCTCATTCTAAGTAAACAGTCCACAGGACCTTGGGTTTTTTTCTCTGTTGCTCACATTCTAGCCTTATGGTGCCTTCCGGTATTCAGGGATCTCTGTCATAGCTGGGAACAGAATCCCAATACTCAAATATCACTTTACATCACATACTTAATTTTATGTCCCACTCTCAGGTTAATTTGTACATTGTAACTATGTAATGGGCTTATATAATCCTAATAAGAAAGGAAGGTATACCAAAGTATAAGGTAGCCTTAGCAAACTTATTGACAGAGTGTCAGCTCCAATTTGAAAGAAACCCTGTATACATTTTCTTCCCATCCCCTTCCCTTCGTTTCTTCTCTCTTTCTTGATTTCCTTTCCTTATCTCTTTCCTTCTCCTGCCCTTCATGAATGCATTAAAAAATGAGTACAACCCCAAATTTAAAGCAGTTTTGAGAAGTAACAGTTAATGTCTTTTTAGCAGCTGGTCAAGCTTTAGGATTTCTCTTTTCACTGGACTGGAGATTTACCATTAATCCTTGGGCATGTGCTTGCTATCTGGTGTTTTAGAGAAGGATTAGAGAATATGGGGAGAGAAACATCTGCTTTTCTAAAACTAGTCACTTCTAAAATTTCCAATGCAAGAGCGCCTAAGTGGCTTAGTCGGTTGAGCCTCCGACTTCAGCTCAGGTCATAATCTCACAATCTGTGGGTTCGAGCCCTGCGTCTGGCTCTGTGCTGACAGCTCAGAGCCTGGAGCCTACTTCGGATTCTGTGTCTCCCTCTCTCTCTCTCTGCCCCTTCCTTTCATGCTTTCATGCTCTCTCTCTCTCTCTCTCTCTCTCTCTCTTCAAAAAAATAAATAATAAACATTAAAAAAACATAAAATTTCCAATGCAGAGTCTATCTAAGACATCTTTATTCTAAATTGAGATTTGGCATCGTTTGTATAGTGCCAAAGATGAAGGGCAACCCAGGTTTGAATCATGCCCTGGTGACTGGGCAGAGCAGTATCATGTTCAAGCTTTTGGAAGTACAGAAAGCCTATTTGCTACGTTTAATGGCCATGGCCAGAATCTTGACATGAAGTGTATTTCATCTCTAGAGAATCCTTTAGAAGCAATGCCCTGAAAGAGCGTGAACCACCTTTTCTCTATTGACTTGCCTGTGCTGAATCCATGCCTGTGGCAGTGGGATCCTCTTCCCTCTTCTTTGCCTAATGCTCTTAGGTTCAAATGGCCTTGAAAATCATGTGTTTGAAAGTTTTATTTCTGTATTAACTATTAACCCATGTTATAATCAGAAAGTAAACAACAAGCAGAATTATTTGTGAGTATATTCCTCTTCCTGATTCTTATTGCTGAACACATAGTTCTTACAAAAACTGCAATCATTATGCACTGCTGTGTACAAATTGTCTTTGTTTCCTCTTTAAAATGAAAGTTAATTCTTATTGTAAACATGTCATATGCAGTTGTAAAAGTATACACAATGCAAAAATAATACACCAAAAAGAAAGTAAAAGTAATCATGTAAGATTGTAGCATCTCGAGAAAATGATTGTTTAATGTTTTCATGAACAATATTGCACTTAAAAACCATCTCGATAATTAGGCGTGGTTGGTTTACAGCATATACCAATGTGTGAGGGGAGAAAGAACAATAAAGAACAAGAGCTACCATTAAGATGTTTTTCCAATTAAGAAGCAGCAAAGAAACCACATATTCAGAGGAGAAGAGAGAAAAGTTGAGGAGATTGTGTGTGTGTGTGTGTGTGTGTGTGTGTGTGTGTGTGTTTTCTATGGCCAAACCAATCAACAGTGATACAGATCTCCTGCTTGGGTTAATTAGAGAAATATGAAGAGTTCACACAGTTTGCAGCTTATCTCTGGAGATCAGGACTCAGAAACCCTTCACTCCCAGCCAGGTCTCAGTTGCATCTATTCTGGGTTTATCCTTCAGTGCCGAGAAAGCCCGTAAGCTCCTTTGCAACTCAGCCAAGATCTTGGGTGCAAAACACTTGGCCCATGATGGTTCATTGAAATCCATAGAGACCAAGAAACAGAAATCAGCGTATCCATTTGGAATAACAAGTAGTTTTGTTTTGTTTAGCATTTTTCTCCTTCCCTTCCCCTGTAAGGCCCTGTCTGTGAAGTCACAAGGAGCATAATAAACACATCCTAGAGTTAATCAATTTCAGAGTCTCTGGTCTGTTTGCTGACTAGCTTGAATGTATTGAATTTCCTCAGCGGGCTGGGAGGGGGAACAGTGGCTTAGAGCCTAGGATGGATCTTGACTTCTTGCATGAACATTTCATCCTTTGTTTGTGACGAATCTAGTAAAGATTAGTTTTGTAACTGCTGAATGGCTTCTTGCCTGCTAGCTACCCCCAGACAATAGAGTTTTATCACACCAAATCACCATTATAAGAATCATTGCCAATGTTACCCCTGGATAAATAAGCTGCTTTTTGACTAAGCTTGCCTTTCAGGGTAAATGGTTAAAGACCTGCGTGTCTCATGTCATTAACAAGTGAGCGGATAAATACTTCTATTCAGTAAATTTCTTTGCTGATACAGACAGTTATAAATTCACATAAATGAAGGAGACAGTTTTCATTTGGAACCCCCACTTAGCATTTTACGTTACTGACGCTTGCCAGATAAAATAAAATATAACCTCTTTGTTTGCTTGGCAAACAGCTAGATTTGTTTATTAGGCTCCCTCCCACTTTGGTGTTCTTTCCTCGTTACTGGTGCTGGAGTCACTCTGAAGTCAGAACATGTTTTAACTCAGAACATTTTCAACTCCTAGGATTGACCTTACAGAATTGCATTCCTCGAGTGTAGACAGAACTCTGACAGTGAGAGACTAGCATTCAGCTGTCTACATGTGATGCTCTGCAAAATCCCCTCTGCACCTGTAATCAGATTTGAATCAGGAAAGAATAAGAACCACTGACCACCAGGGGAGGACAGGACTGTAAAGAAGGTATAACCTTTTCATTTTTTCAGATGGAGAAAGTTGATCCAAGAACAGGAACATGCCTTGCCTGAGGTCACACAATTCATCTAAGTTGGAGCAAAAGAAAAAGTCCATACACCAGTCTTCCGAGAGATGTGACTCCCTCCACCACCCGTTACATGTGTTCTTTTGGGTTAGGGTATCAGTTTCCACACAGGACCTATAAAAGAAAAGGCGGCTCAGGAAGAGAGAAACTTGAAGGTCTTGTCCTTCCACTTAAGCAATTAACAAGAGTTTCTTTATTTGGGAAATTACCAGTGACAGCTCAGCCAAAAAAAAAAATAATAATAATAATGTGGAACCTCTCTGACTTCTGTCGAAGTTGGGTTCATCCCAAACTTCTGAGACTAATGCCAAGAGAATAAACCAAACCCTGGGAGCTATGCCCTTGCCTCGTGCTTCCCTTTGCTTGTCTGGGAGTCTTCTTCCATTCCTTCCTGCACCATTTGGCACTTTTGAGCAACCCCCTCCTTTTGGATTTTTTTCTGTATAATGATCCCTTAGCCTCCCTAATGACCTGTTTCTGATTTCTCTTCCTTGTAAATCAGATTTTCTCCCTAACTTGTATTTAATTCTGTTCTTGATAAGGGATGTTTGGGAGAAACTCAGCAGCTCAGCCCCTAGTCAGCCCAGCTTCTGGTGCCATACTGAACTTGTCCCCAGCTTTAATGACATTTACAGTGACCAAGTCTCTAACTGATGGATGGAGAACAATGAGATAGTTGCAACTAACTTTAAAAGGGCTCAAATTCAGGGCTCTGCCTCACTCAGGATTTCCCTCCACAGGAAATTGTGCGGCTAAAGAACTGGGAGTGCCTGTCTACCTGGCCAAGTCTACCCTCAGCTTGAAAGACAGATGGCCAAGGTGGATGGAGCTGGAGGAGGCAAGTAGCTGAGCAGTCAGGAAGTCCCATGCAGGGAGTTAGAAGACAGGTTTTAATGCCAAATGTCCTTGGCCATCTGAGGCCAGGAAACTCAGAGCATGCTGGGCAACTACCAAAGGGAAATAGATCTTTGAAGTCTATGCTGAAGGACATAGGACCCAGAGGTTGCCTTAAGCAAGAGAGCTGTGGGGTCTTTTCCATCCATCTCCTCTTTTTCCAGGACTAGTAATGAGGCTGATTTATGAGATGCCAATGACCTTCCATGTAAAAGGGGTAGACAAAAGAGAAAACTATATCTGAAATCAGTCTCTGGACACCTGAATATAGCCTAATTTTTCTGTAGACATGTATTTTATTTTGGCACGCCTTGTTTCTAGCTTAGGCTAGAAGGTTTCATGCTGATAGGAAAGGCCATCTGCTTGGAGAGGTTATTGTTATTATTTGTTTAATGTTGAGAGCTAGATGGCTCACTTTGATAAGCTCCAGAGGTTTGTATAATTCAGCTGACAATCTGACAATCTGGTCACCTGTGGATCTTGAGACAAGACACCCAGTAAGCAAGCAACACAGTCATTTATCCATTACTGACCTTTCAGTGTTTTGTTTTGTTTTTTTAATATTTTGTGAATGACAGAACAAATGCAAAAGGGGTGTCTTAGTCACTTTGGGCTGCTGTGGCAAAATATCATTGACTGGGTGGCTTAAACCATAAACACTTTTCACAGCTCTGGAGGCTGTAAAGCCTAAGATCAAGGTACAGGCAGAAATAGTGGGTGTTGAGGACTCCCTTCCTCGTTTTCAGAAGGCCACCTTCTTGCTGTATATTAAACAAGAGAGAGAGAGAGAGAGAGAGAGAGAGAGAGAGAGTGTGAGCACTCTGGTTTCCTTCTCTGCCTATAAAGGCACTAATCCCATCATAGGTGCTCCATCTTATGACCTCATTTAAACCTAATTCCCTCCAAATAGCACACTGAGGATGAGGGCTTCAACCTGTTAACATTTAGTCCATGGCAAGGGGTTCAAAGTGCGACTTCAGAAGGCCAGAGGGAGGCAAGCAGGAAGTAGCTTTTTGAATGCTGAATGCTGTCGGTGATTTCCAAAGCATCTCATTTCAGATTTGGCCTAATCGAAGAATCAGATTTATTTCTCACATATCAAATATAATCCTAAATTGATGACCTATTGCTACAATAGTGCAGTTTAATACTCCGTGGTTTAAAAAAATAATCACCTCTTGGTTCTTGGTTATGTGTGAGGAAATCAGCTATGGGAAGACAAGGTGGGTCCATAGGATAACAATTTGGGTTATCCTGGGTTAGACTGCTCTTCTGGTTCAGCTAGGCTCCCTCTCATGTCCGAGCTTGATTGGCTACAGCTGATCTTGGATAGCGTCAATGGAATGGCTGCCGTGACTGGGGCCTCTCTCCATGTGACTCTCACATCCCACTAGCAGGCTGGCTTAGGCATGTCCTTACAGAAATTATGGAGAATCAAAGGTGAAAGCCAAAAAAAAAAAAAAAAAGAAAGAAAGAAAGAAAGAAAAAAGTGCAAGTGCCTTCACAAGTTTCTGCTTGCATTAAGTTTGCTACCGTTTCATTGGTCAAGGAAAGAGACCTGGCCAAACTGAACGTCAGTATATGAGGGCATTTCCAAAGGTGTGATACATGGAGGATATTAATCTTAATAACTAATGGAGTCGTTCTACAATAACATGGGAATATCCAGCTTAATGTATAGTAATACTGCCAAACCCTTACAAGTTTTAGGATATTGATGCCATTTAGACAGATTGCACCCATGAGCAATTTGGTCCCCACTGTGCTGAACATCATAAGGCTAGGTTTCCCAAGAGAACTTTGTTTCCTGCCCACTCTTTCCTCCCAATATGACTCTAATTGACTTTCAGTCCTTGCAGCAGCACCTGATTGCTGGAGCAGCCACTCTATAGTCAGACCCCAAAGAAAGAGCCCTTTATCATTTTGTGTAACTTTAGCTTCCTTTTGAAGGAGATGAATGGTCAAAGAAGGCCAAGGATGAAGGAAACTTTATTAGGGTTCTCCTGAGAAATGGAACTAATAGGTATATTTTATATTTATATATAAACATATGCTATGTTATTTATAATATGTAATTATTATATATGTAAATAGATATGTTATAAAATCAAAAGAGAAGGAGAGAGAATATATATAACCGTACAATAAACCACTTTATAAAAAGGAATTGATTGGTTTATGTGATCATGGAGTCTAAGAAGTTACACAAAACACCATCTGCCAGCTGGTTACCCAGGCTACCTGGCGATGTCATTAAGTCAGCCTTAGTCAGAAGGCCGGAGAATCAGGGAAGCTGATGGTGTAAGTGCCAATCTGAGGGCAGGAGAAGACCCAGCTCGACAGGCAAGCAGGGAGAGCATATCCATCTTTCCTCCACCTTTTCGTTCCGTTCAGGCCCTCACTGGATAGGATGATGCCCACCTGGATAGCAAGACGCTTTACTCAGTGCACTATTTCAAATGCTAATCTCACCCAGGAGCAGCCTCACAGACACACTCAGAAATAATGTTTAACCAAATATCTGGACACATCGTGGCCTAATCACATTAACACATATAATCAGCCATCACAGGAATAATAAGTGGAAATTGGAAAGTGAGAACCAGACTACCTTGTAAGTTCCCCTGAGACTCTGTATGTTTGAGGCACAGATTACCAGAGCAGGGAAAGACTTTCAAGGTCACACCCCCAGTGACCGTGAGCTCCATGATGTGTCACAATAAAATAGTCAGGGAATCTCAAGTCTTGGGTTTCAGCCTCTTAGAGTTTGCTGCTTATATTTTAGCCTAAATGACATATGGGAGCAAAGTTGTGGCAAGGTGTCTGCGTCCACAATATTGAGGAAGAGAGTTCATTATACATTCTGACTTATCATCTCTCAGTCTCCCTGTCTACTCCATACAGGGACATTTACCCTTGGCATACTATTAAATGCACGATTCCTAGCCCCTTTCCTTATTCTTTTTTCCCCAATCTAGACAGAGTTGGCTTCATCCTCCTGTCCTAATGTGCTACGCTTCCAGCTAGCACAGAGTCTATTCTGTCTTTGTTCCTCTTACTTGGTCCTCTTCTTCCATTCCTTTCTTGCAAGGCTTAGGCTTTGTCTCTTTATTCCCAGATAAGCACCTCTTGGCTAGTCCCCCACTTAAAGTAGGTGGCAGGCCATATTTTCATACATGGTCTTGAGCAAAGAGAAGGCAAGGTAGAGAAAGAAAGGAATATTCTTTGTGTATTCGATGTCACTGAAATTCATAAATGCCACGTCAGAAATTATTTAATATATCCCTCATTGCTTTGTGGAATAGGAGCACGAAATTCAGTCAACTGAAGGATTCCATACCTAGATGTTTGGTCAATTCCTAATTGGGCCTGGACTCAAGTCTTCTGACTCTCAGCTCTGAGCTCTTCGTCCAGTGATGACATTTAAAGATAGAAGATGTCTTCTCATCTCTGAAATTATTCAGGCAAGAGACTTACAACCATTACATCTAGGAAAGTTTGGATTAATTGGCCTCTGAAATTCTTCTAACCCCAAGATTCAGAGACAGTGAGTCTAACTCCTCAATTTACAGATGAAGCATCCAAGAGAAGTTAAACAAATTGTCAACATCCCATTGGTCTTGAAGCTAAAATGAATAACTAGGTCTTCAGTCCCTGTACAGTGTTCTTTCCCTGCACTCTCTGTCTTAGGTGTGGCCCACCTAGAAAAGAACCACTGTCTTGAGTTCTTCCCATCTCCTGAATCTAAGTGCTACAGTGCAGAGGAGAAATCTTGTGCTCCTTGTTTGCATTTGTTGGATTCGTTTAAGTTGTTCCTGGGCCAGAAACCCATTTTTTAATATTTCCTGTAAAGTTGCCCAGAAGCACTGAGCCCTAGGTATTTGGATCATTTAAAGCAATTGAATTTTTTTTCTTCATTTTTTTTTTCTTGTTCTTTCTCAGTTCTTTCGGAAGACTCCAAATGAAAATGCAAAGAGAAAAACAATTTCTTGAACGAACTGAACATCTTCAGTTCCTTTTTCAGATAATGGTTTTCTCATTCCTAACAATATTCTTTATATTTTTTCAAATAAATAAAACTAAACTTTTCCACCAAATACCTTTTATAGTGAAGAAGTGTACCTTTGGAGGTCTGGAGATAAACTCTAAGTTCTCCCCCACTTACTTTGAAATTTCCTTGAAGCCTTTGTCTTTCTTTAAAAATGAGAATTTTCACATTCACACACATCAAAGTGTGAAATGCACATCCAATCCATGCATTTTCAAATTATATACCATGGGGGCACCCAGGTGGCTCAGTTCGTTAACCATCCGACTTCGGCTCAGGTCCATGATCTCATGGTTTGTGAGTTTGAGCCCAGCATCAGGCCCTGCACTGACAGCTCAGAGACTAGAGCATGCTTAGGATTCTGTGTCTCCCTCTCTCTCTGATCCCTCCCATCCCGCTTGCACTCTGTCTCTCTCTCTCTCAAAAATAAATAAACATTTTAAAAATTAAAAAAATAATTTGTATACCATGAACTAAATTTGATTCTGCAGAAAGGCCGTCATGTTTGTCCTAAGACATTATCTGTCACAGCTGTACTGCAACCTATCCTTTTGGAATTGTAGTAAATATTCTTCATTAAAGAAGTATGGCTTTAGGGATGTCTGGGTGACTCAGTCGGTTAAGTGTCTGACTCTTGGTTTTGGCTCTGGTCACAATCTCACCATTCATGAGATTGACCCCTGTGTTGGGCTCCACAGTAACAGCAAGGAGCCTGCTTGGAATTCTCTCTCTCCCCTTTCTCTCTGTAAAAATAAATAAAGTTTAAAAGAAAGTAGGACTTCACACACTCAGTAGAGATGGATATTGACCTTCCCAGCTTGTCCCTGAAAACCATAAAATTCATCAAAGGATGAACCCAGTAACTGCCAATGTTTAATCTCCCTCAAAGATATTAAAATTACATTCTGCCCCATTAAGGAATAAGACCTCCCCCAATATTCATTTTAAAATACAATGTTTTATAATATTAAAAACTAGCATTTATTGTTTTATACATAATCTCATTTCATCCTCACAACCTTATACAGTAAGAACAGATTAGCAGCCACGTTTACAAATGATGAATTGGAGCCACAAAGGAGTTCAGTAAAGGAGTTTACTTATTATGTCACCCAAGGTAACATCATAAGTAAAGAGCTGGAGGCAGGGGTTGGGATGAGACCCGGGCAGTAGGTCTCAGAACCACCACACTTTCTGGCTCTATGAGTTTCTTCTCTGTGAGTTTCTTCTGGTTCTTCACAAATACTTGCTCCTCCAGTTGATATACCTCCCTCCCCAAGAGTGGATGTTCTAGAAGCAAATCCCATGACTTGTGTCCCACAAGACAATTTGTTGTTTCTTGTCTGTCCGTCCAATGAAGAAAAAAGCAAAAGAAATCCATGACCATTTTCTGATATCTTTTGTATTTTTACAAAAAAGGAGGACATTTGTATCAAAAACAAAAAACAAATCAAACAAAAATGAAATGCAGTGACTCAGATACTAAAGGGGATTAACCCTGGAAATACTCAAACTGACAAGGATGAGGTCAGAGAGAAGCTACAGAGAGACGACTCAATCATTATGGAAAAGACTTCTGGAGGGAGAATCTTTCAAGCTGCATTCTGTTCTTCCCTTGCTTTTGCACTGGGCATTGTCTATCTGCCTACATTCCCTTCTGGTGTTTCTTTAATTTCTGCAGATGCTGGGCCATGTCTCTTGGCTTGTCATTGAAGGATGTTTTGGCCATTGGGAACAAAGATGGTGCTATCACTTTGATCCACTTCTTGCTAGAGGCAACTATAATTTTCCCCAACTCTATCCCCTTGAATATGGGTATGTCAGGCACCATATCAGCAGCACCTCAAAAAGGGAGCTTTGGTTCCCTTAGCTCTAGCTCTCTAACAGTCACGGAGCTTCTTGTCACCCTACCTTGGTTCCCCTTCATTCAACATTAACCTCTACTATGTGCTAACCCTGGCTGGAAACTGAAGATAAGATGGTAAGCCAAACAAATATGCTCCCAATATCTGGAAGTAAGGGAAAACCAGTTAATAACACACACACACACACACACACACACACACACACATATATGAAAACTGGAAAAGTACACTAAAGAAGATGTGGTTATGACTGCCTTTAGCAGGTGCACCTGACATTGTCTGAGTGAGTTGCAAAAGACTTCTACAAAAACTGAAGAATGAACAGATGTAAGCTGGGTGAAGGCAGAGGGAAAATAGAGCATCCCAGGAAAGAGAACAGCACAGAATACTCTTGAGGCCAGAATGCAGAGACCACAAAGAAAGGTGATATAATATAAGCATGCAGAGTTAGGCAAGATCATGCAGTCTTCCGGGTCATATGTATGACATTCTCCTATAAAGCATGGGAAACCATTGAACTATTTAGTGGTGGGAGAGAGCTGAGTGTCTCATGTAAACAGAGTTATGGTCTGAAAAGTTTACTCTGGTCTCAGTAGAGAGAATGAATTAGAAGGAGGGCAATAAGGGATACAGGGAAATCGATTAAGAGGCAATTAAAAATGTTCAGACAAAAAGACATAGACTGACTATTGACATTGGAGCTAGAGATAAATGTTTAGATTAGAAAGATATTGGAATATAAATTCCATAGGAATTGTTGCTAGATTGATATGGAGGAGGAAAGAATGACCTCTCCTTCCTGGTTTGCATAACTGGATGAATTGTAATGCCATTCAGTGACACAGGGAACATCAAAACAGGGTCAGGTTTGGGGATGAAAATCATGTTCAGTTTAGGACGATTTTTTTATTTGGAGCAATTCTAAGTTTGAAATAAAGGCATTAGGTAGACAGTCAGATATACAGGTCTCCAGTTTAGGAGAGAATCCTGAATCAGAAGGATAAATTCAACAGTCATTTGCATAGAGAAAATAATTAGAACCATAAACAAGGAGATTACCTAAGGAGTCAGATTGGGGTCAGATTGGAGTGGATGGAGGAGTGTCTGAGAGATAAGGAAATGAAGACAGCAAATATAGACAACAATTTTGAAAAGTTTGGCTGTGAAGGGCATATGGGAGATAGGGTAATAACTAGAACAATATGTCGAGTCTTTCCCCTATCTTGGCCTTAGCCACCATTCTCACTTCTTGACTTGCCTTCTTCAGCCAAAACTCCTGAGTGTGTGTGTGTGTTCACACGTGCATGCACAGGCATGTGCTCCTGGGAGGATCTTTACTCACCTTCTGCTCTCTGTGCTCCTGACCATAGTTCCAGGTGACTGCCTGTCATGGTCCCAACCTCACTCATGACCCCTTTTCCACTGGCTTTTTTATTGGATCCCATGATACCATATCTGCAAGTTTGATAAAAATTATTATGTGTGTGCCTCGAGCGGAGGTATGAGAGGAAAGAGTTGGGTTGATCCCAGATTCTTGACCTTTCTGTCCTCAGTTGAATTCAGTCTTACAGCTAGAATATGCTAGAAATGATAGCCTTCGCTGTAATGACAGAGAGCATGTACTGAGTTATTGCTATATGCCAGGCGCTGTGTCAAGTGTTTCACACAGACCTTATCTTTTAATCTTTGCAACTATATGGTAAATACTATTATCACCATCCCCATTTTACAGAAAAAAATCCTGAAGGACAAGGCTTAGAAAGGTGAGGTGGTTTTCTGAACATCACACAGAGCTGGAAGTGGTAGGGACCAGGTGTCCACTCAGACAAGTTCTAGAACTCAGGCTCATCGCCACGCTGCTCTACTTCCTCTCCACCATCCTGTCTCAGAAAATTTAGATGGATTATCTTCCTTAGGACTTTGAAATAGCTACATCCCTGTGTCCAGTCACAAGAGAAACAAGTACCCAAGAGATTTATGATAATTTTGATTCTTAGCTGGGTAGAGGGAATGATGTTTAGGGCAAAGGGTGCTGAATTCAGAAGAACTGGATTCCATTTTGACACTGCCTTTTGTTAGCTGCGTGCTCTGGGGGAACTTAATTCACATTTCTTAGCTTCAATTTCCCACTGGTTCATTGGAAATAAGGCTCACTGAGTGCTGAAAATAAGCAAGCCATTTTCACCTCCATTGTCTCATCAAACCCTTACTTCCCCTAAAATCCCAGGTGAGGTAGTTATATCAATATTCCCATTTTACAATTGAGGAAATGAGTCTTACCGAAGTAAAGACATGGTACATTTCTCCAGACATAACCCCTACCTGTGTCCAAGGCAGGTTCATTATTCCTGCCTGCAGAATCCACCAAACCAGCTCCCATCCATGACCCTGTGGGGACTTTTCAAGTCTCAGTCCTCCCAGCCACCTCTTTCATCTCTTCAGTCAACGGGTAATAACTGAGTTCCCACTCTGTGCAAGCCCCTGTATCACTGGGGGAAAGGGGACTTTCTCAACGCCTTTTGAAGCTGGTATGATGGACAGCTTGGTTGAGCTGTCATCTTTTTAGGGAAGCAGAGTCCCTCCTGCTAAGTCCACTCCACCTCAGTGTGGCCTGTTTTTATTTGCATGTCTGCTAGGTCTCCCACAGAAGGGAAAGGAGGGGGATGTGGCAGCGGATGTGTACCAGGGAAGGATCATTAGTCCATGCTAATGCCGTCTACATAGAGATGGCCCACACACTGCACAGTGGGCCTGGGGTCCTTGGTGTTCACTCAAGGCATCCAGCTGGCCAGAACCTCCACTCCATGGGCAGAATGAGTCTAATGATTATGGTTATAAGAGGCTAATAGCAAATGTAGTCATTAAAAAATCAGTCCCATGCAAGCATGACTTCCAAATGGTACAATAATGGACATTATTTCAAGCTGGAAAAGCACTGTCATGACCACAGGCAACCATCACCCTTAGAAAAGCATTTGTCTTTAGATATTCACATGTTAGTTCCTTCTTGAAGCCATGGATACAGACAGCTTTCCTCCTCATGGTGGGGGACAGGAGCCTACTGAAAAGCGCTTACACTCTAGGCACATAAGCCTTGATGCAGTAGCCTCTTCAGCACTCAGAGGCTGCTGACTCTAATCAGCTTCCCTCACTTTTCCACACTGATGGTATTAACAACTGATGTTGCTTCCCCATCTCTCCCAACATCCTTCAAAACCAACTGCAGGAAGAAGAAATGTGGGGGGTTATTTGTCCCTTTTCAGATTTCTAATTGCACAAATTCTACATGACAGTACATCTCAGCTGAAACCCTAAAACAATTTTAAAGATTTCTCAGTAAGATTAGAATATGTGCCTAGTTTGTGTGTATATTCTTATATTGACAGCCACGACTTGCTTTGAAAAAAATTTTAACTCTAACAGGGCTCTCTAATTAATGACAGAATGTTAAAGTTCACATCAGTGCCAAGCCTTTCATTAGTGCAGATTTAACTTTAAACAAGTTTAGGTGAAAATAACCTAAAAAACAATTGATGGGGGGTAAAGTGCTGATTTTGTTTTCTTCCCTAGGCTGACCCTTCTGGATACTTAAGAATTAGTAGGAATTACAGTCAAGTAAAGAGGACATCAGCATTAAAGGACAACTACCCCACGTGCCCACCCTTCCCTTGCTGGAGAAGCAATGGGTTGCCACTAAAACCTTTGGGTGTTATCCAAAAAGTCATCCACCCCGGCACAGCAGTCTGTCTCTAAGAGAGCTTTATGGTTTGCCCTCTTTGTTTTTCACTCCAACCTTAATACACACATACATGCATACACAATACGTTAACCTGGATTTGGTCGCTTCTTACCCTTACCTTCCGTTCTTCTCCCTTTTCTGTGCTTCTGTTTTCTTCTTCTTTTCCTCCTTCCTTTTCCTCCTTCCTTTATATTATGGCAAATTTTACTCCACGTTCATCCTATACAGCAGACACCTGAAAAGACTAATAGTTGATTCTGCTAAAAATATTCCTTCATGCATTTGTATGCATACATGAATTTGATGTTGCCTTTTCAGAATACGAGCCAAGCTACAACTTAGGATTTTACCTGAAGGTTGGTGTCATCCCTTTTGATAAATATTATTCTTGTTCTTTAGAACAAGCTTCCTGATCTGCTTCCTTAGTGTGGAGCTGTATGCTAGGCACCCCAACAATCCTTCCTCCACACCCCCTATTTTTTCTTGCATATTTTTCCTCTTAATCTTTTCTCTTAGTCTGTGGACATAGTCTGGGTATCATTTTGACAGCCCAGACCACTGTTATTAAGCAGATAGAGAATTGATGGGCGGTTGGTTGAAATCCTACATGTTGGAGTTGTAGGAAATACTGTTGCATCAATTCAGCATCAAATGTTCTCAAAAAACATATGCTAACCCAAGGAACTTACACAGTGTCCACATCATCAACTTGTTGTCTTTTAATTATATGCTTTGGCCCCTCTTGTATACATATTTGGAGCTTCTTTTATATCCAGGAAAAAAACCTGTCAGCTTGAAAATTTCCCAGGTCCCAATGACAAATGCAGAAACCACACAAGGATATTGGGAACTCCTCTTGCCAGATATTCACTCGTATTTAAGAGAAATATGCCCTCTCTGTTCTTTTCTGACCCTTTTGTCCCAGTAGAGTGAGGGAACCATGTATTTTCAAATTTGAAAATTCTGAAATTTGTCTGGAAGTTGTCTTGAAAACCATTGCCTTATCCTCACCTGCAAACTATCCCATACATGCCAGAAATCAGGTCCCTGTCTAACAAGACTGTTGAAAGAAACCATCCTGTAAAAATCTTACCTGTAGTCTTGACTTGCTCATTTGTGCTATTCAGATCTCAGCTTAAGTACCACTTTTTCAGAAACACCTTCCTGACCCTCCTTCCTTCGTTCTTTCCTCCCTCCCTTCCTCCCTCCCTCCCATCCTCTCTCTCTCTTTCTTTCTTTCTTCCTATCTATCTATCTATCTATCTCCCCAGAGGAAAGATGATTCTATGAGAGCAAGGATATTTTCTGCTTTATTTGCTGTTGAATCCAGCATTGCATCAATTAGCTCTTCTTGTGTAACAAACCATCTCTGAAACTTAGTGACCTAAAACAAACCATTTATTTGCTTATGGTTCTGTGGCGCAACAATTTAGAAGAGACTCCAATGAGAGTTTTTCTCTGCTCATCATGGTGTCCCCTGGGTTCATGTATGCATTTGCTTTCAGCTTATAGTCACTGGTCCACTCATAGACCTGGGGGTTGGTTGGTTGTCAGCAAGACCAATGACATAACTGTGTGCTCTTCATCCGGCAGACAAGCCTGGCCTCTTTCATGTGGTGGTGATCACAGGCTTCCCAAGAGCAACCAAAGAGGATAAACTCTAGTGACCAAGCACTTTTCAAGGTGCTGGTTGAGGGTGCCTGGGTGGCTCAGTTGGTTAAGTGTCTGACCAGCTCAGGTCATGATCTCACTGTTAATAAGTTCCAGCCCCATGTCGGGCTCTGTGCTGACAGCTCAGAGCCTGGAGCCTGCTTCAGATTCAGTGTCTCCCTCTCTCTCTGCCTCTCCCCTGATCATGCTCTATCTCTCTCTCTCAAAAATAAATAAATGTTTTTTAAAAAGTATGTTAAGGCCCTGGTTGCATCATACATGCTAATATCCCCATTGGCCAAATAAAGTCACATGTCCAGGCCCAGATTAAAAGAGTGGAAAAATACACTCTTCCTCTTCATAGAAGCCTCAAAGCCACATTGCAAAGGGCCTACAGGATGGGAAAGCAGATACAAAGATGGGAGAATTTATAACAATTTACAACAAGTACATGCTGCATGGTGGGCACTCAATAAATATTCATTGAGTAAAAATGAATGGATTTAGCAAGTGAAGAATGAACTATCCAAATCTATCAGGTATAATCTCAAGTCCCCACATGAGTTCTAGTTCCTGATACTAAGGCCCTTAAGAGTTCATGATCTAAAGCAGTCTTAAAGTTCTGCTAGAATTTATCCTCTGGGTGTGTGCTTAGAAGAGTTCCTGTACCCACAGTGGTGGATACACTTCAAAGGGAAAGACATGCGTGCCTTGGACCACATCACCAGAGGCACAAACCTACCAGTCTGGGATATGAACAACTGTGAATTCAAAGTCAGTTGCCAATAGGCCAGGTTTTTAAAATCTGCAGTAATTTGTATTTATGTCCTTAAAGCCATCTATTTGTATATATATACAGAATGGAAATTCAAATGAGAGGAATCCCTCTACGTTACCACAACCCTGTGATTTCCATCATCTTCTCACACCTCACAGTTGAAGACTCATGATAGGTCAGGTCAGGTTTAAATCATATGCCACACTGCCACCCTACAAAGATGTGGAACATTTGGATTAACAAAGGGACAGATTGGGGAAAGCCTTTCACCGCTCGGCATTTCAAAATTCTTCCCCTCTGTCTCCCCATTCAAATCTTACTTACCTCTCCTACATGGAAACCTTGGTGATACCAGTATCCTTTCCAGATCCTGATAGAAATGATCTTCAGACAAACCACATTTTCCTCTTAATTGGGTACCACAGTTGGATCCTTATTTGGAGGTTTTAGGGACCCCTTTTCCCAGTCCTACCGAGAGGCATCAAAAGCAGATAGCTGGAAAGCCAACTGTCAGCTTTATTGCCAATGAAGCTGCATTGCAGGATGTGGCTTAGATATGTAGCAATAGAGGCTTCCTGATGTTGAACCCTCAAAATTAGACTCCCCACATAGTTGCAAACTGTCCTGCACAGGACTTGCTCTTAACGTTAAAAGCAGGATGAGCAAATCAGAGTTCTAGTTTCCAAAAGAAAGAAGAGAGAAGTTAAACCAACAATTCTCTTCTTTTTTGAAGACTACCATTCTTCTCCTCCTCCTTCTCCTCCTCCTCCTCCTCCTCCTCCTCCTCCTCCTCCTCCTCCTCCTCCTCCTCTTCTTCTTCTTCTTCTTCTTTTATAGAGAGAAGTTAGGATAAGAGTGGAAAACTAAGAGAAAGAGGCCAAAGAGGTTTCCCTCATCCCAACACCTTGAACCCATTGTATATTTTCTAAGGGTTGCCTCGGAAGATTCAGGTTTTTCATCCTTAGTTCCCCAGAATAAATGCCCATGCTGCTTAAATATCCTCAGCTACACCAAACATACCCATCCTTGTGTTGAGTGCTATTGTCTTAGGTTTGAGATTCAGAAAATCTTTGAGGCTTTCTTGTACTGCATTATCTGAATCATACCTTTATAGGTTATTCAAGTCTTTCCCCTGCCAGACTGCTACAGAGAGTGAAGAAGGCAAGAAACCCATAGTTGGCTGACATTGTTTTTGGCCGCAGCCACTGAGTATTCCCATTGTGTTTTGAACTACAGACTTCTTCTGGCTGAGGTCCTTAGCTAGACTGATCAATCAAGCCAGGATTTATAGAGACACCCCTCTGCACCAAGTGAGTTACAAGTGTTGCTAAATTGGTAGCGATGGCTTTCATCACATTCCCCTGTGCTGTGTGATTGATTATGAAAGGGAGACAGACGTGCCCAGCCCCCATCTCGCTCACTAAACTGACAAGGATACAATTTCCCAGGGATAGTAAATATTAACATTTTAAAATAAAATCGTTACCTTGTTATCTTAAATGTATCCAGAGGAATCTAAATACTTTAGCAACATGATATTCTCTCTCCTCAGCTTAAAACACACATACACACAAGAATAAATTCTTTAACAGTTGGAAATTTTACATCTGTGCCCTTTCTCCTTGAATATAAATTTCCATTCCACTTCCCACACAGAATTTTATCCTAATGTAATTTATTTTAAGCTTGAAACTGTTTTATAGAAAACCCTATTATCCTTTTCTGCATCAAAAGTATTACATATAAATGGATGTGTAACTTTTTATTTCCTGTGAGCATAGGCTGTATTAACTTTTTTTTCCTGTGTGAGATATCATTATAACTATTATTTTGTACATTAATCAAAACAATAGATGTCTTATAAATTATGAAAAATATTTTTAAACAAATAACACTTACTGTCAAAATGGGGCAAGATTCAACATTAATTCATTTCTCTCTCTTTTTGTCTTTAAAATGTGAACAATGACAAGCCATATTAGAGATTCGATATAACAATACCACTCAATTCTTTGAGCTCTTTCTGAGTTACGTACCAAAAATCACAGGGATTTATCATTAACAATAATTGTTAATGATCTACTTATTGACAACTCAGATTGATTTGTCCCTTAGTTTTATTGAAAACAAATTTTATTGGAAACTATCCTACAAAAGGATAGATTTCTATATTATTAGTCATTCACTCTTTCCGCACCAATAATAGCACTTCATAATGTGTTTTTGTTTAGTGCCTGAGGTTTCTACTCCCTGGGACAATTCTTCACGGGGGAATAGTAGGAGTTGTGTTTTTCTTTTGTAAAGTTGGGGAAGAAACAACAGCACTATCTCATGCACTTTATTAGGAAATCTTCAATTTGAAGATTGATTCCCATAAAACTACACCTGCCCTGATAACTAATGTTATTCTGATAAACCTGTTTTTTGAAACAGAAAAGCTTAGATTTGTAGTATTTTCTGAGTTCCATCTTATAAATATTTCCATGATACTAATCTGACATTACTGAACTGTAGAGATGGGGAAAGATGCACATGAACCAAGAACAAGGTTTTCTACTTACAGAGTTGTGTTGAGTCCCCAGGTTAGTTGCTTATAGAATTCTACAGTCTCAGACTTGGAAGGGACCTTATGGAACATTTGGTTCTATGTCTATTACTTCCAGGAATGCCCCTCCATAATATTCTCTAGAGGTGAACATATAATTTCTGGTGAAAAGTTGCCCATAATCTTGGCTCTTGCCATCACAGTGTGTTTAATTTCAGTTTAGACCAGTGTTAATTATTTGCTTTTTCTTTTCATCAGTCAAATTCCATTCCCTGTTAATTTCAATAAGCTCTTTCTCACATGCCTTCTGAAGACTTCAGAATAAATCTAGTTCCTCTTTCGTGGGGCAGACTTCAGTTATTGGAGGATTTTAATTATAATGTAGTCCCCTCTTAGCCTTCAGTATATAAAGCAAGAAGAGTCAATGCAGTATCTTACTTCTCCCAGAAAATATGGCAGGTTAATCTGATTGGTCAAGATCCAGGACTATTGATTGGATACAGTAGCAATGGAAATAGTCTAATATCCCTTTTTTGTGTGTCATATTTATCCAAATTTGGTTTATCAGGCTGTACTAATATAAGGGTTTTCCTTAGAAAAAGACAAATTGGGAATCTTTCTATCTTTTTTTATGAAAGAATTCAAAGAACATGGATATTATCTGTTCCTTAAAGAATCCATCTGTTGAATTCGTTTGAGTATATTAAACATCATAAAGACATCTTATTTTGTTTCCTTTTGTTTTCATTGGTAGCATGGGAGAGGAAAGCTTCCTTGATTATGGTCCAATTCCTTTTTTCTAATGAAGTCAATTTTGATCATTTATATCCTCTACACACATTACCAATTTTAGTCAAACATTTTAATGGGGTATAAAAATAGTTTTAGGGGTGCCTGGGTGGCTCATTTGTTTAAGCATCTTACTCTTGATTTCGGCTTAGGTTATATCTCAGGAATTCTGAGATCAGGCCCCATACAGGACTTTGGGCTGACAGGGTGGAGTCTGCTTGAGATTCTCTCTCTCCCCCTTTCTCTATCTCTCCTCTACTTACATTCTCTCTTTCAAAATACATGAATCAACTTAAAAAATAATTTTAGATTTTTCTCTACGTGTTATGAACTTTTTCATTTCTTTTTTATGTTTATTTATTTATTTATTTTGGAGGAGAAAGAGAGAGAGTGCATGCACAGTGGAGGACGGGCAGAAAGAGAGAAGGAGAGAGAGAATCCCAAGCAGGCTCTGTACTGATAGCATGGAGCCTGATGCAGGGCCCCATTTCAGGATGGTGGGACCATGACCTGAGCTGAAATCAAGAGTTAGACACTTAACTGACTGAGCCACCCAGGAATCTCCTCTATTTCATTTCTAATGGAAGATAGCTTTGTCCTCTTATCACCCCACTCTCTTATTTTCTCTCTCCTTTTTTCTCAAGATGCATACATTTTACCAACGTGTGTGATTATTACATATAACTACTTTTTTGTTTATTAGTGATTCTCTCTGCTTTCTAACTCATTCATTTTTTTCATTCTTTTCTACTAGGGAATACTTTTAATATTTTGACCTCATGATTTTGATCATTATTTCCTCTATATTTATTCTTTGGTATATAAACATAAAAGTATCTAGGATAATATAATTTCCTTTGAGTGCAGCTTTGATCACATCTCATAAATTTGATATGTGGAACTTTTATAGTAGCTATTCTTTTAATGTCTATAACGGCAATCTTCATTTCCTCTATAATCTGAAATTTATTTAGAATGATATTTTAGAATTTCCAAGTTTTTTAATTAAAATGTTTATTATTAATTTTCATTCTCATTGCCTTGTCTAGTCATCATCCAATTTAAGAACATCTGCTTCTTAGAATGGTAGAATTGAGCTGTACTTTCTCTAGTATCTTTAATTATTCTACCTCTGAGTGGTCCTCACTTTCTCTGTTCCCCTGTCATACTTAGCTTGGATTGCTTGATGTCATTGTTTTCTTTTGCTTGTGTCTTATGTCCAGCTCTACCTCTGTATGTTGTAAAAGCAACTTGAGGATAAAACTCACGTTTTATCATTCTTTTTATCCCCCATAGAATCTAACATCTCAAACACATTACGTAATCAATAAATATATGTGTACCACTTTATATTTTGGGGACAGTGAGATGGACACAAAATGTAGAGGGATCAAAACCCTTGCTAAGTAACTATGTGGTTAGCCATTTTGCTAAAATATGTCTACATTATACATTCTTCTCTCCTGAAAAATACTGCTTTCGTGCCGATCATCATGGTAACTAATGTGATTATTAATACCGACCATTTCTTGAGCACATCTGCATTCCAGGCACTGCTTTAGGAACTTTCTATGCTGCATCTCATTTCACAAGCCTCACAACAGACCTCACAGGTAGATATGACAATTATCCTAATTTCCCAGATGAGGAAAATGAAGCTTACAGTCAAAACCATGCCCAGGATCTCCCGGCTGGTAAAGACAAAGCCTGAATTCGATTGTGCCTCTGGTCTGTTCCTTCCTCTTCTGGTCCACACCAGTTTCTGTAAATTTATTCTCCCAGTCACTTGTTCATTCCCCCTTTTAGTCCATCCCACATTCAAATGACTAAATGCCTGCTGGTAATTTTGCCAGAAACAGTACTAAAAGACAGGAATATAAATGCAAATAAAACATGGCCCCTGCTTTTGGTGACCTTCCAGAGTCCAATGGAGCCTTTTCTTTGACATGCACCATGCTTTAAAATGTTACAGAATGTGCTAATTGTATCTGGGCTTCCCTGCAGTTCCTCTATTTCTCTGTTCCCTGCTCTCCTAATATTCAGGTGTTTACTTCAGGGTTCAACTTACCCAAGTGGATTCAGATCCTGGCTGCCAAAACTGGTGCAAGTGAAGTCATTGTATGCTCTTTGTATGTGTAGAAAGAACCCAGGGTTTTAATAGCCTTTCTCCACCCACCTTCAACTTGGTTTCCCTCAGGACAATAGCATCAGCTTTAAAGCCAAAGACAATTATGACAATGTTATTATTTCACATGGGGAAAATGGATGTTGCCAGCCTGAAGTAGGTGCCAGACTTCTGAAACTTACACAGAAATTACTCTTGGAGGCGGGGAAGACAAGTTTCAGAAACACATTTTATGGGAAAGAGACAATCAGGGTCTTTGTTTGCTCAAACTGCTTGGTCATTTGGGTTCAGAATAAGCTTCATCAAATCTCATCCATAAGCTCTTTCCTGCCACACATTGTCATCCTCGTGCCCGGCTCAGAACCCACAAAAATGCCACACAACCGCAAGGCTGCCACCACACACTGCCTAGAGGGACAGAGATTGAAACAGAGGATAAAAATGGAGGGCCTGAGGGAACCTCCGTCTCTGGTTTGAAGTCTTCACAGATTTCTAATTTTGCTAAGAGATTTCAGCTGGCCAAATCATCCTCGCCATAGTCATTGCCATCACATAATTTTCTGTCCCTTCATTTTACTTTTCATCTCACTATCTAAAACTCTAACAAGGATACGACTATTTACCTATGTGTAGTTTTTCTCTCAATAAAAATAAGATAGTTTGGTTTATTTCTGTATCTGTAATACTGGAACGGTGTCCAACATACAGTCTGTTCTCCATTTTTATCCTCGGTTTCAATCTCTGTCACTCCATTTGTTCAATGATTGAATCCTGGTAAGTCATCACGACTGGACAATACTTTTGTGTTCATGTTATTTACCCCCACGTTCTCCGGCTTCTTTATCATCACGATCATGACCTTTCCCATCGTCACTATGTCAGTGGTGGGTCACAATTCCCGTGCCGCCCTCCTACCTTCTCTTCCCCAATACTGTCAGCTCTTACTCCTGTTCTAGGAGTAAGCCCACAGAGCTAGCCCACAGGGAGAGCACTGAGCTACAGAGCAGTGAATTAACTGTTTGGGGTGACAGTCTGGGCCACTGCCCTGTGTGTTCCTCTCTCGGCAAGGGTTGTTTGTAAATGGCTTCTGAAGCCAAGTCCTTTCCTTCTTTGTTCTCTCATAGTACTTTGCACAGTGCCTGGTTCATGGGGTCAGGGGGCACTTCAGAGTTACTTATTGAAGGACCAAATGGCACCAGAGTCCTCCATGATTTTGCCTCTAGCTTCCTCCTGTCTTTGCACTCATGTATCCCAGTACCCATCTTGGCCATTCTTGCTACTGTACATTACATTTTAGCACTGATCTGTCTGTCCCAAGTACCCTTTCTTGCACCTCTCTGTTGTGGCCCAATCTGCTTATTTAATGAAAGCTTTTAAGACTCTCCCTGCTTAAATTGATCATCGTTCCCTCGGATGATAATCATACCCTATAACATTCCTGTTGATACTACTTTGGAAAATTAGTTACGTGTGATAGACTTTCAGCCCCTAGAGGGCAGCAGGCATATCAATATTGCTCATCACTCTATCCTGCCCCAGCACCTAGCAGTGACCACTAATAACACGCACCATTTGCTGAGCACTTACTGTCTGCCAGACACTAGGTTTTTTGATGTATATAGATTATCTAATTTAATTCTCATAATAACCCCATGAAGTAAGTGTCATTATTGTCCACATTTTATGAATGAGAAAGTAAGGTTTAGAGTTGTTACATAAGTCAAAGCCGCCATCTAGTAGTATCAGTAAGCAGGAAACACATTCAAACACTTTTGCCATCTGTGAATCTCTTCTTGAATAACTACCACCTCGCCAGGAATTTTTTAAAATGCTTAGTCAATGTGGATTAAATAATGTAAAAATTACATGGAGTGATTTCTGATTTCCAAGTTGTTGTGCTTTATGCTTGACCTCATTTGGGACAGGTATCTCCCACCCACCTCACAGAGTGATATACATTGCTCAAATAGAGGTCCCCTTCATATCCAAGACCTCCTTCTTCTTTAGTATTTAAAAACAAAGGAAACTGGGGCTCCTGGGTGGCTCAGTCAGCTAGGCATACAACTCTTGGTTTCAGCTCAGGTCATGATCTCATGGTTTGTGAGTTTGAGTCCTACATGGGGCTTTGTGCTGACAGTGCAGAGCCTGCTTGGGATTCTCTCTTGCCCTCTCTCTCTACCCCTCCCCTGCTCACTCTCTTCCTCTTTCTCTCTCTCTCGAAATAAATAAACTTAAAACTAAATTAAAAATAAAAATAAAGGAAACTGGCTTCTATATTCTTAACAGCTCTTTCTGTGTCTGTTATGGTGGGAAGGTATGGTAGGTGATATTCTCCGCAAGGTATATGATTAACTTGGCTTTCTTCTCTAAATGCATTTCCTGTCTTACAAAGGTTGCCCAGTGGCAAGTCTCAATTGCAAAGATTGTATACCATTTTCTGACCCCTCCCCAAGCTGCCCTTATATAAATATAATCTAAGAAAATGGTATTACCCATACAGGATGTCTCCTCCAACATACTGAACCAAGTCATGAGGACTCTCGCCTGTTTTCTTAGAGTCTGGCCTAAGAAAAGTGGCTTCTTACTAACCTCTCTAAACCTATGGCACTGTTTCTAAACTTGAAGAATAAAATAGTTGCCTACAATGGTATTATTTTCCCTTGACTCCTGGGAGAATCAAGAAGTCATCAGAACTTGGGATGAAGAGAAAGAATATACCTGCTTTGTTAAAATGTAGGGAGTGTAAGGAGGGCCCCACATCTCTCAAATATCCCTGTAGTTGTGCCAACCTATTTAGAGGAGGGTGGGGTATCTCTGAGATTCTGTAGTGTAATCAGCCACCAATAATGAGTGAATAAATAAATCAACAAACAAAACTGTCATGTGTTAAGATTCTATATCCCCATTTTTACAGAAGAGACTACTATAGCTCTGAAAAAAGTTAGTTATGTGCACCCTGCTCTAAAGCCTGGTGGTTTGGTGCATAGATTTTAGAATCCAGAGTCATGGCTCTGCCCCTTACCATTTATGCGACTTTGGGTATATAACCTTTCAAAACTTTGATCTTATCTGCAAAATGGTGACAATAATGGCACCTAGCTGTAGTAATAGAATTAGAAAAAGAAAAGGCCATTTTTGTCTTGTTCAGCTATATCTCTAGTGCCTAAGATGATGCTTGACATGGAGAACACACTTAGAATGTATCTGTGCAATGGACAGCAGTGACTAGCACACTGCTATTGTGTGCTATTCTCATGATTAGCTATTCTTATTATCATTACAATTGAAGTGAATGGCAGAAGCAGAGTTCAAAACCAGATCTTCATTGACCCTGAAAGCAAACACAAGCAGTTTTTCCTTAGTGTCACCCTTTCCTTCTCTCTCATTCTTTACCTCCTTCCACTACCCATGAGGAACTTCATTCTTCAACCACTGAAGTGACTGTTTAAATAGACCCCCTCACTTAATTCTTTCTCTGCCCAATTGCATAAAATAAACTCAACCAAAAAACTTGAAGCTTTCCAATCGTCTATATGGAAAACACAGATTCTGTAACCTAAGTCTCAGCGTCTCGCTTTTTTTTCTAGAACCCCTGACTCCTGTCCACTGTCTCTCCAAATGCTTTTATTACAAACTGTATCCACGAGACTGAGCTCCAGAGTGCTTCCTCTGCCTTCCCTCCATCATTCCTTCCACTGTCCTGTCCTCACCCTTTTCTCAGTCAGACCAAACTCTGATCACTCTTAAAGCATCAGATTGACAAAACATTCTCTGATCATCTTAACCACAGCTATCATGTTCTTCTTTCGAATTTGACATTTCAGCCTATGCTACTCCTATGGATTTTCTTTACTTTAAAACATACTTGTAGTCAAGTTTTTCTGTGTTAACTATATTAGTGATTTTCAAACAAGTGTGACTTCCTCTTCTTTAAATGGGCATACACCAGTTTTAGCTGTAATATAATGGTTAAGCAAGCAATTCTGTAAACATCCATTTCTTCATCTATAAAATGGGAATAATAGTACATACATTTCTGGATTGCTGTGAAAGTTACAACAATAATTGTAATGTGTTCCTTCCATCAAGTACCTTGCACATAAAATGCAGTAACTACTGGTGGTAAATATTATTTGTTTGGTAAATTGAGTAAAGGTGGGCAGAGCATATTCTAAGAATACCAAGGAATGTTGATAAATGTCTTCCAGTTTTTAAAACCAGCCTTGTGTTCTCTCTCTTGTTTTTGGTAGAACCTGGTTTCCTATATACCAGGTGCCCCTAAATTAATGATTACTCCAGTTTCATGTAAAAAATGTAAAGCCCATCATGACTTCCTTTATTATTATAATTCTTTCACCCTACTCCCCAGCTCTGCCTTCTTACTTCTGTCCTATTCACCTATGCAAGGACCAGTATGTGTAGGAAGCAGACCAAATAGGGCTTTGGGTTGGAGAACCCACAGACACTTCATGTCATCTCACCCCACTTTCTGCAGGAGGGCCTCCCAGAAGTCCTGTCTAGGTTGCCTCTTTTTTTTTTTTTTTTTGTTCTGCCTGTTTTGATAAGGTTAGTTTTTGTGCTAAGCCTGCAAGCGGAAGGGCCAGCATAATGTCAGGAGAGGCTGGCCCTTATGCAATTTCCTATTGTTGACCAGCAATGGAACAGAGAAATCTTCCTGGCAGTTTCATGAGATTGAGATTTCTTTCTCCCAAAGGTCAAGGAGAAAGAGTCACAGGAGTGGGAAAGAGATTCTGATGAAGTTCCAATCTAGGAAGAGACCACAGTGTCGCAGGCCTGGTGCCATGCTTCCTGGAGCTCCTCTGTGCCGGAAGATAGAGGGAAAGTTGTGGGCCCTGCGCACCTGACAGTGTACATATTGGATGGCTGTTTGAACAAAGCACTGGCTTGGGCCTTTCACCCTTCAAGAGCCTTACACTCTTCCCACTATGGTCAACAATTAGCATCTTAACAACAATGCTGCCCTATGAACCAGGGCTTGACAACTCTAAACCTCCTGTTTAAGGGTGGGGGATGTACTCAAGTCATAGCAAAGCATATGTGTGTTCTATTAATACTAGTAGGCACCAGAGTGTTAGGTTCCAGGATTTAAAGTTTGCATCAGGCTTTGCCTGCTTTCTTCTCATGAAGAAACAAATCTTTGGGATAGTCACAGTCCTAGGTTCTTGAAATCATCTGTATGAAAACCACTTGAGGTTTAAGACAATTGTTTAAAATGTAGCTTTTTAGGCCCCCACCGCAGGCCTTCAGAATTGGACTGTCTGAGAGACTGGCGTAGGAATCTGCATTTGACGAACTCCCCAAAACTTAAAGTTTCAGAGTAACTGAGTTACCCTAGGCTGCTGAGGACTGAGTTCTTATGGCCTTCGATGTTATGAAACTATGGCTTTGTTTTTCTTCGTTATTCATTGCCTGGAGGAAATTGACTCCCAGTTTTAATCTGATCTGGAAGAGTACACACATTTTAAAAATTGTATCACTTTTGCATTCATTCTTTAACTCATACACCTATTGCATACTTTCTGTGTGCCAGGAACAATACTAGATGCCTGGCTATGAAGAAGAATAAGACATGGTCCTTGAATTCAAGGAACTTCTAATCTCTTAAGAAAACATATATGTGCAATTAGGTGTTACAGGAGCTATGAAAGAGGCCCACAAGGATAAAATAAAACCATAAAGGAGAGAGCAATCAATTCTGCCCGGGGAACGTGGCAGTCATCAGAAATACCTTCACACGGTGAAAGATGTCTAGGTGTTCATCAACCAGACAAGCTGGAAGAAACGTAGCATTCTCCAATGGGGCAAAGACATAAATTCTAAGATAGCAAGACATTTTCTGGGAATCAAAAGTAGCTCAGCACAGCTGGAAGACAAGACGATGGGGAGAGGAGGACAGACCCATAAATGATCCCTGGGAGACAAGCAGGGGCCTGATTATGGCTAGCCATGCTAAGAAATTTGAATTTTTTTTAGTTGAATATATTTGATGTACAATGTTACATTAGTTTTAGGTGTACAACATTGTAAATCAATAACTCTATACTTGATGCTATGCTCACTTCAAGTCCAGCTACCATCTGTTACCATAAATGCTAATGCAATTCCATCAACTGTATTCCCTATGTTGTACCTTTATTCCTGTGATTTTTACAAGGAATTTGAAATTTATCTTTGAGGATTGCTTTCCCAAATTGTGGACCTCAGGATTTCCACAATATAATCACCCAACTAAATCAGAATTCCTAGAGGGAAGACTTCCTACTAGATATTTTTAGAAGCATCCCACATGATCAGTACATCAAGTTTGGAACCTACTGTTTTGTAATGTAGAGCCTTTGGAGGATTTGGTGCAGAGGAGAGAAATGATCAGAAAGACTATTCATCAGGATAGATGATGATAAGTTGGACTGAATTTGGAAACAAAGAGAGTCCAGCAGGCTGGTTCGCAGACCATAGCCATTTTCCAAGTGAGAGATGGTAGGGGATTTGGCTAATAAGGACGGGGAGTAGATTGGAAGTTGTGCTAAGAAGGTTGGATTAATAGGCAAAGTCCAACTGAAAGAGAGTTTTCCGAGAAGGTATTGCAGTCAGGAGAAAAGCTTAGTATGTGTTGAAAGTCTTAGCCACTTTTCTGGAGTCATTTCTATTTTGTAGTACAAAGAAAAGAAATGCTCTTGGATTAGAACTTTCTTTGTAAAGGTGGAAACCCTTATTCATAATTGTGCATGCACATTCATGTACATGAAAAGCCACTGTAGTTTGAGAACAATTGCAGGCAATATTATGAACAGTGTTGAAAGGAAGTCTCTTCTCAGAGACATAATTCTGCATCACAATTCCAAGAGTAATGTGGCTGAAATGTTGTCACAGTCTGCTTGAGCTGCCAAAAGAAAATGCTAGACTTGGTGTCTTAAACAATAGAAATTTATTTTGTCACAGTTCTGAGGTTTAGAAGTTCATGATCAAAGTGCCAGAAAAATTCAGCTCTCCCCTTTGATTGCAGATGGCCACCTTCTTCTCACTGTGTGCTCATACGGCCTTTCCTTGGTGTGTGTGCTCAGAATGAGAGAGAGGGGGGCACCTGGGTGGCTCAGTTGGTTGGGCGGTTGACTTTGGCTCAGGTCATGATCTCACAGTTCATGAATTCGAGCCCTGCGTTGGGTTCTGAGCTGACAGCTCGGAGCCTGGAGCCTGGAGCCTGGAGCCTGCTTCAGATTCTGTGTCTCCCTCTCTCTCTGCCCCTCCCCCACTCGTGCTCTGTCTCCGTCTCTCAAAAATACATAAATGTTAAAAAAAATTTAAAAGAAAGAATGAGAGAGAGGGGAAGAGCACACAATTTCTCTTGTGTGTCCTCGTACAAGAACACTAAT
This sequence comes from Paguma larvata, assembly GCA_030068075.1. Classification (NCBI taxonomy): domain Eukaryota; kingdom Metazoa; phylum Chordata; class Mammalia; order Carnivora; family Viverridae; genus Paguma; species Paguma larvata. The sequence goes on from CM057837.1 coordinate 32,778,667, forward strand.
CTTGTTGGATCAGGGCCCCACCCCTATGACTTCACTTAACTTTAATTACTTCCTTACAGGCCCCATCTCCAAATATAGCCACACTGTGGATAAGGCTTCGACATATGAATTTTTGGGGGATACAAACATTCAGTCTACAACATTCCACCCCTGGTTCTTCTCATATGCAAAATATATTCATTTCATCCCAAAAGACCCAAACGTACTAATTTATTCCATTATCAGCTCTATAGTCTAAGGTCCAAAGTCTCATCTAAATATATTCTAAATCAGGTATTGGTGAGACTTGAGATATGATTCATGCTGAGGCAAAATTCCTCTCCAGCTGTGAACTTGTGAAATGTGACAAGTTATGTGCTTCTAAAATAGAATGGTGGGGCAGACTAATGGGATAGACACTCCAATTTCAAAAGGGAGAAATTCCAAAAGGGAGACATTCCCATTCCAAAAGGGAGACATAAAAAAGGAGGAGCACATTTTAAGCAATTCCCAAAACTACCAAGGCAAAAAAACTCTATTAGACTTTAAACCTTGCTACTAATCCTCTTTGGTTTAAAGCCCACCTTTAAGGGACCCCAGGGCATTGATCCTGTCCCCAAGGCTCTGCAGACCATTCCTGTCCCCTTAGTTTTCAGGTGTGGGCTGTTTGGCCTTTGGAAACCAAGGAGGTGGCCCCACCCTTTGAAATCAGGGAACAACCTTGAGGATCTCTGAATCACCTCTAGATCTTTCTTCCCTTTTCTTGAAGAATAGTACATATTCATAGCTGAATAGCTTTATGGCTTCATTATGTAGAATGCAAAAAATTCAACAGACTTCCTTAATTTTGTCCAGTCTCCATCTGTGTTTAAATCTCTTCTGCACTAATTACTAACTGTGTTGGGTTGGCAATCCGTGCTTAGTTTCTCATTTGCAAAATGCACGTTTATACCTATTCCATAGGGCTACTCATTCACCTGTCAGCTCACTCATTCAATGAATACTTATTATTGTTTAATTTCCCAAATAAGATGATAGAGAAAAAAAAAGATAGAGTTCCTCCTCTCATAAGAATTTATATGGAGGGATGCAGACAATGAAACAAACATACAGTTAAAAATTCTAAGGGGAAAAATAAAAGCAAAGTAAAAAGAGACAAAGAGGGGTAAAGGAGTTGTAACTTTAATTTATTTTATTTTATTTTTTAATGTTTCAAGTTTTTATTTAAATTTTAGCTAGTTACCATTAGCGTAATATTAGTTTCAGGAGTAGAATTTAGTGATTCATCACTTACATATAACATTCAGTGCTTATCACAACAAATGCCCTTCCTAATACCTATCACCCATTTGACCCAACCCTCTGCCTACTTCCCCTCCAGGAACCCTCAGTTTGTTCTCTAGAGTTAAGAGTCTTTTATGGTTTCCCTCTCTCTCCGCCACCACCATGTTCACCTGTTCTGTTTCTTAAATTCCATATATCAGTGAAATCATTTGGGATTTGATTTCATATGACTGACCTTCTCTCACTGACTTATTTTACTTTACATAGTACAATCTAGCTCCATCCACATCATTGTAAATGACAAGATTTTATTCTTTTCAATGCTTGGGTAATATCCCATTGTGTGTATGTATGTGTGTGTGTGTACACACATGCATGCCACTTGTTCTTTATCCATTAATCAGTCAGCAGACATTTGGGCTCTTTCCTTAATTTAGCTATTGTTGATAACGCTGCTATAAATAGTGAGGTGTGTGTGTGCCTTCAAATCAGCACCTCTGTATCCTTTGAATAAATACCTAGTAGTGAAATTGCGGGTCATAAGATAGTTTTATTTTTAACTTTGAGGAATCTCCATACTGTTTTCCAGAGCGGCTGCACCAGTTTGCATTCACACCAACAATGTAAGAGGGTTCCCATTTCTCCACATCCTCATCAACACCTGTTGTTACGTATGTTGTTAATTTTAGCCATTCTGACAGGTATGAGGTGGTATCTCATCATAGTTTTGATTTGCATTCCCTAATGATGAGTGATGTTGAGTACCTTTTCATGTATCTGTTAGCCATTTTCATGTCTTCTTTGGAAAAATGTCTATTCATATCTTCTGTGCATTTCTTAAATGGGTTATTTGTTTTTTGGGTGTCAAGTTTGATAAGTTTTTATAGATTTTGGATACTAATCCTCTATCAGATATGTCATTTGCAAATATCTTTTCCCATTCCATACATAGGTCGGCTTTTAGTTTTGTTGACTGTTTCCTTTGGAGTGGTACCTTTTAGAAGATGTAGTCAGGTAAGCCTCTCTCATAATGTGACATTTGTGCAGAGACATGAATGAAGTAAGGCAGTGAGTGACACAGCCAAATGTTTGAGGGATTAGTATTCCAGGGAGAGTAATCAATGAAAGTGAGAAAGCATAGAGAGAGGATAAGTCTCAACATGTTGAAGGGTCATCAAGGAGGCCAATGGCTGCAATAACTCCAGCAAAGAGGAGCCAGAGCAAGAAAAAAGTGAGCAAGAGAGAAAAGAATAGTTCCTTCTGCTTAGGCAGGTATCCAGCCATTAGATATCTAGGAAAGGAAACTTCTAGGCAGAGGGCATAGTGGGTATAAAAGTTCTAAGGTGAGAGGGTGCTACTATGTTTAAGGGGGAGCAAGTGGACCAGAGTAACTGGGTTGAACCCATCAATATAAACTGGAAGGAGATGAGATCACAGGGAAAAGAGAGCCAGGTCATAAAGGACATTTGAGGCTATGAAATGAGCTGTGTGTTTAATTCTGAAAAGGGAAGTGTCATCGGAGCTTCTTAGGCAGAAGAATGACACAATCAGAATTACGGTGTGTTGGAATTGTTCTGGCTTTGAAACAGACAATGTACTTTAGGAGGCAAGTATAAAAACCAGGAAGTCAGTAAGGAGACTAAAGCAATAATTGAAGCAAGAGATGATGATGGCTTGATCAAGGTCCTAGCAGAGGAGATGGTAAGGGTGAGAGGAGTTCAGATTCTAGATACATTTCACAACTGGCACTGGTAGGCTTCGCTGCTGGATTGGATGCGAGGTGATCATTTCTGGCACACACAACCTCTAGTTACAAAGAAAAGTGCTCTTTTCCTAGTGGACTGTGTCATAGAAGCTTGTAAATATTTTCATTTGGCAAGGAAATGGTGAGGGGACACCTGAGAAGAGGTTCTGGATTCTTCACCCAGGGTGTCCATCACTAGGAACGTTTGTGGAGTCATCATGGATCCAAAGAACAGGAGACTCCCACCTTCAGAGGAAACACAATGGCTTTCACCACATGACTGTCTCTCATGTCCCTATCCTTCTCTTGGCCTTAAGGCAGACAAATCTTATCCATAAAACTTATAAAGACTTCCTAGCTTCTTACACTGTAGGGGAAGACTACAAAGAAAGGAAAGGGACAGAGGTCTTTCCTGATTGTACAAAGTATGCGAAAATGGCGCTTCTGCAGCCAGGAGTCCACAGGTTCTAGACCAGGAGTCCACAGGAGGAGTTTTCTTGGGCAGTTGTATCAAGAACCTAACTTAAAGCTGTGCAGAAGGAAGAGTTCCCTTTTATGAGATGGTATTTTGTTCACTGTTCTTTTACCCTCTGGGTCTCTTGCTAAGCCCCGGGCTTCAGTTTTCCTGGGAGAATTACCTGAGAGGCAGGTCGGGTCCCACAAAACAGGGAGAAGCAAGGGTGGGTAATTCACATACAGGCCTATTTGTTCCAGGTTGTAGCAGGTCTCCTGCAAGGCTGGGCTCTGTGAGGAGTATACCGTATCTCTGTTCCCTCTCCATGCTTCTCTCCCAGCCTGAGAGCAGCGGGCTCTAAGGCTCAGAGGAAGGACCATATCCTCCCCAGAGCTGGCTTTTCTTCTCCCTGCCTTTTTAGAGCACTGCACCAGATTTTATTATTATTCTACATATTGACAATGATATTAATTTTAAAAGACTGTTGTCATTATATACACAATAAAATAGCATGAACTCAGGGAATGTTTTTTTTTTATATAACTAATGATTCAGAAGTACCTCAAAAACTTTCTTTTTTACTGAGCAGTAATAACTAGTGTTTCTAGAGGGTTTCTTTTTCTTGGCAATAGAGACAAAATTTAAAAGGGCAACCATTCTAACATAAATGCTTTCTAGATTAAAATGCCATTTGTTGCTAAGCAAATAAGGTATCCTTATAGGCCTACATTTTGTTGAGCTATGAGAGTATTTAGACTTTTATCACCTTATTAATTAGGAATGGGAAACTCAGAGTAATTTAGTAAAATAGTAGCTTCTCTTTGGGACTAGATATGAAATTATTAGGAAAATAAACCAAGTACCTAGTATGGCAAGAAGAAGAAAGTATGTAACTGCCCAATTGGAGACTGTAAGCATAAATGAATGAATGACAAACAGGCTGTGACAAATGTGTGGAGGCCACATACCTGTCCTGAGACAGTTGAGTTCCATCTCTAGGATCAAACTAACTGTTATTTCTCCAGCTCCAAGCAGGGTCCCTGTTTCAGATTCAGACCTCAAGAAATATTTGTAGATTTAATGAATAAGTGTTAATTTGGCACTAGCAGTGTGCGTGGAATAAGAGCTGGCTCCGATTCAGGATGAAAAAGTATCTTCTTGTGATTTTGATTTTGACTGCTGTCTGGGACAAGAATGGAGATTTATGTTAGTAGTAGGAAATGAGGCTTGAAAGATCTCTCACAGATCAGGTCCAAGTCATAAGAAAGCCAGATCAAATTACAATTTTTAGAACAATATCACAGCAGAGAAGTGATGTGAGCCATTTATCTTCCACCCAGTTTCTTAGACACAGACCAGCCCCTAGGGACTATACACAGACTGATTTCTCCCCTACCCTCATTTTCCAGCCTATAAACCCTTTAGTCAACAGAGGGCCCAAGTAAAGATTTGTGGGTGAGTCAGTGAGAGCTCATGCTTACTACTAGAGAATATATCAAAGCAATCATCCTGCTGGTAATTAAACAAGGTAAAACTAATATCTCGTTGTGTGGAACTATGTGCGAAAAGCAAGTTGTTAAATCACTCTTCCTAAAACTGAATATATTTACCTCCTCCTGTTCAGCTATAGAAATGGGCCATCCAGAGGCTTCACCAGTTTAGCCCCATTACTTGGTCCCTCAAGACTGGAGACCTCATTTTCTTTCTTTTTTTTAAAATTTCAAACCTTGTTTGTTTGTTTGCTTTTAATTTAAATCCAAGTTAGTTAATATATAGTGTAATAATGAATTCAGGAATAGAACTTAGTGAGTCATCACTTACATATTATACCCAGTGTTCATCCCAACAAGTGTTCTCCTTAATGCCCACCCCCTCCCATTTTGCCCGTTTCCCTACCCAACATCCAGCCAGCAACCCTCAGTTTGTTCCCTGTATATAAGAGTCTCTTATGGTTTGTCTCCCTCTCTGTTTTTATGTTATTTTTGCTTCCCTTCCCTTGTGTTCATCTGTTTTGTTTCTTAAATTCCACATATGAATGAAATCATATGATATTTCTCTTTCTCTGACTGACTTATTTTGCTTAGCATACAAAAGGAAGCTCTAGTTCCATCCACGTTGCAAATGGCAAGATTTCATTCTTTTTAATTGCTGAGTACTATTCCAGTGTGTGTGTGTGTGTGTGTGTGTGTGTGTGTGTATACATATATACATCTTCTTTATCCATTCATCACTTAATGGACATTTGGGTTCTTTCCATACTTTGGCTATTGTCGCTAGTGCTGCTATAAACATTGGGGTGCATGTGCCCCTTCGAATCAGCACTCCTGTATCCTTTGGGTAAATACCTAGTAGTGCAATTGCTGAGTCATAGGGCAGTTCTACTTTTAATTCTTTGAGGAACCTCCAAACTGTTTTCCAGAGTGGCTGCACCAGTTTGCATTCACCCCAGCATGGCAAAAGTATTTCTGGACTAGAGACTTCTTTTTCACCTCCTTTCAGGGAAGCTCCACAAGACTATACGCCCTGAAACAAACATTGCTCTGGAGACTGACTGGGAAGTGTTTTGTTAAGGAAAATTCACCTCTAATTTGCACTTCTGTCTTCAGTCCTTATAGTATTGGTTAAGAAAGAACATTAAGGATCCCATAATCACTCCTATATCTCTATTTATTGGGTTTTAAATTTGCTGCCTGGAATTGAATACTTTATAGGATAAGAAATCCAAAACTGACAGAAAAGGATAATTTGATACTGCTTCTGAGTCAGTGGGAAAATATCCTTGGGATAACAATTTATATACTCAACCAGAGCAAAACTCCAGGTTAAAAAAACAACAACAACAAAAACAAAAAAAACAGGGTGTCCTCCTGGAGAGAAAAATGTACATGACCGCCTTTCTTCCACATTCTTTCTTCATGTCTGAACTTCTGTCAGATAGAAACTTATAGCCATATTCCTGCCCTTAAGGTCTATAATTGCTAACGCATTCTGATGATATAGCCAAATTCATACTCACACTCTCCCCTTTAGCAACTCCCATCACCTGTGGGACAAAATTTTAATACCTTAATATTTAACTGGGCATTGATGACCCGGAATCAGCCCCACTGTCATCATTATCTCTATTTCTAGCACCATCATAAACATGTAATGTGTAATTAACATGTGGCAAGCACTAGGCTGGGTGCTTTATTTCCTCATCTCATTTCATCCCTACTAAACCCTATGAAGAAGTGTTTTTACTATCCTTATGTTAGAGACAACAAAACTGAGCCTTAAGAGGCTAAGTAACTTGTGCAAGGTCATGAAGGCAGTAATCAAACTGGCACTCAAAGTTCATATGGCACTCACCCCTTCCCATACACTCTCTTCCCCCTTGTGCTCTGAATTGACCACAGCATTTCCCACATCTATGCTTTTTCTATTATACTTCATGACCTAGAATGCTTGCCACTTTCTTTTGCTGATCTAAATCTTGACTATTTATAAATATTATTTTTAATGTTTCAAGTAATTTTGTCTCCCATTACCGAATTTAGTTCCCTAAGCTTACTGCCTCGTTTCCATCCCATGGTTTCTCCAGGGATGACATTATTAACGTTTCTTTACCTCTGTCTCATTGAACATCCAAGTCCAATAAATGGACCGTATCATGCCCTTCAAGTCAGTTAAATTTTATTTTCTTCAAGGTATTTCTATCACTGCAGCCCAAGCTCTCTTCCTTTGCCTTTGTAGTCATCATACTTACTATCTTGTTACCGTTTAGTAGGATCTGTTAATAGTAAAACACATGTCATAAATTATTTAACAGGAAGGCAGAAATTCTTATTGATGATACTTATTATATCTGGGTCATTATATGAGTTGTTGGCACATAAAATAAGCTTAATATATGTTTATTGATTGAGCGAGTGACTGTAAACCTACGGGGTCAATGGAAGATTGTATAAACAAGTCATAATTGTACCCTGGCACATAAAATAAGTTTAATATATGTTTATTGATTGAACAAGTGACTGTAAACCTACAACCTACAGGGTCAATGGAATATTGTATAAGCAAGTCATAGTTATACCCTGGGACTACTGTGGCTTGCACTGATATTATAATGCAAAGCAGCAATATGATACAGTCAAATAAGCATAGTCATTATTGTCTAAAAGATATAGTTCAAATTCTACCATTACCTAGCTGTGAAATCTTAGATAGGTAAGTCTTCTTAATCATTTCGTCTCTAAACTAGAACTAATATGCTGCAAGGTTGGTTAAAAAATATATGTATATGGGTAGTAACATGCAAAGTGCCTAGTCTAGAGTAGACACTCAGTAAATGATAGCCATTCTTTTGGAATTAAAGGGCAATACAAAGGAACTATACACCCTGGAATAATAGTGGCAGTAAGTGTAATTTTTCAATTATTCCTGAATCCCTCCATTAAATTAGGAGAACAGCCTTTAAAAAGAAACCAAAGACCTATGGACATCTATAGCAAAATAGGGTGATTTGGCTGTTTCCATGAGCCCCAAATGTAAATGAATGGGGACAAATCACTGACAAGACCGATAGGATATCAGCATCTTTGAAGGAGGAAGAAGGGGGAAGAAAATTAAGTTTATATGGCCCCGAGGATAGAAACACCTCAAAATCTTCAATAGGGACTCATTGGCAAATATGAGTAGCCAATACAAGAAACAGCAAAAAGTGGGGAGATTTTCTGAAACATATAATTTATGGATGAATGAAAAAGAATTGAAATGCAGTAAGATCTGAAGGTATTGGAACACTCTGGATCTTATGTATTCTTTAGAGGTCGGTTTAATTCAACTTCTAGTCTGAAAAGATTGACAAAATTCTGAGAAGTAGGAAGACACAAATAACTAATGTAAGGAATGAAAGAAGGAATGTCACTGCAGTTTCTATGGACACTAAAAGCTAAGAATGGGATAGTAAAACCATTGCATGCCATCAGCTTAACAACTTGGATGGGATGAACGAATTACTTGGAAGATACACTGACCAAAGACTTAATTCAAGAAGAATCAAATAACCTGGGTAGTCTTGTATCTAATAAGGAAATTAAATTTGTAGTTAAAATCCTTTCCAAACAAGAAAAACTTTAGGCCTACATGGCTTTGTTAGAATTTCTACAAAATGGTTAATGGAAGAAATAATTCAAATTCTATACAAACTCTCACAGAGAATAGAAGAGGGAAGAGCACCTCCAAATTCAAGGTATGAGATTACAGTCCCCCTCATACCAAGCCAGACAAAGAAAGCAAAGGGAATAAAAAGCTGCAGGGCAATATACTTCATGAATATTGATGCAGAAACACTCACTAAAATATTTACAAATCAAACAATATGAAAAATGATAATATATCATGCCAAGTATGGTTTACCTGAGGAATTCAGGGTTAGGTCAGCATTCAAAAAACAATCAATATAATTCACTGTATCAATAAATTAAAGACAAAAACCACATTATCATCTTAATAGATGCAGCAATGCATTTAAAAAAATCAGCCTCCAGTAATGATAAATACTATCAGCAACATAAAATACAAGGTAACTTCCTTAAGATGATAAGGGACTCCTTAAAAGACTTGTAGTTAACATCATACTTAATTGTAAAAGATTGAATATTTTCTCCCTAAAATTATAAACAAATCAAGGATGTCCTCTGTAACCACTCTTGTTCATCATTGTACTGGAGATACAATAACAATAATATGTTATCAATTATCTAAGAAAGGAAGGGATAAATATATACACACTTATATTAAAGAAATGGAAACATAAACTGTAGAAACTTAAGAAAATTTTTTACCAGTAGTAAAAATCAGGGCCATGGATAGAAGCTATACTTCTCTGAAGTATTTTATATGTAGATTTTATAGATATTTTATAGACAAAGCAAAATTTTGTCTTTAAAAAACAATTCCTAAATATCAAAAGTAAAATGAATATGTGTTTAAAGCTGTAGAATAATCAACCAGAAAGAAAGTGTTCAAAGTCATTTGAAAGCATGTTTGACTGTGTATCTCTGGTGGGGGACAAATGAATGCCCCAAACCCTCAAATATTTAAGATCATCTCAGCAATAGCTTTGGTGGTATTATTCCAAGGTAGTTTTCATGTGTCTTAAAGAATAAATCCAAAGAGTGTGGATAAAATCAAAGAGTTATGTTGATGTCTTTGAGGACTGAGACTTAGTGATTTTGATATTAAGTGAAAATATCAGGTTAAGTACAACTCTGTAGTTCTAAATTTGGATTGGAAGAATTAGCACAATCTCATTATATGGTATATCTTAAAAACCATAGTTTTTTATTTTAGTTCTATCAAATAAAATTACTAGAAATCATAACCAACTCAGTAGCAATAAGCACCACAGGTGCCCAGATTGTAATTCCTAAGTATCATTTCCATCAAAAGGACAAGGATCTTTGAAGAAGTGACTCTTTCTGGGATCATGGAAGAAAATGTTCAAAAGATCCTGTAATATTTTATCATACAGAAAGCAAGGGAGATATCAAAGTCAATTAGGGTCATGACAAAAGAACGTAGGATCCAATCGGATGAAGTTCCTACTGACCAAAGGAGAAATGTGTCCATCAGTAAGAATAATAACTGCAACAGACTAAATGACACTCAATTTGTTGGCATTCACAAGTTCATATTGGTAGTATTAATGAGGATGACAATGATAAAATCAATAAAATCATCGTTGATTTTTTCAAAGTGGTAAAGAACTATTCATTATTTTGAAAACTAGTAATTAAAGAAAGAATCAAGATTTATATTGTCTTTCGTCAAAATTTATACCTCAGGATGACAAAATAGTTAATTGGAAAATTTTTCTTTTTCGACATCTTCAGCTAACAATGAAGAAGGAATAATAGAATTATAAATCACCAGTTTATAGCCCCTTTTGAATTAATGGTTCCAGACACGGATTATCAATGGCATCTACCATCACAAAAAGAGAGATAACTAAATGTTATGTACTTCCTAACGGAAGTTCACTTGTAAAACAGACTTACAAGCTCAAAAATGACAAGACTAAACCTGAATCTGATCAAACCTCTAGGTCTAACTACCAATTAATAAGAAGTTATCACTATACTAGAGCGATTGTTTCACTAGGTTTAGTGACAGGTTTGATTCAACTTCTAGTCTGAATGTGTCATTACCATGCAATTAGAGGATAAATATAGAAACCATAGATGTTCCTGCCTTCAAGATTTCCAAAACATGAGCGTGTGTGTGTGTGTGTGTGTGTGTATAAGACACACACACATACACACACACACACACACACACACAGAGTACCATTGAATGATTATTTAGAATTCCCAGGAACGCTAATAAAATACTTTGTGTATGTTCTATCACTTAATCCTTGCAACAACTTTGTGAATTATCTATTATTTGACAGATAATGCTCTGCAAAGTTAAGTAACTTATTTTAGCTTATAGCTGCTTGATTCCCAAGCCCATGTTAATATCCATCACAATGTAATCACTTCCTTCTCTAAATAACTATAAAAAGAATTTGAAACCTGGTGACTTTTGGGCTCAATGGGGCATGCAGACATGTTTCATTTGGCTTGAAGACTTACACAGGGCTATTTATTTATTTACTTAAGATATTTCTGATTTTAGATTTTAGGTATTTTTATATATTTAGATTTTTAAATTTAGTTATTTTTGTAATCCAGATCATTGGATTCTTCTGGAAAATAAAGAGATGGGCAGAACATGTCCCATATTCTTGACTGACATACAACTCAAATGAATAGAAGCTGTTCTTATTAGGCAGTATAACTCCTCTGGAGTTTGCCACAATCCCCACCAATCCCTATTGCTTGTTTCAGAGAGCAGTTCTACCTATCCTTCATTTTCTGCTGGATCCACTAGCTTTTTATGTTTGTAAATCCCGACCCATACCATAGCATTTAACTAACTACATCATTCATAAGGCCTTATTATATACTCTTCTGTGTCATAATTATAACTCTATATATCTTATATCTGTAATCAGACTATAAGTTACTAGAAATTTCATATAATTATTATTTTATAACATAAAATGTTTAGATATCCAATGAATAAGTAAATGTAATTAGTTGATTAATAAAAAGTAAAATAAATAGTTGCTTTTTTAGCTGGTAGTTATAGTCTTAGTTGATTTCAGAAGACTTCCAAATGCTTATTCAAAATGAACTGTCATATCTTCCATAAGGAACAGTAACTTGCTAAAAACAGGATTCAGATAATGAGGTCCTTTGCTGCATAGTGGAAAAAGATGGACTGATAATATAGACTTTTTATTCTTCTCATCAAAACCATCACTCTCGTGAAATTTGTATTTTACAGCTGAAATAATCAATTTCTGTGGGGCATTATTACTTATACTGTCTTTTCTGTTGAGAGGAAACCTGTTTTCCAAGCACAAGTCCCCGATCTTTCAAGATAAGTGATCTTGCTGGAAAATGAAAATGTAACTTGAGTCTGTCCAAATGTCAGCATATAAAAGGAATACTTTTCCAACTTGTAGCTACTTATGGGGAGCCATTGTGGGCATTTCCACAGACCAACTGCCCACAAGGATGTGTAGAACAGACCAAACATTGAATGGCCCAGACACTAAGGAGTGATACAACCAAAAACACAAGACAAATACAGTAAAGGAATCTTCCCATTTGTCTGCTTTCTTTTCTTTTTTACTCCATGCAACATACTAGAAGCATAATTTGTTTTTCTATTTTTAAACATGTCCTCCTTCATAATATACTGTGGCTAGAAAAAAAATTGAAATTCAAAGTCTAGTCTGTCTTCTGGGAAGTATTGTTTAAGTCTTGTCTTCACAGAGAATTTTCTAAGTTTAGCTCTGCAGTTGAATTCTAAGATCCAGGTAGACTAGAAGCCTGGGAATATTACTTTAAGTCATCCTCAATGTGCAGAGCCAGAGATAGGAGGGGCAGACCTGGTTTACAGCCCCAGGCCAGGGTGGGAGTGAGATAGTAATGAAATACAGGAGTAGGAAAAAAACTCCGGCTTAAGCTGGGTATAGTTTTGGTATGTCTAAAGATTTTGGAGTGTCTAAAGATTACAGCCCTGAATATTGTAGCCACCTTTATCGGAAGGTGGTACCATGATGAAAGAAAGCAAGGAGGAATTTCTTAGGGACCAGAGGGATCAACAGAACAGTTTCATACCAGAAGATGGCATGAGGACCTGGCCAACTTGAGCAAATCTCTTGACCTCGTCTTCTTCTCAACCTCATATTAGATCAAATTTTCCATGGCATTCAGGGCCTTTATTTATCTGATTCTAAGCTACCTTTTCTGTCTTAGTGCTGATTTCTTCATGCTCACCATTTATGCACATCACAGTCAAGCCATACACACAAGCCACCTACATTTCCCCATACTTTTGTTTATGTTTCCTCTTTGGGAATGTCCTTCTCCTGGAATGAAGCACTCCTGGAATTCATCTTTTCCCTCTGCATTCTCATGCTTACCCCTCTTTTCCTATATCACTTGGCTTCTGAAGTCAAAGCTGAGTGCCTGATTTCTTGTGCCCTACAAGGCCAGGCACATGTCCTGAGTACAACAGACACTCAAGGTAAAGAGAGAAGTTCAGTCAGAATCAGGCTAATTCCATGGGGTTCTAAGAGTCTGGAATCAAGAGTTTGAATGATTCTTCCCTTTCTATTATTATAGTTCCCAATTTTCTTATCTATTAAATATGTTCAGTCTTTTACCTTTTTCTCGGGTCTCTGGTTTTCATGCTGTGGTCACAGAGTTCTGAATCAGAAGCCAGAGAAGAATGTGTGACTTAGTAACACTTTCATCTTGGTGTCAGAGTATTCCTGTACTTCTCCCATCTCCAATCTCAAGAAATCACAGAGATGCAGAAAATACCTGAATTTTCCATATTAATTCAGAAAATGGTTTGCAAACCTCTTGTTGAAAATTTATGGGTTAATTAAAATAATCAGCTTTTAAAGTAATATCATGTGAAATCTCACTCTATGGGAGAGACAAATGTGAACTTTTCTATAAGATTTGCTGGATGTTCTTCTGTGGAATTGTGAGAGAACTCAGACCTCTATTACCAATGAATCTCAAGCTTCTGGTCAATGGACATGAGTTAGTAAAGGGATGGACTGAAGAAGCTATAGGAAAGAGAATTCTTTTTCTACCCTTCAAGGTCTTCCAGCTGGACTAAGAATTTAATTTACATGAGACAGATTGACAGGAGGGGAAAAAAAAACCCAAAATTTTATTAGGTGCACATGGAGTTCCAGTACTGAAATTGAGGCCCAAAAAAATGACGAAGGCAAGCAGTTTTTATGAGTTTTAGACAAAGAGACAATAACTTATTGAAGAATTTACAGAATAAGGAAAACAGATGTTTGAGAGCTTTAATTAGTAAGGAATTTTAAGTGGAATTTGAGCTGAGATAGTAGATTAGGAAAAAAGTAACCAGACTTATTTCTACAGTCATCTCAACTTTAAAGTCCCTGTCTCTGGTGATAAGGACGTCTTTTTACTTATTAATACGGAAAGGGTGTTTTTCATATAGGAAATGTGTTTCCTGCTTTCAGGGGGAAGGAGAGGATTTGCCTGTCCCTCCATTGATTGTTGGCCAAGTAGCTTCCATTCAAAAAGTCAGTCAGCCATTGCAGTACATTTTGGGGCAGCCAGCCCTGGGCCCCTACAAAGCCAGCCTATGAAGAAACTGCCCAAAAAGGAGGAGAAAAATCTTTTTAAAAGTACACATCATTCAGTTGGACATTAGATCTCTAAAATCTGCTTTTAAGATAAACACTCAATAGCAACCCAATAAATTGTCATTTTGCTTAACTGTGGCTTTGTTTTAAGATGTCTTGGGTTCTGAGCTGCATCTTAAGATAATCAGGATGACCAAGAGCCTTGGCTCTGCAGGTACTGTTGCCTAGCTCCATTTGTAAGTAAGAAACTACAGGTTTGAGTAAAGAATAAAGTAATAAAAAGTTTGAGACCTGGTAAGCTAACAAAACAACTCATCTGTGGGGACTCAAGAGCCAGAGAGAGGAAGGCCAAATAGGATAGGTGTCCAGCAACACAGACCTATTGGTCAACAAGAACAAAAACAAAATTATTTAAGGAGCTTCAATACAGCCCAGAAAACCATAATGAATTCATAATTTTTAAACAAAAAATTTCAAAATATGAGCTAAAGTACCAACAATGACCAAATAAGTCAAAAATTTGTATAGATCAATTGCCACAGATATCGGTAAGGTATGCAAATATCTATCATTGAAAAGGCGCCCGGAGCAGACGGGCTCAAGAGTGAGTGTGCTGTAACTTAGAAGAAGAAATACTTCCAAAATTACATAAGTCTTTCTTTTATAAAAATGAAAATGTTCCCACTTCATTCTATGAAACCAACATTATATTCATACCTGACCTGATAGATATAATACAAAATAGAAAACTACAGGCTAATCTCAATCATAATTTAAAATACAGCAATTCTAAATAAGCTATTAGCAAATAGAATCTGACAGTGTATCAAAAGAATACTACAATATGGCTAAAAAGATTTATTTTGGGAAATTTGTGGATAGTTCAAGCCAGAAAAGTCTCAATATGTACCAATATAAGAAGAAAATACATATAAACTTGCCAGTGTCAGATATAGGTACTCAATAAAATATACAGTCATTTCTAGAAATTACTAAGTGTAATAGGAACTGGTTAGTGAAGTAACTTAAATATAATATTTCCCCAAACCAAGTAGCATATAATAGTCTAAAGAGTAAAACAATAGGCCATTTATAGTAATAACAATGCCTGCTATCAAGATTATTAATCAATATTAGAAAATAAGATAATTGGTATAAACACTGGGAGAGATGCAGCTAAATATTTTTTGCTGATAATGTGATCATAATAATGTGACCCAGAAAATCCTAAAGACAGGGGAGCCTGGGTGGCTCAGGCAGTTGTGTCTGACTCTTGACTTGAGCTCACGTCATGATCTCACGGTTCATGAATTTGAGCTCTGCATCCGACTCTGAGCTGACATTGCCAAGCCTGCTTGGGATCTTCTCTCTCCTCTCTCTCTTTCCCTCCCTCGCTTGCACTCTCACTCAAAAATAAATAAATAGAGCTAGCAAAGATGATGGCGGAGCCCTCAGCTAGTCTCATCCCTGAAAGGCAGCTAGATCAGCACCAAACCATTTGGCACACCTAGGAAACTGATCTGAGGAGTAGCACAACAATCTGCATAATTTGACCCACAGAAGCAGCAGGTGCTTGATGCAGAAAGATGAACTAGGGGAGAGAAAAGCCACGGAGGGTAGGGAGCCGTTTTTGCAGAGAGAAGAAAGAGAAAGTGGGGGAGAGTGTGGCAAATTGAGAGTGTAGGAAAAACACTCCCCAGAAAGTAGCTGGAGAGAAAGAGAGAGGAGTGAACACACTCTCAGGAGACTGAACAAGAAATCTGTTCCCCGAAACCATTGACGGGAAGAAAGGAGAGAGTTTCTATACCACCAAGATTCTATAAACAGCGGAGTGCAGAGTCTGAAGTTTCAGAACTCAGTGCCTGGCAGTGCTCTAATAAGTAAAAAGGGTGAATCCCCAGAAGCAGGAGCAGGCAACAGGGTCTGAGCGGTCCATGTGCCACACAGGAAGAAGTGGTTCCCCAGTTTGGAGAGCATTTGGTAAAGGCCATTAGGCCTCCCCACAGCCAAAGGTCCCAGCAGACCCCAGAGAGTCGCCAAGTTTGCTGATATTAGGACAAAGACGCCAGAGTACAGTGAAACCTGGCTCCAGCTGTGTGTTGTGATTTGCCACAATCTCTGAACCTCTGCCACTGTGCAATCATGGGAATTTTTCTGGGGCAAACCGGCACCTGGCCATTGCTCATTGGACCCTTCCCCAGAGAGTCAGTGAGGTCCAAGCTGTTGGGATCTCTGAAGTGTGGGGTTTTGAAACACAATCCATCTGAGATAAAACTCTACAGGGAGACACCTTTTGGCAGGCAGACAACTTGGATATAGACAGGGTAGAGATGGAGGGCAGAGGCTTGAGACAAAGGAGGGGTGCTTGATCACGGGGTCAGTGAGAGTACACAGTTCCTGTGCCAGCGACCAGGGAGCTGAGCGAAGCCATTTCCACCACTCCTACACAGGCACACACACCCCACACTGATCCACCCCAGTAAGCTAAGCAGTGCCACCTGGTGGAGGTCAACAGAGCCATTACACTGAGCCCCACCCAACTGTGCCTTCCAAGCACATCCCCTAGGAAGCCGGCACAAGTCCTCCACCTGCTTAGTGTAAGAACTAGGGTCCTTCACAGTTTAAGTTATCAGGGGGAAACTATATGTTATTTCATTCGGGTTTCATTTTGTTTGATGGTTCATTTATTAGTTCTTTTTTTTTATTTGCTTCTGTTTTTGTTTAAATTGTTTTTATTTTCTGTTTCTTGGATACAGAAAGAGAAAAAATTCTTTCTCTTTACTTTTTTAAAATTTTTTATTATTTTTTACTTTATTTTTTGTTTTTTTACATTTTATTCTATTTCATTTTCTTGACTTCATTTTATTCCATTTTATTATATATTTTTTTAATTTTACATTTTTTTCTTAGCTTTTACTTTTCTTTTCTTTCTTTCTTTCCCTTTTTTTCCTCTGTTCTAATAAGCTTCATTCAACAAGCAGGCCAAAACACACCTAGAATCTAGATTCCTTTACTTGATTTTTGTTTTCTTTTTAATTTTTTATTTTATTAATTATTTTCTTCCTCCAAAATGACAAAATGAAGGAATTCACCACGAAAGAAAGAACAGGAAGAAATGACAGCCAGGGACTTAATCAACATAGATATAAGCATGATGTTTGAACTAGAATTTAGAACCATGATAATAATACTACCTCGGGGTTGAAAAAAGCATAGAATTCCTTTCTGCAGAGATAAAAGAAGTACAATCTAGACAGGACAAAATTAAAAATTCTATAACCTAGATGCAATCTTGAATGGATGCTATGATGGCAGGGATGGTCAAAGCAGAGCAACAAATCAGTGATACAGAAGACAAAACTATGGAGAATAATGAAGCAAAAAAAAATGAGGGAAACAAAGGCAAAAGAGCACAATACAAGACTTGGAGAACTTAGTGACTTACTAAAAGGAATAATATCTGAATCATAGGAGTCCCAGAAGATGAAGAGAGAGAAAAAGGGGCAGAAGATTTATGTGAGCAAAATATAGGGTAAAACTTTTGTAATCTGAGGAATGACACAGACATCAAAATCCAAGAAGCACAGAGAACTCCCTTTAGATTCAACAAAAACTGATCATCACCAAGGTATATAGTGAAATTCACAAAATATACAGACAAAGAAAGAATTATGAAAGCAGCAAGGGAAAAAAATCCTTAACCTTTAAGGGAAGAAAGATCAGGTTTGCAGCAGACCTACCTATCCACAGAAACTTGGCAGACCAGAAAGGAGTAGCAGGATATATTCAACATGGCAAATGGGAAAAATACAAAGTCAAGAATTCTTTATCCAGCAAGTCTGTCATTTAAAATAGGAGAGATAAAGAGTTTCCCAGACAAACAAAAACTAAAGAAGTTCATGACCAGCCCTGCAAGAAATTTTAAGGGGGACTCTATGACTGAATAAAAGATGAAACAAAACAAAAACACCAAAAGCAACAAAGACTAGAAAGGACCAGAGAACATCACCAGTAACACCAACTCTACAGACAACACAATGACACTAAATTCATATCTTTCAGTATTCACTCTGTCAATGGGCTAAACATTCCAATCAAAAGACATAGGATATCAGAATAGATAAGAAAACAAGACCCATCTATATACTGCTTACAAGAGACCCATTTCAGACCTAAAGACACCTGCAGATTGAAAGTAATGGGATGGAGAATCATCTATCATGCTAATGGTCATCAAAAGAAAGCTGGAGTAGCCATACTTATATCAGAGAATCTAGATTTTAATATAAAGACTGTAACAAAGGTGAAGAAGGATATTATATCATAATTAAGGGGTCTATCTACCAAGATCTAAAAATTGTAAATATTTATGCCCCTAACTTGATGTCACACAAATATATAAATCAATTAATGACAAACACCCCACTTATAGCAATGAACAGGTCATCTAAGCAGAAAATCAACAAGGAAAGAATGGCTTTAAATGGCACACTGGACCGGATGGACTTATCAGATATATTCAGAACATTTCATCCTAAAGCAACAGGATACACATTCCTCTCAAGCGCACATGAAATATCTTCAGAATAAATCACATACCAGGACACAAATCAGACCTCAACAGTTTCAAAAAGATCAAAATCATAATGTGCATATTTTTAGACCACAACACTATGAAACTCGAAATCAACCACAAGGAAAATTTGGAACAACCATGAATACTTGGAGATCAAATAACATCCCACTGAAGAATGAATGAGTTAACCAAGAGACTAAAGAGGAAATTAAAAAGTACATGGAAGCCAATGAAAATGAAAACACAGTGGCCCAAAACCCCTGTGATGCAGGAAAGGTGGTGATAAGAGGGAAGTATATAGCACTCCAACCCTTCCTAAAGAAGGAAAGGTCTCAAATACACAACCTAACCTTACACCTAAAAGAGCTTGAGAAAGAGCAACAAATAAAGCCCCAAACCAGCAGAAAAAGGGAAATAATAAAGATTAGAGCAGAAATCAATGCTACTGAAATAAAATTAAAAAAAAGAAAGAAAGAAAGAAA
Source organism: Paguma larvata (assembly GCA_030068075.1). Classification (NCBI taxonomy): domain Eukaryota; kingdom Metazoa; phylum Chordata; class Mammalia; order Carnivora; family Viverridae; genus Paguma; species Paguma larvata. The sequence continues at coordinate 32,797,927 of CM057837.1, forward strand.
AAGAAAAAAGAAAAAACAGTAGAACAGATCAATGAAGCCAGAAGATGGTTCTTTAAAAGAATTAACAAAATTGATAAACCCCTAGCCATTGTGATCAAAAAAAAAAAAAAAAAAAAAAGGAAAGGACCCAAATAAATAAAATCAAGAATGGAAGAGGAGAGATCACAACCAACACTGCAGAAATACAAAAAATAATAAGAGAATATACGAGCAATTATATGCCAATAAAATGAGCAATCTGGAAAAAAATGGAAAAATTATTAAAAACATTTGAATTACCAAAACTCAAACAAGAAGAAATATAAAATTTGAACAGACCCATAACCAGTAAAGAAATCTAATTAGTAATCAAAAATCTCCCAAAAAACAAGAGTAAAAGACCAAATGGCTTTCCAGGGGAATTCTACAAAACATTTAAAGAAGAGTTAACACCTATTTTTTGAAGCTGTTCCAGAAAATAGAAATGGAAGGAAAACTTCCAAACTTATTCAATAAAGACGGCATTACCTTTATTTCAAAACCAAAGACCCCACTAAAAAGGATAGCTACAGGCCAGTTTCCCTGATGAACATGGGTGCAAAAATTCTTAACAAGATACTAGGAAACCAGAGCCAACAATTCATTAAAAGAGTTATTCACCATGACCAAGTGGGATTTATACCTGGGATGCAGGACTGGTTCAATATCCACAAAAATATCTATGTGATACATCACATTAATAAAAGAAAAGGCAGGAACCTCATGATCCTCTCAACAGATGCAGAGAAAGCATTTGACACAATACAGCATCCTTTCTAGAAAAAAACCCTCAAGAAAGTAGGGATAGAAGGATCATACCTCTAGATTGTAAAAGTCATGTATGAAAGCCCTGCAACTAATATCATTCTTAATGGGGAAAAATTGAGACTTTTCCCCCAAAGTCAGGAACACAACAAAGATTTCCACTCTCACCACTGTTATTTGACATAATGTTGGAAGTGCTAGCTTCAGCAATTAGACAACACAAAGAAATAAAAGGTCTCCAAATCAGCAAGGAGGAAGTCAAACTTTCACTCTTTGCAGACAACATGATACTCTATGTGGAAAATCCAAAAGATCCCACTAAAAAACTTCTAGAACTGATACATGAATTCAGCAAAGTTGCAAGATATAAAACCAATGTACAGAAATTGGTTACATTTCTCTACACCAATGATAAAGCAGCAGAAAGAGAAATCAAGGAATTGATCCCATTTGAAATTGCAGCAAAAACCATAAACTACCTAGGAATAAACGTAACCAAAGAGTTGAAAAATATATACACTGAAAACTAGAAAAGCTTATGAAAGAAATGGAAAAAGACACAAAAAAAGGAAAAATGGAATCCATGCTCATGGATTGGAAGAAAAAATACTATTAAAATGTTGATATTACCCAAAGCAATCTACATATTCAATGCAATCCCTATCAAAATAACACCAGCAGTCTTCACAGAGCTAGAACAAACAATCCTAAAATTTATATGGAACCAGAAAAAAACCCAAATAGCCAAAGCAATCCTGAAAAAGAAACCAAAGCTGGAGGCATCATAATTCTGGACTTCAAGCTATATTACAAAGCAGTAATCATCAAGACAGTATGGTACTGGCACAAAAACAGACACCTAGATCAATGGAATGGAATAGAGAACCCAGAAATGACCCCACAAACAATTGGCCAGCTAATCTTTGACAAAGCAGGAAAGAATATCCAATGGAAAAAAGACAGTCTCTTCATTAAATGGTGTTGGGGAAACTGGACAGTGACATGTAGAAGAATGAACCTGGACCACTTTATTACACCATACACAAAAATGAACTCAAAATGGATGAACTACCTAAACATAAGACAGGAAGCCATCAAAATCCCAGAGAAGAAAACAGGCAACAACCTCTTTGACCCTGGCCACAGCAACTTCTTACTCAACATGTCTCCAGTGGCAAGGAAACAAAACCAAAAATGAACTATTAGGACCTCATCAAGAAAAATACCTTCTGCAGGGGGAAGGCAACAATCAGCAAAACTAAAGGCAACCAATGGAACAGGAGAAGATATTTGCAAATTTATCTGATATGATAAAGAGTATCCAAAATCTTAAAAGAACTTATCAAAATCAACACCCCAAAAAACAAATAATCCTGTGAAGAAATGGTCAAAAGACATGAATAGACACTTTTCTAAAGAATACATCCAGATAACTAACAGACACATGAAAAAATACTCCACATCACTTGTCATCAGGGAAATACAAATCAAAACCACAATGAAGTATCACCTCATACATGTCAGAATGGCTAAAATTAACAACTCAAGCAACAACAGATGTTGGTGAGGATGCAGAGAAAAAGGAACCCTTTTGCACTGCTGGGGGGATTGCAAACTGGTGCAACCACTCTGGTAAACAGTATGGAGGTTCCTCAAAAAATTAAAAATAGAACTACCCTACAACCCAGCAATTGCACTACTAGGTATTTATCCAAAGGATACAGGAGTACTGATTCAAAGGGTACATGCACCCCAATGTTTATAGCAATGCTATCAACAATAACCAAAGTATGGAAAGAGCCCAAATGTCCATCAACTAATGAATGGATAAAGAAGATGTGTATATATACAATGGAATATTACTCAGCGATAAAAAGAATGACATCTTGCCATTTGCAACAACATGGATGGAAATAGAGTGTATTATGCTAAGCCAAATAAGTCGGTCAGAGAAAGACAAATATCATATGATTTCACTCATAAGTGGAGTTTAAGAAACAAAACAGATGAACATAAGGGAAGGAAAGCAAAAATAATATAAAAACAGAGAGGAGACAAACCATAAGGGACTCTTAAATACAGAGAACAAACTGAGGATTGCTGAAGGAGTGTTGGGTGGGGATATGGGCTAAGTGGGTAAGGGGCAAAAGGAAGACACTTGTTGGGATGACCACTTGGTGTAATATGTAAGTGATAAATCACTAAGTTCTATTTCTGAAATCATTTATTGCACTATATGTTAAGTAACTAGGATTTAAATTTTAAAAAATTAAAATAAACATCTTTTAAAAATCCTGAAGATATTAGAAAAAACTCAGAGTATTAAGAGCTTTTGGTAGGTAGCTAGATGTAAGATAATTATATTTGTATAACACACACACACACACAAACAAATATATATTTTTGTGTGAGTGTGTATGTGTGTGTGTGTGTATTTATGTCTCCCATAATAGAGCAATGCTAGCTTCTGTGGAATTAAGTGGCCCATCATAGTGAAGTGAATGTTCCCTTCTTGAATACAGAAGAGTGGAATAGGTGGAAGGAACTTCATTCCACAGAGTCATTCAAGGAACTCAGGCTAATAGAGGCTCTGCCAACTTTATTTCAAGGCTCCTTAGGTTGCTCAAGCTATTAGTATTTAAATGATGGCTAGAGAAAGAGAGAAAGCCTGGGATATTACTTCCATTTTACAGGTGAAACAGAGGCACAGAAAGTTTAAATAGCATGTCCAAAGCTACCGAGGTGATAGTAGTAGATCCAGAATTTGAACCTTAGGAACCCATTGTTCAGAATCCATGGTCTTAACCACTATGCTACATTAGACTATATTGAATAGCTTCTGCTATTTTTGAAATAAGCACCAAGAAATGAGGTAGGAAAAAAATGATCTGCACTATTAAAACAAACTACAAAATTATTAGGCATAGATTTAATAGTGAGACATAGGTCCTATTGGAGGAAAGCTATAAAAAGCTATAGAAGGATATAAAAAATGAACAGATAAAAAACCACTGCATATTATTGGATAAAACTTAATAGCATAAAAGTTTTGGTTCTCTCAGAATTAGTAACCCCAAAAGCCCATTTAAAAAAATAAGACATTTATATGAAATAAAAAATTGCAAAGAATTAGTCTGCAAAAACACAGCAGTGGAGGGGGTTACTCTGCCAGATTTTAGAGTATATTATAATTAAATTAAAATTGAAATACCAGAGAAATAGGTAAAATAAAATAGAGATGCCAGAAAAAAATATCTCAGCATATATTAAAATTCAATAGTGTTAAAGATACTATTTTCATTCAGTGGGGAAAGGATAAATTATTAAACAATGGTGATAAAATAACTGCTTATCCATGATGAATAAAATAACATTGGACCTTTATATTACATCACCTCCAAAAATAAATCCAGATTGATGAAAGTCTTAAATATAAATAACAAAAATGTAAAAAAAAAATCTTAGTAAAAATCAAGGAGATTATATATTCAATCTAAAACCAAGAGAAACTTTGTTAACCAGGACAGGGAGACCAGAAACCATTTAAAAAACAAATAAACATACTTGCTTATACAAAAACAATTTATAAAATGCTTCCTGCATAGCAAAATATAAATCAGTAAATAAACAATGTTGGGGGGGGTGGGGACTGGCAGTGCAGCCAACAAAAAATTAACAACTTTAAATACATGCAAAGAAGTCTTATAAATAGACAAGAAAAATGAACAATTGAACAGAAAAATGAGCCAAAACTTGTGAAGAAACAATTGAAAGAAGGAGAAATCCAAATGGCTAGCACACATATTTATTAAATATAAATTAAATAAATATAAATAAAAGTAACAATGAAATGTCATGTACCTATCAAACTGACAAAAATTGTAAAAGCCTCTATTACTTATTCCTGATAGAGAGTTTAAGTACACATTCATCCATTGTTGATAGAAATCTGAATTGTTAGGTCCTTTGGAGAAAGCAATCAGGAAATATCTATTTAAAAATACACCATTTGACCCAGCAATCCCATAGAAATAAGCAAAACATGTCTCAAGATATAAGTGGTTCAATCCATCACAAAAACAAAGTGAAGATGTGAGCCATAATATTTTTGAAGAATAAAAACAATACATTTATTTATGTGACAGCTCCCCTTTCATCAGTGAAAGAGATCTGTCACTCATCAGTATTATCCTCATTCTGAGTTTGAAATGTCAAAGCTAGTATGCCTCTGTTGCTCAGTGGTCAGTGCTCAGTTAAGGTTAGTTTAGAAAGACCTCCTGTGTTTGGCCCAATCTCAAGCGAAGACAATGAGAGGAAAAGGTCTTCCCTATTAGGTTTGGAATAAAATGGGACAATGTGTGCAAGGACTTCCCTGTGAAGTCTCTCCAAAGAAAGTGCAGGAAAGGAGTACAGTCAGGAGGAGAGAACAATATGGGATTGTTAGAACAATAATTGATCTTGCTGCTTGTGGTCCATTGTGGCATTATTGGTCCCAAATTTATTCACACTGCCCAGAGGTAGTCTTCTCCCACACTGACTCTGGGCTTGGTCATGTAGCTTGCTTTGGTCAAGCAAGGAGAGATTTGAAAACTCCTTGCACAATTGGACTTGCTCTCTCTTTTTGCCCTTGGGAACTCTGAGACCAACACAGTGTGAATGAGATTGATCCAGTCCACTGGATGAGTGACATTTGGCTCAGTTATCCTAACAGCCAGCCAACCACCAACCAACTGGCAACCACGTAAATGAGGCCATCAACCACTAACTGATGGAAGATGCCTGAGTGTGCCCAGATGAGGTCATTAGAACTGCCCAGGTGCACGCAGCTCAGAATATCAACCCACTAAATCTTGAGCTAATGAAACGGCTATTATTTTAAGGAACTTTGGAAATGATTTGTTAAACAGCTAAAGCTGCTATACTAGCAAAGGGCCAGGAAACAAAAAATGTCATAAAACTTTAGAGTCTCTTGAACATCCGTGTTTTAGAGTGAGGAGCTTATGTAGATATAATCAAGTATAAATCTGTAGAAATGCATATGAGTTGAGAGATGGCATAACAGGAAGGAGACTGGAGAGAAAAGCAAAGCTTCTTGGAACAATAAGAACATCTAATCAAGTTGATTCAACTTGAGAAAGAAAACAAACTGAAGTATGAAATAAAAGCTTTGAAAAGTGTGAATGCTTAGATTGTATGAATAATGGAATTTGATTATAAGCATATTTAATTTCTCTAATATTAAATTAAAGTAGTTCTAAAGACATACGGTACACTAGACGTAAAAACAGGAGACTCAGAGAACTGAAGCATTTTTTAAGTGAATCATATTTTTTGTAAAAAATCCAAGCAATATCTAATTAGTTTGAATGAGTGCTTATGATGTATAGCTTGTTTTAGAATTGTTTTTAGATATGAGGCGTACAGTAAGCAGCTGGGGAATGATGGTCAGTGTAGATCAGTCCAAATGAAATCTGCTGCCTGGCGAAACAGGAATTATTATCATAAATTTCTCTTGGGCTTTGTTTTCCATTACTGTCATCAATGAGAAATAATTTGCTTCTCTCTCTCCTTGTCTTATTCCCGAAGGATCACTTTTAAAAAGTCTATATTAAGTACTTTGGGTTGACTCAGAAAGATAAGACCTGTAGTCAAAAGAATGGTGTCCAACCTGTGGTGGATGTGGAGTCACACCCTGTCCCCAAAAATATTTCTCAGGAAAAATACCACTATACAGTGATAAATGTATTAGGCATTTCAAAGCATGTACAGTATGTTATCTACTATCATTACTGCCCTGAGAAGGTAGGCATTATCCCCACTGGTTGTGTGAAAAAGTTTAGACCTAGCAAATTGGCCAGGATCCTGGTTCTTGCCCCCTAGGTGTTAGTGGTTCCCAAAATAGCTAACTGCCTCCAACTGCTGACTGGCTAGAAAACTGCCTCCTAGTTCTTGGGGCATAGTTTGGGAAGCTTGGTGAGAAGCCTCATTGGTAATAGAAGTTACTCATCCCAGATGTCATCTTTCAAGTCCCCCAGCAGATCACAGGTTTTACCTGTGCTTTGAGTGCCATCTTCACCATGGGGATGCCCCTGAATGCTCTCATTGTTAACACTCTCATTTTTATCAGCCCTCCTGCCATTGCTGTCCTATGCTCCCTATACCTCTATGACAACTAAGTCACATGTGTAATTTTATAAGTATGGGGGCAATTGTTTTGCTAAATTAATTTGTTCTGCAATTGCAAACCTAAAAGTTTCTTTGAAGGAAAACAAAAGAGCACAGAGAATTGGATTTTAATTTTTGGACACGTAGGCCATGTTCTCCAGAAATTTAATTTTCTAGATTAATGAATCATATCGGATCTTATAAATTAAAAATTCTTTTTACAATATGGAAAACAATGTGAATAAATTGGATCTACTGACTGAAGAAGACATTGTGGTACCCACAAGTCACACACACTTAAACACAGCTTTCGGTTTTCTAGGCTCTGTTGAATTGGTTCTTTGAAATTAGAAATTTTCTTTTGAGCTTATCATCAGACTGGTCTCTAAAAAGACTAGGGTTCCCCCACTTCCTCCGCCCACTTTTTTTTAGAATTTAGGAAGGATCTGAACTACTTGAAAGTGCTGAAACATCAAAAAATTCAGTCCACTAGGCTATTTATGTAATAACAACAGCATTTTATATCTATTATCTCATCATTTCCAAAACAAGACTACACATGTGATTTCATTTGAGCCACATAAATTTCTAAGACATTTACCAAGAATAAGAGATTGGGAGAAACTAGCATTTTATCTCCATATTGTGAACAGGAGCATTTAGGAAAAAAAGCTTAGGGGATTTGCTGGCCACCAGTAGAGGGACTGCTGAGGGAACCTCGTTCCTTCCAATCCAGCTTACTCTCTCCTATAGCCTGCAAGTCAGGCTCATCAGAGTCATATCACCCCATTGCAGGGAGAAGAGCTTTCCATGGCCCTGGACAAGCACCACTGTGGCATATTGGAGAGATAGTGGGAAGTTCCCAGGACTTGGTTTCACTTTCAGCCTGACCTAAACTACCCATATTTATTTCTTTGACCCAGTGCTTTAAAATGGGAATAAGGATTCACTAGCTTGTTACAATGAAAAAATTAAATAATGAACATTAACACCTTTTGTGAACCATAAATTACCATATATATTTCAAGGTGGGACAGGAAATCTGGAAGGAAGGGAATGAGGCCCCAATCTAGTCTCTGGAACCAGACACTATGCAAAATGGTTTGGATATGGTATCTCAGTTTATCCTCACTTCTGCCCAGGGAGCTGAGTAGTATTATGATTAGGTTCCTTAATTTCTTTCCTAATTATTTTAAATTATGAAATAATTTGAGTAATTTGTAGCACAAAAGCACACTGGTTCAGAAAATACAGCACAAGCATCTTCCCTACCCAGATTTGCAGATGTTAACATTTTAGAAATACTCTTCAGATGTCTCTTTTTCTCTCCAAGAAATAAAATGTTACAGAAATAGCGAAAGCTCCACCCTCACTTCTCCTCACCGTCGTGTCCCTGGACCTCACGCGCATTCTTCCTGTGGATGTTTTTGTACTTTTACTCTTCGTATCTGTATCTATACACATACTAAGTTTTGTGTTTTAAAAATCTATGTGTGTTTTAGCCAACTTGATATGCCTTATTTTCCATTTTTCTTTTCACATTATGTTTTTGGGGTGTATCCATGCTGATAGGAAATCTCAATTTTTTCATTTTAACCGTTTATGCTATTCTTCTGCTGGAATAAACCATTAATTATTTATCTCCTCACTAACAGAAGTCGTGTTTTCACTATTTTGCTGTCACACAAGCAAAATATGTTTATAATAAACATACTGGTAAGTGTCTTCCTATATAATTGTGACTAAGTTCTTCTATAAGTATAATAAGAAGTGAGGCCGCCAGTTTACAGAATATGAACATCTTCCTCTTTATAAGATGTTACCGATTTCTGTCCAAAATGTAATCACTCAATCACTCTTCTGTCATCAGGGTATGAGTTCCCACACACCACATTTGTGCCCACACTTGGGGTTATCAGAGTTTTAAATATGCATCCGTCTGACAGACACAAAATGACATTTCCCTGTTTTAACTCCTTTTCTTTTTCTGTTCACAAAAATCCAAAATTAACTTCTCCAAACTTTGTCTATGGAGGTTCCAGAAAATGAAATCATTTGAGAAGTTTACTTCTGATTTAGTCCAAGTTTTCTGTGAACTCAGTAAAGTCTGGGGAAATAGAGCCTGGGAAAGCCCTAGCTCACATCAGTCTAAAGATTCAGAGTTATGTTCTCTTCTCAAAGTCACAGCCAAAAGTTGAGACTTATCCACTACTGCCTGCAGCACTGTAGAGCCGTTAAACTTGACCCCTTGCCTCTATGCTGCCATCACTTGGATTCTGCCCTGGGCATTCGCTTAGCATTTGCTATGGACTGAATTGTACCCCACCCCCAGAAATTCATATGTTGAAGTTCTAACCCTTAATGTGATGGTATTTGGAGATGGGACATTTGGGGGACAATTAGGTTTTAGAGGAAAGTCATGATATGATGATAGACCCTCATGATGGGATCAGTGCCCTGATCAAAAGAGATGGCAGAGAGCTTGCTCTCTCTTTGTCTCCCTCTGTCCTGGGGGGGACACAGGGAAAGGACACAGTTGCAAGCCGGGAAGAGAGCTCTCACTAGTAATCAAATCAGACACGACTTGGGTCTTAGACTTTTCTGGGCCTCCAGAAATGTGAGAAAATAAACATCTGTTGTTTCAGCCAGTATTTTGTTAGGGCAGTCCAAGAGGACTAAGATAGGGGTTAAGAACTCAGACTCTGGAGAACAGACTATTGGGCTTATGTGGTAATTTACCAAACATATGCCCTAGGGAAAGTTTCTCAACTCTCCTGGCCTCAGTTTCCTTATCTATAAAGTCTTAATAGTCTTTATATCATAGGATTGTCATGGAGGTTAATATGAGTATTGAATGTGAAATACTTAAACCAGAGCCTGACAGTTGAAAGTCTCCATAAATCTTAGCTAAGGCCATTATTTACGTTATTAGACACGAGCTTTTGTTACATTGTCCCCTTGCTTCATAACTTCATGTTTTCCCATTAATTACAACATGAACTGCAAAATCAATTTCCTAGCATCTGGCCCACCCCTTTCATTCCAGATTTATGTTTCACAACGGCCCTCCATGAGCCATCTGCCAGTCACACCTGTTTATTCACTGACCTCTACCACTCTGTGCTTCTCCGCACATGCCTTGCACTTGCCAACACTGCTACCTAGAACCTTCCACTCTCCTTTTTTTCTACTCACCTCAGTCCTAGGTTGGCTTTGAAAGTCTTGCCCAAATCTGTTGTGTCAGGTAGAATAAGGTCCCCCTTACTTGTCCACATCCTAAGTCCTAAAACCTATGAATATGTGACTTTATATGGCAAAATGAGATTAAGATTTTGGATCTTGATATGGGGATATTTTCCTGGGATATCTGGGTGGATCCAATGTAATCATAACAGTTCTTTTAGCAGGAAAGTCATAGTCAGAAGGAGATGTGATGACAGAAGCAGAGATATAAGTGAAATGAGACCACAAGCCAAGGAATGTTGGTGGCTTCTAGAAGCTAGAAAAGACAGATTCTCCCCAAGAGGCTCTAGCAAAAAGGCAGCTATGCTGATCCATTTTAGAGTTCTGATCTCCAGAACTGTAAGAGAATACATCTGTGTTTTTTTTTTTAAGCACCAAGATTATGGTAATTTTTTATAGCAGCAACAAGGAACTAATGTATCTCTCCTTGACCACAGAACCTACTCTAATTATTTCTCCAAGCTCCCTTGGCAAATGTTGTCCTTGCAGCTTAATCTGAATCCTTGCCAGCCATTTGCCCTCAACCCTCCTTTCCACCCAAATGCTGCACTTCTATGAACAATAAACAACATATTTTTGATTCCCTTGTGACTAGCTTAGATTCACAAGTGGGAATGAGTGGCAGGGCACAAGTGGGAGGTTGGAAGGTGGCTCTTGCAGTGTCTTTGCAGCAACATTGGGAACCACACTGGTTGCAGGAGCCGTGTTGGTGACTGTGGCAATGGCAGCATTGGTCCTAGCAATGGCAACTGTAGCCAAAGCAGCAGTGTCCTGGGAGTCATGTTTCTGGATTATATTTAGGCAGCTGGACTCGAACAGCAGGAGCTTTGGCAGCATAGCACACTGGCCCCCAGGTAGACTTTTGTTCTGAAGGTCCAGAAACATACTAGTTTCCTACAAATAGTATGAGTAACTTTGTTTTTCCCTCTTTTAATAACTCTAGCCCTTGCAATAAATTCCTAGACTAAATATCTTCTGTTTAATATACCTAGAGTCATTTCTGTTTTCCTATTGGATCATGATGATATAGTTATTGACATATTCTTCAATATTTAAGATGTAGTTTTGTGTGTGCATGTTTTATATCTTACACTAGTTGGTAAATTCTTTAAGAACCGGGACAGTTTCTTAAGCATAATGGGAGAAGTATGGTGTATTGTGTTGATAATTACTAGATGCCACATCATACCAAAAAATCATAGTGGCTTAACACAATAAAGGGTACAATGCATGCCACTTAATGACTGAGAGATTTAGCCTCCCTCAGTTTGTGACACATCATGTCAATATGACTTCTATGACACTGCAGAGAGGGATAAAAAATCTTCCCAAAGCATAAGTATTCTGGTGCAGAAATGATTCATCATTTCCCATTCATTTGCCCCAATGCAATGGCAAGGGACATTGTGAAATATAAGGAGAACATGATTTTTTTTTCTTTTAGCTTTGTTTCACGCATACGGATATTTTCAAACCAGACAGATTTCAGTTAAAATCTGCATTTTGTCTCTTATTAACTATGTGGCCTGAGTCAATTTTCTTAAACCTTCTGAGCATTAATCTTCCATCTATAATAATTCTCAACTTGCAGGGTTGTGAATATTAACTGAGATGACGCATATAGTGCTAGAAACATTGATGAGAATGTTCACAATATGCAGGCAAATACAATGCTAACTTTACATACATAACCTCATCTCATTCAGTTCTCAAAATATTCTTATGAGGTACTAAAATATCCCCATTTTACAGAAGAGAAACTGAAGTACAAAAGTGAGCTTGCTAAAGAGCACACACCTAGAAAATGACAGCTGGTATTTGAACCTGTAGCTGACTTTAAACTCTATGTTCTTTCTGTGGTGCTTAAAATATGAGTCATACACTCTTAAACTCATAATCCATGTCAATCCTGGATTCTACAACAATAATCAAAACAATCACGATAATCATTTATCACTCGTATAGTCCTCACTATGGGCCAGGCATTGTTATTAGTTTTATATATACACGTGTATATGTGTATATACCTATAAATGTATATGTGTATATATATAGATTGATAGATATGTGTATGTATATATAAAATTTATCTTTATACATAAATGTATATGTATATATATAACTCTTATCTTTATATATATAAGTATATATATAATTATGTACATATAATTAATATGATTAAATTAGTATATACATATATGTGCACATATATATACATCCCCATTTTGAAAATATATATTCTTTATATATATAAGTATATACACAATTATGTACATATAATTAAGATGATTAAATTAGTATATACATATATATACACATATATATATACATCCCCATTTTGAAAATATATATGTTCTTTATATATATAAGTATATATATAATTATGTACATATAATTAAGATGATTGAATTAGTATATACATATATATACACACACATATATATATATACATCCCCATTTTGAAAATAAAACACACAGTTAAGTAACTTGCCCAAGATTACATAGCTAGTTAGTGACTCTTATAAAGACTTAACAAGGGGCACCTATGTGGCTCAGTTGGTCAAGCATCCAGCTCTTGATATCGGCTCAGGTCATGATCTCACAGTCATGAGATCAAGCAACAAGTTGGGCTATGTGCCTACAGCACGGAGGCTGCTTGGGGTTCTCTCTTTCTCTCTCTCTCTGCCCCTCCCTCGCTTATGTGTGTGTGTTCTCTCTCTCTCTCTCTCTCTCAAAATAAATAGATAAATAAATAATTTTTAAGAAGACTTAGCCAGACAATTTGACAGTCATTTATTTTGGATAACCACCATTTGCTATAACCATACTTTTGAAGATTCACAATTTAGAATTATATATTTTTGGCTCTCAGAAACTCTGTGCTCATGACACTCAATTATATCCTAAATATATTTGTCATGGAATACTTTGTCTTTTCTTCTAGCATGTGGAGGAACTAGTTCCTTCGACCTCTGGCTGGGAAATCTGGACCAGATTGTCCAAGTCAATCTGTCCTTCCAGTGCTTTGAGGACAAAAACCTGGTGTTTGCTCTTCCAAAAAGACCCAGCTGGAATGGAACCATGGAACCATTCACAGTCTGGCTGCCCTTTCTTCTGTACAAGCCCTGAAACACTACTTTCTCCCTCTTTACCGATGACCACACCCTACCATTTTGAGAAAACTCAATCCATCCTCCTGAGAGGCCAATTCCGTGAAACACGGGCCTGCATCAAGTGGCTGTTAGGAGGCATATTCTTGGTGAAGTGGTGATTTGGGGCATATCTCAGCAGGGTGCCCTCATGCTTCCACACGGCCTGCAGAGCACACATGGCTCTCAGGTTGTTTCAGATGAGGCTGGCCTGAACCGCCAATCATTCATCGCTGCATGCACCCTTTAGCCAAGGATGAGCATGAGGAGGAGAAAGTTTGCACAGGCCCTTGATTGAGTGGGAGGGGAGAGACTGTGGAAATAATAAATGTCCATGCATTATTTATCACTATTATTGCTTATTGCAAACAGCTTCATTCCATTGACTTCTCACTTTTAAATGAGCTGGGAAGAGGGCCAAGGTTGTTTTTCAGATTCCCCTGAGAGAATGTGAGTGAGTCCATGGCATTAGTATTTTATTGACTCAGAGTGTTTCTTTTGTTTCTTGCAAGTAATACAGGGGTAAATTGAACTCTTATTTTAAGTTGAATTCAGGAAAACTGGCAGACCCTTAATCATATACTAATTATTTCTTTCAGTATAGAAGTGAAAGGAGCCCCTTTCAGCAACCAAAAAACCAAAAGAATCTGAGCAAGGGGAAAGCAGAAGATAAAATGTCACCTTCCCAATCCCCCCCTGGAAACCATAATATATAAAAGTAGTATCATTAAACATTATAAAGGGAAAATTTTTCTTCCAAGTGGGCATGATTCCCTTGTTTCTATGTACATTTTGAGAAGAAGGACATAAAAATCTCTTTATTTAGACAACTGACAGATTGTTTTGTGACTATGTTCTGAACCTACAAAATGTAGGATTTGCATATACACTAGAAATTTTTAGGATTTTTGCTATGTATTCTGATGCAAGGCAAAGATACAGAAAGTGGATCAGCCTATTGCTAATTCTTCACACTTTCAAAAGGATTGGTTTTTATTAGCTGAGAAATAGACATGCCTGGATTTTGCAAGGTAACTATTTGCAGATTGTGGGGAGGAGAAGCCATGTGGTTTGTGCCATACTGCTCTCTTTGTCCAAGGGAATGCCCCATGTACGAAACCTTGGTCTAATCAATGGGGTAAGATTAACGGGGTGGGTGTGTCATAACAGGCACAGTAGAAGATCAGTAATACATGCAAGAAACAAGGAAAGAGAGTGAGAATTGGAGGGAAGGTTGCCTGAAAAGAGTAATAATAGACAAAGGTGACGTGATTCTTTCTTTAGAAAGTTTTATGGTGTTTTTAATTTCCCATCAGTTTCAGCATATCCTCCTATCTCAGCAGACTCAAAAGGGCTTCTGTGTTTTCACTTTTCCTTTTCACTCCCCTCAGTGCCTGCTTTCAACGACCAGAACTGAAAAGGTGCTGGTGAAAATGTGCAGATCTTCCTAGCACCAGGTCAGGAATCATCCAGGGAATCTGAAGTGAGGACTGGTGGCCTCCCATGAGCTCACAGGCCAGCCTCGCAGACAGGACTACCCTCTGAGACCTTTCCTCGTGAGTCTATTCTGACACAACTGACCGGCTGGGAATGTGGGGAGGGTTGAGAGGGGGAAATCAGTAGAAGGAGAGGGGTGTAATGGAACGGGCAGAAGCCCTGATGCCTGCCAGACTCTGCCTGAACCCCAGTTTCATCACTGACTCTCAATGGACTGTTTTCTCCTTTGTAAAAACTAGGATGACGCAAGGTACCTCACAGAGTGGCTCTGAGTTTCTCATTTCACTTTTAAATGAGAAAACCTGTAAGTGTCTAGCACAGTATTTCACAGTGGGAACTCTTACTCCTCCCCACTAGCACATTTCTGAGCCTGCAGCCTGAGCCAAGGCACAGGGTACTCTTCATTCGTTCAGCATCCAAAACATAACAACATAACACACAACAACATAACAACAGGCCTGTGCCCAACACTGGGCTTGTAGTCTGAGCAAAACATGTCATCTTCATCCTTACAAAGCATACAGTCTGGTAAGGAGATAACCAGGCATCACAGTCATAGAAATTCAGGAGCACAAATAATGATAAATGTAATAATAAGAAGATATAAGGTGCTTGTGTAGGTCATGGCCTAGAGCAGAGCACAAAAGCACTTCTGCCGACCAAGGAATATATTTGTAGAAGCAGGGAAGGGTCTCGTGCCCCCAAGCATTTTGACCAACTCCTGCTACCTATACCCCCTTCCCAGGGCTCAAAGACTCTTCTTCTTCAGTCAGCTTTAAAATGCAATTTGTCCAGGGAGAGGTGAGACACTGATTTATAATCCTAATTGAAAAAAAAAAATTCCTTCCCAGAATCAGTGACCACATGAGTTTGGGAGTTAGAAGAAAAAAGGCAAAAAATTGCAATTCCAAAGAAACATTGCAATAATTTCAAATTGCGGAACTGGTTCTTGACAGCCTTTCATTTCAAGCATTTACAGGCTAACATGTGTGGTATATGCCAACCGACAGGCACCCTGGGCCAGCTCCAGAGGCCGGTCCTGCCTTTGCAGAGCATACAGAAAGGTGTACAAAGTATAATTACAATTTGACACAGTAAGATTTAAAACAGAGGCATAGGGACTATGTTATGGAAGACTGGAGGACTACTCTGAGAGGGACACCTGAGCAGAGCGAGGTTCTTGCCATATTGTCTTCCTTTAACCAAAAACATTCAGTGAGATACATGGCTAAATTAGGGCAGACTCAATTATGCCGCAGTAACAAATAAACGCAAGTCTCTGGCTTACCACCATCATTCAGAGACTTAGGTTCCTTACATTTTGTAGTACCTCCATGTTCAAAACATGTCTTCCAAAGTCACCATGGAGGATGGACCATTAAGCATGGGAGGTGTTTATGGGCCAAGAGTGGCTTATATTACTTCTGACCTCGTTCCATTTTCTTTTAAATTCAAGTTAGTTAACATAGAGTGTAATAATGGTTTCAGGAATAGAGTTTAGTAATTCATCACTTACATACAACAGCCAGTGCTCATCCCAAGTGCCCTCCTAAATGCCCATCACCCATTTGGCCCATCCTCCCACCTCCCCTCCAGCAATTCTGTTTGTTCTCTGTATTTAAGAGCATCTTATGGTTTGCCTCTCTCTCTGTTTTTTTCTTATTTTAACCTTCCCTTCCCCTATGTTCATCTATTTGTTTCTTAATGTTCATATATGAGTGAAATCGTAGGATATTTGTCTTTCCCTGACTATTTCACTTAGCATAATACACTCTAGTTCCATCCATGTTGTTGCAAATGGCAGGATTTCCTTCTTTTTGATTGCCAAGTAGTATTCCATTGTTTACATATACACTGCATCTTCTTTATCCATTCATCAGTTGATGGAAACTTGGGCTCATTCCATAAGTTGACTATTGTCAACAGCACTGCTATAAACATTGGATTGCATGTGCCACTTCAAATCAGCATTTTATATCCTTTGGATAAGTACCTAGTAGTGCAATTGCTTGGTCATAGGGTAGTTCTATATTTTATAATCTTTTGAGGAATTTCCATACTGTTTTCTAGAGCAGCTGCATCAGTTTGCATTCTCACCCACAGTGCAAAAGTGTTCCCCTTTCTCAGCATCCTCACCAACATCTGTTGTTGCCTGAGTTGTTAATTTTAGCCATTCTGACAGGTGTGAGGTGGTACTTCATTGTGGTTTTGATTTGTATTTCCCTGAGGACGAGTGATGTTGAGCATTTTTTCATGTGTCTGTTAGCCATCTGGATGTCTTCTTCGGAAAAGTGTCTGTTTATGTCCTCTCCCCAATTCATTGCTGGATTATTTGGGTTTTTTGGGTGTTGAGTTTGAGAAGTTCTTTATAGATTTTGGATACTAACCATTTATCTGATATGTCATTTGCAAATATTTTCTCCCATTCTGTTGGTTGCCTTTTCATTTTGTTGATTGTTTCCTTCGCTGTGCAGAAGCTTTTTTAATGAGGTCCCAAAAGTTCATTTTTGATTTTGTTTTCTTTGCCTCAGGAGACATGTCTAGTAAGAAGTTGCTATGACCAAGGCCAGAAAGGTTGCTGCCTGTTTTCTCCTCTAGGATTTTGATGGTTTCCTGTCTTACATTTAGGTCTTTCATCCATTTTGAATTTATTTTTGTCTGTGGTGTAACAAAGCTGACCTCATTCTATTTTACCTAGACTCAGTCACATGGCTCCAACGTATCTCAAGGAGTCTGGAAATAAAGTTTAGCTGTGTAACTTGAAGGAAAATGAAATAGACTTTTTGTAAACACATAGCCGTGTCTCTGATAGAGTAGGTTGTCATATAAGGGCCTTCCAGGGACTGACCTACACAGTGGGGAGGCAATGAGATATTATGCTTTTGAGAAGCTACTTAGGTAGATTCAGGTAAGACTAATTTAAGTTTGAATCAGAGTTCCACCCCTTCTATCTTTAAATCCAGGCAGTTCCTTGCCTATAATGAAGCAGTTAATAACAATGCCTAGTTTATAGAGTTGTCACAAAGATTTGACGTAGATTGTTCCTGCCATGTAGTACGTGCTTAATAAGTGACAGTCACCATTTCATTGTGTGAATTCCTTTCCATGACCTGCCAGCACCTACATCAAATGGTTTCTCAGTGCAAAGTTACCTGTGATTTTTACATAATCATCTGGCTTCCGGGTGAATGCCTATTGCCTTTCTCATAAGGTAAACCTCTACTCCCACCCAGATACAGCTAGGGCCATGTTGAAGTGAGTTGTTTCCCTCCTTCCTGCAGAATGTCTGATGTTTCTGAAATACTAGATAAAGACTTTCATATATTGGAAAATTAAGCATCTGAATCTCCATGTAACTTAAGAGCTTTCATGTTTTCATTTAATAGTATGGAGATTCAGATACTAAATTTCCCAATATACTATACTTATCATGATGAGCACTGAGTAATGTACAGAATTGTTGAATCACTCTCTTATACACTTGAAACTAATAAAACACTGTATATTAACTATACTAGAATTAAAATTTAAAAACTTAATAAAATTTTAAAAATTAAAATAAAGAAATAGAGCATCAAATTTTCTGCTAGCAAGAATTCTGTGGCTCTCAGGAGAACTTATGATAGTAGTTCTCATAGTATACAACGATATATAAGGATGGTTTTGCTCCATACCTAATTCTGTGTTCAGGCAGATGTTAACATGACCCAGTGGTATACTAGAGTATCACATAAAGGCTCAAAAAGTCTATTGTGAGTATATCTTCCTAAAATCTTGTTCCATGGCATAAATCAGGGTATTTTGCTAGAACAACATTTGCTATTGTATGTATTTTATAACTGTTCTTGTAAGGTTTCTTTATTTAATAATATGGAGATTATGAATTTTGGATTTTTAGTATTAATACATGATGTACCATGTTTAGTGACATGATATTGGTTGCTTGAAATTAGTCATAGAGGCTAATAAAAGTCAGGGCTTTTTTTTTTTTTTTTTTTTTGATAGGGAAGCAGGCTACAGAGCCACTTGTTAAATTTTTACTAACACATCACGAGTATAAACCTCTATTAAAACTGCACACACGCAATATACAATGAGTATGCAGCCCAATAGTTAGAGGAATTTCAAGTCTTTTGGAGAGAACAAGGTTGATAAACCTATGGATAATTGGATTTGTTTGTTATTATGTTTTAAATATAATTTTTATTTATTTCCGACTTTACAAGATATTTTGATCATCTTTCCAGGTAATTATGTATTCTTCTGCAACGCCGCTTCTAGTGCTTGTGTGGCATCATTAGAGCATAAGTTAATTGCAAGCGTTATACATAGTATCAACCTTTCCATTAGAAAGAGAAGTGTCTTGCGGGGTCGGGGTGGCTCAGTAGGTTAAGCATCCGAGTCCTGGTTTCAGCTCAGGTCACGATCTCATGGTTTCATGTGTTCAAGCCCTGCCATCACATTCTATGCTGGCAGTGCAGAGCCTGCTTGGAATTCTCTCTCTCTCCCTCTCTCTCTCTGCCCCTCCCCCACTCATGGGGTCTCTGTCTCTGTCAAAATAAATAAACAAACTTTAAACATTTTTTCAAAAAGAAATAGAAGTGTCTCTATTAACTCCTGGGGGGGGTGGAAAATTTCCCATGATCTCCTGCCACAAGCATATGGGCAGGTCAGAATAGCAAGCACAATGGCACTCTGTAGTCACCTGGCTGAGCTCACTTCTTCTCTGGTCTGTGTTTGATGATTTTGAGGTTTCTCACAGCTGCTCTCAACCCACTCTGCTCATCTGGAGGGGATAAATGAAAGTATATTTCTATGTAAAGAGAACTGCTCATGATTAACTGGAAGGGTTACTTTGCATCCAGAAAAGAGATGTGAATAGAAAATCCATTTAAATAAATGAAATTGAACATCCCTGAGCACAAACGCACCTTTCCACACACCAGTGAGCTCAATGCCTCTCTGATACTCAAACATCAATTAAAATAATTGTTCTCAAATTATCATTTCAATCCACTTTTCACACAAAGCAGCATTAAACATCTGCAGATTCAGCTCAGAGCTATTATCTCTGAGGTGATATTAATAAGGATGCTGGTTGGGTGAGATTCTCTGAAAGCCAGTTTAAAACCTGTCACAGTCTACCCCATCCCCCAAGCTCCCAATCCCTCACCCTAATCTCTTTTCTTCTTTTTTTTTTTTCATTGCTTTGATCATTTTCTCACATGCTATATAATTTACTCATTTATTCTATTTATTGTCTTGCCCTCTGCTGGATAGTAAACTCCATGAATGTAGGGGACTTTGTCTTATTTACCGATGTGACCTCACACTTAAAACAGTGATTGACATATAGTTGGTGCTTCCTAAATATGCTTTTTAATGAATCTCATGGCCCTGGTGTAAATTTGGGAGCTTTGTATCATGGCTATTTTTTTTCCTACACCTGTGAAAACACCTGTGAGTTGAACATCAACATCAGTCATTAAATAGGAAGACAGAAGAATTGGGTTCAAGGCTGTCTCTCCTTCTGTAAGGAACAAATAGAGCTTATCTGCTTCAAGAGAATTAAAAGAAGGAGAGCAGGAGATGATGCCTTCGAAGAAGTGAATCCAGGCCAATATTGTTTTCTTGAAACTGTGTCTAGATTTGGGTATTTCCAATGCACCCTTGTCATCTGACCCATTTTGACATTGTTTTGTAGTCTATGTTCTTATAAGTACCATTTAACGCACCTCAACTAAATGCCAGGAACTGGTCTGGACACTAAACACACAGTGATTATTTTATTGTAATACTGACAAGCCCAAAATGTATGTATTGTCATCCCCATTTTCCAGATAAAATCATTGAGATTGAGAGGTGTCGAGTAGTTTATTCAAGATGGCACTGGGCAGAACACATTCGAGCTGAGTTGATCTGAGTCCAAGCATATAGTCTTACTACTGAATGGCTATGCCTTGCTACCAGACGGCACCATGTTCTATCCTCCTCAGTCTTCTAATCTCTAAAATGAAGATAAAACTGAGTTCTTAGAAGGGTTGGAATAAAGGTTAAATGAGATATGTGTAGAATTTGATTATTATAGTACCTGATACTCAGTAAAAAGTTTCTTTTCATATTTCCTGTTTGATAAATAGAAAACTCAAGACTTAAAATGATAAAGCAGCTTAGCTTGAAGTACTGTTCAATGATAAGCAGATAAGACATGCATCCAGGTTCCCATACAGGTCCATCTGTGTTGCTTCCTGGCCCATTTAAATCCAAATCCTGGCAAATCACAAGTTCACAAATTCAACCAGGGATAGCAGACTCACAATCTCCATGAATATCCTTTCAGATTCATGATGAGGGAGGAAAAACACGACCAAAATAATAACACAATAGCAAAAACTAAAGCATCACACACACACATGTATTCTTCATCTTATTTTACAGATTTAGAAACTAAGGCAAAAGGAAATTAAGCAAATTACTCAAGGTCACGCAGCCAGTGAGTGATGGAGGTGGAAACTGAATCTCTGTCTGAGCTGAACACCCTATTTTTGATCTGTATTTTGAGTTGCTGATGAAATAACTTCTGGTTTCATGACATTGACTCCCTAGTGATACTCTGCTTCCTTGTGAGGTTAGCCATCTCAGCCATGAAGATAATTGTGAGTATACGCCTTTTAAAGACAAGAACTGAGCCATATTATTACACATATCACTCATTACATCTAGTACAAGGCTTTATTGCTTATGGCTCATGAATAAATATTTTCAGTTGATTCATCCATAGAAGACCTCTACTTAAATTTCTTGGGGAAATGTTGATCATTCAGGGCTAACTCCATAGTAAATACGACTCCCTACTATAAGATAAATAGAAATGATAGGCTTTGAGAACACATGTAAAAACAAATGTTGCATTTTGGAGTTGATTTTCAATGACAATAGCTTCTTATTTTGCCCAAGTTCATTCTAACACCTCCCCACTCACTTAATTTCTCCCAGGCCAGTGTACCTCTGGTGTCTATGTAAAGACCCAAGCTGAACTTCATGCTCGTTGGCCCCCCAGGAATGTGACATTGCTGTGCAAATGTCATTCGCAGCCACAACCTGGGTGCATCTAGTTAGGCAATGACTTTCAATTTCTGCTGGAGATGCATTTGTCTTTGTTCTGCACCTTTATCTAATAACGGATCCCTCTTAATCATGTTAGGAAGACAGACAAAGTTTAATCACGCTATTCATCATGACTGGGACACAATGTGCTAAGAAGGGCGCTTTATTGCATTGTCTAAACTGAGTTTTAACACAAATAATTTTGACAACCGGGAGATGCTATTACTTATCCAATCGGGACGTTACTACAAGTACAAATCTGGTCTAAATTCTGAATTAAGAGTAACAACATGAGTTCTATTTAATCTCAAGATGGCTTTCTTGAGCCTCTGAAAAGTTTCCTAGTTTTGACAGCCAGGACTGTATATGAATCCCTCACTTGTATCTTGAACTCATCCCAGATGGAGACGTGAGCACACAGCTGTATCTTTATTGCTCACATAGGAACTACTGTTGGCAGGCAACACTGTTGTTATATCATGACTTATCTTTTTCTCACCTTTCTTATCACAAAAGAGATAGATACTAGGGATATCCTTCCCAACCCCCGTCTCCAATCCTGGGGGCTGTGAATCCCAGTAATTCAATTTTAGGAGTAACAGATAATTTTCTCTGCTCTTTTCTCTCTCTTCAAATTAAGGGGCATTAAGAAAAAAGAACCTATGTGTGGGCCCCAGTAACTGACTATTAGAGAGATCTGAGGTCAAATTGAATTCAGTAATCACTTCCTGATTATGCAAATTTCAAGAAAGGGAAGAATCATGAATAGAATAATTCTGGAAAAACCAAAAACAGTCTGGCAGGAAACCCACCCATTTCTTGATTCTAATATATTCCCTTTGACCATGATAGTCATGATAACAATGATGATCATGATACCACCATATATAATGGTGATATGTATCAAAGGAGTAGAGTTGCAGAGACCAAATGCTACACATTAGGAGATTATACTTAGTCCTTATTCTTCATGTTTCCTGGAAGCTAAAAAAATTTCTCCTTTACTTCTTCCTCCCAACCTCTAACTCACTCTCTCCTTTCCAGGGTATTGGAAGAGATGTATCCAATTTGTAAAATTGGAGAGCAGAGATTGAGTAGACCAGCAGAAACTGTCCTCTCCTTTCAGAGCAGCCTGTTGGAGGACCTGTGCACCTGCCTTTGCTCCTGGTTTCTATGCACACTAAGATCAAGTCAGGTCCAAGGCTAGCCTTTGAGAGAGAGAGAAGACAGAAAGAGAAAGAGAGAGAGAGAGAGAGCGATCCTGTGGTCTTTTATTTCTCCTTCCCTCCTGTGGAAATAAATGGAAACCAAATGGGAACAAGAAAAAGCTATTTAATTTAGAACTTGCTAGAGCAAGAAAGTCAGCCCCCTTTACTTGGTATTTTGGCAGAGATTTTAAGGCAGAGAGGGGAGTGGGAAAGCTTTACAGTGGAAAAAGGAAGGGCTTCAAGTGTGTTCTGATTGGAGGATGTTGGCATAGGGAGGCTGTAAGGGGACTAGGTAGAAGCAGAGCATCCTATGTGATCAGTTAGGGAAGCATATTTGGCTTTCTCTAGTTCACTCTAAACTGGAAGTGAGGACAAAAATTGGGAAAGCTGTCAGTTATTAGTCAAGTCCTGGCCACTTCGGGCCAATTGTTACAGGGATTATTGTTTGGTTTTCTGGACTGGTTTCTAGAGGTAGCAGACTGACTTCCTACAAGTCTTATAGATAACAGTCTGGTTTCCTGTACTAGTTACTGCGGATAGTGGGTTGGCGTCTGGTCTTGTTGCTGCACATTATAGATCAGAGTTATATTTTATATATGGTCTGGTCATTATCCATTTGTATATTCAGTCTCTCTTTCCCTACAGCAGAAGTGAGAAGCATCAATAGGAAATATGTCATCCTTTATATTCACGTTCTCACCCAGGTGAGATCTTTCTGCGGTCTTGATTTGAGAGACAAATATTAGGACACCCTGTGGTATTCACATATCCAAGCTGCATCTTGCAATCAGCTTTATGGCTAATAAGCCATATTCATTTCCATCTATCTGACCTCTGGGTTTTTCAAATTAGTGCTAACCTCAAAGGTGAAGACAGGGATAAGGTCAATTATTGAACCAATAAACCCTAAGCACTATGGAGGACTAATATTCAAACAGAACTGAGGAAGTATCTTAGTGGGCAGAAACTTTTAAATCTGTTCCCTCTCCTTTTCTTAATACCTGAACTGTGCATCTAACACCCTTTATTTCAAACTTAAATCCCTTTATATTTACATAATAGTTTTCATTTTGTTTCCTTTGTGGCTACAGACTATTACCTTAGAATGCCTTAGATTACCATTTTCCCTTTTTTTATGACCCTCTTGTTGAGGCTGTGTTGCTTTTTGTTCCAGTATACAAATTGCATGTTACTTGGGACTTGGGTTATAGGATGCAGACATTATGAGAACACATAGGTTGTTAAATATTATTGGCATCAAGGTGCCTGGGCCGGGTGATGAGTGTGAGCTCTCTCTCTCTCTGTTTTATTTTCCAGTTTTATTGAGATATTACTGATATATGACATATGATGTAAATTTAAGATGTAGAAAATGGTGATTTGATTTGACACATGTATATATTGGGAAATTGTTGCAATAAGTTTAGTTTATACCTCTCCTCCTTATGTAATAATCATTTTTTGGTGGCAGTATAATTTAAGATCTACTCTTATCAACTTCCAAGTATATAACACTGTACTGTTAATTATCATCACCATGATCTACATTAGATCCCCATAACTCGTTCATCTTACAGTTGGAAGTTTCTACCCTTTGATCAATGTCTCCTCATATCCCCCATCCCCAACCCCTGGAATCCACCATGCTAGTCTATTTGTGTGATTTTATCTTTTTAACATTGCACATATAAGTGATAATATATAGTATTTGTCTTTCTTTGATTTCTTTTACTTAGTACAATACCCACAAGTTCTATCCATGTTATCACAAAAGGCAGGATTTCCTTTTATTATGGCAAATATTTCATCACATATGATATATAAAATATAATATTTATATATTACCATATATATTACATTTTAAAAATTTACTTATTTATTTTGAGAGAGAGAGAGGGAGAAAATCCCATTCAGGTTCCACACTATCAGCATAGAGCCTGATGAGGGGCTCAGTCCCACAAACTGTGAGATCATGACCTGAGCTGAAATCAGGAGTTGCATGCTTAACCAACTAAGCCACCCAAGTGCCCCTATATTACATTCTCTTATCTATTTATCCACAATGGACACTTAAGTTGTTCCCATGCCTCAGCTATTGTGAATAATGCTGTGATGGACATGAGAGTATAGATGTCTCTTCAAGATAGTGATTTAATTTTCTTTTATGTATACCCAAAAATGGGATTGCTAGATCATACAATAGTTCTATTTTTAACTTTTTGAGGAACCTCTATACACTTTAGCAAAGTGGCAATATCATTTTACATTCCCACCAATAGTACACAAGTGTTCTCTTTCTCCAAAGCCCTGCCAACAACACTTATTGTCTTTTGTCTTTTGGGTAAAACCCATTCTAACAGGTGTTAGGTGATACCTCATTGTGGTTTTTATTACATGATTATCATGTAGAACATCTTTTTATGTACTATGTATTTGTATGTCTTCTTTGGGAAAATGTATATTCAGATCTTCTGCTCATTTTTTAATTGGATTGTTTATTTTTCTGCTATCGAATTGTATAAGTATCCTACAGCTTCTTTTGCTGTACAGAAGCTTTTCAATCTGATGTAGTCCCATTTGTTTATTTTTTAAAATTATAAGTGCTTTGGCTTTTAGTGTCATATCTGAGTATATTGTTTAGGGAGAGTATGGTGAGGAGACAAGCTTGAACAAGTAAAATACCAGAGACTTTAATTTCTGCCCTTTCCTGCCAGGGATATGGGTTGTAGGTTATTTCGCTGATAGAATGAAGATTGGGGCTGGATTAAAAGTCAAAACAGAATGACTTTGTAATAAGTTAGGAATCCCATTGAACTCTTTGGTGATGTGAGGCAGACTATGGAGTCCATCTACCCTGGGAAGGTGTGATTTAAATGTTTCTTTTCTCCTTCACTTTAATGTTGAATCCCAAAGATCTATGATAATGAAGGAGAGGAGACCCAGAGAGGAATACCTTTTCCTTTGTATATTGACTGAAATAATGTCACATATCAGCTCATAAAGCCTCATCATAATCTTGTCAGGTAGAAATTACACCCACACTTTCCAGCCTAGAGAGTTGAGGATTGCACAAGTCCACACAGCTTAAAAAAGGAAAGAAAGAAGAGGAAAAAAGACAGGAAATATGTAGTATTACTGAGATGTGCAAATAAAGAGGCTGGAAATCAAGTTATTTCCACTATGCCCAGGTAAAAGGGAGAAACTGTAAGTGAATTAAAACAGATATGTCAGGGGGTCCAAGCTTCCCCCGCTTTGACACTTGATTCCTCTCCCCTGACCTCCTACCCATTCTTCCCTAAGCCTTGCCAAACAGCAAAGCGCTTCCAAAAGAACTCTCAAATTGTTGTGACAACTGCCAGGATGGGATTGCGCCAACAATCCAGACAAGATGCACAAAAACTAGCATAATCTCCAACTAGTCCAATCACGAATTTCGTAGGAGTTAGAGATGAAGAACACCCTAAGCCAGACTGTAAGGACATTATTCCTTTCTCCCCTCACCCTGTGAAACTCCAACCCTGCTTTGCTTCAAAGTGACCTGGTTTTCAGGTGCTCCCAGATTCACATCAGCTGAATAAAGCCCTGAATTTCTATTTGAGTCACTTAAACTATTTGTATTATTTGCTAAAAACATACATTACTTGAATAGGTGATACAATATTGAGAAGCATATTTGATTGGGGGAGTTAAGGCTCAGAGAACATAGTCCAAAAGGAGACCACACAACAAAGATATGGACAAATTGTTCATTAAGAAATGAAGAGCATTTTAGAAGGTTGTAGGCAAACCCAAAAGAGGAATTCAGAAAATAGAGAAAAGATGGCTGGTGTCCATAGGAAACTTTGAGGATGTGGACACTATCTGATCATCGATGAATAAACACTTTTTGGAATGTAATGTGTAATATTAAATCATAAAGTGTTCACATTACTGTGGTGTAACCCCACCCCACATCCTTATCCTGACCTTCAGTCAAGAGTGTTAGGCACACAAATGGATGTCACTGATCTGGAGGAACTAAGGAAAGAGGGCTGAATTTATGCCATGCAGGATGGCAAAAAACACAGAGAAGAGAACCAATGAATTCAGTGGGACATGAAAAGAAAGTTTTAGAAAGAGTCCACAGTTAGAAAAAGTCAGGAAGCTGTTAGCTGCCAACGGCTTTTCTTCCAAATGAGGGACACCTTTTAAAATATTTTTTAAAAATAGTTTTAAAGAAACAAATTTAAACAAGTATTTATAGAACAGTGTTAGATTTACAGAAAAATTACAAAGGCAGTATAGAGCGCTGACATACAGCCCACACGGTTTCCCCAGTATTTATATCTTGCATTAGCATGGTACATGTTACAATAATGGTCAGTGTTGATACGTTGTTTTAAACTCTAAGTCCAAAGTTAGATGAAATTTCCTTAATTTTTTTCTTTTGTTCCAAGATTCCATTCAGAATACCACATTACAGTTAGCTGTCCTCTTGTCAGTGACAGTTTCTCAGACTTTCCTTACTTTTGATGACCTTTCCTTGGTTTTGAAGAGTACAGGTCAGTTACATCATAGAGTGTTCCAAAATTGGGATTTATCTGATATTTCTCTCATGAGTTAGAGATTTCCGGGAGGAAGGCCACAAAGATAAGGCGCCAGTTTCATCACATCATATCAAGAGTACATACTATCCAGTGACTTATCACCGTTAGTGTCATCTGGCTGAGGTAGGGTCTGTCAGGTTTCACCTCTGTAAATTACTGTTTTTCTCCCTTTTCCATACTGTACTCTTTGGAAGGAAATTAGTCTGCTTAGCTCACACTGAAGAAGAGTAGAGTATCTACCCAAGTTATTTGGAATTTTTCCCTACAGAATGTTTGTTTATTCTTCTTTTTGTATTTTTTCAACCACTTATTTAACTCCCTATGGACATTTAATTTATACTAGGGGCTACAATTCAATGCTATTTTATTTTGTTAATCAAATTGTTCCAGCTCTATTCATTGAGAGCTCTTTCATTTGACTGCTATGTCCCTTTGATATCTCTCATCATTGTGTTTTGTTGTTGTTGAGCACTTTCTTACTTTTTGTCACTACAAGATGCCCCGGGTTTATCTTGTATATTTTCTGCCGCAGTTCTAGAATTAGTCATTTGTACAAGGAGCTGTGATTGCATTTATTGGAAGAAGGTATTAGAAACCAAGACCTGGGCATTAGGTGTGCTTGTAAATACTAAGTATCATTGCTCTAAGTCCTCTCAGCTGAGAGAGCCAAGAAAAATATGTGTACACTAACGATGTAACATACACACCTATAAACACATGTGCATAAAGATCCATATCTGTATTAAGCTAAACGTGAGTTCATACTAATATCTCCAACTTCTAATCCGTTACCGTACAGGTTATTATAGTTTCCCCTTGCTTATCTGTAATCCACTCCAACAGTGGGAAGCCTGGCTCCCACCACCTACCATCCATTTACCTATTTGTTCAATTCAAGTACATATGTATCGCAGTATCAGAATTAACTTGTACCTACCCTTTGAGGGTGGGGGGAACTTTATCAATTAGAGTAACTGCTTATATCCATTTTTTTCTCACCAGATTCTATGCATTTCCAAAGTTACTCATGTCAGCACCTTTTCCTCCCAACGTCTTTACTAAGATTGTTTCATTCATTTGTAATAGAGTTCGAGTGTATGTCACATTCTGCATTCCATCCTGGGATCCTCTGACCTAAGTGGTTTTCAAATTTTGCATGTATTAATGTTTGCTCTTTATGCTGTCCGGTGCAATGGATTTTGATAAATACATCATGATGTGTATCCACGATTATAGTATCATGAAGAATAGTTTCACCTCCCTAAGTTATCTGCTGGATTTCACCATCTCTACCTTGCCTCCTTCCCTCAAATCCCTGTTAACTACTGATCATTTTACCATTGCTATAGTTCTTCTGTCTCCAGAGTGTCACATAATTGGAATCATAAATGTCCTTTTAGACTGGCTTCTTCCACAGTATTTATTTAAGGTTCATCCATGTCATTTCATGGCTTGATAGTTCATTTCTTTTTATCATTGAATAGATTTACCACCCTTAGCTTATCTATTCATTTTTAAATCTATTTTTGCTTCTAGTTTCGGATGAATATATAAAGCCGCTATAAACATATGAGTCCATGCTTTTGTGTGGACATATGTTTTCAACTCAGTTAGATAAACAGACGGGGATGTGATAGCTGAATCATATGGTAAGGTTATGTTTAGTTCTGTAAGAACTGCTAAACCATATCCCAAAGTGGTTGCTCCATTTTCCATCCCTACTACCAATGAGTGAGAGTTCCTGTTGCTTCACATGGTTTCAGGCTTTTGGATTGTAGCCATTCGAATCAGTGTGTCTCATACTGGTTTTAATTTGAAGTTTTCTAGTGACAAGTGATGTTGATCATCTTTTAATATGCTTACTTGCCATTGATACTTCTTTTTTGAGGTATCTATTCAGATCACCTGCCCATGTTTTTGTTTGTTTGTTTGTTTGTTTGTTTTACTGGACCGTTTCCTTATTGTTGACTTTTAAGTGTTCTTTGTATATTTTGAAAATGAGTCCTTTATCAGATATGCATTTTGCAAATATTTCTCCCAGTCTGTGTCTTGTATTGTCATTACCTTAACAGTATCTTGCAGAGCATTAACTTTACATTTATTAAATAATATACGTTTTCTACCATGGATGATGCTTTTTGTGTTATATGTAAAAGGTGTTGCGAGGCCTATGGTCACCTATATGTTATGCTATCTTCTAGAAGTTTTGAAATTTTGCATTTTACAGTTATATTTGTGGTCCGTTTTGAGTTAAGTTTTGTGGAAAAGCATAAGTTCTTCTATATTCATGGTTTTTTTTGTTTGTTTGTTTGTTTTGTTGTTTTGTTTTGTTTTTGCATATGGACATCCAGTGCTCCTGCAAGGTTTGTTGAAAAGAATGTCCTGTTTACATGGAATTGCCGTTGATCCTTTGTCAAAGATTAGTTGACTATATCTGCATGGGTTAATTTCCCAAACTCTTCGTTCCATTTATCTGTGTGTCTATTTTTCCAGTTACCTGCTGTCTCAATTACGGTAGCTGTATAGTGAGTATTAAGATGGAGATGTGTGCCTCCTACAACTTTTTTCTTCAGCATTATGTTGGCTATTTAGGGTCTTTTGCCTTTAGAATCAGTTGATATCTATGAAATAGTTTGCTGAGATTTTGATTGGGATTTTCTTGAATCTATAGATCAATTTGGGAATAACAGAATCTTAACAATTTTATATTCTAATTCATAAACCTAGAATATGTCTCATATTTTTTTAGTTCCTCTGTGCTTCCTTATATCATAGCTTTATAATTTTTGTATACAGATCCTTGTATATTTTTGTTATATTTATAATTTAGTGTTACGACTTTGGGGTGTTATTTTAAATGATATTTTTTAAATTTCAAATTCAAAATGTTTATTACTGGTAGATATAACTTTTGTTATGACTTTTGTATAATAACCTTTATTCTGTTATCTTGTTATACTTGGCTACTAGTTCCAGAAGTTGTTTTTTTTTTTTAATCAATTCTTTGGGTTTTTACACAGATAATCAAATTAACTGCAAACACAGACCATTTTATTTCTTCCTTCTCAATCTGTATGCATTTTATTTACTTTTTTACCTTATTTCACTAATTAGGACTTCCAGCACAATGCCCAAAAGGAGTGGTGAGATGTTACATTCTTACCTTATTCTCAATCGAAAGAGAAAAACATCCATTTTTCACCATTAGGTCCGATGCTATTTGTAGGGTGTTTGTACACAATTTTCCTCAAATAGAAGAAGTTCCCTTCTATTCCTACTTGCTAAACATTTTGATTATGAATTGGTGTTGGATTTTGTCAAATGCTTTTTCTATATCAATTTATACAGTCATATGATTTTTCTTTTAGAATCTATTAATATGGTAGATTAATTTGTTGATTTTTGAATATCAGGTCAGCATACCTGAAATAAACCCTGCTTTGTCATGGCGTATGCATTTTATCCATTGTTGGATTTGATTTGCTCACATCTTATTGGGGATTTTTGCATTCATGTTCATCAGAAGTACTGGACTGTAGTTTTCCTTTCTTGTAATGTCTTCATCTGGTTTTTATCTCCACTTCTATTTTCTGGAAGAGACTGTGGAAAACTGGTTTTTGTCTTCTTTAAATGTTTGATTGAATTCCCCAATGAAACTGTCTTGGCCTGGTGCTTTCTTTTAGGAAGGTTATTAGTTGCTCATTCAATTTCATGAATGGATATAGACCAATTTGAATTATCTATATCTCCTTCTGTGATTCTGACAGTTTATGTCTTTCAAGGAATTGGTTCGTTTCATCTAAGTAATCAAGTTTGTGGACAGAGATTTGTCCCTACTATTCCTTTATTATCTTTGTAATATCAATGGGATCAGTAGTGAGGAAATTTTTTCATTTTTGTTGTTGGTAGTTTGTTCCTTCTCTCTTATTGTCTTGGTTAACCCAGCTAAAGATTTTATAAATTTTACTGATATTTTTACAAGGTAAGAATGTAACCGTAGCCCTAGACTGTCTTCTTCTAGACTTCGTATTAGATAAGAAAAAATTCAAACCTTTACTTTGGGCCATAACTTTTCTTTTTTATAAGCAGATGAACTTTAATCCTTAACTGATACATTACCCTTCCCTCACCTCACTTCTCATTCTTTATAATCTAAAGTTTAAGAGTTACATACTATCTGCCCCCTCTTTCTCCTTCTTCCTTCCTCTTTCTTGTATTTATCTCATTAATTAGTTCTGTCAAATGGTGCCTAAGACAGTAGATATGAGATAAATATTGGTTGAATGAATGAATAAGTTATCTTGATTATAACAATTGCTAAGCATATGAGAAGAAGAGCTCACTCAAATCCATTTCCAGTATCTATCCCATGGAACAACTCATAAGAGAAACTGACATGTATATCCTTACCTTACCTTAAGATTACAAAATTTCCAAAGCAAAACCAAGGCTTGAATGATTACCAGAATCATTTGTCAAAACAAGTACTTTAGCCAAATATTCAATCCCCAGCAGGGGGATATTTCTGCCCAAACTATGTGGATAATTTGTTTAGTATTCCAATTGGCTTCTCTGTGGCCTCCTATGGTCCTTGTAAGCTTCTGCAGCTGTAGCTATGCCAGTGCTTGGCTCAGGGCTACAATGCAGGTAAGTGAGGGCAGGAAAGCACTGAAAACCCAATGGCAGGGGTTAGAAGCACTATTTCTGGGGGTTTCTATGTATTTTTTTTCTGGGATGGCGGGGAAGAAAATGGAAAGAGAACTGACCTACATATCATATTTCTCTTCTCAGCACTTTTCATTATCTGGAGTTAAATGTGTTTTTCTTTAAGTTTTTATTTTCTTTCCTCTCCCTCTGGAATGTGAGCTCCATGAGGGCAAGGGCCATCTCTATCTTGTTATTCTCTTAACATGGAAACTTGGCAAATAGTGGATGACCAATAAATACTCCTCAAATAAATGTTTCAAAAATACACCCAGAGCCTCTGGGGCAAGCACAGCTCTCTTCTGGAGAATTTTGTGTTAAGATCACTGTTTGAAATCAGACTTCCAGGTTTGTATTCTGTATTGTCTATTACCAGCTTGCAACTGGGATTACTTTCTTTGTCACACTGAACTTATTTCCTTATTCATAAATTGGAAGCAACAATGATAGTCTCCAATGTACACATATACTACCAATTATGAAGCACGAATTTATTTTGATCCGAAACTGTATTGAAAAGATTCTGAAAAGGAAGTACCCAGGATCAATTTGCAGTGTGCGGGACTAGAGATTCATATCTGTGTGCTAAGCGTCACCACTTCTAATTAGGCTAATTCCCTAATCCAGCATATCTAAATGATCTCTTAGGTGGCCTCTGGCTTCGGCATTCCGTAACTAGGTGACCAGGTGTGTAGTTCTGAGGGACTTCCCTGTGCTTCTCTTATCCCCTCTTCCCAGTGGAGGGCTCTTTGAGGCGTCCTGCTCTCCTATCAGAACCCCATCATCTCTCCTGAAACTAAGAGGCCCCAGGACAGAGCACATGGTTTCTCTTTGGCCTAATTTTGCAGCATGTTGCAGTAAGTAGAATGGGTTTGGCATACCCACATATCCCTGCAGGGAAGGAAAATCTTATTTACCTCTCCCATGTCAGTATCTGATGGGGCTTGAAAGCGGATGACACATTATTGTTTTATGTGTGTTGGAAAAAACTGAGGCCTGGCAAGGAGTATCTTAGTGGCTAATGTAACACAGAACAACACTGACCAGCCACTGAGTTATTCAGAACATATTAATATGTCCCTCTGTTTGGGGACACTACTCACAGTTCCCCCATAAATAAAAGGCAAGAATAAGTTTCTCAGAATTTGCTCATTTTTATGGGGCGTTCTTCCTAATAGCTGCAAACATTCCGCTAAAATCAGAGTTAGTTTCGCTAACTTATACTTAGCGAAAGTACAAGTCCATTCTCCCTCGTAACTGCTTATGCTGTGATAATCAGCAAAACAAAAGTTTTATTCCAAAGTTAAGTGCAGAATATTGTTCACTGAAATACCATCCTCACGTTCTGAAGTATTTAGTTTGGGAGTTTTATGTTTCCATGCTTCTGGAAAGGACTCCAGGATTTTAGTTATCTCTGTCACTAGCTGTGAGAGTGTGGTGTTTTGTTCAATGAATGACACCCCAATGAATCACAACTTTCTGTATCAATGAACTTGTGTATCTTTTCCCTCTGTGTTGAATTGTGCTTTGGCCAATGGATCATCAACAAATATGACTCCCAGCTCAATAAGCACTTGTGCACTGAGGCTCGTCCTCATATAATGGTGCCTTTGCCCTGTAAGGAAGCCCAGCCCCAAGCTTGCTTCCTTGAGATTCAAAACCCACAGGATGGGGCTAGAATGTATTGTGCTTAGTGAAATAAGCCAATCAGAGAAAGACAAATATCATATGATTTCACCCATATGTGGAATTTAAGAAACAAAACAGATGAACATATGGGAAGAAAAAAGGAGAAAAAAAAAAGAGGACAGGGAAACAAACCACAAGAGACACTTAATGATAGAAAACAGACTGAGGTTTGATGGAGACAGGAGGGGGATGGGTATGAAGAAAAGGGCACTTGTGATGTATACTGGGTATTGCATGTAAGTAATGAATCCCTCAATTCTACTACTGAAACCACTGTATGCTAACCAAGATTTAAATAAAAATTAAAACAGAGAAGATAGGAAGAGAGAGGCACAGCTATCCCAACTGTCCCAGTTGAGCCCTGCTCCCAGCCACCTCTCCAGCTGCATTCAGTCATGTGAGCAAAGCCAGGAAAACCAATGAAAAAACCAGCCAGCCAACCCATGGAACTGTGAGAAGTGGTAAATTATTGTTTTAAGCCACTTTTTAAAAAAATTCCAGTATAATTAACGTACAGCACCATATTACTTTCAGGTGTACAACATAGTGATTCAACAATTTTATACATTACTCTGTGCTCATCACAGTAAGTGTATTCTTAATCCCTTTCACCTATTTCATCCATCTCTCCCCCCCACCACCACCTACTCTCTGGTAACCACCAGTTTGTTCCCTATATTGTAGGGGTTTTTTTTCTTTTTATCTTTTTTTTTCTTTTAACTTACACGTATGAGTGAAATCATATGATATTTGTCTTTCTCTGATTGACTCCTCACTCAGCATTTTACTTTCTAGATCCATCCATGTTGTTACAAATAGCAAGGTTTTATTCTTTTTATGCCTTAATAATATTCCATTGTGTGTATATACACAAAATCAAATATTGTGTGTATACAAACACACACACACACACACACACACACACATCTTATTAATCCATTCATCTATCAGTGGACACTTATGTTACTTCCAAAATTTGGCTATGGTAAATAATGCTGCAATAAGATTTTATGGGTACATATATTTTTTTTAAATTAGTGTTTATATATTCTTTGGGTAGATACCCAGTAGTAGAATTATTGGATCATATGGTAATTCTGTTTTTAATTTTTTGAGGAAACTCCATACTGTTTTCCACAGTGGTTACACTAGTTTGCATTCCCACCAATAGTGCACAAGTGTTCCTTTTTCTCCACGTCCTCACCAACACTGGTTGTTTCTTGTTTTGTTTTGTTTTGTTTTATTTTAGCCATTCTAATAGGTACAAGGTATTATCTCATTGTGATTTTGACTTGCAACTCCCTGATGATGAGTAATGTTGAGCATCTTTTCACGTGTCTGTTGGACGTCTTCTTTGAAGAAATGTCTGTTCATGTCTTCTGTCCATTTTTAAAATTGGATTATTTGCTTTTTGATGTTAAGTTGTATATGTTCTTTATAGATTTTAGATTCTAACCCTTTATTGAATATATGATTTGCAAATATCTTCTCCCATTCAGTAAGGTTGCCTTTTTGTTTGGTTGATTGTTCCTTTGCTGTACAGAGCTTTTTATTCTGATGAAGCCACTGGGTTTTGAGAATACTGATTACGTATAGATAGGTAGCTGGTACCATGACTTTGGGCTAGTTTCATAAGTCTTACAAGCCTGAGTTTCCTCTTCTATAAAATGGGAATAATGGCATTCACACTACAAGGATATTGTGAGGATTAAATGGAATAATGAATTTGATGTCTCTAACTCTGAGTCTGGCTCATAGTAGACCTTAGGCTCTTAATACATGACACCCTTTTGCTACTATTTTTGCTGTTTCTATATCTGAAGGAGAAAAAAAATGAACTAGATTTGTCATGAAAACTTAGTGTATTTTCCAGGAAAATTGTTTTATAGGTACATCAGGGATCACTAATCAAGTTGAGAAAAGCTTTCTTCTAATAGGATACTTTAGAAGTTGTTTTATATAAGGAAAAATGACTTTTGTCAGAACAGCAACATTCACCTAGCTAATGTTAGTTTTTTTCAAATATTTCAATGGACTGTGTACTTTGACTAGACAATAAGCAAAAGGAGAGACGGTGTGGTGATACCAGTTTAAAAAGGCATACAACAAACTAGGAACATGATTGGAGAAAACAGCATATTCATTTCTGAGACCAAAAAAAACATCACGCCTCACATACCTCGATGCTCACTGAAGCCAAAATGTGGCACAAATGATTTGTTAGGAATATACATTTGTAGAAAATGAAGTCTAATGGTATAATTATGAAGAAAATCACAGCCTTGTTTATCAGGCACTTTAAACAAAAATATTCTAAAGAAGTGCAGTGGTAGATGAGTATATTTGAAAAGATGATGTACTTTGAAATAGCTGAAGGATTCAGAGTAGTTCGGTCCACTGAAAATAGATACACTGCAGTAGGGAACATCATTATGCCCAGTGGACATTCAAGATGAGATAAGCAAAACAGGAAGAATGTAAGATGATGAAATTACTTTCGCCCTATTCAACACATTGTGTAATGGGATTCTCGGGCTATTATTGACTGAGTTGGTGAAAGACAGAAAAAATATACAGCATTACCAGAGAAACTATCAGTATAAAAATACAAAGCGATCCAGAAGCTAATTAGGATAAGACTTCTACGGAGATTAGAAATGATTTAAACTACTTTTGATTTGAGATTTGGGGGGGGGGTATTTTGGAAAATTTGGTAACTTTCTTATGCTCCTATAATAAATATTTATGATAATGTCGATTATGGATTACTCTTTATTTTTTAAATATTTTAATGTTTATTTTTGAGAGAGAGAGAGTAAGTGGGAGAGGGGCGGAAAGAGAGGGAGACACTGAATCTGAAGCAGGTTCCAGGCTCCAAGCTGTCAGCACCAGAGCCCGTCGCAGTGCTTGAACTCACAGACCACGAGATCATGACCTGAGCCGAAGTCAGACGCTTAACTGACTTAGCCACCCGGGAATCCCTGGATTACACTTTAAATTGCAACAGGAACATGGAAGACTAGCGAGGGTATATTCCTTGGGCTCAGAAGACCTTATTTCTAGTTATAATTATGTGACCTTGAATAAGTCACGTCATTGTATCTCAGTTGCTACATCTTCAAAATGAGGATACTGGATGGAGATTAGCTATTAGATATATTTAAGACCTTAAAAATGCCTGATTTTCACTAATGTTGTGATTTAAAGTTAAGCATTTGTATCATGCTAAACAATGACCCCCAGAATACCCAGGTCCTAATCCTTGGAACCAGTCAATGTTACCTTTTATGACCAAGGGGACTTTGCAAAAGTGTCCAATTTAAGGGTCTTGAGAAGGAATCATTATCCTGGATTATCTGGGTGGGCTGTAGATGTAATCACAAGCATCCTTATAAGAGAGCGTCACAGGGATATTTGATTTAAAAAGAAGTAGGAAATGACAAAAGAAGCAAGAGATTATAGGGGTCGTAAGTGAGGAATGCCAGCAGCTTCGAAAAGCTAGAAAAGGCAAGGAAACAGATTTTTCCTTGAAGACTCCAGAAGGGATCAATTTTGCTGAAATCTTACCTTTAGCCCAGTGAAACTGATTTCAGATGTCTGACCTCCAGAACTTTAAGAGAATAAATGTGTGTTGCTGTAAGCCACCAAGTGTGTGGAAATTTCTGACAGTAAAAAGGAGGAAACTAATATAGCAGTTGAAAACCCTAAGGCCAACTTTGAGATCTAAATGACTCAAATCATGAAATGGTAACTACTGATTCAGCCATTTATTAAGGGATTTATTTGGTACCAACTATGGGACTGATAAGAAACCTGGTGCTGGGATTGAGACATCAGTCAGATATATTAATCCTGGTGCCGGGGTTGTGTTACTTAGGATGTCTTTGGCCTTGAGTAACAGAAAACTTAACCCAGACACGCTTGAACATTAAAGGGAGTTTATTAACTCACCTAACTGAAAAAATCCAGAGGCAGGACAGGGGTTTAGAATTAGTGCTTTTCTTTTTTTTTTTTTTAATTTTTTTAATGTTTATTTTTTGAGAGAGAGAGAGAGATAGTGCAAGAGTGGGAGGGACAGGCAGAGAATCCATAGCAGGCTCCAGGCTCCAAGTCGTCAGCAGAGCCTAATACGGGACTGGAACTCACACAGAGCTCGATGCAAGGCTCAAACTCACAAACCATGAGATCATGACCTGAGTCAAAGTTGGCTGCTGAACTGACTGAGCCACCCAGGCGCGCCTGGTGCTTTTCAAAAATGGGAAATTGATTGTAGGAAAACAGCTAGAGCTTTCTACTGCAATAGTCTTTACAAATACCATGAATATGTGAAGTCAGCCACTCAGTCAGCCAAAGTGCAATCAAAGAAGTTCAAGATATTGTGATAAATGCTATTCGAAGGATACCTTAAAATTACTGTGGATAAATATAGAAACAATGTGGAAGAATGGAGAAATCTTAATGGGATGGTTTAGGGTCAGTTTCTTGGGGAAGTAACATAAACTGAATCTTGAAAGATGAGTAAGTTAGTTAGGTAGAGAAGGGCATGGTCTTCCAAGAAAGGAATATAGAGGTGGTTAAGTGCTCAACTCTTGATTTCAGCTCAGGTCATGATCTTGTGATTTGTGGGATCAAGCCCCACAAGGGCTCTCTGCTGACAGCACAGAGCCTGCTTAGAATCCTTTCTCTGCCTCTCTGTCCCTCCCATGCTTGCTCTCTCTCTCTCTCTCTCTCTCTCTCTCAATAAATAAATAAACTTTAAAAAATAATATAGATTTTTCAAGGCTAAAGAAGCATGAAAGCATTCCATCAATGAGAAGTGGAGTGTGGTTGAAAAGTACACAGTGGGACTGGGAGTTGAAGGGGAAGGGTGCCATGGGACATGAAGCAGAAAAACAAGACTGAAATTTTAGTTTCTGGAAATCTTGTAGGTCATTGTGAGCAGTTTGGTCTTCATCCTGATGACAGTGGGAAACAGGGTGCTCATTATTGTAGATATATAGCAGAGGGAACTATAGAATAGGCAGAACTTTGCAATTACTGTAATTAGAAGCTAAGGAAGATTGAGCTGGGTCAGGCCTACTGTAAAGGATCTGGCTTAAGTGAGGGATCTTTAAGCCACCAGGAATGAGTCTGAAGAGTGCTCCGGAACCTGAAGAAGAGATACACACTGAGCAGATAGAGCTGTGACTGACGTGTCTGTCTCTCCCTTCCTCGGTTGGGGATGGGGAGGTGGGGAGACGTAAAGAAACTTGTCCAGAGTCACAGGACAGAAAGTTTCTGGTTCTGCCAGATTCACTCAAAATTTATGCAAGATTCCGACCCAGGGTCTGCCCGGTTCCAAAGCTCATGCTCTTAACATTTCTGCCATATGGCTCCCAGTAACCCTTTCTATAGAGGTGAACACCTGTTTTGTAGATGGAAACTGAAGCTTTGTTTAAAGTTATGTAGCCATTAAATAGTAATTTTGGCCTTGGAAACTGGCCTTTTCATTTCAACTCTAATGTTATTTGTACTACATGGCATTGTCTTTCCATCAAATTTTGCTTTCTAGGGATATTTTGTATATATTTAGAACACATACAGACAAATCTTCAGTGAGGTTAGATCAGGCAAAGGACTTCAGAGAAGAAAAGTTAGTCTAGAGCAATTCCCTTTAGCAACAGAATTCAACCTGGGGTTTGAATTTTGATCCCCAGGGGACATCTAGTAATGCTAGAAACATTTTTTGTTGTCATAATTGGGGTGTGAGTGCTACCAGCATCTAATGAGTAGAAGCCAGATGTGGTGCCCAGCATCCTACAGTGCACAAGCCAACCTCTCACAACAAAGAATTTTCCAAGTCAAGTGTTAATAATGCCAAAATTGAGAAACTCCGGTCTATAGCATTAATGCTTTTGCTTGGTAGATGGGTCATTATCAATACTCTGTGTATCCCAACCACTGAAAACTCTGTTTTCCCTCTCCTGTTTTAACTGTTAAACTGACCGTTGCCTCTATGTCATTGCTGTCTCTTACCATCATTTTAAATAAGTGCAAGGTATTAATAACCATTTCCCTAGAAGCTGATAGAACATATTTTCAGGAGGAAACTTTCTAGGAAATATTTAAAACAGTTTCACTCCTAAAAGTTGAACTATGCACCTAATGACACCATACCTTAAGGAAAAGCCTATTTTTTCTAGTTGAAGACGAGTGGTTTAGACAGCAGTTCTAAAGGATGCATAACTAATTGGATTGGTGCCTTACCCAAGGGCAGGTACGGTTAAGGGTTTTGCCTTTATTTCCATTTGTCCTTTCTTCCTTGTCTATCTCCCACAGGGTCATGCCTCCTCCTTCTGTTCCCTTAAAGAAACTCTTTGAAAATTCCAATGAGCTCTGAGGAGACACTAGTTTTGTCTGTAATTTGGTAAATTCCTTCTCTTATTATAGTGATTTATTTTTTAAAATTTGACTCGGCAAAATTATACACACCCATTTCCAAAGTTATCAATCATATTGAAAAGGGTAAAGAAGCAGAAAAAAAATCATCCATAATCTCATAGCTAAGTATTAATTGTGGTTGGAGTTCAACATTTTTAAGTATTTTATTCCTTTGTTTGATATAGGTGATATAAATATTTTAGCTTCAATGTTTTGTGTCCTTTTTTTTTTCTTAGCATTATTTTACAAGTATTTTCCCATCCAATTAAAAATTCCTTGGGAGTTTTTGATTTAATGAGTATAGATTATTCCATTTATTTATATAGATTTTTATTATACATATATATAATTTTTTTATTTAATGGCTATAGATTATTCCATTTATTATATATACTTTGTTTTACATCAATGTTCCATTGTTGGATATATCCTTTCCCCCCAACTATTATAAGTAAGTCTGCTGTGAATATCTTTGGAAACAAATCTTTGCCTGCATCTCTGATTACTTTTTCCAGTTATGCTGCTAGAAGGGCTGCAGCTTTGTGTCAAAGGGCAGGAGGACTTTTGAGATTGCCAAATCGCTTTCCAAATTATTACTTTGCAATCCTGCCAGCATATATGAGAATTCTTAGTCTTGAAAGCGTCCCAAGATCAAAATAAGAAGATCCTCTAAAGAAATACCTAAGTATAGTGGTATGTAGCAGAGTTTTTAGATTGGAGAAGAGAATCCTTAAGAAAGAATTCTTAAGAACCAGATCATTAGCAACTAGCTTGAGGAAGTTGAATGCAGTTAAATGGCCACCTTTCTGTTTTTATTATATAGCTGAAAGGGCAATAATTTTCTCTCGCCAGTCTATCAGCTCCATGTATGAAAATATTTGTTGACGTCAGATCAAAAGTTTATTTTAAACAGGTGGAATTTTCTAAGAGCCGCCTCCATACTTCTATCTAGCTCCTTGTGCAGGGTCAGGGTCCAGTTAAGTTCTCGAGCAGAATTAGCCAAGACAAGCCGAAGGTATTAAGTGATGGCAGGCATAATTTATAAAGCAGACGTTATTCTGATTGGAAGTGTCTATAAATTATTCTTTCTTCAGTGTCTTTCAGTAATGGGCTTGTTATAGATGAATAAGGAAAGTGCCTTGAGGCTATAGATGTGCTTAATAAACCACTGGAGAATGTACGATGATTGCCAGATGGAAAACTAGGAAAATGATTTGGCCTCTGTGTTACATCAGATGGGGGCATGGAGACCACCGCTGGGGAGAAGAGGAGGGAGCATGGACCCTGGGAGACTGTGGTACCAGGAGAAGTTGAGTGTCACTTTGACATTTAAACAGAAAATTAGGGGGTGCCTGGTGGCTCAATAGGTTAAGTGTGTGACTTCAATTCAGGTCATGATCTTGCAGTTCGTGAGTTCGAGCCCCACAACAGGCTTCCTGCTGTCAGCACAGAGCCTGCTTCTGATC
Organism: Paguma larvata; assembly: GCA_030068075.1. Classification (NCBI taxonomy): domain Eukaryota; kingdom Metazoa; phylum Chordata; class Mammalia; order Carnivora; family Viverridae; genus Paguma; species Paguma larvata. The sequence continues at coordinate 32,839,944 of CM057837.1, forward strand.
CTCTGTCCCCCTGTCTCTGTCCCTCCCCTACTTGGGCTCTCTCTCTCTCAAAAATAAATAAACATTAAAAAAAGAATAGGACCCACCAGTGTATATCAGGACTCCTTAAGGGTGATCCCTAGATTGGAGAGTGGGAAAGGAACAGAATAAGAAAAAGAATATCAGGAAGCAAGGTGACAAAAGGAGGCAAATTTCAACTCTGTTGTCTTTACTTGATTTGCGATTGTATCCAACCTCCTTCTGAAAAGACAAGAAAGCTACAGATTAAAAAGCCTAATGCAAAAGGTAACATGTGTAAGGTGTTTGACTGGAAGTAGGAAATGTACACTTTTAGGCCACATGGCAAGAGACAATCTAGCCAGTGGGATCCAAATAGGACTTCTCTACCACGACCACCACGGTGACCACGGCGTTTAGCTGAACTCACCTTGCAGCCTCTCTGTGTTTGCAGCAAGGTGTGCCTTACTCAAGCTTAAAACTAGATACTTATGGATGTCAAGTTCACAGAATTTTTACATACTGAAAGTCTATAATCAGGAAAAAATGGCATTATTGTCCAGTATGCTGTTGCTTCTGCAGTTACCTCTGCTTACAAGCTTTTGTAGATGGTTCATAAGAGGCTTGATCCTTATTCCAAAAGCATCAAGTGAATGCTAATGAAAGGTAATAGATACTGTTGCTCCCCGGCCCAGGTTCCCTTCACTCCTTTTAACTAGGTATCTGTACACATCTCCTAGGTGCCTTAAGTATTGGCGGCTAAGGGCTCTTGACTGTCTGTCTTCTCCAGAGAATTGTCCTCTGCTACGGGGAGACTCCTACCTTAGGAAAAGAGACCCACCCTTGACCTGGGACTATCCACAGCCAATGACTGACTGATTAAGAGAATAAAAAAGGCAGCTCCCTTGCCTCTAATGGGTGGGTGTATGGTGGGTCCCTGATATCACTCTTGTCCCTAGCAGATCATGCCAAGACCAGTCTATCTGAGACTATAGCCTTTTTTGGCTCCTTCTGTTTCCTTATTTTCTTTTCCTCTTCTCCATAGGTTTTTTTTCTCAAGAGCACTCCATCAAGAAATTATATGCCAAAATCCCTGTCTCAGGTCCTGCTTCTAGATCTAAGACAGGAGAAATTATTTTATGATAATTATCTGTTTATCTTTCAGTCTCTCCAAATAGATTGTAAGTTTCTTAAAAGTGAGGTCTATCCTTTCCCATCCTTGTAACCCCTCTAGTGTCTAGTAAATTCCTTCCACATTTCAGGTCATGAAATAGTAAGCTGAAGCAAGCATTGATATTACAGAAATACATGAAAAATCAGATTTAAAAGAACCAAATGCTGGGGCACATGGGTGGCTCAGTTGGTTAAGCTACCAACTCTTAATTTTGGCTCAGGTCATGATCTCACTGTCATGAGATCAAACATTGCATCAGGCTCTGTGCTAAGCATGGAGACTGCTCAAGATTCTCTCCCTCTCTCTCTCTCTCTCTCTCTCTCTCTCTTCTCTCTCTCCCAAAATAAATAAACTTTACAAAAAGAACCAAATACTATATTAAAAATGAATTTAAATATATATTGTGGTCTACCTCTGAATTAGTGAGAGACCAAAATAACATATCCAAAGACCAAAATGCCTTTATTTTCCCTTACTCCAAACTTTAATTATTTTCACAGCCCTTGATACATTTTCTTATTCCACTACTACCACCAACCTTTACTTAATTCTGTAATTCTTGATTTAACAGATTTTGAACATCTAATAGATAAATGTGCCAGTATATTTCTTGTTGTTAATAATGCAAGTAAAGACACAAATTTGAGCTAGCTTAAGTGGCAAAGAAAAAAGTTGGAAGGCATTGAGGGTGTCTTATAGCATTCAAAGAAGGGTTGGACAAGGGGTTATCAGAATGGACAAAAATCAGGATGGCTTTGGCAGTTTCAGGTGCTGAAGTTCATGGACTTTCTCTTTAGAGAACTACCATTCAGTCACCCTCAGCCTCTAATTCTTGTGACTCTTGGTAAAAAATAAGTAAGTAAGTAAATAAATAAATAAATAATCCTAAAAACACAAGATCAAATACACAGTTTCTGTGTCACCCCCCAAAATGACCAATTATAATCAGAAAATGTCACAAGTCACCTACCTGGGTATTAGGAGCCCATCCTAGAGAAGTGGGAATTTTTATTAACAGGCAGGTTCCATGAAGGTATACAACCTGAAAAGATAGCGTGCTGGACATTTTAGGTCATTTCAGGGTTATTAGGAGAGCCCCATGAGGGCTCTAGAAGAGGAACTAGAATGCTCAAATAGTTATTCTCAACTAATACAAATAAAACTTGACAAATGCAAAGAGCATAAAAGCAAAACATTTTAGGGGGTCAAAAGAAGGAAAGAATTTTTTTCTGCACGTGGGAACAGGGATAAAGCCAGGGTCAGGAAAGGGGATTTTAGGAGCCAGAATAGCATAGGCAAAGGTGTGAATATGTTACATGTGGTAGGCAGAGGTGGGCTGGCTGTGCCGGAGACCCGAGAACGTTTTGCAGAGTGACCAGACAACAGGTACAAAAGGTGAGACTTGAGTGGCTGGTGAAGAAGCAGAAAGACGGGTTATCGGATACCGGGGAGGCAGAAGGTTTCCGAGCAAAGGAATGAGGTGATCAAAACTGTGCTTTTAGAAGATCAATCTGCTTACACCCACATTCCCAAACACTGCTGTGAGGAGGAATAAAGTCCCAATTTCCTGTACTTTCTGGATGCTTGATGGTGCGGAGGCAGCCAATGCGAATGATTTTACCACCTTCAGGGAGCCCATGTGTGGGAAGGTACAGCTGAGGCTTCCCAGGTAGCACATATGCATGCAGAGGGAAGAATTAGGGCAATTATCAAAAAAAATCTTGACGGCAAGGCTCACATTCACTTTACAAATCCCAATTGTTCATGAAAAATGGTATGCGTATGGTTTTCCACCCCTTACTTTGGTTTGACTGGGGGTGGTTTACTTGAGTCGTCTAGATAATTGCTTCATTTTCCCACCTTTCCCGGTGTCTGTAGTCACAACCCTCATGCGTCAGAGTTCTCCTCTGGATCCCCATCCCAGGCTATGTTAGGTGCTACTTTCCCAAGCTGGATCCATTTGTCTGTTTCCCTGAATAGATTCCATTCTGAGGAGAAGAACGTGAGGCCAAAGCTCTGTTTAGATTGAGATTCAGCCTTCTTCTCTCTTCCAGCAACTTTGGAGATTTTGGAATTATTTCCCTTGGTAAAAAAGAAAGCAAAAATCAGCAGGAACCCACTGAATCATGCATGGCCAAGGAAGTTGTCTCAACAACTTGAATACTGCCCTCTCAGAAGATGACACTCATTCCATAGAGACCTAGATGCTAAGATTGTTCTTCTCAATGTCTCTAGGTTTGCTGTAAAGGGGGAAAAAAACCAGAGGGGCGGTAGATATTGGTGACTTCTGCCTTTCCATATGGGTTAGATGCATCATTGTATTGTGGGTACAAATCCCCCTCCCCATAACACTTGAATGTAAGAACTGTCACATGACTATATTTTTCTTAATAAAATAAAACCTGAGCTCCCATCCACAAGAGCACTCAATAGTTTCTAATTTTTTTTTTTTATGTTTTATTTATTTTTGAGAACAGGAGAGACAAAGCATGAGCAGGGGAGGGGCAGAGAGAGAGAGGGAGACACAGAATTCAAAGCAGGCTCCAGGCTCTGAGCTGTCAGCACAGAACCCGATGCGGGGCTCAAACTCACAGACCCTGAGATCATGACCTGAGCCGACGTCGGACACTTAACCGACTCAGCCACCCGGGCGCCCCAATAGTTTCTATTTCTGCTATGTTTTAGGTCTCTGCTGTGTATTAGGAAGCTTGTTGCCAATGTGGAAGCCATGATAATCTGCGTGGTGCCCAGAAAAGGGATGATGGGCTTAGCTAGCAGTGACCATCAGGGCAGTATAGTCAGGTGACCCCATTATGCCCATATGCCTGTTGGGAGGTCCTCACCTTAGAAATTCTGTCTTTGGCTATTGCTTTCAAGACTTGGCATTTAGGGGCGCCTGGGTGGCTCAGTCAGTTAAGGATCAGACTCTTGATTTCAGCTCAGGTCATGATCTCACAGTTTGTGAGATTGAGCCCCACGTGGGGCTCTGTGCTGACAGCGAGGAGCCGACTTGGCATTCTCTGTCCCTCTCTCTCTGCCTCTCCCCTTGCTCTCTCTCTCTCTCTCTCTCTCTCTCTCAGTATAAGTAAATAAATATTTTTTTAAAAGACTTGGCTTTTAAAGACTATCATCCACAGACATCCCATATACCCCCCATTTGGTAAACCGCTTTTTGGGCCCAGATCTCCGCCATTTTGAGAAATACCGCGAACTGCCATCCCTCTCCTAGTATGTCTTCCTTGTCTGACTTCAAGATACCTCATTCCAAACTTTCCTTATCAATGACTGAAACAAGTGTATCAGTTTACCTCTCCAGGGATATGTGTGTGTGTGTGGCAAGAGAGACAAAAGGGGGTGTAGAGAGAGAGAGTTAGTTTTAGGTTTGTGAGGGAACGAAGGGTTGGTCAGATCTTTAAAAATATATTTCTTACCTCTCATCTGTGTGGGGTGAATGTTGTGATTCAGACACAAAAAGATTTTATTGTTTTTGGTGAGTTCATGGCAGCTTCCCCCGAAGCTCCAAAATGCTTCTGGTCTGTTTTATTTGCTGGGGAGGGAAAGGTGATGAGGAGGGTAGCAGGCATTTTGAGTGAATCTCCTTAACACTCTGCTGTTTATCTTGGTTAAAAACAACAATAAGAACCAGAGCAAGAGTGAGTGTAGGAGGAAATTAAGGAGGGAAAAAAAAACATTAGTGTTGTGGCTCCAGGGTGTCTACAATGTTTCTAAGTTATTTCTAATTCTTGTTTCAGGAATAGGAACAGGAACACGATAGCTCTTCACACTCCAGGCTAAGGCAGAGAGTTCACCACCAGCCTCTTGAGGACATGAGGCCCGTTACTCATACTCTCCTTCCAAGTTCAGTACCCAATTCACGATGTTAAGAACTAGATCTGACTCCCATAATCCATGGCTTCAGTGCCTACCGATATTCTGAATTTTCTCTTCATTTTGAGCACTGGTTATATACCCAGTAAGTATTTTGTTTAGTTGTAGCCAGAAGTTACAAGGTTTGGAAGCTTCGTTTATTGGAAGTTCTTTGATTTCACCTTCAGTTTCTTTAATAGGCAAGGCTATTCAGGTTTTTCTTTTTGAGTCAGATTTTATAAATTGTGTTTTTCAAGGCATTTTTCCTCTCCATTTAAGTTGTCGAATTTATTGGCATATAGTTGTTGATAATTTCATTACTATGTTATAGTATCTGTAGAGTCTATAGTGATATACCATTTTCATTTCCGGTATTGGCATTTTGTATTTTGCACTCTTTTAAAATTATTGTTTTTACTAGAAGATTCTCAATGTTTTCAGTATTTTTAAGAATGAAAACATAAATGTCATTTTTTCTGCTTTTCGCTCTATTTTTTTTTAATTTTTTTTAATGTTTTATTTTATTTTTGAGACAGAGAGAGACAGAGCATGAGTGGGGGAGGGGCAGAGAGAGAGGGAGACACAGAATCTGAAGCAGGCTCCAGGCTCTGAGCTGCCAGCACAGAGCCCGACGCGGGCCTCGAACTCACAGACCGCGAGATCATGACCTGAGCCGAAGTCGGACGCTCGACCGACTGAGCCACCCAGGCGCCCCTGCTTTTTGCTCTATTTTATACTCTGTTGATTTTTGCTCTTATCTTTATTATTTCTTTCCTCAACTTCTTTTGGGTTTGCTCCTCTTTTTTCTAGCTCTTTTTTTTTTAATTTTATTTTTTACATTTATTTATTTTTGAGAGACAGAGCACAAGTGGGGGAGGGGCAGAGAGAGAATGAGACCCAGAATCCAAAGCAGGTGCCAGGCTCCGAGCTGTCAGCACAGAGCCCCATGCGGGGCTGGAACTCATAAACTGTGAGATCATGACCTGAGCCGAGGTTGGACACTTAACCGAATGAACCACCCAGGCGCCCCTTTTCTAGCCTTTTAACCTAGAAACTTAGATAACTAATTGTAAGCCTTCCTTCTCTTATAACATATACATTTGAAGCTAAAATTTCCTTCCAAGCATTGTGCAATTTTGCATCCCATGTGCGTCCCATGATGTTTCATTATCATGCAGTTTGACATTTTTTCTAATTTCTGTTATTTCCTCTTTGACCTGTAGGTTTCTTAGAAGCATGTTACTCAGTGGGGGGAGGAGGGAAAGGGGAAAATGGGTGATGGGCATTGAGGAGGGCACTTGTTGGGATGAGCACTGGGTGTTGTATGTAAGCGAAGAATCATGGGAATCTACATTTTGTGCGTATTCAGAATTATTTTTCATGGTAAAATTCTAGATTGCATGAAAGTACATGGGATAATCCAACATTTTTGCTGCCTATTGACAAATAGCCTCTCAGAAAGTTTCACTATTCCTACCCACAGATGTATGTGGACAGTCACCTCTGCATTGCCTCTAAGGATAAATATTTTAATTTTTGAATTTGACAGTTTGAAAGACAAAAGTGCCTCTAGTTGTTAAATTTGCATTTTAGTTACTAATGAGTTTAAATACTTTTTACATATTCATATTTTATTTTTGTAAATTATGTCTTTTATCCATTTTTTATATTTTCCCATTAATTTATAAGGTTTTATTATATGCAATCCAAATATTTCTTTTTAAATGTTTTTCTGAGATATTTTTGGAGGCATTGACAGTTTTACTCCTTAAGTGACCCAATCTATTCTCTCTTTCTTTTGTGATTTTTATTTTACTTATTTTTATGCTTGGAAAATCTATTCATATATCAAAATCACACTTGATTTCTGTGTAACTTATTCAAGATAGAATATGTTTTCATTAAACCATGTGGAAAGTGTTTTGTTTGGTATAGAGTAAATAACTAATTCTGGAAAGATTTGTTATATAACCACCCTATCAAATAATATTTCTTGGGGTATCTGGGTGGCTTAATTGGTTAAGCATCTGACTTCAACTCAGGTCATGATCTCAAGGTTCATGAGTTCAAGCCCCACATTGGGCTCTCTGCTGACAGCTCAGAGCCTGGAGCCTGCTTTGGATTCTGTGTCCCTCTCTCTTCTGCCCCACCCCTGCTTGCTCTCTGTCTCTCTCTGTCTCTCAAAAATGAATAAATGTAAAAAAGTTTTTTTGAATAATATTTCTTTTCTCCATTGACTTCTGATGCTATCTTCATAATTTACTGAATTCTGATATATTGTAAAAACTTTCTCTTGACTATTTATTTTATTCCATTTATTTTGTCAGTCTTTTTGTGCTAATACAACACATTTTAATTGTTATAACTTTAAAATATTTTTTAATATCTGCTAAAGCTTGCCTTGCTTCATTATTTTTCCTTTTTAAAGAGCTTGATATTCTTAATATATATACATACATATATGTGTATGTGTCACAAACATATATATAATATATATTATATAGTATAAATTAGATATATATGGCATATTCTTTACTCAAACATTCTATTGAATAAATATATTATTATAACCATACTTTATTCATTAAAAATAATATTTAAATTAAAGTAGATTAAAGCCCTTTTAGTTACCACTGTCAACTTGATTTCTCTTTCCTTTAATCTAGAGGCAGTGAGTTTAATATACAGTAAAACCTTGGATTGTGAGTAACTTGTTCTGTGAGTATTCCACAAGACTAGCAAACATTTCCAATAAATTTTAACTTAAGAAAGGAGCAATGTATTGCAATACAAGTGGTATGTGATGCCGAAAGTCGCATGATCACAACTGAGCCAATAGTTTTTGAAATTCACTTTGATATATGAGTGCTTTGGATTACAAGCATGTTTCCAGAATGAATTATGCTCACAAAACAAAGTTTTATTGTATATTCACTTATTACATTTTAAAATAATCTGGCATACATGTATATAAATCCATGAGCTACATATGGTATTTATTTTAGTACTTTTAGCATTTACCTCAGTGGAGAACCCAGAAATGAGCCCACAAATGTATGGCCAACTAATCTTTCACAAAGCAGAAAAGGATATCTAATGGAAAAAGGACAATCTCTTCAGCAAATGCTGTTGGGAAAATTGGACAGTGATATGCAGAAGAATGAACCGGGACCATGTCCTTACATCATACACAAAAATAAACACAAAATGGATGAATGACCTAAATGTAAGACAAGAAACCATCAAAATCCTTGAGGAGAAAACAGACAGCAACCTCTTTGACCTCAGCATCAACAACTTCTTACTAGACATGTCTCCCAAGGCAAGGGAAACAAAAGCAAAAATGAACTATTGGGACCTCATCAAGATAAAAAATCTTCTGCACAGTGAAGGAAACTATCAACAAAACTAAAAGGCAACAGACAGAATGGGAGAAAATATTTGCAAATGACATACAGGATAAAAGGATAGTATCCAAAATATAAAGAATTTATCAAACTCAACACCAAAAACATCAAATAATCCAGTGAAGAAATGGGCAAAAGACATGAACACTTTCCAAAGAAGACATCCAGATGGCTAACAGACACATGAAAAGATGCTCAACATCACTCATCATCATGGAAATACAAATCAAAACCATAATGAGATATCACCTTACACCTGTGAGAATGGCTAAAATTAACAACTCAGAAAACAACAGATGTTGGTGAGGATGCAGAGAAAGGGGAATACTTTTGCACTGCTAATGGGAATGCAAACTGGTACAGCCACTCTAGAAAACAATATGAAAATTCCTCAAAAAAATAAAAATATAGCTATCTTGTGACCCAGCAATTACGCTTCTAGGTATTTATCCAAAGAATACAAAAATGCTGGTTTGACGAAGCACATGCACCCCAATGTTTATAGCAGTGCTGTCAACGATAGCAAAATTATGCAAAGAGCCCAATGTCTATCAACTGATGAATGGATAAAGATGTGGTATATATATATGATGGAATATTACTTGGTGATCAAAAAGAATGAAATCTTGCCATTTGCAATGACACAGATGGAGTAAGAATGTATTATGTTAGCAAAACAAGTCAGTCAGAGAAAGATAAATATCATATGATTTCACTCATATGTGAACTTTAAGAAATAAAACAGATGAACATAGGGGAAGGGAAAGAAAAATAAAATAAAAACAGAGAGGGAGGCAAAGGGCATTAAGGAGGGCACTTGTTGGAATGAGCACTGAGTGTTGTATGTAAGTGATGAATCACTAAATTCTACTCCTGAAATCATTTATATTTTAACTACCTTGGATTTAAATAAGTTTAAAAAAAATAATAAAGTATTTTCTGAGTCAAAAAAAATAAAATACATAAATGATGTCATGCGGTATATCTCATCCTGGTTCTAGGTTTATTCATTATTGTTATGTTTTTAACATCTATCCATTGACATACATGTACATTTAGATCATCTTGATGGCTGTATAGTTTTCTATTTTATACATAATACATTGTCTTATTCAATCTTTCCATTATTGTTAAGTATTTAGGTTTTTTCAATTTGTTTGCAATTATGAATAATATTGTAATGAATGCCCATTCATATTTATCCTATAATCAGCTTCAAATTTTTCTTCGAATATATTATATTATTTTATTTCTATTATTTTATTGCATTGAGATAGTGCAAGCAGGGTAAAAGGGCAGAGGGGGAGAGAGAGAAAGAGAGAGAGAGAGAGAGAGAGAGAGAATCTTAAGCAGGCTCCACTCTCAGCATGGACCCAATGCAGGGCTCAATCCTACCACCCTAGGATCATGACCTGAGTTGGAATCAAGAGTCTGACACTCGACCATCTGAGCCACCTACGCTCCCACTTAGAATATATTTCTAAAAGTGAATATTGGGCCATAGGTTATTAAATTTTAATTTCATAGATTTTGCCAAGTTGACCTTCATGTAACTCTACCAGTTTGAACTTCAATTAGTAGAATATAAGAGGAACAATACTCACGTCCATGTCAATATTCACTATTGTTATAGTTAGATATTGACATTCTGATGAGTAAAAAATTACTACTTTGTCATATTCTGCAAAATTATTCTATCAATTTGCAATTTGCATTTCTCTGGTTATTGGTAAAGTTTAGCACCTTTTCATATGCTTATTGGACACTCGTATTTTTTTTTCCTGTGAGTTGCTTTTTATATTCCTTGCCCATATTTATTTTGAGTTTGATTTTGTTATTATTAATTTCTCAAATTTCTTTAGCTATTCTGGATATTTTCTATTCTCATCTATATTGCAAATTTTCTAATGCTCTGTTGCTTACCACTTAACCTTGTTAGACGTGTACTTTTGATATTGAGAATTTTAGTTTTGATGTAGTCACTTCTACCTCTGATTTATTTTCTGGCAACGCTTGGTATGTTTTAAGAAGTTTGTAATTACCAGAAATTATACAGCCCATATCATCCTCTTTAACAATTTTAAAGGATTCTCTTGCATGTTATTTTTTAAATACATCTGTAAATTAACTTTTGTTTTTGCTCTGGTGTAGAACTCTACATTTTTTTCTAGTCAAAAGCCACTGAGAAATCTGTCCATTCCTCATTATCTTCATTGATTTGTGATAATCCCTCTATTCTAAACTAGATCTCATTTATGTATAAGTTTATTTCTGAGTTCTCTGTCCTATTCTATTTATTTATTGCCTATTTTGGTTTTTTGGCATCAGCTTCACATACTTTTAATTATTATGGCGTTATAATGAGACTTGAAATCTGGTAGGGTAAAATCCTTCTCCTTATCATTATCTCCTTATCCTCCATCTCAATTTCATGAAATTGAGTCCTCTATTCATATGAAGTTTGAAATATGCCTCTCATATTTTGTATTGCAGTGACTTCAAAGATTAATTGAGAATTAAAGGACATGTTTAAAATGTAGAATTTCCATGTCAGGTAACAGAATGTACTTTATTGAAGTTCTTATCCTATCTTTCAGGAAATTTCAATAAGTTTCTCCATAAGGTTTCTAATTTCTTATTAGATTTATTCCTGATAATCTTATACTCTTTTTGATATGAAATCTTTCTCCTCTTACCTGTTATTGAATTTGATTATTCCTAGTATAATGGAAGGCTGATAATTTCAATAAATTCCATTGTTTTGAACATTTAAATATAGTATCAAATTACAATAATATAGATAGGTAACGACTCTCTACTTCACCTTCTTTATGATCTTGCATTTTCCATATTGGGCTCACATCTATTTTGAGGAATATACTTGGCATAAAAATTAGCTATGTCAGAAAGGAACTAGATGTTGGTAATATAATTTCTTCCTCCTAGGTACATGTCTTAGCAGATTTTGCACTTAGTTTGAGGCCATCTGACTGCTGTGTGGACAAACATAATTCATACAGGCTATTTCTAGGCCTCACTATAAAACCGGTATCTAAAAGTTCCTCATCGCTCTCTTATTTTCTTGTGTAATGGCTGAATACAGAAACCCCAACCAAGGACTTTGGGAACTCCTAAGCGGATAGCAGAGTCACAAAAGTGTAAAGACTTAGTTTCCTATTTGTTTTTCAGAGGAGAGCCACCAAGGAGAACTGCTTGATCTTAGTGGGATATGACAGTTTTCCTTTGTTAAGCCACTGAGATCTAGAGATTATTTCAGCAGCTGGTGATAATCATCCTAACTAATATACTAGCCTTTGACAAATAACTTAGTACCAACTTCTAGAAAGGATTCAGATTTAAGCTCTGTCTGTGATTAATGACCCAAGCCTGAGGAAGAGCCGTAAGACTGAATATTTAGTTTAGGTACAGACTCTTGGATGAAAATTGAACATCAGGACATGCTAAATAACAAAAGGTCATTCTAAGTTGTCTGGTCTGGTGGATCAGCATAGCAGTGAGGAAGGGAAGATAACCTTTGCTATAGTAGATCCTTCTCCCAGGAAACCTGGAACTTTGAGCGAAACAGCATGGTCTCTGAACCATCAGATTCCCATATGCCTTGAAGAAAAAAGAACCCTTTGTCTATATGTTATTTTCATCCCATTCAGCAAATAGTTATCAAGCACCTCCTCTTGTATCATGCCCTTTCCTACGCACATACATACAAACATGCACACACACACACACACACACACACACACACACACCAGAATCACTTTCTTCCTCAAAGCCCCAGTTAAATTCTAGACTCTAGTTGTATGATAAAGATCACATCAGGCCCTGGAGACATTCCTATCTATATCAGCTGGTACCAAAGCTAATTAATTAATACACATGAGGAGAGCCTTTCCTCTTTAGGAAGATCAGCCCATTAGTACAGACAAAAATGGTGATCTTGGCTTATTGTGTGTGTAAATTCTTGTCATGTAAGTTCAAGTTTCCCACGGAAGTACTTAACCTTCCATGGTCAAAATTGTTATAAGGAATATTAGGAAAATTTTGGTTTTTTTCTATCTAAATTCTGTAAGTGTAGATTTAAGTAGAAGAAAAATTAAGAATAGGATATGACCTTAGCTAGGCAATGAAGTCATGTCTTATGAGAGAGAAATATGTTTTATTCATACTAATTAACCTGTATTTGACACTCTTGCATGACAAAGTAAAGGCCAAATTAATGTTTGGTATCCTGCAATATTCAGGATTGGCTGCAAAGCAAACTTTTTGGCTTCCAGAGCATTCTGTTCAGTGCATTAGAGGTCATTAGGGAACACACATTAGACAGACAAGGCTGAATGATAGTGTATACTGTGCCTCAGAGGTGAAAGGAAACAAATTATTAACCATTTAGTAAAATTTTACAGCATACCTAAAATGTGTACTAACCGTGGCACCTGGGTGGCTCAGTCAGCTAGTCATCTGACTCTTGATTTCAGTTCAGGTCATGATCTTGTGGTTCATGAGTTCAAGCCCCGCCTCAGGCTCTGCACTGAAAGCATGGAGCCTGCTTGGGATTCTCTCTCTCTCCCTCTCTTTCTGCCCCTACCCCGCTCTTGCTATCTCTCTTTCTCTCAAAATAAATAATGTGTACTATTATTTGTATTATTAACTTGCTATGTATATTGTGTATCTCTTCTTGTATACCCAAGCAGGTGGTATGAGGAGACATTACATTGTTCCTATCTTGGACTAAGCAATCCGACTTTTTCTGAAGAAATGATTCAGGAGAAAAATTTAGGTAGACCTTATCATTCATTTTGATTGGCTAATTTATTCTAGAAATTTTTGCATTACCTCTGATCCATGTCAAGCACCTCACTCAGTGCAAGGATTCAATCGTGAACAAGAAAGCCAATACTAATGGCTTCTATTCTGGAAATATGATGGTTATAGAGAGCCAGAAACTCTCCTCGTGCAAAGAAATGGAAAATGCCACATAAAATCAAATTTTTTTAATGTTTTTGTTTATTTTTTTTTAATTTTTTAACGTGTTTTTTTTTTTTTTTGAGCGACATAGAGACAGAGTGTGAGCAGGGGAAGGGCAGAGAGAGAGGGAGACACAGAATCTGAAGCAGGCTCCAGGCTCTGAGCTGTCAGCACAGAGCCCGACGTGGGGCTCGAACTCACAGACTGTAAGATCATGACCTGAGCCGAAGTTGGCTGCTTAACCAACTGAGCCACCCAGGCGCCCCTGTTTTTGTTTATTTTTGAGAGAGAGAGACAGAGCATAAGAGGGGTAGGAGAAGAGAGAGATGGAGTCATAGAATCTGAAGCAGGCTACAGGCTCTGAGCTGTCAGCACAGAGCCCAACATGGGGCTCGAACTCACGAGCTGTGAGATCATGACCTGAGCCAAAGTCGACCGCCCAACCGACTGAGCCACCCAAGTGCCCCTAAAATGAAAATTTTAAAGTCCTGTTTATATAAATGAGTGAGCTCGGCAGAAAAGTCAGGGAGAGAATAGGATCATCACTCAGTGGAGGTGAGAGAAGAGTGAGGCTGCAGGCTGCCCTGCGGGTGTGTACCAATCCATACGATTGGCTTATATTTTTGTTTTAGCAATCTCATTAGTAAGACAGGTGACAGAATTATTGGCCCCGTGAAGGGCATGGAGTCAGTTTGGATACTCTTCTCCACAGACAAAGTATAAAACCATAAAGAATTCATGGAAAAGCCTAGTTTTAAAAACATGCTCCACAGAGGCAGAAAGGAAAGATAGAGCATTTTCAGGTTTTGGTTGAAGGTGGAGAAAAAGTTGCCTTTGAGAAATCTATGGTCTAACATCAGCCCTCATCAGAGACTAGGGACTGAATTCACACATTTGGAACCTGAAAAACCATAACCAGAGATTTTTACTTTGAAATAGATGAGGATAGCACTGTCCCCAGGCATGCAGCAGAAAAATAATGTAAATATTCTCTAGAGGAACTTAGAATCTATGCGATTCCTAAAGAATTCCTGTAAGTAGAGTTCCAAGAATATAAACTAATAGTAATAATAATTTCTACACAAAATACCTGCACATGAATGAAAGGCAATAGAAAAAAAAAAGGAAAGAAAAGTAAATGGAAAGAAAGATATTATTTCTCACAGAACCTATAGTCTAGCAGGAGATATAGGTGAGTCTTTTAATGATTTGGAATGTTAAATACTGAGTGCCATGACTGGTGGGTTGATGCATGGGCAACCGCAATAAGTCTTGCCACCTAACTTCCAATTTAAGGGTTCTAAAAAAGTTTCCTGGAAGAAATGATATCTAAGTTGAGACTTAGAAGGTGATGAAGAGATTGACTGGTAAAGAAGATAGGGGTTGAGAAATCCGGAGCTAATGGGTCGGAGTAAGAACATCTACAAAAGGACAGAGAAATGGACAACACGTAGCAGTTGGGTTTCTTCAAGTTATCAGCATGACCGGAGCACAGAATTGCATCTTGGGAGAGGGTAGAGAAGCTGAATGTGAAGGCAAGGGCCAGGTTGCCAGGATCCAGAATTATTTATTTATTTATTTATTGGTATTATCTATATTATAAACTAAGAGGAAAAATATCTGAAAATAACCTAAATATCCAGAAACTGGAGAAGGACAAATAAAGAATGGGATATATGGTTGACTATTGACAAGTATTAAAGAGTAGTCACTATGAACTTTGTAGAAAATGGAAAAGATCTTTATAATTCTGGTGGAAAAAGAATCAGAACACAAAATTGTACTTTACCACTTAAACTGTAATTATAAGTTTATAAAATATGTATGCATGAAGACAAAGAGAGGAGGGAAATATACCAAAAAGAACATTGTGTTAGGAGATGGTGGAATATGGCTGAATTTTATTCTCTCCTTTTCAGTGATGCTGTTTAATATTGTCTCATTTAAAATTGAAATAAACAGAGCGACAATAACTTTAGTGAGTACAGGGAATGAGGTTTTGCTCATGATTGAATCTCCACGGCCTGGTACATAGAAAAGACTGAATAAATACTTACCAGATGAATGAAAGATGGCCATTTTTGAGGCTTTCTGGAAGAATTGCTGATAGTACCCTAATACAGTGTCAGGTGGGTTGGAATAAGGCTTCAACACCAAATCAGAGACAAACAGATTGAATTTGAGCGTTTTCAAGATGGACAACTCATATACCCAAGGCGGATGTACCAGAAAGAGAAGACAACTTTCTCAACATAGGGACTAGAAATAAAGGAAGAGTTGAAAGGAATAAAAGTTGAAAGAAATAAAGGACGAGTTGAGGGTTTTTTTTCCTTTTGGGAGAAGGATATTAAAGGGGTGTTATTTTAGTTACTCATATTTTTTGTTTTTAAATTTTAGAATATCCTTAAATAAATGTTAAACATTTTAAGAGAATGTACTTAAATGAAGGGGAAAAGCCACAAAACTACAATTTCATATTTCTATGAGTTCTGTTTGAATTTTTTCACATGTCCGGTCATAATCATTGTATATGTATTATTTTCTATTCTATTTTTCCCATTTAATGTTATTTTATTAAACTCCTTTAATAGTTCAAAATTCATTTTTCACTGAATACATTTCATAGTATTTCAACATTTCCACCTGTGATTCACTAAACCCTCGGTCCTCTGGTGCACATGGAGGTTTTTGTTATCGTTGATTGGATTTTTCTTTTTAAGATAATATTACTATCTCTATTGCCAGTTTTCTCCTTTGAGATAGATATTTAGGAAAGAAAGAAGTTTGAAGTAAAAACTTTGATATGGTATTGTGATTTGGATTGTTGTGTATAAATTCTCTTGCAAAAGAATAATAGGAAAAAAAAAGTTTCTTTTCAATCCTAATAGAATGGACTAGGCTTACTCACTCAGTCAAGATTCTAGGAGGAAGTTGTCTTTCTCAGTATTTTGAACTCTACATTTTATAGATAGAATCTAATGAAACCTTTTAGGGATGGGCGAAGACAGCCAAAATAATAGCAGTAATAATTCTTCATATTGTTATTCATTTGCCATAGAATATGGTCTCGTAATATTACATCCACTTTACTAGTGAGGAAACTGAAGCTCATTGAGATTAAATAACTTTTTTGAAATTACTTAGGGAGCTAATGGCAGGTTTCAGCTAGAATTTAAGTCTCAGAATTTTTGGACCAGTATGTCAGGGTAGCCATATGCGGAAATTGCAATAGCTATGAATTTTTGTCAGTAGGAAGATAGGGAGTAACAGAGGAGGTGTGAACTGCCCGGGATCATATATAGACTAATCTCCAACTATACGGTCTTAATCAAGCCCCATAAACATTCTGACTTTTGTTTCTTCAACTTGAAAATGAGGGTGATGACGGTACTTGCTTCATAAGTTTGTTGTGCATGTAGAGTATTTATGCAGGGCCTGCACAGAGCAACATTTAATAAATATCTGTGATATGGCCAAGGTCCAGATTCTTTAGATTTGACAAGGAAGTCAACCTGACTAACCACTAACTATCATCCATCCTTTTCTTCAGGTCAACTCTAAGCCTTAAGATATACCTTGGAGATTTTCCAAGTTATGGTTCCTATATTTGGATCTTAAGCAAAAACAGCTCCCTGCCCTCTGTGGCTTCTCTCTTCTCTAGTTCACCTCTCTGCACCACGTACCTGTCGAGTTCTGTGGTTCAGATTGTGCAGATTCTTGTGTTAATCCTCAAATCAGTTTTTCTGGGTGTGCAAGATGGCTTAGTGTTGATCTAGCTGGATTTCAGGGAGAGACACAAAAAACAACCTTCCAGGCTGTTCTGCCATCTTGGCCCCTCCCCTCTATATCTAGATCTTATAAATTTTGCATCCCCAATACTTATCTTCCTTTTACCTTGACAATATTGTAATTTATTAAAGAGCAAAATGTTTCTTCATGCCATTGGTGTATGTTGCTGTGTTCCTGGCCACTCTTTTAGCTTTTTATTTAAGATCCCAACAAGATTTCATTGTTTCTTGAATTCTATCCTTCTGTCTTGTCTATACCTTTTGGACTCTTTTTTTGTGTTATATCATTCTCTGAGCTAGACATGAGTCATAACAGCAATATTGTGTCGGTATATTCATTAAGCACTTCAGGCTAATTGCTCTGTTTTAAACAATGATACACTTTGTTTTACAAAGTTCCACTGAATGATTGTATATATAGATAATGTTGGTGAAGTAAACTTGTAAATTAACTATGAATTACAGTTACATTGTGTGGTTGGGAAGAGCAATGATTAAAATGAAGAAAATAGTCTATTTCTCTGTATAATCCATGTTTATGTGACTTTGTACCTATGATTCAGAAAAATGTTTGAGATTTAAAAAACTACAATACTTTATTTACCTGTGTGTGAACCTTTAATATATTCAGGAACAGAATAAACTGGATACGTGAAGCATTTTCTCTGAGTTTAGAAGTTTAGTGTTAAAACTGTCTTTGTTATCATGCACATTTTCATTTGTAATTGAGTCGACTGACTACTTTAGAAAACATTATGTTGGGGTGCCTGGGTGACTCAGTCAGTTAGGCTTCTGACTTCAGCCCAGGTCGTGATCTCAACAGGTTCGAGCCCCGCGTCGGGCTCTGTGCTGACAGCTCAGAGCCTGGAGCCTGCTTCAGATTCCGTGTTTCCCTCTTTCTGCCCCTCCCCTGCTTGTGCTCTGTCTTTCTGTGTCTCAAAAATGAATAAACATTTAAAAAAATTTTTTTTAAGAAAATTTAATGTTAAAGTTGGAAGAAACCCTTCATTTCTTCAATCATTCATTCCCCTGCTCCCTTTATCTTCAGCCCCACTCCAAGTGATTTTTATTCCTATCACTTCACTAAAATGTCTCAAAATCAATGTCAACCATTTTCTACATGTTGACAAAATCTCTGATTTTATCTGTCTTGACCTCTCGGCAGCATTACTCAGGGTGGGCCACCCTTTTGTGTGTTTTTTTCTTATTTTCCACAGCCACTCCTGTCTAGTTTGCTGGCTACATAGTCTTTGTATGTCATAATCACTTCCAAGTGGGGGATGCCCCGGGGCTTGCTCTGGTTATCTGCTCTATTTATACCCACTCCCTAGGAGACCTTAATTTGTCCTGTAGCTTTAAATACCATATGTATTGTTGACACTCAAAATTCTGTCTCCCCAGGCCTCTCCCTGTGAACTCAAGCCTTACAGACACATAAGCCTACTCAATCTCTCTATTTAATAAGTGCAAATAGAATTTTGTTGTCTCCCTATCAAATTTGCCACCCTGCCTGCCTCTTACACCATACCATCTCTCTACAGGACACTGGCATCACGTACCTGCTTATGCCAAAAGCAAGAATTTTGCCTTCCTTTATCTCATTTATTCATTCCCTCCATCAGTGTAATATGATTGTTGATAAACTTAGTTTTAAATCTGTCACCTCACTGCTCACTTTCTATTTGTCCCAATGTTTTTTTTCCTTTTTTCCTCATTGTCTATCTTATTTTGAAACAACTGAGTATTCTTTTAATGATTCTATTTTATCTCCTGTATTGGCTTATTACCATAAGCCTAGTTTCCTATGTTAGTGGTTACCGTTGCACATAAGGTATATACATTTTTAACTCATCACAGTCTCCCTTCAAGTGATACTGTACCACTTCATCTATAAGAATCTTACGGTAGTCTACTTCCTTCTCACTTTTCATTGTTTTTATGCCACTGTTGCCACACAGTTACTTTTAACATTACAAACTTCATGATATTAATTCATATCATTATTTATTTTTAATAGATTATTATTTTCTAAGAAACTTAAATAATAATAAAAACTCTTAATATTTACATATGTAGTTAGCTTTTCTGGTGCTCTTCAGTCCTTGGTTTGGATGAGAACATTTCCATCTGGTATCATTTTCCTTTGGGTTGAAGGACTTCCTTTAATATTTCTTATACTAGAGATCTGCTAGTGATAAATTTTTCAATTTTTTATGCCTGAAAAAAATATTTATTTGCCTTTGTTTTTGAAAGATTTTTTGCTGGATATAGATTTATAAGTTGACAGATTTTTTTTTTCTTAGTACTTGAAAGATGGTATTCCAATGTCTTCTCCCTTGAATTATCTCTAGTGAGAAATCCGCTGTCATCATTATCTTCATTCCTATGTTTGTGATCTACATTTTCCCTTCTTTTAGCATCTTTTAAGATTTTTAACTTACTGCTGGTTTTCATCAATTTGGCTATGACGTGCTGTAATGCAGTTTTCTTTATATTTCTGATAATTGGAGTTTGTTACACTTCTTGGATGTGTGAGTTTATAGTTTTTATCCAAACTAGAAAGTTTTCAGCAAGTATTTCTTTGATTATTTTACTTTTTCCTTTTCTTTTTGGGGATCCCAATTGCATATATATTAGAGTGCCTGAAATTGTCCCACTGATCACTGATTTTCTTGTTCATGTTTTTTTCAGAATTTTTTTCTGTGTGGTTCATTACGGATAATCTCTATTGCTGTATCTTCATGTTCACTAATATATTTGTTTTTCATTGTGTGTATGCCATCAATCCTATTCAGTACATTTTTGTCTCAGACATTGTAGTTTTCATTGTTAGAAGTTTACTTCAGGCCTTATTTATATCTTCCATGCTTCCACTTAGCATATTAGATATTTCCTCTAGATTTTGGACATATGGAATTCAGTTATAATAAATATATCTGCTAATTTTTAATCACTGTAAGTTTGGGGTCGTTTGTAATTGTTTGATTTTTCTTCTTGTTATGGGTCATATTTTCTTGCTTTCTTGCATGAATATTATGCTAGATAATGTGAGTTTTATATTATTGGATGCTGGATATTTTTGCAATCTTAACAATATTCTTATACTTTGTTCTTTTGGGTTTTCCTTTTAAGATTTGTTAGTATAACCAGAAACAAAGGTTGTTTCGATGGCTAATTGATCCTGAATGCTGAGGCAAAATCCTTCCAAGTGTCCTACCTCATGCTCTTTGAGTTATGGGTTTTCTAACTTGGCTGGTGAGAACAAGCACTATTCCCAGCTGTATGTAAGCTTCAGTTATTATTTCCTCTAATGTTTTCAGGTCATCCTTTCCCTAGCCTTGGGTAGTTTCCTCACATGCTCTGATTAGTATTTAGCTAAAGACTCTAGGGGCATTCCATGCATATCTCCAGCATTTTTTCTTGTGTCTGTATCTTTCTCATCTATAATAACACTGCCTTGTAATTTCTAGCTGCCGTGGCCTCTCTAGGTTCTCAGTTCCATCTTTTCCACTCACAGAGTATGCCAGACTTCACCTGGGCTCCCCTTCTCTGTGTTGCAATTTGGACAGTCTCTTCCCTTAAGGCAATAAGCCACCTATAAGATTACTTGATTGGTTTCCTGTGTTTCAGGTAACAATATTTGTAATTGCCTAATATCAAACATCTTAGAAATATTTGTTTTATAAACTTTGTCTGGATTTTTAAAAATGATTTTTGGCAGAAAGGCAAATCTCGTCCTTCTGACTCTAGCTTGGCCAGAAATGGAAGTCCCTTGATTCTCATCCTTATTTTTTATTGGGTCTGGTCATTGTGTTTGCACATTTTTATAGAAATCATTTGAGGCATATGATTTTGTTACTTTCCTCCAGAAGGGATTACATTTGCTTCTCTCAGCATCTCAGGGCACTAGCAATCTGAAATCACCTTAATCGAGCTTCAGTTGTGATGATTTGTTGCTGGATATCAGTTCCTATGATGCCTCATCTAATTCTAGTTGAGTTTTAATCCCAGAGTTCTGCCTTTTGGAGTCACAACCTCATGGGAGTTTTCTTTACTAGCTTCCTGACCCTTGGAAATGATCCTTTGAAAGACCGATGGACCTTTGATTTTAACTCTTGTTACCTATTGTTATTATCTTTGAAGAGTTGGGCTGGATTTTTGGTCCATCATGCTAACCTCTGTATTTTAATTATTGTATTTAAATAATTTACATTTAGGTTATGTATTAATATTGTTAGGGCTTAGTCTGCCATATTATTACTTGTTTGCTTTATTTTTCATTCCAATGTTTATCATTTTTTACCTCCCTTTGGTTATTTAAACATCCTTTAGGATTCCATTTTTATTTATTTATAGTATTGTAGAGTACATTGCTTTGAATAATTATCTCAGCTGGTGCTTTAGGTATTGCAATAAGTGGTTGTACACACACACACACACACACACACACACACACACATACACACACTTTATCATTGTCTCCTGGTATCCATGTTCTACCATTCCAAATAATGTGTAAAAATCTCATTTATATATAAATTTTCTTACTCTTTCCACTTTTTAGG
Source organism: Paguma larvata (assembly GCA_030068075.1). Taxonomy (NCBI): domain Eukaryota; kingdom Metazoa; phylum Chordata; class Mammalia; order Carnivora; family Viverridae; genus Paguma; species Paguma larvata. The sequence goes on from CM057837.1 coordinate 32,861,725, forward strand.
GAGTTTTTAACCATGAATTCGTCAAATGTATTTTAACATCAATCTTATTCTACTGAGACTCCAATGATATGAATGTTGGGTTTGTGTTATTGTCTCACAGATCCCTGAGGCAACGTTCATATTGTTTTGCAGTCTCTTTTCTCTTTGCTGTTCAAACTGGCTGATTTCTATTTGTCTGATTGCATTACTTTGCAAAAGCTGCCCCATGATGGGTGGCTTAAACAATACAAATTTACTGCCTCACAGTTTAGGAGTCTGGAAATCTGAAATCAAGGTGTTGGTAGAGTTGATTCCTTCCAAAGGTTATGAGAAAAGATCTGTTCCAGGCCTCTCTCTTCTTGACTTGTAGATGACCATCTTCACATTCACATGAAATTCTCTCTATATGCATACTCTGTGTCTAAATTTCCACTTTTTTTATGAGGACATTAGTCATACTGGATTAGGACTCAGTCTAATTGACTCATTTGAACTTGATTATCTCTGTAAAGTCTATCACCAAACAACTTTACATTCCGGGGTCCTGGGGATTAGGACTTGAACAGATGAATTTGGGGGGTACACAATTCAACCTATGACATTATCTTCAAGTTCACTTATTCTTTCCTTTGCCATATTCATTCTGCTATTGATCATTCCAGTAAGTTTTTTTTATTTCAGTCGTATTTTTTAGTTACATGGGTTCTACTTAGTACTTTTTTAATACCTTACTTCTTTGATAAGGTGTTTCTGTGTTTCTTATTTGCATCAAAAGAATTTACTTTTACTAGTTAAATCATATTTATGCTGGCTTCTTTAAAACGGTTGTCAGATAATTCCAACATCGGATGCATCACAGTGGTGGCATATGCTAATTGTCTTTTCTCACTCATTTTGAGATTTTCTAGTTGTTGGTATGACAACTGATATTCTATTGTATCCTGGACATTATGTTAAAAAATTTCTGGCCCTCATTTAAGTCTATTTTTGACAGGTTGTTACCTTGTTTGATTGAGCATACAAGTCATAACTCACTTTTGAGGCTACAGTTCCAATGATAATTTAGTTTGGGGAGATTTTGTAATGCTCTTTTGGTTTGCTTGATTTGTCTAGTGCCATTGGGGCTCCTACTAATCCTTGACGGTTCCCCTGCAGTAATGAAAGGCACTTCCTCTGGCCAGGCTGCAAGTGACTTTAGATGAGAGATGAGGGCATCAGGGATGGAAAGCACTTTCTGGTGGTATGTCCTTTGTTGGCAGCAGGACTCCTTGTTGGTCCAGGGGAGGAATGTACCTAAGATATCTTCTGCTGCGAGGCTGTAAGTTAAGTATTCCAGGCCTGGGTCACCTACTGCCATGAATGAGTGTCTGTAATACCCTGCAACAGTGTGTTGTTTCTCCAGTTCTGGTGTACCTAAGCAGAATAACTAACTCTTCTTACCTTTTATAGTTGTCCTATTATTGTCTCTTGCATTATTTCCAGCTGTACTTAATGGTGTATTAGTCAGAGTTCTCCAAGGACACAGAATAACAGGAGAGATATGTAGGTATAGACACAGATACAGATACAGATACAGATATATAGATCAGGGAATCAGGGAATCAGGGAAGTCAATGATATAAATCTCAGAACAAGAGCAGAAGATGAAATGCTCCAGCAGTCAAGTTTACATATAAAATTAACTATCATCAATGGAGAGGAACAGGGAAAGTCATTTATGTTATCTTATCCAGATCCAAAGTCATATATTAATTTTTCAAAAAATTTTTTTTCTGTTATTTATATGGATTTGGGGTGGTAGGTAACATACACGCACGTGTTCAGTATTCTGTCTTCCACACCACCTTCCTAGGTTGGAGACTGACACTTGAGATATTTTCTAATGCATTTTTTTTCACTCTGGCGTTGCTTGAGAATAACTATGTGTATGTTTACATGATGTTTGAATGGATATTTGTTGCTGTTATAGAGTATCAATAAGGGAACCTCTGTGAGCATCCATTTGTGCACTACTGAGAATTTGAAGTGTGGAAAAACATAATTAATGAAGGAAGTTTATAAAGTAAAGGATTAGGAATTCCCTAGGAATGAATATGATTATGTTTTGTATTCTTTGGGGGTATTTTATTTTCTCCATCTCTTAATAGTTCCAGTTAAATATATTTACTGCTTCACTAGTAAGAGTGTAAGCTCCCATGTATTTCTCTTCCCTAGGTATGAATACATTAGTCATTTTATTAAAATGCAAAAATTTTTCTTTATTAGCCAGTATTGGTGACAAGGCTGTTTCTTGTTTAAAGATGTTTATTTTTACTGAACCGACTGGAATTATCAATAATTCCTGTTCACAATAAGCAATGTAAAAAATTTTAAATAATTCCTTGAGTCCTAATTATGTATAAGATATCTCACCTGACAGCAACTAACACAAATGGCTCCTGTATTTAATTTTAACATCACGGGATTGCTTCATCTGTCACTGTTTGGAATCTGATCTGGGAGAAAGGAATTTCAAAGGTTGTTATTAAAATCACTTATGAGTCTCTGAGATAAATAGTTACATGGGTTTCATTTGGAAAAGCAGCATGCCATTTTAAGTGGCAAACTTTAATTGGCAGAAATAAAATTTTATATAAATCAATTAACAAATGTGTGAGTACCTCTTATATGCCTTGCGTTCTGACAGTCTGTGGGAAGTGCTAATAGGGCAAGTATGTTCCATTGCTCACAGCCTGAGTTTGGAGATAAAGAATGCACATATGAAATAGTTAACTGAGAGTCCAGGCCACTGACCATCAGTAAAGAATGAGTCCAGGGAAGGAAAAGCCAAGTAAGTGCTGGAGAAGTTAAGAAAGGCTTTTAAGAACAGGAGAAATGTAAACTGGGATTTGACAGAAGATGAGTTTTGAAATGGAATAATAGAGACAAGAAACACACTGAGGGAGAAATGACAGGCTAGACCCAGAATTGAGAAGGAATTTGATTAATATTTCCTAAGCAAAAAAGACCAGGGTACTCAGGCAGTGGGTGAAGATTTGGGGAAGAGAGTTGAGGATGGCTCATTATTAGAGCAAGTCTGGTGGGGAATTTCTTGATATCTTAAAAAAATCAACATGTTTATCAATTGGGTATGTGAATTCCTTGACTTTCTAGTTTTGTGTTCCCAGCATCTGGCCCTCCAAACTTTTAAATTTTAAAATCACTTAAGAGTCTCTGAGATAAATAGTTATTTAGTCAATAAATTAACTATTTATTATAATATTTATTTTATATTTATAATAAATATTTATTTTATATTATAATTATAATATAAATATTTATTGACAAATAGTTAATTGTCAATAAATTAACAAAGAATAATGGAGAATCTTAGCTTAGTTATTTCTTCACCTCATGGATTTCTTCACATTCATGGTTCTCCTCCTCCCCCTCCTCCTCTTTCTTCTTTTTCTTTACCACATGTTCTATTCCTGCTACCTTGAACCCAGCCTTCCCCAGCCTTTGTACTGAATGTGCAAAGCTACTTTTATGTGAGACAAGCTCTTTCATGTTAGGATTTTGAGTCAAAAGTTCTCTTCTACAATTCTAATATGGGTTTCTACTTTTCTTCTTTATGACTCATTTCCATGATCATTTTCATTTTATCTCATTGTTTATAGAAAATCCTTGCTCTAAAAATCCAGCTCTGAAATATTTATTTTTTTAATTATAAGGTTTTCACTTAGAATTTTAGGTTCACAGTAAAGTAGAGAGGAAAATGCAAAGCTCTCATATATCCCCTCCATACACACCCTCAAAGTCTCCCCCGCCATCCACATGCCACACTTGGGTGGTACGTTTGTTACAACTGATGAACAGACATTGACACATCATAATCACCCAAAGACCATAGTTTACATTAGAATTCACTCTTTGTGTCATATTTTCTGTTTTGACAAATAATGACATGTATCCATAATTATAGTATCATACAGAATGGTTTTATTGCCCTATAAATCCATTGGGCCCCACCCATTCACTCTTCTCTCCCCCCAAAACTCCTGGAAATCACTGATCCTTTAATTGTGTCTATAGTTTTGCATTTTCTAGAATTCTGTATAATTGAATCATACAGTATATAGCCTTTTCATATTGGCTTCCTTCACTTAGTAATGTACATTTCTTTATATTTCCTCCGTGTCTCTTCGTGACTTGATAGATCCTGTGTTTTAGAACTGATTAGTATTCCATTGTCTGGATGTATCACAGTTTGTTTATTCATTCACCTATTGAAAGACATCTTGGTTACTTCCAGGTTTTCGCAATTATGAGTAAAGCTGCTATAAACATCTGTGTGAAGATTTTTGGGTGGACAAGTTTTCAACTTCTTTGGGTAAGTATCAAGGAGTGGGGTTGCTGAGTTGTATGACAGAGTTGTTTACTTTTGTAAGAAACTACCAAACTGTCTTCCAAAGTGACTGTAACATTCTGCATTCCCACCAGCAATAAAGGAGACCCTTTTTTTCATCATCATTTCATTCAAAATATTTCATTAAGAAATATGGGGTGCCTGAGTGGCTCAGTCAGTTAAGCACCTGACTCTTGATTAGAGCTCAGATCATAATCTCACGGTTGTGAGACTGAGCCCCACATCCAGCTCCGCACTGAGTGTGGACCCTGCTTGGGATTTGGGATTCTCTCTCTCTTCCTCTCCCTCTCCCTCTGCCTCTCTTTCTCTCTCTCTCAAAATAAATAAAAAATTAATAAACATTTAAAAAATCCTAGGGATTTTCATCCTTATGATTTTCATTCATCCTTATGAAAAGGATGCTCCTTTTTCATAAATAAATAAATAGTAACCAAACACCAAGAAACCAACCTGTAAAAATTAACAGTTCCTTGATGTTGGAGATAAGGCATGATTTATCTTCTTGATCCAGCACTCTGCCAAATATGTGATGGTTGCAGGATGAAATTTACCAATTTGAACTCTTTTATTTTCTTTGCAGAATTTTTTCCTTAGGCATTAATGCCACCTGAGTTGATTGGCTCGACATTTTCAGTGCTGGTATGTCTTATCATGGAATAGCTGTTGTTGTTGTTTTTTTCTTTGAACTAAATTATCTCCTTTCTAGTTCTATCTATCTAAAGAAGTAGTCAGTTTATCCAGTTTAGTCATCTCCCAATCAAATTAATTGTTTGGAGTTCGAGTGGACAACACATTCACTAGAAACCACACCTTGATCCAGCTGTAGACAGGAACCTAAGTTCAAAGGAGTAGTGATATCCCTCCTCGTTCTAGAACTATAGCAGCATAATGCTGTGGGATATGTAAGCCTTTATTGCACCATTATTACTATCTATCATTGCTTTGGAAGCAAACATGATAATTCAGTTTTAATTTGAAATAATTGCTTTCAGCAAGTTTATTTTATGCCGAACCACATAGGCTTAGTTTGTTTCATCTTCTGTTGCCATAGGAGCAAATAGATTAATACAATTGTCTGGGCATGGTGCAAATAATTTCTTTGATGTATTGTTTTTCATTTGAGAATGGAAAACTTGTCAATTTGAAGTACTAGAATTCTGTCACCAACTTTAAATATCATAATTTTGACACCACGTAATCCATCTATCATTATTTTTAGAGATACTTGGAAATTTTAACTTGATTCATTAGCATATAGTCCGAGCTGTGCATAGAATATTTGTGGTTTATTTCTTTCTCATGAATCTTATTGTAATCAGGTGACTGTTCTGTGCGATGTCGATTTTTAAGTACTATCTGTGCAAAAAAGAAAGACAGGACTTTTTTTTCAACAAAATCACAGGGAATCTTCAACATACTGGCAAAGCTTTTCATTTTTTTTTTAACATTTATTTATTTTTGAGACATAGAAACAGAGCGTGAGCAGAAGGTCAGAGAGAGGGAGACACAGACTCCGAAGCATGCTCCAGGCTCCAAGCTGTCAGCACAGAGCCCGTCGCGGGGCTCGAACTCACAGACCGCGAGATCATGACCTGAGCCGAAGTGGGCCGCTTAACCGACTGAGCCACCCAGGCGCCCCCTGGCAAAGCTTTTCAAATTAACTCAGTAGTATAAATAAATCCTTCTCTAAGTTTGAAGTAAAAATTCAAGTTAAAGGTTTTGAAGGGCTACTTCTACACATGCCCATGGAATGATGAGAGTTCCAGAATCTGGTTCCTGCTTTGTGAATCTTGTAGTCAAGTTGAAGACCCCAGGTTTGGCAGCCAGAACAAGGGTGTGAAAACCCTCAGGAAATCTTGACTAACCTTCAAAGGCATTAAGTAGGGGAGAGGAAGGAGAGCAATGTTAGGACTATTTTTAATATTATTAAAACATTAAATGGACTTACTTAGACTACATCTCCAAGACCAGACACTGTATGAATTAAGAGTGCAGGATCAAAGTTCACACTGCCTGAATTTGCATATCCGTTTCACCCCCTCGGTTGGCTGTGGAATTTGGACGATTACTTAGCCTCTCTAAATCTCAGTGCCTCTTTTGGCAAATGAGATACTTCCTAGACCCACAGAAGGATTCAACGAAAATGAAAAGCATAGATAGTGTTTACCCTAGTGTCTGACCTATAGCAACTATTCAACCAGCTTTTGTGATTACTAGTGTTACTTTAACAGACTGTCATATCTGTGTGTTATTCACTGAATTCCACCAGCTTTGTGTGATAACACTGTTTATCTCATTCCGATCAGAAGCAGTGACTAGCAATTAAAGATGATTTTAATTAAAATGGGATAATTAATTCATGTCTTAAAAAATGCTGTGTATTTGATCAGATGTGTCAAAACAAAATTTTTAAAAACAAAAGTGACAGAAGAAAATGAAAAAGAAAGTGGGATTCTTGGTGGAAAGAAGATTGAGGATTTCCAGAATGGAGACAGTGCGGGAGAGGGTACAAAAAAGGGGGGAGGAGAAGCGGCAGGAGGAATGGGATAATAGTCACCATCATAGCCTTATTACTGACCATGCTCCCCTCAGGCTCTGTGCCCTTTAGCCACACTGTCCTTCTTTCAGTTCTTCTAACACATTCTCTTCCTTTACTTTGGGCCTTTTCTCTTGCTCTTTCCTTTGCCTGGAACATCCTCTCCACCCCTGTGCATGAAACTAATCCTTCTATCCTTTTAGTATTTTTTTTTTACTTAAAAAAATGCTTTTATTTATTTTTGAGAGAGAGAAAGACAGAGACAGACCATGATCAGGGGAGGAGCAGAGAGAGGGGGAGACACAGAGTCTGAAGCAGGCTCCAGGCTCTGAGCTGTCAGCACAGAGTCCCACGCAGGGCTCAAACTCGTGAACCACAAGATCTTGACCTGAGCCAAAGTCAGACACTTAACCAACTGAGCCACCCAGGTGCTGCATCCTTTTAGTATTAATTAAAATATCACTGCCTTCCATAAACCTTCCTGATGCCCTGAACTAGGCCAGGCCCTACTGCTAAATTCTGCCACAGCACTGAGCACTTGCTCGGCCATCGGTATTGTTGTATCCACTTGTCCAACACTTACTGTTTTCCTTCCTTGCTCGCTTGTAAGCTCCATGAGAAGAGAGGTTGCCTCCAATGGCTTATTCATCTGGCAAAAGGCCTAACACATAAGTGGTGCTCAGTACTTACAGGTTGGCTCTTGATGGGGGAAGATAAACTTGAGGTCCTTCCATATTCTTCTCCATCTACCTGTCATCTCTCTTGGTGGCAACAGTGCTCAGCACAATGCTCAGATCCCATAGACTGGAGAACACAAAGGACAGTGCCTACCTAGCAAATAATGGACAAAATTTTCCCTCATGCTTTTCTCTCCTACTCATACCATACGTCTATCAATGGCCTCCAGATTTCCCATTTGTGGTGCTGAGGATCTCTCCTATTGGGTTCCAGCAGTGCTGGAAGCTATAATGGAGAGCAGCTACTGAGAACCCTGAGGTCAAAGCAGTAAACCAGGGACTTGGGAAATCTCTAAGGATATTCATTCATTTATTCTTTCACTCAGCAATTATTGAACAATAATAATAGCTGGCACCTATGGAGTGTTTATCTTGAATCATGTCACTTAATTCTCACCATGACCTTATGAAGTAGACACTATTAATAACCTCTCCTACAATAAGAAAACTGAAGAAAAGTCAGTAAAGCAACTTTGCCAAAGTAACATACATAGCAAGTTGTGAAGCCAGGATTTGAACCTGAACTCTTAACCATGATGCAATTTTGCATCTCATGGGGCTTATTACATTCAATTATGTGCCAAACATGAGACCAGATGCTGCGTACCCCAAAACAACCAAGTCTCTGGCCTTGGTCTTGGGGATCTTGAAGTTCAGTGAGGGGATTCAGGTAAAAATCTTAGTGAGTGTTGTGCTAAAGCCTGGGCTAGTGGGATATATTGCACGATGAAATGTATAGCAAGCCACCAGAGGGTTCATGTCCTGCTACTTGGGAGGATATGGCTTGGCGGACATTTTAATCCAATTTGCACCTGTACAGCCTCAGGCGTTCAAATGAGGGCTTGTGGTAGTTAGGCAATTTATGTTCTTGAGACTGAGGAGGCACGTTAATCCTCAGAACCCCTGGGGTTTTTTCCTTTGGCCCATATCCAACTGCTTCCTGGACATGGATATGTTTCTTGCACTTAAAAGGGAAAACATGGACTTCAGTTTTGGAAGCATATGGTGTAATTTTAAGTTACTAGACCGTTAGTAATGTTCAGGGGAACATTTCCAAAATGTTCCTCTAGGCCTTTGCTTAAAACAACAACAACAACACACTATTCTATGAAACTGCTTAGTGTTTTCTCCCTAAAAAGTGGCTAGTTTGTACATTTTGTGATTTAACATTTTCGAAGACTCTAGTAAAGAGGATACTTATTACCCATGTTTTGCTAAATATATTTAGGGCTATCTTTTTCTGTTCCTTGATCTGGATTTCAGAAAGGTTGTCTATATAACTCTGTAGCATATCTCGGCAAGGCCAACAGAGCAACTGCTCTTTTGTCTCCTCTTCAAGCTTAATAAACATGTTAATGAACATCCATGATAACAATAGATTTTATAATTTAGAAATTAAACACAAATTGTCTGTTGGTAGACCAAGCAACTTGAAATAATGAATATAGTGTGATAAGATACAGATTTGAGCTCTTGACTGTGACTTACTAGCTACTAAACATATTTATTGAGTGTCTGCTATGTACTGAGCACTGGGCTAAGCTCTGGAAATACCAAAGTGTCCAAAACAACATGGCTTCTGATGTTTATGGAACTTGCATTCAATGGTATGGGAAAAGGGAAATAAGGAAGATCAGGCTGGCTGAACGTAATGTAAAGTTGGGAGAGTGGCAAAGATGAAGTTATAGTCGAAGTCTGCAGTGAGGGATGCATTCACACTATGATAAAGATTTTGGCTTCTATTCGATGTGTAGTTAGGAAGAAGCTGTCAGGAAAATGGATTGTTCCAATTCAGACTGCTGGCTGTGAGTAACAGTAATCAACATAAACTAGCTCAAGTAAAGAGGGTTTATTATTGGGCAAAAGAGTTATCTTATGGAAATTCAAAGTTGGAAAACAACAGCCAGCCAGTAAAGGAACTGAAAATGAGGAGTAGAAAGCCATTACTACCGAGGTTGTCCTTTCTCATGCTTTCTCTACTCTCTTGCTTGTCACTTATTTTTTACAAACAGCCTTACACCTGCCCCATGTGGGTGCCACAATTCCAAGACTAGGTGGCCTTTCAGCTCGGCTACTCAGAGCTTAGTGCCTTGGTTTCCCGATTCTAACTTCCCTAGGGTAAAATGTAATAGGCTTCGACTGATATCTCCCTTTTGGGTGGAGTCCTTCATACAAGGTTTGTCATGGGGATTGTAATATGCTATGTAAGCCAGCTGTCCGTCTTTGACCTAGACAGCTAGCTTTGGCAGTATAACGTTACATGGCACATCATAGCTTTTGCCTCTCAATATCTGGGGAAAGTAAGGCATGGAAAGCGATCTTATTAGTAAATTTTGTAGATGTATAAAAAACGTTGCTGTGTCAGCCCCACATAGTTTAGTGAAGGTAAAATGGGATAAGATTTTTGAAAAGTTTTCTGCAAACTGTGAAGGTCTGGTAGAGGTTAGTAATTGCTTTTGCCCACTGACTGCTCCGAGTAATGTGTCAGTATATATACAAGAAAATGCATTAAGGTTCATGAAGAGTCTGGGAGTAATTTAGAGAGGAAATTATTATAATTATTTACCAGCCATATCTCCCAAGACCAGCTCTCTTGATGATCCTGAATACAGGTGGTTAAAGTGATAATTAACTCTCCAAATTCTAGTTGGACCTAATTTTCAACTGTGGATTATGATTCTTCCAAACCCTGTAACATCGTTTGAGGCAATAAGAGGATAAACATCTGAAATGTGATTTAATGACCAGAATATGCCCTTTCGAAAGGGAGGAAGAGAAGTCAATATTGTTAAGAAGATGCAGGCACTTTTTCTTTTGCTAATGAAAGAGATCTCTCCCAACAAGTAGATGGCGGTAGCTCTTATTCTGGAGAGACAAATTGTTCTAGGCATTGAACTACCTATTCAGTGTGAGATATAAACAGAGCACATCCTTTATAAGAACATTTCGAAGATTTGTTTTTTAATGACCTCGTCAAAGCAGAGAAATTGGGAGCAGAGCTGGTGTAACACAGAGCTGCCAGTATGTTAAGAGTTGGTCTTGGAAAACTGACGTAGGCACAAGCCATGGTTTGATAGGTACTCTTACTTTGTTGGGTTTGTTTGGTTTACTTGTTTGTTTGTTTGACTTATACCTTCTTAAGTTTCTAGTGTGAAATAATAGAAGAAACCATGTACAGGAAAACTAGGCCCAAATCTCTGTGTCCTCTTATCTATGGGACTTTGATCAAATGACTGACCATCAATCTCGCCGATGTATCTTGTAAAAAGTTAAGCAAGCCTTTTCCTAGTGTGATGGAATTTTGGCTGAGATCCAGAAGATGGGAAACAAAGGATATGAAATAGTCACAAAATACTCATGCATATTTTAAAAAATGAAGCTCAGGCCATGTATATAGAAGTTGCTAATGATGATTTTTTACAATCATAGTTCATCAACTATTTTAAGTATATATAAAAGGCTATATAAGGGAAACATGAATTTCTTTGAAAAAGAGGGAAATGGAAGAATGTGTTCCCCCACCTCAAGCCCACCACTTGTAGAAGGGAATATACTGCCAAGAGGGATTTTAATTGCTCACCCCACCTGGAAGTTGTGTAGCCAGGGCCCCAGTGCTGCTAAGAGACTAGTGTCAAATGTGGGGGAGTCTCATCAGACACGCATGTCTCCTGTAAGCCTCCTTAGTGACATCTTCCCTGACCATCCAACACTTCAGTTCCCTTTCAGTGATCCCCATATTTCTCTTTTGCTTCATTGCCCTCCATAACATCAGTCATAGTCTAATGTATCATATAATTTATTAGTTCTTTGTTAATTATCTGCCTCACTACTCTAGAATGTAAATTCCATGAGGATGGGATCCTTGTTTTGTTCATTACTGTAATCTGAGTACCTTGAATAGTGCCTGGCAAGTGGGAGGAGCTCAATAAATTCTTGAAGTGAATTAAATTGTGTCCACCAGTGTCCTTTGGAGTTTAGGGCAGGCAGGGTACCCAACTCTCTCAAGGAGACAAATTAGCTTGAGAGGCAATGAGGACGGGGGATAGAGCCAGCCACAGGGGGGCATCAGGATAAGCATATAGCCAAGAGTGTGCAGAAGGTGGTAAGTGGCTCAAGTAGTCACAGAAAGGGGCTCACCAGGAGAATAGCTTCTGGAGCAAGCATGTGGTCAGAGCAGGGCCCAAGAAGGAATGGTCAGTGACCAGGAGAAGGAGTCAGTGACCAGTACCAGGAAACAGAACATGAAGTGGTATCAGCAAGGAGGACTCAACCAGCACTGGACATCTGCCACAATCAGTGGGCACCAAAGACAGATTAAAACTGCACCAGTCAGATGAAATATTCCATGCCCCTCCCTGTCCTCCTCCCTCCTCCACGGCTAGAAGAAATGGAGCCAGTTAGTGACCAGGACGGAAGGGTGGAAGAGAAAGCAAGGGCACAGGGAAGATGCTAAACTCCTCGCCATCTCCTCCTGTAGTTTCCAAGCTTGAGTCCAATGTGAGTTCAGGGCAGGGAGTTTAAATCAATTCAGAGAGTAAAAGCTTGATATTAGGAAACACTGGACTTTGTAAAAAGCCTCCCCTAAGTGAGACTCATTAAATGTGAGCGACGAGAGAAAATGGGGAATCCACTTGAGATTTTACATGAGTTTTAATTCTAAATGGCAGGTTTAAAGGGCCATGGTGGGGGAAAAAGGTTGCTCCCTATTTGCACTCTATTGAGTCAGCACTTCCAATAAGCCTACCAGATGTCAAATAAGTGAGGTGAGTGTACAAGTTGCCCACATCCATAGTAGACCCTCAATACGTGTCTGTGGTTGGTGGTAATGCCATTCCTTGCAGCCCCAGTTGGGTTTCCAACCTCTGCCACACTTTCCTATTTCATTTGCCTATTTCTATATTTATTAGTCTCTTCCATGGAAATTTCCCTGACATCTCTGTTAATTCCAAATCATCCAAAGTAGAGAGTATAATTCTCCCAAGTAAAGACTATAGATTTATCTTCCTTCACAGTCTCATGATTTCTAGTGATAATATTGATGATTTTTCAAGATATCCAACATTACTGAGAACTTATTAAAATACCAGACACCTTTCTAAGCACTTTGCAGGTATTATTTCATTTCATCCTTACCACAGCGCTAAGAGGTAATTAGAGAGTCTGTAGAACTTGCTTGAAATCATCCAGCTCATGTCAGCCGTGGCGTTGAACACAGGGCTAAAAGCAAGAAGGGGAGCCAGCTGGGGGTGCCCCACATCCTGCTAGGGGAGTCAGGCACCCTGTGGGAACAAGTGTTCGTCCTCTACTGCAGGTCTTGTCCCAAGATTCTTTTTTGGTGTTAAATCAGGAGGGTTGATGTAGTTCTTTTCACTGCGTTCCTCAGAGAGAAAGTATATTTTGTAATCTCATCACATGCCTGTAAGATGAAAACCAGCTTTCTTGGTTCAGCAGGTAAAATCAATGCATCAAATAAAAAGCTTTGAGCGTCGATTACTGAATGCAATGGTCCAAACAGAAACTCTGGTTGTCTAGGCAAAAATATTAACAAGAATCCCTTTGTCTGTTTCTAATTAACCATATCTCCAGATCCTCTGCCTTATTCATCCCACTTGGATGAGCACATGATGAATCAGCAGGCAGGATCCAGTTGCTTTTGCTTTGTCTTTAAACCTTCCATGGTCGTATATTCCCAGAGGCAGATCATGGCCCTGGACTGATGGCCACCAGGCTGCTAACTCATAAAAGTGAACAGATTTTATGGTTTAGCTATGGGTAAATGCAAGCTTTGATTGAGGTCTACAGAGGGCTTGATAGAGGTCTACACACTACAGATGCTAAGTTGTACCCACGTATCCCTCTTTCAACATCCTTATCACTACATCTTCCCAATTACTGCCCTATGAATTAATGAGGTGCTACTAAAGTGTGTAAACTCCCCCAGAAAATGAGAAAGTGCTTCTGGAGGAATACTTCCATGGCTATAACTAGGGTGGTAGAATTTTCTTGTTTATAGTGTTGCACTCTACAGCTGATAAAAGAACCTCTGTTATGGTTTGGCCAGTTGTGGAAATGTGGAATTTTTATTAGCTCTGCATGTGTAAGTGATCTCCTGAAACACAGGGCTGCTAATACGCATAAAAGGCACATCCTCAGGAAGACTATGAATAATAATTCATAGTTTTGTTTGTTTATTATTTATGGATCTGCTCACATTATTGGGGAGATGCTGGATCACAGTCTGATTTGAAATTGCCAGTGTGTGGGACTCTGTCTTTCCAAATTCTTCCTTTAGGTTAGAGCATGGAGACGAGATTTGGTTTCATGAACCACTGCTCCTCATCCTTTCCTGCCTAAAATCAGAGCACTCATAAGGTGGCAGAAGAGGCCTGGTGATATATAGCCATAGTTTTTGCTGCAAAACGGAGATGGCATGGTGCAGCGTTCATTTCATCCTGGCTTTTGCACAGACTGCCATGGTGATTAAGAAGAGAAAACGGATAATCCTCTGGAAATGACTTCTGCTGTTTCCTATTCCCCAAGCAATGGTGTTCAGAACACAAGTACATTTCAGGGAAAACACATCAGAAGTTGTTCTCTGGATTTCAGGAAGCATCGTATCCTAACCACTTTGAAAATTCCTTTTGGGTCTAACTATTCTGAATATTTCATGGTTGTATATATTTCATTAATTTCCACTGCCTTTATGGCATCATTTTTAATGCATTGATGGTATTTACTCTGTTCGGTAACTCTTGGTGAACAATGTCAGTGGCAGACTCAAAGCAAGCTAGAAGACCATGTTGGATTTGGCTCACAATGAAAGCTCCTGTATGCTGAGCCCCCTGCTCCATGAGACACAGAGCTAGGCCCTTAAGTATGTCGCATCTGTTCCCTGTCACAGCCAGGCCAAACATGTATGATTATCCACAACGTATTGAGAAAGAATCGTGGCAAAATTTGTGCATATTGGTTTAGCAAAGCCATCTACGAGCAAACAGGCAGAGCTAGGGTTTCATTTGAGTCTCACCAGATGGTTGTCACCTGTTAACCCCCAGAAAGGTTTCTGAATCTCTGAGCTTCACTTTTTTCATATGCACAAATTGGACAATAATAGCAGCTATTTATAATAAATAATAGCTGTTTATTTTCCTGAGATGACATGGAAAGCAATTGAAGTAATATATGAGAAAATGCTTTGTAAACTCTGTGGTGCCATAGATATGAGAGTATGACCATAATGGAGGCATAAGAGACACACATAATCCCCAGGCAGGGTAGATTCCAGAATCTCTATGACTGACCAGAACAAGTAGACCAACAAGGTAGCTAAATGTTATGTCACCTTGCACATAGATTCTTGCCTATATTCTGGCTCAAAACAAGTGTTTTCCTTGCTTTTATGTTATGCATAGCATACGGATTAAAAATTTCAGAGTAAATGTTGCCAACTGTGTTGGTGACCTTCTGACTGATTCTTTCCACATTTCTCTCCTTCCACATTTACAGAGGTCTTTTAATATTCCACTTGTGCAAGTAGACCAATTCCTCCTTTAATTTTTATAACACAAGGTAGAATTAATTGAAAGTATTAGTTATATCCACACCACAGGTTAGGGACACTTTAACACCCCCCAGATCCCCTCCCGCTGAAGTACTATAAGCTATAAGCAGCGGTGATTTTTGGACTATTTTCATTCAGAAGAGCACTCTTACTACCCATCCCCCACTCCACCAGAATCCATAAAACATGAGCCGGCTGCATAATCTCCTGCTTAACTCTATCACTTCTCTCATCACATTTCTCTTTAACACATTCATCAGGACACTGAGCAGAGCTCTGGGTATTTCTTTGGCCTTTGATTTGCACATTAAACTTTCCAGCTTTTGAATTTTTGAAATAAATGGTAATGGTGATGCTGGGGGAAGGACTGAGGAGAAGGAACTTGGGTGGCCTCACACAGACACCCTGTGCTGGATATCTGCATCTGTTTGCTGCTGTCTGTAGCCCCCTTCAAACTTGTCATGAGCACCATTGATGAGAACCTAGTGTAGGCATGACACGTGGTATATTTGAGAACAGCTTACTGCCTGTTTGAAAATGGGATTCATCACTCAACCACTTCTTCCCCCTACCAGTTCTGCTACCCTTAGTCTATGTTGACCATGTAGTGTGGCCATGACATGGCTTATCAAGAAAAAAATAAATGCAACAAAGAAAATCGTAATGGAAACCGAGATACAATTGTAAAGTAGGAGAAATTTTAGAATTATAATGTTAGAAAAAATTATGCCAGTAAATTTGAAAATTGAGATGAAGTGGACAATTTCCTAAAAGAAATTAATTACCAACTAAGTAAAAAGAAATTAGAAAATCCAAGTAGACTTATAAATGTTAATAAAATTTATATGGAGAATGATTCCAAATCTCATCTCCAGCACTTGTATGCAGTACCCTATTCAAAGAGCTTGGACCCAAAAAATTTACACTCTAGTCCCTCTTCCCCAAGGAACTGACATTCCAAGAGACAGAGTAGATGGTATACACATCCTCACATGAAAGGTGAAATGTTATCTGGAACAGTCTGCATGTCAACCTGGCAGTGAGTCTCAACAATAATAGTAACTTTAGCAGGAATGAACATGATGACCATAGTAGGTATCAATTACTGGGCATTTTAGCATGATTTGGGCACTTTGTACACATTGTCTTATTTATTACACACATCAAGCCAATGAAAAAGGTAATATTATTCCTATTTTATGGATGAAGAACTGATACTAAAGGAGATTAAGGCATTTGCCCAAAGTCATCTTGCTATTGATTCGAGGGTCTGGATCTGGACCAAGGCCTAGCCCTAACTTGGAACTTTAGGCTGGATGATCTGATTTAGGAGCAATGTTCTCTGCAAGACACAAGAAGGCAGAGCAGGACACACCATTCAAAGGTGTTTATTTGGGGCATCTGAACAGAAATGTATTTAATAAGTTATTGTGATGGAGAAATTTCTCTATCAATTTCACTGAGGATTGTTATATATCATATTCCTGTTACAACTGGGATGTAATTTCGTTTAAATGTGATTACGGTGACTTTTTGCTCAGGACACTGAGTAAAATTATGCTCCTCCCCCCACATTTAGTGTCAATTAAAATAGACTTTTTTGCTTTCCTCTAGCTTTTCATTACCAGACTTTTATAATACCTCGTCACCTAGGATAATACAATCCTAAAGGCTTGAGATGTCACCTGTTTTGCCTGAATAATTTTTATTTCATTATTACTGTGTGTCCCAGAAATACAGGGGCTGTTAACTATGCTACCACTGCTTTCCCTAGTGCCTGCCACCAAGCCCAGCACACAGTAGGTACGTACTAAATGTGGAATGGATGCTTGCAATGACTGGCAGGGTGCTGAATTTAACAGTCACATGTCTTCTCATAATTAAAAGAAACTGAAGTCCTGAACACAAGGAAGGATATGATTTTTCCCCAAGAGGAATGTTTTTCTGTCTCTGTCTCCATCATCTACGCTGACTTCTCCAGAGATAGAGCCATTTAAAAGAGTACAGAAGTCCCAGCATTGTGACTGAGGAGTGGAGAAATTGGTTGCGGGTGGGGGCGGAGATTGTGATAGGAAATGAGGTTCAGCGTTGCCCACAGCATGAAGACAAAAAGAGTAAAGACAGAGTGTTGGCTGTTTTCAGCATTTTGTAACACTTTTTATGCTTTTGTATGCCACTAGATTGTGGACTCCTTACTGACAGGATCGTGCAGCTAGTACAACACCTTGCCTTAAGGATGCACTAAGTAAACGTTTGTTCAAGTGGCATGAGAAAACCCACCTGACTTTTTTTTTAATGTTTATTTATTTCTTTTCAGAGAGATACAGACAGAAAAAGCATGAGTAGGGGAGACAGAGAGAATGTGAGTGGGGGAGGAGCTGAGAGAGAGGGAGAGAGAATCCCAAGCAGGCTCTGCACTGTCAGCGTAGAGCCAGACATGGGGCTCAAACTCATGAAACATGAGATCATGACCCGAGCTGAAATCAAGAGTTGGACACTTAACTGACTGAGCCACCCAGGCATCCCCACCATCCAACATTTTCTGAGCACCCACTCTAGACTGGTCTCTCTAACATGGTGACTGCCACTGGGGAGGTCATTGCCAGTAAGGACCTAATTGGTTCATGCATGTGAAGATCGATTACAAATACTGAAAGAAATTTTGGGTGGAAGAAAGATTTGAACCAAATGTTTTAAAATTCAAAAACGGCAAGGAAGTTTTGGCAGATAGGCCAAATAAGGACTTCAAAATTACATACTTCCTGCTTTCTAGAATGAAAATCAACCACATCATTGAGTCTTCTGCCCTTCTCCACTTCTCTTGTATGATTGTCTTCTTCTTTTGTCTTTCCAGGGCACTATGGAGCCTAATGGGTTGTTAAACATTTCAAGATTCCTAGAAAAAGGATAAAGAATCCTCACATTTTTAAATGCCTTTTTTCATTCAAAGAGCATGACAAAATTGTAAATGAGCCTGTACAAACATCAAAATGAGATGCAAACACAAAATAGGAGAAAAGGATGGAAGACAGGATAAACAAAGAGTTAGAAACCATGTCTCTAGCAGAAGGGCCACTTCTTTAACAAAACTGAATGGAAGTAGTAAGCGTGAAAGACCATTGTTTGATGGTCCTGAGTTACTTGCTAGACAAAGTAAGTTTTTTTAACTTTTTTTTTTTCATTCTGTAAGTAATCTTCCTCCCCAGGCTCTCCTTTTCCCTATCCAGGCACATACGAGCACATCACCCTAACTCAGGCCAGATGAAGACCCTACACACGACACAGACGGCGTGCATAGCCATGTGATATAGAAGTTAAAAATAATACTAAGTGACAAAATATTAAGGGTACTTTTTAAGAATTTCACTAAATGTATATGAAAACCAGTATTAAAATATATTTTTTCCTAGACTTTCTTAACTTTTTCTAGTTTTGGTACTCCTGCTTTTCTGGTGCCCTGCAGCATGTGTTCCATTTTTGTGTTGGGTATCCTTCCACTAATGTTTTCTTTTTTCTTCACCAAGCTCTATTGTTTATAAGATCATTAATGTCAATCATCTCCTTTTATTTATTGATCTCATTTTCTCTATCTCACATTTTATTTCCCTCTGTTTCAAAAAACATGTGAACTTGGTGCCATCTGAGTTGGGCTATTGCCTTATTTGAAATATTTGCTTTGTATCTTCAACCTACAAGTCTTCTGGAATACAAAGATAAATCTCTCTCCTTCCGTCAGGTTTTTAAACCTTGGAGAATCCTTGGAAGTCATGTAGAATCAATTTCCATTGAGTTCGTGTGTGTATATTTGACTGAAACATATATGGCTTTAGATAAACACCATTTAATGAAGTTCTATGCTGTCAGGAATAAAATGTCGGGAAAGAATGGTTCTACACTAGAAGATTTTAAAATGTTGAAAAATCCTTCATGATCTCTGACCTTTGTTTCTCTCTTCTTTTCCAGAATCTTATCTTCTGTATCACTAAATTGTTCCTCTGCCTCCTCCGTCCTCATTTTTATGGGTTCCACTTAAGTTTGCATCTCAGTTACAGCATTTTTAATTTCCTCCTAAAGTTTAGTTCTTTTATCTCTGCAGAAAGGGATTCTCTGGTGTCTTCTGTGCTTTTATCAAGCCCAGCTAGTATCCTTATAATCATTGTTTAAATTCTAGTTTAGACATCTTACTTATATCTGCATTGGCTAAATCCCGGGCTGTCATTTCTTCCTGCTCTTTCTTTTGAGGTGAATTCCTCCATCTAGTCATTGTAGAGGAAGAAACAACAACAACAATAATAATATTGATAGAATGAAATAAAAATTTAAAAACTTAAAAACATCTAATAAAGGAAGCTAGATCCTAGATGTGTTTTGTTCTGCTTCTTAAGAGAAGCTTGATAGAAAAAAGAGGAAAGATAAAAGAAAAGAGAAAAAGAAATTAAAAATTTAAAAAATAAAATTAAAATGGTAAAAAATTTGCTCTTTCTGTATCCAAGAAACAAAAGAAAAGAAAAACATCAACAACAACAACAAAAACAGAAGCAATAACAATGAAAACAAACAAAAATGAAGCTAGATCCAATTTCCCTTAGAGCTGAAACTTTGCAGCAGTCTATGGTCAGTAGATTAAGCTTATGGAAGTGATTTGTGCTGGTCTTCTGGGGAAGGGACCTGCTGATCTGATTGTCAGGCCAACTTGCCTTAGTGAAGATGTGCCTGGAGGGCACAGAGGGTGGGGGAAGTCAGTGTAATGGCTCTGCTCTGTTCTCCACTTGGTGGCGCCATTTAGCTCACCAGCGTCATCAGTGTTTGTGGGCTAATGGTGAAAATGGCTTCACCCCACTCTGTAGTCTCCAGAGTGAGAAGTTCTCACCCTCACAGACGTGCAATTAGTCACCCTCCTGTGTCCCCCACTTCTATCAGCTCCTCTCCTTCCTCCTGTCTGCGTCTGAGCTGTCAGTTTCAACTGAATATGGATAGACAGAAAAGTCTAATGCAATCTGAAAGCAGCTCTGGCCAGTTGAGAAATGGCACTTCTACTCCATCCCCACTGCCTACAAGAGCATTTCAGAAATGAAGTGAACCATTTGTCCACTTTTTCCAACCAGTTTTATTTTAAAAGAAATGGCCCTTCCACTGAAGACATGGTTTCAACTTTGTTTATTCTGCCTTGCATCCTAGCTCTTTACAGAAAATATCTGCCTATTCTTACTTTAGAGCAAGATTAAAAAGAAATCTAAAACCATCTAGTCGTTGTATCATGCTTTCTTGTTTACTGCGTTTACATATATTATTTGATTATCGTGATAGTATAAGTCACTTTTATATAGCTTGATAATGACACTTTTTCATAAATCTTTAGTGTTAGTGTTTTGTCAGCTCCCATTTATTTCCTCCAATTCATCAGGAACTCTTAAGTTTCAAAGGCACCTTGTGAAATAGGTGTAGCACTGAAGCTTTAGGGAGACTTACTGTGTAAAGCCCCTGCTGGCAGGTTCTAATTAGTGCCTATTATTTTTTCACTATACTTGTTATCTTGACTTTGGTTCCCTCAAAAGCACATCTTGAGATGAGGTTTCAGGTGTAAGCAGTGTATTTGGGAGGTGACCAGGCAGCATTGGAAAGGAATGGGGAAGTGAGTCAGGGAAGATACTAGAGCCAAGAGAAGCTATGATAATGAGCAGTTATCACCACTGGTAACAGGATTTGGTTCTGCTCCTGTAGAAGACTCTAAGAGATACTCAGGACTGACCTCTGAGGGATAAAGAGATATTTGTCCTCTGCATTCTGTCTCTTGTCAGTTGTGAATGGCTCCTCAGAGTTTTACCTGCTTTTCTGGCCTTTCTATGGGGCGGGGGGAGAAAAAAGGCTTTCAAGGAAAGTGGCCTAGTGCTTGAGAAGGAAAGCCATAATTCTGTATGGGGACTGTCCATCAAAGCTGCAATTTGACATTTGGGATGGACCAACAGGAAAAGGTATTGCACTGGCTTTTAGCCATTTAGTTTCTTCAGAATCTCTGCTAACTTCTAACCATCGCCCTATATAAAAGAGAAAAATTTATGATGTAGCTTCATATTGCTTGCCTTTTAAAAATATACTTTATTTTTCCAGTTGGCATTCTCCTTGCAGTCAGCTTCCAACTCATTCCAAACTTCTGTCTGTCTCGGCAGAGCTGTAGAATTTCAAAGCTTAAAAGGACTTTCCACTTTTATTATTTTTTCATTAGCAGATGCAGCTAACCTAAAGTTTTACAGCTTTCCCTTTGTCACAGAAATCCCCCTTACAAAGGGAAATTAAATTTAAAACACATATGAGTAGAGTATTGTCCATTTCCAAAACAGAGCTATAAAGCGACCACATTGTGTGGGTTACAGATCCTATTGTCTGCTTTGCTCTGGGCATTGCCCTGTAAGTCATTCAAAGAATTTCTCTGTCTGATCAGAAGCGAAGAGAAGCGGGGAAAGTGGGCAGGAAAATACATTCCTAGTGACCTTAACATCAGGATATGGCCATTTCTTGACCAATACATACAGAGATTCCTGGCAGTTTCCTCATGCTGAGGCAGGAATGAGGAGAGGTCCAGCATTACTTGGTGAAATATCGGGCATGATTGTCAGAGCTCATGATTCAGAAGTAAAGAGACCTACAATCTGTTCTCCAAGGCTACCCAACTGATTTTTTTGTCTTGCCTGCAATTGAGCTGAGTCAATAGGTTGGAGAAAGCACACATCCTTGCCAAGTAAGAGATGCCCCATTGGCTTGATTTACCTCCCAAAGAAGAAAAGGGGTAATTTAAATGGTGGATTTTCTTGTCTCATACGTGTTCCTGTATCATCAGTGGTTTTGGACCCCAAGAGGATTGCTACAGAAGGCAGGCTTTGAAGATCTGAGGTTCAATTTTGTCTCATTTAAGAAGCTGAGGATCCACTTAATAGGTGAAATCAGTAAAAGGGGAGGTGATTTAAAGAAATGAGGGGACAAGATTCCCAGTACTGTTTTCGGGGGAGAGGGTTCTTTCTATGCACATTGAGAAACAAAAACACTTTTGTTTCCTTGCTATAGAAATTGGATCCATGTTCCTTTTATAAATGATGAATTATTTTTCACTTTCGTCTTTCCTGGATTATCAAGTATATTTACTTAGGCACACGCCCTGGATCACCTGGTGACTAGGAGTGGCCATTAGGATGAGAAGTAGAATTATTAAACATTCACTGCATTTTCTTTTTTAAGTCCAATTTGCTACTTCTTTTTTGTAAATTATATGTAGTATATTGATAATAGTAACAGACTACACTTCTGTTACTAAGTGATGTTAGATAAATAGACTATAGATAGATAGGCAGACGCTTAATTCCTGCAGAACCAATGAGATACTATATTGTTCCCAGGGTATTGACGCAAAAACTGAGACATGAAAGAATGAAGTATTTGCGTGAGGTCACATGACAATTTGATGAGCAGCTGGGAGGGAAATCAAGTACTTTCACGTCACTCTGTGCTCTTTGCCTTCACACCGAACTCCCTTTGTCTAGAGCAGGTATTCTCCACATTTTTATATTCGTAGAGTAAGAATCAAAATGGCCAAGACTTGAGTCTGCTCCCCAATTCCAGTTGAGCAGTGGTGGCTGCCCGGAGGTCTGGTGGAGAACTGCGTCCAGGTGTATCAGGAAAGAGCACAGCAGCCAACCCTGTCAGTGTCACTACCCACATCCCCCTAGCAGTCAGTGCCCAGTGCTCACAGGCTGCCAACTCCTTGCTTAGGGACTTTCTGTGGCCTCAAGCTTGGCAGGCAGTGTGGGCCAGGCAGGTAGGGTGGGCAGAAAGTGCCAGGCCCTTAATACTCCTGGAAACAGTCAAGGACTGACTGGAGTTGATGGAAAATATCCTTGTAGAGGTTCATCTCCAAGGGCATGCTCTCCTGAGGGTCCCAAGTGGGCCTGAGCCCCACCTGCCCACAGAGCTAACCAGTTAATGTGCCATGTACTGGCTTACTTCACTTCCCTATCTTGACTCCTTCTTTCCTTACCATGAGATCAACTCCCAGATAAATTTCTTGTACTCAAATCCTTATCTCGGAATCTTCTTCTGGGGAACCCAAACCTAAGTCAAATACCATAAGCGAGGTTTAACACAGGCACAAACCAGGGAAGTGACTGCTTGCTTACCAGGTATTTGGTATGCAGCCCTCAATTAGGTGTTGAGAATAGAAGACTTAGGTGCACGGACGTGCAACATTATGTTGTTATCTGTAAAATCAGCTCATCATAGCTATCTCCCAGGTTCAGGGGAAAGATATATACATGGTTCTCTTACATGTGCTTTTCTTTCAACAACCTCAGATTGTGTGTATAAGCAAAATTGATAAGAAGCGAGTCTGATGCATCTGTCAAGGATTGGCCTGCAGAAAATCATTCTTCCTCAAAAAATAATATAAGAAGGGCCCTGCCAATCCTGGCAGATCTCAGTCCTCAGGCCTCCAGGGACGATTATTACCATGATGAGATGGTTAGAACAAATGAAGATGGATTTAGTTTAACATGTGTTCTAGGTCATTCTAAATGTAAGAGTACTTTTCAAAACGTGAAGGGTTTAGATAGCATATTATTGGCCAAGTACTAAGGTTTCCAGAGTCATTCCAGTGACAGAGGAGAAGCAACAATCAAAAGGTGTTGGGGGGTGTTGGGGGTAGGGGGAGAGCGCTGGAAACAAACAAACAATAATAAAATGAGAAAGAGAGAGAAGCCTCTAGTTATTTAGCCTCACTAAGCCTCAGTTTGTCCATCTGTGAAACAGAGATAATCAGACTTCCTAGGTTGTAGCAAAGAATAAATGTTAATGTATGCCAGATATGTCATGTTCGCTCAAGACACGCAAGCTGCATTACTAATATTATTACTATTTGGCTGAAACTATGTGAACTGGCCTCATATCATCCATGAGATTATAATTCAGTTTATGTAATTACATCCGTTTATTTGCATGGACTGCTGTAGTCTTTTAATTATGCTCGGGAGTGCCAGAGCTCAACAGTTGGGTCTCATTGCTCTGAAGTTACATTAGCTGTGGCTGCAGATTTACGGAGGAGTAATCCAGTGCGTTGCCTCCAATAGAGGACTGTCGTGAAGTCTATTCATTTCGCGCCGCTGCTGTGAGGCATCTTTAGAGAGGGAGACACGGGCTTCTGTTTTAAAGGAAGTTGGCTTTGCAAATTCACCCTCAAGAACTACTGGCAATCAATTAAATTCCATCTTCACTGTGGAATCTGAGGGCACCTGTGGCGGAAGCAGCTTCTTTGAGCAGAGCAGAGAGGTTCACGTTTGTCCTGCTGCTCCCTGGAACTCATTGGCTTCAAATAGTTTCCTCGAAGCAAATAAGAAGAAAGAACCTGAGGGGGAGGCTGGGATTCTGGATGGTCCGAAAAGGCCAAGGTGACCCCCTCCTTTCCAGGATAAGGACAGCACAACTCACGAGATCACCAAGAGAAAAAGCTCTGTTGTAAGACCACCTGTCATTAGGCAGAATCCGCTGCCTCGTGGGAGCCGTGGAGCTCAGCTTTTGTGTCACCGAGCCGTGCTATCTCTCAGTGCTGTGATGCACAGGAATTACTTGCAGCACGTATTTTAGGATGGTTCTCAGCAGTTTCATTTTTAAATAACATTTCTGTAAATATATTCATTTTGTTGTATTTTTTAAAATTATAGTATAAATTATTGTTGCTGTTCCTTTTTCCCTTATCGCCCTATCTCTCTACACCATCACATATGCGCACACGCACGCCTTTTTATAAAATATAAACATTTGGAAAATAGGAGGAAAAAATGCGTGGAATGCTATCACTCTATAACAGTATTTATTTTTCAATGCTCAACAGATCTTTTTTATATGAAGTTTTACAAAGTTATAATTCTACAAGCATGATCTTTGTGTACCCGGATTTTCATAGAACATGGCATCATAGCAATTTGTCATGTTCCTGGACAGAATGCAATGTTTTCAATTTTGTTAGCAGCATAGTGTACCACGAAGTGAATGTCACCACAAATTTCTGCACCATTTCCCCAGTAGTGGACATTTAAGTTCCTTCCAGGTTGCTCGTTACTGTAACTATGCTATGGGCATCTTTCACAATGTGATTTTTTTTTCCCCCTGTTCTTTGGGCTCTTTCCTTAGGAAAGATCCAACTAGTTGGATAATAAGATAGAATGTGTCACTGTTTAGAAAATGGAAATGAAGATGGATCCAATGAAGGGGACTGAGAAGCAGCGGTCATGAACGAGGGGAGGGTGGCCTGAGAGTACGGAACCCCAGAAGCTGAGTATGACATGCTCATGGTTGGAGTGGTTATTTGTGTTAAACACCGCTGAGAGGGGAACAGAACAAAGACAGAGAATTGACAGTTGGGAATTTCAGGCTCTGCAGCAAGCACCAGGGTAAGCGACCATGAGCTTAGGCAGCCACAGTTCCTACTGTGCCGGAACAGCCTGCCTTCTAGGAGACACATGATCCATAACCACGAAGTAAATGTTTAATTGTAATATGAGACAATTGTGCTGACGGAAAGGAATATAGTTCTATAAGTATATATTTAAAAAAAAAAAAGAATCCGGCTTTCACATCTCATGCAAAGAATTTGATAGACAAAGGAGACAGTAAAAATGAAGGCCCTGCAGAGGCAGAGAGTGTGACACATTGGAAAACTGAAGATCAAGGAGCCTAGAGCCAGGCAGAGGGAAGAGCCATTCTAGGTGAGACTGAGGAGTAGGTGGGGGCCAGATTGCTCCCCATATTGAGACCTATACCCTAGGAAAAGACATGATCAGATGCATAGGTTGAAAAACCGACTCTGGTTACAGCATGGAGAGAGAATGGAAGGTGGACTCAGGACACTATAGTATTTCAGTAGCCGTCATAGAAGACTCCACATAAAGTTAGCAGATACAGAAATTGCCATCTCTCTCTCTCTCTCAAAATATCTTCTACGAGGACTAAATCTGAGGCTACTGTTCATTTAACAATACTGTAACGATCACACAATTGGTGTTACTGGGAAGCATGTAAGGCCTGTGTGTAGAGTGATTTCTTCAAGGAAAACGTGTTGCATACACTCAAAAGATTCTTCCTCTCATCACAAACTCTGAAGCAACCATCATAGCTCTTTACGAGCTATTTGCAGCATGTTGATTTGAAGACAGTATTTTTTCTACCTTTAAGTTTCCGTGTAAGTTCCAGAATTTGGAAATACAAACCTTATGTAAACTTTCTCAATTACGTTCGCCAACTGCAAGGAAATAGTCAGGCTGAAACAATGATGAGGACTGTTGAGGACGTTCTGAAGGAGAGTGATAGAGACTCTTCACAACTTTGACTTCTCCGGTTTCCTGTAACTTAATATTTCACTTTATATTCAGCAAGAGAAAATCAACGGAAATATTAGGACTTGAGGTGGGATGATAGTCCAAACTCTATCTGTGGCAAGTAACTCAAATTGACTTAAATGAAAAGCGGGATGCGTTGCTAGACAACAGAAAAGTCCCTAAGCAAGCAGGCTTGCTTGCAGGTGGATTCAGGAGCCTAAACAGTGTCATCCACACTCAGGTAGTCTCCTTCTTCCCAACCTGTTCTCAGGTGCTTTTGCCATGCGGTCTTCCCTAGAGGTGCCAAGCTTGTGCCGTGCCCGTTTAGCAACCCTAGCAGAAAGACGACTTCTTCCCAACAACTGAACCCAAGTCCCAGTTGAGGCTCTAAACTCATTCGTGAACGAATCACGAGGCCAGAGATGGGTGAAGGGTTCCTATTCAAGGTCAACTGCCCAGGAGCCAGAGTGACATCTTTTCTACCAAAACCTCAGGACCTGTCTTTGGAAGGGGGTGTTTTCCAAATAAAAACAGATAAACTGAGCCTGCAGAAAAGACAGACAGATGTTCATTGCAGGAGATGGTGAAGTTCAACTTAATCTCCACACAATCTTAGATGAAGATTTATTACCAGCAAGCATGTGCTGGAAAGCCGTTCTATGCGCCCCTCCTTTTCTCTTGTTTTAAAAGAATTCATTCATTCACTCATTCATTCATACCCTACTTTTTTTCCAGAAAGGATTGCAAAGCACTTACCAGGGTTCCGTCCCCATGCAAAGTAGTATGAATTAAAGATTGGCAAAAGAAGAAAGATAAAGGTAAGAGAGAAAAGTGTCTTGGTGATACAGAAATGTCCTAGGCAAGCTATTGATCTAGCTGTGGCTCTTTGGAAGTCTAAGAGGGAAGATTTGTCCGTTATCCTGTTCACACAGATCATGATTTCAAACAATCTCCATTCTTCACCATTCCTGGTAACCAGATCAGCCACGAATGTTTCTTGCAAGATGTGATGACCACCCTCACGAGCAGACAACACAGAGAGCAGCGGCCCATTTCACAGTGCCTCTTTGCACAATAACTTCTCACACAACGATGCTCCTTCTCCAGCTTAATTCAGTCAAAGCTGTTCTGAAGGGACCATTTTTTTTAATAATTACATTTTTTTCGGGGCACCTGAGTGGCTCAGTTGATTAAGTGACCAACTTCAGCTCAGGTCATGATCTCAGGATTCGTGGGTTCGAGCCCCACAGCAGGCTCTATGCCGACAGCTCGGAGCATGCTTTGGATTCTGTGTCTCCCTCTCTCCGCCCCTCCCTGACTCATGCTTTGTCTCTCTCTCTCAAAAATAAATAAAATGTTAAAAAAAATTTTTAAGAAATAAATAAAATAATTAGGTTATTTTAAATGATGGATTTGCACTAAAGAGGAATTTGACAATTGTCCTTGACATGATGTGAGTTTGGAGCACATAGGTTCTTAGTACTAGTAATCATAATAGAAGTACCAGTAGTAGTAGTGTCAATAATAATATAATTATTAACAGTTGTGCCAGGTGTGAAATATTTATATGTATGGATTATCTCTCTGGTTCCTCAAAAGAATGCCAGAAAGTCAGGGTACTGTTATCATTATAATGAGGTTTTACTTTATGCAAATTTGAAATAGAAAGGTATAAAGACTATCTGCACAAAATCTGAAATAATGCACTTTACATGCATCCCTGTGGGAAAATTAGTTCTGAATTATGCAAATTTTGAAATGTGAGAAATATGCAGGAATTCATCCCGAGTATAAAATGCTATAGGCCTCTGTTCTCACATCACAGCTACGAACACTTAGATTTAGCTGTCCAATTAATGAAAGGCTGAGCTGAGATTTGAATCCAGCATCCCGAATTGCCTCCTTCAGGGTTGGTATGTTTGGGAAGACTATTGGCCAAATTCGCTTTTAAAACCTGGAGCGTCCTAGCATTCATTACATAACAGACTATTTTTTTTAATGTTTCTTTTTGAGAGAGAGAGAGAGAGAGACAAAGCATGAGCAGGGGAGCAGCAGAGACAGAGCGGGACACAGAATCTGAAGCAGGCTCCAGGATACAAGCTGTCAGAACAGAGCCCGATGCGAGGCTCGAACCCACAAACCGTGAGATCAGGGCCTGAGCTGAGGTCGGATGCTTAACCAACTGAGCCACCTGGGTGCCCCCAAATAATATTTTTTAAACTGGATCATTAAGTCAGTTGCACTGAAATACATGAGTTATTTTCTTAGAAATATACGCTTCACACATGGTAGCAAATAGAACATGGAATGACTACTATATTCCAATAAAAACTCTGTACACAATTATGCTCCCTTGATTTTCAAAATTACCTCCCAAAAGCAGAGAAGGCATACCCACCGGACTCTCCTCAGATGAGAAAGCTGAGGATAGTATCTTGGCGCCAACAACCACTTTTGCCCAACAGACAAGGATGAAAAGGAGCTAGACACTCCTCTACCCCTGGAATTGTCACTGAAAGGAAAGCCAACCCTTTAGTTCTGGAGTCGTCCAGAACAGGTGGAAAGTCTGCATGTTGAGACTTGAGTAAAAGAAAATAAAATCTTACAAGAGCTAAAACCAGTGAGTGCTAATTTAGGTCACATAGCAGAGGCCATTCTTAGCCTCTCACTCTAATGTTTTCCTTCATTGCTCATCTTAAAAACCAAAATGAGGCCCAAGATAGAGAAGGGAGTGACCTCTGATTTAGGCCAGGGCCTGAAGCTGTGTTGTTTGCACTCTGCTGATCGGAGAGTGGAGTATTTGTTTCAAATCTCCAACTCTGGGTGGTGAGATTTTTTTGTTGTATTTGTTTGTTTGTTTTTTAGTAACTTCTCCAGAAGAAATGCCTAAGTCTCAGAAAGGAAATTTAATCCTTCACCAGCCACCACATTAGCTGAAACAGTATTTCCCTGCTCACCATTCGATGTCAGTTAAGTGGGAAGGCCATTACCCTGTGGTTTGTGTTTTGTTCTTTTTGCATGCCCGTGTGACCAGCTCAGTCATTTTGACCCAATATATTTCTGCTGCTAAAGCCATTCTTGCTCCGGCAAGTTTGCTGCTCCCCAGCAAGAGAACAAATTGAAGGTAATGGAAGAGATGAGAAATAATCACACCCTTGACATTCCAGCTTTTGTCTGACTTTTCTTGGTAATTTATTTGGCTGAGCATTTTGTGGCTGGTCAAAAGTAAAATTATGTCCTAGGTTCTTTTCATCCATCTTCAGGAACATCTGAAGGAAAGCCTTAGTCTTTACTTTGTTCGAGAAGTGATTTTGCTATCCTGATGTATCGTGGCCTTGCAAGGCAATTAGTTTAGATAAAGTAAGGTCAGCTCAAAGTTTGAATAGAAAAGGATAGGGGAATTGATTAATTGTTCCAGGAGTATCTCTGCAGCCAAATAAATGTTACGGTCATTTAAAAGCAACAGGCTTGCGCCCAGCTTCTCATTCCTTCTGGATCCTTGCCCAGTAAACTGCTTTAATTAATGACGGATCTCTACTTTCCAAATGGTTGCATGTCTTTGAAATATCCAAAGTCCAACTGCTGGATGTTATGTTTCAAGACAGAAAAGGGAAACAGCTCACCCCTTTAAAACCAATCTTTACCCAGAGTCACAGGAGAGCAGGTATAAACTATCACAATTCTTTAAGTAAACACCCGTCAGAGAAGAATGGTGGAGACTGCATTTTGTGGAAGATAGGATAATATGGTTCTACGTTCGATGAAGTTTGGGCCAGATTGATCTGGGTCCAAGTCCCTGTTCTACATTTAATGTTTGACATTGAACAAGCTACTTTCACAGCTATCTATAAGATGTTTGCCACTATTGCCACTGTTTTTATGATAATATCTGGCATACAAAAACTTCTCAATAAATAATAGCTGCTGTTATCATATCTACTATCATTTTATACATAAAATGTGACTGACCGAAGACACCATGAGAAATTCCCTTGTGGCCATAGGTAGCATTCATTCTTTTAACGAGAGGCTTACTCTGATTATCCCACATACCTCCCACGTCTGGAACATAGAATCTCTGCAATGCACTGCTGGTTTCCTAACACCCCCGAGAGCAGGCATAGAAATGGAAACCTGCTCGGCCAGTTTATTTGGTACTGTACTTCTTTCCTGCCCCCTAGAAAATTCTTGACCAGTATAAGAACTTGTCATACAATCATACATACAGAAAAACTGTGAGTAGTTACTAGATTTCTCTAGAATTCTCCGATTATTCAACACAACACCTCTCAAGACTACTGCATTCTTCTTTCCCCATGCAGACTCTTCCCTTGGAATTGTGGTTGAGATGCTGCCACATTTTCATTTTGTTTAAATGGAGAGACAATGGGTTGGATCCTTAGCCCCATAATTCTCAGGAGCAGCCCTGTCACTGAAACATAATTATGACTACTGGCTAACACAATAAATAGTCTGTTGTATGATTATGTCTGTCTGTGTCACTTGTATAATCTGTCCAACCAAGCTTTGGAATGGGAGGGAGACTGGTGGGTAGGTCTATTTTCTGATGGATCACATGACCTTAGGTGGACCTTTGCTCTTGTGGACACTGTTTTCCTATCTCAAAGGTGAAGGCGATGATGGTAACTTCTATGTGTGACCTGTCAGCATGACCCTGAAATAATCACAGATGTCTTCTTCTCCTCAAAAATTAGTTGTGTAGTTCTAGCCATTACTGCCTCTCTTGGTAGTTTTCAGATTCAAATGGACACTCCATGACATTTTTGGATGAGTTTTCAAATGTTTCTATGTTTCTATGGAAATGCATGTTCAGTTGAGTTGAGAGAAAATAATATGACTCATCAGGACTCAGCTTGCTCTCACACATTGTCTTTGATCTACTTCATTTCTTGAGAGTCATTTTTAATCCATGAGCATTTCTTCTCCTCCTGGTGTCCTTTTACCATAAAGGACTGAAAAGATGACTTTGTGCCACAAGGAAAAATAGTGCCGATTGCTATAGTAATTTCTGTTCATTTATTTAACTTTGCCAATTAATTTTTAACTCCCAGAGAATATTTTATAGATAACATTAGGTGGTCCTGGCAGGTACACCGAAAGCTAAAAACTTTCATGACCTAAAATGTCTTTGAAGATTTTACTTAATGGTGTTTTCTTTTTCTTCTTTTTTTCTTCTTCACAGCCTAAGATAGAGTAATGAAAGTTTATATTTTCATGCTATTTTTTTGTGTCTCTTACCTTAAGCCAGCTTGAAAACACTCAATGATCATTTTTTTTTTAAAGCTCACAGTCTTTAGAATCAAGCAGACTTAGTGTGAAATCTCAGCTCTACCATTTTCTTTCTTTGATTGACCAACTGACTCAGCCTCTCAAGGACATATAATTTCCGGTTTGGCCGCTCTGGAAAACAGTATGGAGGTTCTTCAAATCGTTAAAAATAGAACTATCTTTTAACCCAGAGTTACACTACTCCATATTTACCCAAAGGATACAAAAATACAAATTTGAAGGGGTACATGCACCCTAATGTTTACAGCAGCTTTCTCAACAATAGCCGAACTATGGAGAGAGCCCAAATTTACATGGACAGATATGTGTGTGTATATATATATATATCATATCATATATCAAAAGTCCATATATATAATATATAATGGATAAGAATATATATAATATACATATATATGTATATACATAATAATATATACATTATATATAATGGAATATTGCTTGGCTATCAAAAAGAATGAAATCTTGCCCTTTGCAATGATGTGAATGGAATTAAAGTGTATTATGCTAAGAGAAATAAGTCAGAGAAAGACAAATACCATATGGTTTCACGCATATGTGGAATTTAAGAAACAAAACAAATGAACATATGGGAAGGGGAAATATTGTGATAAGCACTAAGTATTGTATATAAGTGATGAATCACTGAATTCTACTTCTGAAACCAATGTTGCACTGTATTTTCACTAACTAGAATTGAAATTAAAAAAATTTTAAGTACCAGTAATTCCTTCATCTAAGTGCTGTTCTCAAAAATAAATAAAGCACCAGACATAAAATGCACAGCCCCTTGTAATATCAACTAACAGTTTCTTAAAAAACTTTTCTCAGAGAATGTTGAAGGTATTTGACTGAATTGACCTCTGTAATTTTTGAGAGGTTTTTTAGAACATGAAATTAAATAATTGCATTTTTTTAGGATCAGAGTTTCTTAATTCTCTGATTTTATTTTAGGAAGAATTTGTTTTGTTAGGGAAAAGGCACTTTAGAAAGCCTTCATATCTTTAACAGTCATTCTGAAAACTTTGTATTGAATTTCCCTGAAAACATACATATGTTTAAAATTTGAAAAGAAGGGGAGAATATTTGGCAATAGTGTGTTTAGAGATTTGATCAAAACCCCAAATATTTTGAAACCTAATGCAACCCATACCTAGATTGTTTTTAGTTACCCAAAGTCCAATAATTTAATCTCTTAATCAAACCTCTTGAAGTTTCCATTTCTAAGTAAATGAAATGATAATAAATAACGAGCCAAAAAAATGAAGTGCACCCATTTAAGGGAAATATGTGGGAAATTTGATGGGAAATGAATGCGAGTTTGAATAAAACGAAAATATCATTTGTCTCCTTTGATTTTCAGCTCCAAGTAAATGAAGGACTGAGCAGGAGCCAGCCTGAGTTCCTTGGATTGAGTTCTTCTGTCCATGGCAAGTAGACAACATTTGTTCAGGGATAAAGGGAGGCTTGGGGGAATTTAAAGTCTGTTAACCTGACCATGACTGCCTATGCAGGCATAAACTCTCCTCCCAAAGACTGTTATATTTTATGTCATGCAATCACTATTTCTTCCTTACATGGTCTAAAAAAAATGTAATCTGAATAATGTGTGGAGTAATTGATTGTACCTGATGGAGTCAGCTGGCAGTGATGATTGAAAAGCATATTGTGTGTCAGGCCCTGGTCAGGTAGGACATAATCTCCATCCTGGAGAAAATTGTAGTGTTGCAGGGTGACAAGTAACATTTTAATAGGGAGTGCATAGCAAAGCACAGCAATTAAATAATGGCTGTTACGAGATCATGGAGCAGCTCAGTGCGGTAGGGAGAGGACAGACTGGCAATCACAAGAATTGGGTTTTCATCTGAGTTCTATCGTTAATTAGCTCAACAGATTTGGATATGTTATCTTGTTTTTTTGCTCTTCTGTCACCCCATCGTGAAAATGGATAAAAAGACCGGGGAACTTCTAAAATTTTTCCACGTATTTTCTATCCGTCTCCCTATCTATCATCTATATGTATTTCTTTTTCTTGATGGAAAGAATTCTGTAGTAGTTCAGGAAATCAGTGAGTGGGATTGAAACCCTTCAAAAGATGAACTGATAAGAAGGGGGAAATGTCCTATCTTGCTATCTTGGTAACAGAGAACCAGTCTTCTCAGTTGGTCAGTTTTGATCCTCACCATGACAATCACTGTCCTCATAGACATGGCACAAATGAATTGGAACTAATGAAGTCATGTTCCACTAAAAGGCAACACAGCACGCTACCTTCCATATCACTCCAAGTAATGGTTTTCACCGAATTCATTCACTAATCTTCCTTACCAGGAAACAAGACCCTAGATGGAGATACAATGCTGTTTGCAATATCTGCCCTTAAAGACCCTTCATTTTTCTGAGGCAAACAGAAGTTTATCCATGGAGTCATATATTACTTTTTTATTGCCTTTTTGGTGGAGTGTGACAAACATACCGAAAAGAGCGCAAATCGTAAATGTATACTTCAATGAATTTTCGTAAAGTGTGCACATCCTTGCAACCAGCACCTAGAATTTCCCCTCAGGTCCCTCCAGGTCACTGGCCTCCACTCTTTAACCAGACTTCTATCATCAGAGATTCTGTGTGTGTGTGTTTGGGAAGTGTATGTAAACAGAGTCACAAAGTATGTATTCTTTTATATCTGCAATCTTTCTCTCGTTATTATGTTTGCGAATTTCATTCATGCTGTTGCGTGTAGCAATAGTTTTTTATGGGCATATGTACAAGTTGCAGGTAGCGTGTACCTTGAAAAGAAACTGACTGGTCCTAAGGTTCAACTTTAGTAACTACTGACCACCAACCAGTCCAAAGACAAATGTTAACATGGCTATGGAACAGCCACACGTTTTGCGCGCTGCTGGTGGGAGGTGCTATTTAAGTAGGTATGCAGTGCTATTATGTTGTGATGTTAATTTGCATTTCTCTGATGACTGAGGAAGTGGAACACCTCTTTATATGTGTATTAGTCCTTTCTGAAGTGTCTAGATATATCTTTGACCCATTACCCCTAATAACACTCAGTTAGCTATATTTTCCTAATTGACCTATGGGAGTTCTTTTCTTTGTCAGAAAACTGCGTCATAAATATCTTCTTTCACTCTCTCACCTGAAATCTTATATTTTCATTGGTGTCTTTTTATGAAAAGAATTTCTTAATTTTAATGTAATATGATTAATATTTTTTCCTTTTGCTTGGTGGTTAGTGCTCTTGTGTCTAAATTAAAAATTCTTTGACTAGCACAAGATCACATTATATTCTCTCATGTTTACATTTTCTATCTGGGATTAGTTTTTGTGTATTGTGTGAGATAAAGGTCAGATTCATCTTTTCTACATGTATTTCCAATTGATCTATTAATTGAAAAGACCATTCTTTCCCCATTACACTGGAAGTTTCACCTTTGTCACAAATCAGTCTGTTCCTAAATTCTTATTCCAGTCCATTGCTCTGTTTGTCTATGTCTATGCCAGTGGTATTCTGCATTAATTACTGTAGCTTTGTTAAGATGTGATTTCTGAGGACACAAGACTTACACCTTTGTTGTTCTTTATGAGCAACAAAACATTTTTTAACCCTGTCGTTTCCTCATAAATTCTAGAATCAGCTTGTCAATTCTCATTTAAAAAAACAATCTGGCCTCCAAACTCATTCTATGAGGCCAGCATTACCTTGGTTCCAAAACAAGGCAAAGACCCCACTAAAAAGGAGAACTACAGACCAGTTTTCCCGATGAACATGGATGCAAAAATTCTCAAGATACTAGCAAACCAAATCCAATAATACATCAAAAGAATTATTCACCACAACCAAGTGGGATTTATTCCTGGGCTGCAGGGCTGGTTCAATATCCATAAATCAATCAATGTAATACATCACATTAATAAAAGAAAGGATAAGAACCACATGATCCTCTCAACAGATGCAGAAAAAGCATTTGACAAAATATGCATCCTTTCTTGATAAAAACCCTCAAATCTGTGACATTTCTACACACCAATAACGAAGCAGCAGAAAGAGAAATCAAGGAATCAATCCCATTTACAATAGTACCAAAAACTATACAATACTTAGGAATAAACCTAACCAAAGAGGTAAGAGATCTACACCTGGGAGGGGGGCCAAGATGGTGGAGGAGTAGGGAGACTCAAAGTTTCCCTTGTTTTTTGAATTGAGAGGGACTGAGACAGAGAGATTCTCAACTCCAAAAATCTGGCAGAAAAGGTGTTGTAGCCTAAAGGAACGGAAGGAACCCACACAACGCCCTAGGATCGGGGGTGGCAGGCAGGCACCCGACCGACCAGTGGACCGCTCTGCGCCGGTGCCCATAGCAGAGTGAGAACAGAAACAAGGGGGCAAGTGGAAGCCCCGGGACGGGACTGGGAACAAAGGACTGAAGGGACGCCATTGTTGTCTTACGGGTCCGCAAGCACCAGCCCCAGGAAGTCACCCCCAGAGCCATCCGTGCTGCAGTGGAGACGACCCACCTACACCGAACCACACCCGTCCTCACAGGAGTGACACCTCTCAGCGGGAACTACAGATGTCAAGTTCAGACCACTGCCTGGAGTAACTCCAGGTCATTTCTTTTTTAAATATATGCTCCCCGTTATTCTTCTTACTGATCCCCACTCCTGAGCTGACTATCCAGGGTACTGGCTGACTTAAACAGAATTTTAACCCACTCTCTCAAGGCATGTTCTACACCTCCTTCTGTACTTCCCTATCTCTCTCTCTGGAATAACCAGGCCACATAATCTCATCCGAGCAATTTCTGTCTTCATTCCTTTTTCCTTGCATCAGTCCTAATCCTGATTTCTCTCAGTCTGGATTAAGCCCTTTAGTCACTCTACCTGGGCAAAGACCATTTCCTTCTTACCCCCGCACCTGTCACTATTCTCTCTGTATATGCTCTGCCACCAGCACACTATATACCCTGTCCTTAACGTGTAGCTGGTACTTCAGGACATTGCCCTCAGAGAGTCATTCGTTATTCTTTTTTCTGTTGTGAACTGCTTGTCTGTATCATTTGTTGGTACGTTTGAGTATTTCTGTTTTCTGTTTGTCTGTCAGTCTGTTTTCCTTTCCAGGGCAACTTCAAGAAACAATCCAAAACACATCTAGCCAAAATGACGAAATGGAAGAATTCTCCTCAAAAGAATCTACAGGAAGCAGTGACAG
Source organism: Paguma larvata (assembly GCA_030068075.1). Classification (NCBI taxonomy): domain Eukaryota; kingdom Metazoa; phylum Chordata; class Mammalia; order Carnivora; family Viverridae; genus Paguma; species Paguma larvata. Next base: position 32,898,831 of record CM057837.1, read on the forward strand.
CTCAAGAATTGATGAAAAAAGATATAAGCAACATAACAGAGCATGAATATAGAATGATAATCATAAAACTAATCGCTGGGCTTGAAAAAAGCATAGATGAATGCAAGGGGTCCCACGCAGCAGAGTTCAAGGACCTTAAAAACGGTCAGGAAGAATTCAAAAAGACCTTGGATGAAATACAAGACAAATTGGAAGCAGTCACAGCACGGATTGAAGAGGCAGAAGAAAGAGTTAGTGCAATAGAAGATAAAATCATTGAAAAAGAGGAAGCAGATAAAAAGAGAGAGAAGCTGATCCAGGAACAGGAAAGGAGAATTCGAGAGCTGAGCGATGCACTCAAAAGAAACAATATCCATATCATAGGAGTTCCAGAGGAAGAAGAGACAGAGAAAGGAGTCGAAGGGGTACTTGAACAAATCATTGCTGAGAACTTCCCCAACATGAGGAAGGAAACAGGCATGGAAATCCAAGAGGCACAGAGAACTCTCCTCAGATGTAACTTGAATAGACCTTCTGCACGGCACATCATAGTGAAGCTGGCAAAATACAAAGATAGGGAGAGAATCCTGAAAGCAGCTAGGGACAGAAGAACCTTAACATACAAGGCAGACATAGAAGGGTAGTAGCAGACTTATCTACAGAAACTTGGCAAGCCAGAAAGGAATGGCAGGATATCTTCAATGTGATGAGCAGGAAGGACATGCAACCAAGAATTCTGTATCCAGCTAGCCTGTCATTCAGAATAGAAGGAGAGATCAAGGTTTTTCCCAACAAACAAAAACTGAAAGAATTCATCACAAATAAGCCAGCACTACAAGGGATCCTGAGGGGCACGCTATGAAGTAAATGTTGCAAAGAACACAAACTACCAGAGACAACCTTACAAACATGAAACCTACAGATAGTACAGTGACTGTAAGCCCATATTTTTCAATATTAACACTGAATGTAAATGGACTAAATGCGCCAATCAAAAGACACAGGGTAACAGAATGGATTAAAAAACAAGACCCATCTATTTGCTGTCTTCAAGAAACTCATCTTAAACCTGAGGACATCTTCAGATTGAAAGTGAGGGGATGGAGAACTATCTACCATGCTACTGGAAGTCAGAAGAAAGCTGGAGTAGCCACACTTATATCAGACAAATTAGACTTTAAAATGAACAATGTAATAAGAGATGAAGAAGGACATTATATAATAGTCTCAGGGACCATCCAACAGGAAGAGCTAATAATTATAAATATCTACGCGCCGATTTCGGGTCACCCAAATTTGTAAAACAACTAATCACAAACATTAGCAACCTTATCGATAAAAATGTCCTAATAGTAGGGGACCTTAACACTCCACTCTCAGCATTGGATAGATCCACAAAACAGAAAATCACCACAGAAACAATGGCCCTGAATGACGCTTTAGAACAGATGGGCCTTACAGACATCTTCAGGGTCCTTTACCCAGAAGCAAAGGAATTTACATTCTTCTCAACTGCACACGGTACATTTTCCAAGATAGACCACATTCTGGGGCACAGGGAAGCTCTGAATAAATATAAAAGAATTGAGATCATACCATGCACACTGTCAGACCACAATGCTTTGTAACTTGAAATCAACCACAGGAGAAAGCCTGGAAAATATCCAAAAATATGGAGGCTAAGAAATAACCTACTAAAAGACGAGTGGGTCAACCAAGCCATCAGAGAAGAAATTTAAAAATATGTGGAAACAAATGAAAATGAAAATACAACAATCCAAATGCTCTGGGATGCGGCAAAGGCAGTCCTGAGAGGGAAATATATTGCAATCCAGGCCCGTCTCAAGAAACAAGAAAAATCAATAACACAAATTCTAACAGCACTCCTAAAAGAACTAGAAGCAGAACAACTAAAACAACCCAAACCCAGCAGAAAGAGAGAAATAACAAAGATCAGGGCACAAATTAATCATATGGAGACAGAAAAAGTAGTGGAACAGATCAATGAAACCAAAAGCGGGTTCTTTGAAAAAATAAACAAAATAGACAAACCTCTAGCCAGGCTTCTCAAAAATAAAAGAGAGAGAACTCAAATAGATAAAATCATGAATGAAAAGGGAGTAATTACAACCAATCCCTCAGAAATACAAGCAATCATCAGAGAATACTATGAAAAACTATATGCCACCAAACTCGGCAACCTGGAAGAAATGGACAAATTCCTAAATAGCCACACGCTACCAAAACTCAAACGGGAAGAAATAGAAAATTTGAACAGACCCATAACTAGTGAAGAAATAGAATCAGTTATCAAAAACCTCCCAGCAAATAAAAGCCCTGGACCAGATGGCTTCCCTGCAGAATTTTACCACACATTTAAAACAGAGTTAATTCCTATCCTCCTCAAGCTGTTCCAAAAAATTGAAATGGAAGGAAAACTCCCGGACTCATTCTATGAAGCCAGCATCACTTTGATTCCCAAACCAGATAGAGACCCAGCAAAGAAAGAGAATTACAGGCCAATATCCCTGATGAATATGGATGCAAAAATTTTCAAGAAGATACTAGCAAATCGAATCCAACAGCATATAAAGAGAATTATCCACCATGATCAAGTAGGATTCATCCCTGGGTTGCAGGGCTCATTCAATATTCGCAAATCAATCAACGTGATAAATCACACTAACAAAAGAAAAGGTAAGAACCATATGATCCTGTCAATAGATGCAGAAAAAGCATTTGACAAAATACAGCACCCTTTCCTAATAAAAACCCTCGAGAAAGTCGGGATAGAAGGAATATACTTAAACATCATAAAAGCCATATATGAAAAGCCCACAGCTAATATCATCCTCAATGGGGAAAAATTGAGAGCCTTCCCCCTGAGATCAGGAACACGACAAGGGGTGTCCACTCTCGCGACTGCTATTTAACATAGTGTTGGAAGTCTTAGCATCAGCAATCAGACAACAAAATAAAATAAAAGGCATCAAGATTGGCAAGGAGGAAGTCAAACTTTCACTTTTTGCAGATGACATGATACTTTACATGGAAAACCCAACAGAATCCACAAAAAGCCTACTAGAACTGATCCATGATTTCAGCAAAGTTGCAGGGTACAAAATCAATGTACAGAAATCAGTGGCATTTCTATACACCAACAATGAAGCAGCAGAAAAAGAAATAAAGAAGCTAATCCCTTTCACAATTGCACCAAAAACAATAAAATATTTAGGAATAAACCTAACCAAAGATGTGAAAGACCTCTACACTGAAAACTATAAAAAACTTATGAAGGAAATTGAGGAAGACACAAGGAAATGGAAAAACATCCCATGCTCATGGATCGGAAGAATAAATATCGTTAAAATGGCAATACTACCCAAAGCAATCTACACATTCAATGCAATCCCAATCAAAATTGCACCAGCATTCTTCTCAAAGCTAGAGCAAACAATCCTAAAATTTGTATGGAACCACAAAAGACCCCGAATAGCCAAAGTAATACTGAAGAATAAAATCAAGGCGGGAGGCATCACAATCCCAGACTTTAACCTCTACTACAAAGCGGTAGTCATCAAGACTGTATGGTATTGGTACAAAAACAGACACATAGACCAATGGAATAGAATCGAAAACTCAGAAATGGACCCACAAGTATATGGCCAACTAATCTTTGACAAAGCAGGAAAAAAGTCAGCCTCTTTAATAAATGGTGCTGGGAGAACTGGACAGCAACATGCAAAAGAATGAAACTAGACCACTTTCTTACACCACTCACAAAAATAAACTCCAAATGGATAAAGGATCTGAATGTGAGACAGGAAACCATCAAAATCCTAGAGGAGAAAGCAGGAAAAAGCCTCTTTGACCTAAGACGCACCAAATTCCTACTTGACACGTCTCTCCAAAGGCAAGGGAATTAAAAGCAAAGATGAACTACTGAGACCTCATCAAGATAAAAAGCTTCTGCATGGCAAAAGAAACAACCAACAAAACTGATAGGCAACCAACGGAATGGGAAAGGATAATCGCAAATGACATATCAGATAAAGGACTATTATCTAAAAGCTATAAAGAACTTACCAAACTCCACACCCAAAAAACAAATAATCCAGTGAAGAAATGGGTGAAAGATATGAATAGACACTTCTCCAAAGAGGACATTCAAATGGCCAACAGACACATGAAACGATGCTCAATGTCACTCATCATCAGGGAAATACAAATCAAAACCACACTGAGATACCACCTCATACCAGTCAGAGTGGCTAAAATGAACAAATCAGGAAACTGTAGATGCTGGCGAGGATGTGGAGAAACAGACACCCTCTTGCACTGTTGTTGGGAATGCAAATTGGTGCAGCCACCCTGGAGAACTGTGTGGAGGTTCCTCAAAAAAATGAAAATAGACTTACCCTATGACCCAGCAATAGCATTGTTAGGAATCTACCCAAGAGATCCAGAACTGCTGATGCATAAGGGCACGTGTACCCCCATGTTCATAGCAGCACTTTCAACAATAGCCAAATCGTGGAAAGAGACTAGATGTCCATCAACTGATGAATGGATAAAAAAGATGTGGTATATATATATATATATATATATACAATGGAATACTACGCAGCAATGAGAAGGAATGAAATCTGGCCATGTGTGGCAACATGGATGGAACTGGAGGGTATTATGCTGAGTGAAATAAGTCAGGCAGAGAAAGAGAGATGCCATATGTTCCCATGCATAGGTAGGCTTTGGGAGACCTAGCAGAAAACCAGGAAGGAGGGGAAGAGAGGAAGGGGGAAAAAAAAGCCACAGAGAGGAAGGAAGACATGACATGAGAGACTCTCAAAGAATAAGAACAAACTGAGGGGAGAGGGGGGTGTGGGAGAGGAGAGAGTGGGTGATGGGCACAGAGGAGGGCACTTGTTGGGTTGAGCACTGGGTGTTGTATGGAAACCAATTTGACAATAAGTTAGTATTTAAAAAAAAAAATAGAAGAGGGAATCTGGACACAGAGACACGCCCAAGGAGAAGGCCATGTGATAACAGAAGCTGAGGTTACAGTGAGGGTTACAAGCTGAGGGATGCCAAGGATGGCTGGCAACTGCCAGGAACAATGAAAGGGCAAGGAAGAGCCCTCAGTGAGAAGACGGCCCTGCCCACATCTTGATTTCAGACCTCTGGCCTCCAGAGCTGTTGACAGAATAAATTTCTATTGCTTTATGCCAAAAATAAATAAATAAATAAATAAATAAATAAATAAATAAATAAACAAACAAACAAACAAAAAAAAAAAAAAGATCTACACCTGAAAACTATAGAAAGTTATGAAAGAAATTTAAGAAGACACAGAGAAATAGAAAAAATATTCCATGCTCATGTAATGAAAGAACAAATATTTTTAAAATGTCAATATTACCCAAAGAAATCTACATATTCAATGCAATCCCTATCAAAATACCAACATTCTTCAGGGAGCCAGAACAGACAATTCTAAAATTTGTAAGAAACCAGAAAAGACCCCAAATAGCCAAAGTAATATTAGAAAAGAAAACAAAAGCTGGAGGCATCACAATTCTGAACTTCAAGCTTTATTACAAAGCTGTAATCATCAAGACAGTATGGTACTGGCACAAAAACAGACACATAGATCAATAGAACAGAAAGACAACCCAGAAATGGAACCACAAACATATAGCCAACTAATCTTCGACAAACCAAGAAAGAATATCCAATGGAAAAAAGACAGTCTCTTTAGCAAATGGTGTTGGGAAACACGGACATGTAGAAGAATGGATACACAAAAATAAACTCAAGATGAATGAAAGACTTAAATGTAAGACAGGAATCCATCAAAATCCTAGAGGAGAAAAAAGGCAACAACCTCTTTGACCTTGGCTGCAACAAATTCTTACCAGAAATATCTCTGGAGGCAAGGGAAAAAGAAGCAAAAATGAACTATTGGGAGCTCATCAAGATAAAAAGCTTCTACACAGTGAAGGAAACAATCAACAAAATTAAAGCCAATTGATGGAATGGCAGAAGATTTTTACAAATGACATGTCGGATAAAAGTTTGGTATCCACAATCTATAAAGAAATTATCCAACTCAATACCCAAAACAAATAATCCAGTGAAGAAAAGAGCAAAAGGCATGAACAGACACTTTTCCAAAGAACACATCCAGATGGCTAATAGACACTTGAAAAAAATGCTCAACATCACTTATCATCAGGGAAATACAAATCAAAACCTCAATGAGATACCACCTCACACCTGCCAGAATGGCTAACATTAACAACTCAGGAAACAACAGATGTTGGTGAAGGTGCAAAGAAAGGGAAACACTTTTGCACTGCTAGTGGGAATGTGGAATGGTGTAGCCACTCTGGAAAACAGGATGGAGACTTCCTCAGAAAATTAAAAACAGAACTACCTTATGACCCAGCAATTCCACTACTAGATTACTTATCCAAATGATGCAAAAATGCTGATTCAAAGGGGCACATGCACCCAATGTTTATAGCAGGCAGCACTATTGACAATAGTCAAATTATGGAACAGGCCCAAATGTCCGTGGACTGACGAATGGATAAAGAAGATATGGTATACATACATAATGGAATATTACTGAGCAATCAAAAAGAATGAAAACTTATCATTTACAATGTGGATGGAACTAGAGTGTATTATGTTCAGTGAAATAAGTCAGCCAGAGAAAAATAAATATGATATCATATGTGGAATTTAAGAAACAAAACAGATGAACATAGGGGAAAGGAAGAAAAAAATAAGATAAAAACAGAGAGGGAGGTAAACCATAAGAGACTCTTAAATACAGAGAAGAAACTGGGGATTGCTGGAGGGCATTGGGTGGGTTGATGGGCTAAACGGGTGATGGGTATTAAGGAGGGCACTTGTGCGGATGAACCCTGGGTATTACATGTAAGCAATGAATCACTAAATTCTACTCCTGCAATCATTATTACACTATATTTAACTAACTTGGATAAATAAAATTTAAAATTTTTATAAAATAAAAAATAAATTAACAGGAAAAAATAAAACAAATAAACAAATGATCTGGGCTCTGATTAGTATTGTATTGAATATATAGATAAGTTTGAGTGAAACTGATATTTAAACAGAAAATCTTCTATTTTATGAACATTATAAATTTCTCTAGTTAGATTTTCTTTAATTCTCTCAATATTTAAGAAATTAATATATGAATCTTTCACATCTTTCATTAATCTTATTCCTATTTATTTCTGATGATATAAGTATTTAATTTTATATTATGCTGTTAGTATATAGAAGTTATAATTTTATTTTTATATCTAGAATCTTGCTAAATTTATTTATTAATTCTAATATTTTATATAGATTTAAGTTGACAGCTTAACAGTGGTGATTTACATTATTCAGGGATTTTAAAGAAGCAGAATAAAGTGATCATCTTTTAAGACAGTGCAATTTAAAGGTAGATTTGGGTTTAAGCTCTGACTTCTACCACTTGTAAGCTTGGACAAGTCTCTTATTTTCTCATCTGTAAAGCAGAGGTAACAATGGTACCTACCATATTTAGTTTGCTATTGGAATATAGTGAAATAATTTATGTTAAGTGCTTAGCACGAGGCCTGGCAGGTTAAGCTTTTGATTCAAGTAATGTAAGCTCTACCTATAAGTATTAAAGGTCATTAACACATAATGGTTTTAAGCCCCCTCATCCCCCTGTTGGCTATATTGCTTTCTTTAAAGCATTTCTGATATTATAGGGTCCGTCAAGAAATAAAATGCTCTTAGGCCATAACAATTTTACAAGCACACACCCATTCTAAGACTGCATCAGTTGTGTCAAAAGAAAAAGAAGGAGCACCTGGATGGCTCAGTCACTTAAGTGTCCGACTTCGGCTCAGGGCATGATCTCACTCACAGTTTGTAAGTTTGAGCCCTGCATCAGACTGTGTGCTGGCAGTGCGGAGCCTGCTTGCGATTCTCTCTCTCCGCCCCTGCCGCACTTGCTCTCTCTCAAAATAAATAAACTCTTTTTTAAAAGACTAAGAAAAGGGCTCCTGGGTGGCTGAGTCGGTGAAGCGTCCGACTTCAGCTCAGGTCATGATCTCACCGCTTGTGAGTTCAAGCCCCTGCGTCAGGCTCTGTGCTGACAGCTCAGAGCCTGGAGCCTGCTTCAGATTCTGTGTTCTCCCTCTCCTGCTCACACTCTGTCTCTTTCTCTCAAAAAGAAATAAACTTAAAAAAAAAAAAAAAGACTAAGAAAAAAGAAAAGGAAAAGGAAAAGCTACCTACAGAGCATTACAACCTACCTCTCTGTTTCTCGCCCTTCGAGCCTGTGGAGGAGAGAGCAATGTATTTTTTCATTTGACTTCTCCTAGCTCCTTAGGTAACAGTGAATCCTTTTCTCACTCTGGTCCTGTTTCCTTCAGCATAGAACTAAGACTTCTTGGCTTTTAATTTCCTCCCTATTTAAATGGCAGATGTGAGAATTCCCATCAAGAGAGGAGGCTGAAGGTTCCCTGGGGTTCATTTCTCTAGTTACCTAACTATTCTTAGCATCAAATGGCTCCATCCTTCAATCTCTACTCAACTGGACAGCATAAATGCATAAGATTAATAAGTAAAGTGATCTGAAGTTTAGCATATCAGAATTAAAGTGTTTCTTAACTCTTACAAATTCCAAGTTTATCTTAAGTTCAGACCTGTAATGGGTGTAGGTTGGGGGGCATGATGTATGTAGCATGTATATATGTACATACACAGAATATATATATCATATATGTATGTGTATATGTAAGGATGTATGTGTATGTATATACATAAAGATATTTATATATCTTTACTGATAGATTTAATTTGAAAATCACCTGTGATGATACCTTGTAATCATTCTTTTTGTTCAACCCCCTTCGGAAGATGCAGTCAACCCGTATTTCCTGAGCATTTGCTGGATCAGTGGAGGTATAGCAAAGAACAAGGCCCCAGTCACCACCACTCTCACCCCTGCCAAAATTTTTAAAAAATATTGATTTCTTCTAACCTTTATGCACACACACACACACACACACACACACACAAACACACACACAGAGGAATTTTACAGACTATGTAGAGAATGTCATTAGTAAAATGAAAAGTGGTAACCCAAGTTGAATTTCCTTTAGGAGGTCACTTCCTTTGTATAGCAGGCACAGGGCCTATAATAACTTTAGCTGATTTTTGCCCAGGTTGTGAATGAACTTGACCAACAAGCAAGGGCTTGAGATACAATATGACATTAATGCAGAATAACTCAGATTTCGTCTTACAAATCTAGGTTAGGTAAGAGGTTGCAGATAGACCCTGCTGACAGGCCTGTGCTGAGGTTGAGAGAGTAAGCAGATGTAATCTATTTTTTAAAGAACAGCTTTATGGAGGTTTAATCTGCATACTATACAATTCACCTATCTAAACTGTACAATTTGATGGTATTCACAGATACAGTGCAGCTGTCACCACAGTCGCCTTTAGAACATTTTTATCACCTCTAAGGAAATCTTAGGTATTCTTTAGATACCTCCCCCAGGCCTCATACCCCACCCCATCTCCACACGACAACTAATCTTTCTGACTCTGTAGATTTCTCAGTTCTAGACTTCCGTACAAATGGAATCGTATCATACATGGACTTTTGTGACTGACCGACTGCTTTCACTTAATATAAGTGAGAGTTCATCCAAGCTGTAGCCTGTGTTACCACATCATTCCTCTTTATTGCTGACTAATATCCCAGTGTCTGGATCTTCCACATTCTGTTTATCCATTCATTCTTTGATAGATATTTGGGTCGTTTCTACCTTTGGCTCTTCTGAATGATTCTTCTGGAAACATTTGTGTGCAAGTTTCTGTGTGAACATAGGCTTTCATTTCTCCTGGGTATATATCTAAGAGTAAAAGTGCCAGGTCAAATGGTCACTTCGTGTTTAATCATTTGAGGAATCGCCAGACTCTTTTCCAAAGCAGCTGCACCATTTTGCATTCCCAGCAGGTTTACTCTTCAAAAGATCTCAGAAAGATTTTTTTTTTCTTTCAAAACCTACAAAAAACACAAAACCTGTAATATAGCTGGAATACACTCTGAACCTTAGAATGCACCAATCCGTGTTTTCATAGTTTACCTTTGCGAAGGCTAGATGAACTGAGAGCCAAAGTCTTGACACATGAACTTCTGGAATACATCCTGTTTTTAACTAGGGACTCCCTGTATGTGGATGAGGCATTTGTCAAAAAACGGCAACTGCAGAAAGCGCTCAGGGCTACAATTAGATTTAAGAATTTTCCAGAACTAATGAATTTTGGACATGAACTCCTCATTTCATATGGGCATTGGGGGAGGGGAGGGAAGCTAACATCTTTTTCAGAGAAATAAACTTTCAAGATGAGTGGAGAAAGTTTGGGCGAAATGTTAGCCCCATGCTAAGATTCCACATAAGCTCAACATTTTTTGAACTGTGCTTTGGAAGCATTATTTCTTTTGTGTGTAAAGGAAGTAATTAAATTTAAAAAGTGTGCTGTGGGAAGAGGGTCTGATATAGAACATTTCCAGCAGGAGGGAACATTACAACTCCAATTGAGGCTACAACCCTTTCAAGAATCTCTGCTCATTATGTTTGGCTGGGATGAGGGTAGTATCTTACTTTTTCAAGACACACAAAAAGGAACATTTTGAGATCAAAGGTATTTGCATTGTGCTTGTTTCTCTTTCGGTACTTTTTTTTTAAATCACAATAATTTGTTCTTGGATATTTTCATGTCCTACAAGAAGATAAATTAATTATCCTCTTTTCTCCGATAAATCACTATCTCCTATGATAAGAAAATTGGTTTCCCTCCTGTTTCATGTTTGGGTTAGAGATGTAAATGTCGTAAATTATTCTAGTCTCTTTTTTTTTCTTTTGTGTGAGGAGTAAATTATGCTCCTGATAAACATCTCTTCACTATTACTTAAGACTGATTAGAACTGAAATGCTACAGAAAAGAGATTTACTCTTACTGCTGTATTGAAAATAATTTCAGTGTTCTCTAAAGCAACTGTTTCTGCCATACTTCTTCGAGAAGCAAGTTGAGAAATAAGACTATAGAAAAGATGGAAGGCTTTTCAGATGTCAAAATTTGGATTTCTTCTACCCATTTTTTTAAAAAATAATAAGTTTTAAAGGATATATTTTACCATTGTCTAACATCTTGGAGTCGTCCAATGCAAAAATCTGCATTTTTAGGCAATGTTGTGCTAAGACTAAACATTTTTCTTTTTTAACTAAGACATTCAGACTCTTTGGTGCCAAAAGCAGAGTTCCGGGGAGGGAAAGAAGTTTGCACTCAATGGTCCTCACGCTGCCCAGAGTCAGCAGGGAGGGTTTACTGCTCGGCTTGTGAAAACAGGCTGGGCTTCTCCGCAGACTTCCCAGGCAGTTATAAGAGGTCCATGCCTTGACAGACTCATGGACCAGAGGGAAGATTCTGGGTGGTATGGAGAAAACCTTTTTTTTTTTTTTCTACTAAGACATATCTTGTGAAAGGGGTTCTACTCAGGAAAGATCTCTCATTCTCATGTAATCTTTATTTTTAAATTTTTAAAAATTTATTTAGGTACTCAATACATTAACTTGCTTAGGCATTTAAAAAGAAGAAAAGAATTTATTTTTTTTTTAATTTTTTTTAATGTTTATTTATTTTTGAGACAGAGAGACAGAGCGTGAGCAGGAGAAGGGCAGAGAGAGAGGGAGACACAGAATCCGAGGCAGGCTCCAGGCTCTGAGCTGTCAGCACAGAGCCCGACGCGGGGCTCAAACTCACAGACTGTGAGATCATGACCTGAGTCGAAGTCGGCCACTTAACTGACTGAGCCACCCAGGTGCCCAGAAGAAAAGAATTTAAAGATGACCACGCCCTCCTCACCTCTTGTGTCCACTTATCCTAGGCTCCATGTGTTTAAACGGTGCCTGGAGCAGCATATCAAACAAGGCTCCTGGCTTTAAAAGATTTGGTCTTTGTGTCTTTGGGAACCTTTATAAAATTATGTCAGTGATAATAATGGCTGAAATTTGTTAAACTTATGATGTGAGTTGAACTGCATGTATATCATCTTATTTAGTCCTTAAAACAATCCTAACATATAAATATCTTTATTTCCCCCAATTTCTAGATTATGAAACAGATGAATGGGGAGGTTAGAATATGTGTGTGGAGCAATTCAGCAGTGAATTAGTGTGAGGATCCTGGATCCTCTGATCCTGAAATGCATCATCTCACTGATTCTGATATACTCTTATTAGATAAGTACCTGCCAAGGAAACAAACAATTCAGCTTCTGTAATTTATCAATAAGTCCACAGATATCTATATCCAGAGATATAGTCCAGACTATAGTCCAGAAATGGCAAGGTGACACAGCTAGCAAGGGGCAGGATTCAGACCAGAACCAGGTTTTCTGACCCCAAGACCTTTTCACCCCCAAATCACTTCCTTATCTTCATCCTTTCCATGGAGATACTTAACCTTAGTTCTCTCCCTGTACATCTATAATTAATATGGAGACAACATTGCCAAAACTTCCCTTGTTGAAGCCTTCAACTCTTATATTTTTTAAATGTTTATTTATTTTGAAAGCAAGAGAGAGTGAAAGCAAGGGAGGGGCAGAGAGAAAGGGAGAGAGAGAATCCCAAGCAGGCTCTGTGCTGTCTGCACAGAGTCCAATGCAGGGCTGGATCTCACAAACTGAGACCGTAACCTGAGCAGAAATCAAGAGTCTGACACTTAACTGACTGAACCACCCAGGTGTCCTGCCATCAACTCTTATTTTTAAAATCTCTCTTTGGCTTTAACCAGCAGGGAGATAGTAAGTTGATTTCGAGGGTTCCTTAACACAGTTCTGGGGAAAGCTGGACCAGCTCATTCCCAGCATGGGCATCAAGATCTGATGATTCCTTTCTTTAAGATTCAGAAGAATGGCAGTCTTTTCCCCCTGATTTTGTTATGAAGCTAAAGAAGAGGCAGAGCTGAGCGGGTACGGTTGTGTGAGCCAGAGCTCTCTCAGGAGGTAGTGTAAGCATGGGAAATTTGATTTGAAACAAAACATTGTGATTCCCTACAGCCTTGACTTCTTAGAACCTGTGCATTTTACCTTCATTGGCATTATCCTGGCTTTCACAGTTAAGGGGCAGTGCAAGAGTTAAGAGTATATTAATCAGGAGACTTTGAGTTGCAAGTGACAAAAAACACAATGTAAACTGGTTTACGCAAAAAGAGAAATTTGGAGAGCCCATTTAGGTGACCCCTCCAAGGATAGGGCTCTTTATAAGTTGCGGCTTGAAACATGACTCCTACTGTGACCTGTTGATTTCTTTCTGCCTTTTGCCTTTGTCTTCTGGTGTGTTAGCACCATTTTCAGATGAATTCTTCCTTGTTAAGAGTAAGATGATCATAGCAGTTCAAATTCAAATACAATGGAAAAAGGGAATATGCTTCCCCAATAGCTCAGACGAAATGCTGGGTTTGAGTCTCACTGTTTTATGTGCTCATAATTCAGATCAGTCACTATGGCTAGGTTTCACCTGCTGGAAGACCAGTGGTGAAAGGCAGTGAGGAAATACAGCATTTAATGAAAGGCAAATAGAGTCCTAGACTGGCATTACCTGATCTGGTTGTACTGTTGTGTGGTCTTAGATGCCTTAACTAATTTTCTCAGGCCTGAATTTTGCTCCTTGTGAAATGAGAGACAAAATAACACCTAAGGGATGTTCTAGTTTTTGTATGTGATAGTTTTTGATTTGTGGAATATTCTGTCACTTGAGAGTTAAAGAGATCCAATTGTATGATCCACAAAATAATCTAAGAAGGGTTTTAGGTACAAGTTCAATGTTTTACCTAGAGGAAGGAAGGGGAAGGTGCACCTTGACCATACCAAAAGGGATCCAAACTTAGGGATAACTATCTAGTCAAGTGAAATCAGAAACTGTTAACAGAAGTTTGATGAATAAATGCTAGACAGCTTAAAATGATAAATTTCACTTAAAAAATCAGAAGCCAATATATACTAATGCACATGCTTAAAATTGATATCATACTATCATACATTTTCATAAAGAGATTGGGTCTCCAAAATGCTGGAATATTTATTCAACATAAAATTTCCTTCAGTTATCTGGACAACCAGTATTCATCAAGAATTAACTCATACCTCACCTGTTCTAGGGAAGAAAAAACAAGAAACAACAAAAACTTCTTTGTGACTTTTAACTGGATTGTGTTCTGCATTTTGTCAGTGTAAACACTGCGTCTCCTATGTAATTTATTTCTTTACAACATGAAGCTTCTCTCTACTTCTTTTCATAGATGTGTTTTGTATTCCTACAGGTATAGTCATTCTTGGCCAGGTCTTTTTTTTTTTTTTCCAAGTTTTTATTTAAACCCTAGTTTGTTAACATATATGGTAAAATTGGTTTCAGGTGTGGAATTAGTGATTCATCATTAAAGACTTTATTCTGAGGTAATCTCTACAACCAACATGGGGCTCAAACTCACCACCAAGATCAAGAGTCCCACTCTCTACTGACTGAGCCAGTCAGGTGCACCACTGGCCAGATCTCATAGAAATATTACCACTGTAGGCTGATCATTCCTTCCATTATATGTTACCTCTGGCCGTTTCCTTCAGTCCCTTTTAGATATTCCTCTTCATCTTATCCTTTCATTATTGCTACTCTTCAGGCTGCTGTGCTAGCTCCACTCTCATTTCAGTTTCCATACCGTCTCTACAAAACTATACCCACTCCTGTGGTTTTACTTATTCATTTTCTGGGGACTCCTGAAGCTATGTTTCTGATCCTAGTCTAATCATTTCCTGAAATTCCAAGTGTATTTATATACCAGATTTCTCTACTTGGATCTTTTGTGACCACTTTAAGCCTCCAAAATGAAATTAATGAGTTCTCCCCATCTCTTCTTTTTTTTTTTTTCTCCCCATCTCTTCTTAACCATGCCAACCTGGTTATCTTCACCCAGACTTGCCCATATAAGTAAATACTGTCAGCATCCAGTTGCCCAAGTCAAAACCTGGAAGTCATTCTTACTGCTTCTCATTATATTACATCCAATCAATCATCAAATTTGGTGAATTCTGCCTCTCATATCCCTCTTAAAGTTGCACGTGTCTATGCACCTACTGGCAATACACTAATCCAAAGCCACCATCTTCTCTCACCTGCAGCTCTAAAGGCTCCTATCAACTAATATTATTCCTCCATGTAATCCTTCCTTCCCACCCCCAGGTACCTCAACTATTCTCCTTCCTCATCTCAGAAAGAGTTTTCACAAATGCTGGAAACAAAGTGGACTCTTTCTTAAGAATGAGCAGTGACTTCCCATTGTTAAGTATGAAAAAAAATATTCTTACAACAGTCTTGCATGGTTTATTCTCCAGTGGTCTCTCTTGTGCCAGTCACCTTCCTTCTTTCACTCCCAGCTCGGGTCATTTCAGATGTGGGACTCATTTTATTAAAGGTAGAAACGGCAAGAAAAACAGGCACCCAATTTAAACACACCAAAGGGCTTGAGGAAATATTTTTCATTTTTGATAGAAGTTAATAGCACATTTTAAAATCACATGTTAATCAAATTTTATTAAAACACAGCATTTAAGGGCTATTTTCCTCCAGTCATGATATGCCAAGTTACCTTTCTTGACTTGACAAAGAGTTCCAAAATTTAAGGTGTGAAAGAATCAACAAGGAAATTCTTAAAAATTAAAATACGAAAATAAATAAAGCCTCTAGTATCCAGCCCTGTAGATTCGTATTCAATAGGTCTTAGGTAGGGCCTAGGATTCTGCATTTTAATAAGCTCCCAAATTGACTCTGATATAAGAGGTATGAAAATTATACTCTGAGAAAAGTTTCAAGGGGACCAATATTCTCCTGCTGCATCTAGATGGGTTCCCACGCCCTGACAGCTCAGTGGGGTCATTGAATAAAACATATGTTTTAAGCCTTTTATCCAATGCTTTCATGTGTGTTTTCCTGGATAAGAAGTAAATTCCTTACAAGCCTAGTTCTATTCTGGTCTCTTGCCTCAGGGTGGTGTTCAGTCAATATTTACTGCCCCTGTAACCTTGACCTCTTCTGCATGGGCTCATACCCTTCATTTGTTCTCTTCTATCAGGATAAGGTGATTTTATAAAATGTATATACTACGTATTACACGTATATAATATATACATATATAATGTACATATAACTTACATTTAAATTTCTAATTATATTCTGAACATTTTTGGAAATGTGTTTCTCCTTTGTTCTATCTCTTCCTGTCAGTCATTCATTTAGTAACTATTTAACCCGTGCCTTCTATGCTTTCAGCTCTGTGATGGCCACAGGTAGATCTAATAATGAATAAGTCAAACCTTGTCCCAGTTTCCATGGAGCTTCTACTCCATTGGCAGAGGAGGCCAGGAAATAAGAAGATTGCACAACACCTTCTTTAATTACAGTGGTGGAAGTGCTGTGAAGAAAAAGTATAGGATGTAATAATAGCAAATACCATGGGGGTCACACACCCACAAACTCACCCACACACTCAGGCTTGTCTTCTGTAGTTTCTATAGCCCTTACAGGGAAAAAAGAACCTCTTCGACCCCAACCTCAGATGATGTTAGATTTGGCAGTTGATGAAGAATTTTGTTAACTGCATTGGGTTGTCCTGGATCCTGGAATATCATTTAATGTATAGGGAGAAGTTTAAGATGGTGATGTTTTTCTCAATTTTTTAAAATTTTTTTTAATATTTATTTATTTTTGACACAGAGAGTCAAATTTGATTTAAACGATATAATGCCCAATAAAACACATTTCTGACATAAGATTCTGTAAGATGAAGAAAATATCTTGAACCCGTGCTAGCTATGCATACTGTTGCCTCAGCCTAGGAAAGAACATTTGTTATCTGCTGTGGAATCTAACTCTCCACACTGTACAGTTAAAATAATGACTCAGATGGGCACATGGAGTATATGTGTTACAATTGGGGGGGACTGTGGATGGGTGTGGTGCTTTATTCCTTTTGGGTATCTCGGTTTTCAAGCTTCAAGATTCATGACGTGCTCTCCTAGAGTTGACACTCCTCCCTGAACCCCCTGAAGAAAAGGGGCTATTTTGGGGTGGGTGACTTAGTAATGTTTTGAATCTTTGCAATTATGCAATAATAATTATGGGGATGATGATAGGATGATAGGGAAAGTATGATCTATCTTGCCTGAGTACTTCTTTTCATGAACATTTTTATTTTGCTGAAGCCTCTGTGTATCTCATGCAGATGTGTTCCCTGCTGAGCAGTATGGTTCCAGCTGAGGCTGTGGAGAGAGAACACACCAGCCCCTGTGCTTATGGCCTTGTCCAAAGCAATGGCTCTTTCTTGTCAGCTGGCTAGCAGCCAGATTCAATAAGAGGGCATGCTGATTTCCCAATATAATGCTTTGCTGGGGCTGGAATCAAAGCTGTCAGGAGTAAAGAGTTCTTTCATCTTTCTTTTCTCCCTTCTTGTACATTCAGTGGGATTCAGCAGTGAAAACACGACCAGCAAAAGGCAGAGGCCTTGTTACAGTGTTTAAAACTCATAAAGATAGTTTTCAGATCTTAATTGTCTAAAGATGGCATGGATATTGATTTAAATATTGACTTTAGGGCTGCAAACTAGTTACAATAATTTTCTTCCCTATCTGTTAAGTCTATTGTTTTCTGCCTCTGCAGGATTATGAAGTTCCTATCTGAAAGACTTGCTTGAAGCAAAGAGGAATCCTTGATTTTTCTGGGAAATGGTATTAGCAGTTTCTGGAAGTTATAAGACAATTATAACAGTGATTTAGCCCAATGAGTCATAAAATACAAAAGCTTTTTTAAAAAGGAGCCAACAATATTTTGTTGGTATGGATCTGTTGATTGAAAGTGATAGCAAGCCAACTAATCTGGCCTAAACCAAAAGATAAATTTATTAGAAAGTCCAGGAGTTGAAAATTCCATCAGGTGTGGCTGGATCCAGGATCATATAATCAGTGCTTTGTTCTTCTCCTTCCAGATCTTCACTTTTGCTCTTTGTTGTCTTCATTACTGGACATGTGGTGACCCCTGGCGGCTTAGGCTTGCACATCCTTACACCTATCAAATGGCAGCTGGGGTCTTTCTGGGCCCTAGGAGTCACTCTGATTGGACTAATCTCTGAGCCAATCACTATGGGCAAGCAGATGGAATAAGCTCCTTCTCCAGGCCTGGATCATACGACTACCCTGGAAAATGAATGTGTGTATGAGGTTAGCTGATTAGCGCCACCCAAACCGCATGAACAGAAAGCTCAGAGGGATTCTTCTCCCAAAGAAAACCAGGTTGTCATTTTCAAAAGACAGAAAATAGGACACTGGGCAGATAAAAAGAGTCAATATGCATTACTTGTATCATAGAACATCCAAGGACCCTTCTTTACAGAGCATCTATCCCTACTCTTGCCCTTGCCAACTAGACTTGAGCCATTATGTCTTCTTTTAGGGCCTTGAGTGCAGTGAGCTTCATCCCATCTAAAATTCTCCTCATTTTCACTGCATCAAGCAACTCTACGTTTCCTGAACAAGCCTGTCATGTCCATGCTTCCAAATTCAGCTCTTTCCTTTCTGTTGCCCATCATGATTGTAGTTCTCTTCATCTTTCAAGGCTCAGCCCAATTATCTACTTTGCTTTTCCCTACCCCAAATGCACTTTGTGGTTCCTTTCTCTGTTTTCTCATGGGCCCATTAGAATAATGGTCAAGTTGTAGTTTGGTTAGGTATTTATGCATTGGTGTGCCCAGATAAGCTGCAAGCTCTTTGGGAGTCTGAGCTATGTCTTTGCATCTTTATATAATTAATTGATACAGTCATATCAAAATAACACTTCAAGAGATTTTCTTATGAAGGTAACTATTTTTAGTATTACCTTAATAAGTCCACTTGGAAGGGGTAAATGAGCTAAGTGCTTTACATACATTGTTTCATTTATGCCTCACAAAACCCTATAAGATAGGGATTATTTATTATTATGCCACTCTGTGGACGAGGAAACTAAGGCTCACAGAAGTTAAGAAACTTCCCCATGGTTTCCCAGCTGATAGGTAGTAAAGCTGGAATTTGAATCCACACCTGGTTGATTTCAAACTCTGAGATGTTAGCTACTGTGCAAACTGTCGCCCTGAAATTGTGTTTGCAAGTGGGTAACCACGCAGGTATTATGGATATACCAAGCAGATGCCACTTTCCCACTGTGCCTCACCCCATCCTATCCTCACAGGCAATAAACTCTGCTTTCTGAATATGGAAATCTCCACAGCAACAGATTAAGTGTTGAGATATTTGCGGTGTCAGTTTTTAAAGCTTCTCTATTCCCTAGTTTGTAGTTGATCCACCATAAGCACCCTGGCCTCATAGAATGGGATGGTTCTTTCTGTAATAAAAATTCACATTCTAAAGTTGACGGTATTTTTTCAAAATGCATGTCATTCATGGAAATCATATTTGTTCCTTCTTATGTAAACAAGACAGTCTGACTTGCATCCAGTAGGTGTCACTAGACTTTCCTCCCCTCGCTACAGCTATAACTGAATACAGAGTTGTTCTATCACTAAGCAGCTGCTGAAAGGGACATATGTGATGTCGCATTGCTCCTAAAAGCTAAAGCATCCTAGATGGAGCAGGCTTCTTCCCAGATTGCACTCACCTTTCTCCCTGTCCTAGATCATGGCCATATAGCTCAAATACCAGTACTTGATGCATAAGAGGGATGTGCACCCAGTCCCAAGTGTGGCAGTCTCCATAGACCACTCTTGCAGCTGCTGGCTCCTTGGCACTGAGTCACTTAGAACTGATGATGGGCAGGAGAAGATACAGATGCATTTCGAGGCATTAAGAGGAAAAATATCTCAGACTCAGAAAGTCTGGATTGGAGTGATAGGCCAGGAAACGTTTTTCTTTGCATAGCTAGGGAACCAGAATGCCTTGATTAGGAGTATCTAGCCACTCAACCAACATTTTCTAAATCTCTTCTAAGAACTCAAATGATTATAGAAGCTAAAAAAGGATATAAAGGTAGAAATAGCATGGTTCCTATATTCCTATATTCTAGGATTTTATAGGTCACTGATACCCATTGATTCACCCAGTAGTGATTGGGTTCTTACCGATGAACTGGGGATAGAGTGCTAGACTAGACATGATTCCTGCCCCAATGGAGTTTGCAGCCAAGGTGAGAATACAAACATTAAATAAGTAATGACACAGTACTAGTATGTAGTAGTATGATTAGTAAGGTGACAAATACTATGGGAAAACATAGCAAGGAAGTCTGCAAGAGTGAGTAGAAGGCCTTCTAGAAGAGATTATTTTAAGGAGAGATCCAAAGGTGAGTTGGAATTAAATGGGAATAACAGAGAAAGAGGAGTAAAAAGAAGATAACTGTGTCAGACAGAGGAAAGAGTGTATGTGAAGGTCCAAAGGCAGGATGGAATGAGGTGCCTTCAAAGAACTGAAAGAAAATCTATGGGGCTGGTGGGCAAGGAGAAAAATGGCAGAAGGTGGAGCTGAAAAGATTGATGGGCACGGCCTGATGACACAGGGGCTTCCCTACCACTTTAAGAAATTCAAAATGTATTCAACAGCAGCGGGGAGCCACTGATGGATTTTTAAGAGTTTCATAGTATCATGTGTTCATTTATTTATGTATTCAACAGTATTTATTTCATGCCTATATGTGCCATCGTGCCCAGTGCTAGAAACTAATGGAGATATGAACTACAATGAAAAATTTAAGAAGTAATTATGATTCCAGAAGGAGGAAGACAAGAAAGTCATCTTAGAATGAACAAACCATGCCACAAAAAGCCATTGGACATCCTGGCATGTTTCAGATCTGTTCCAAGTCCTGGAGATTCCATAGTGAATTAGACTCAGTCATTGTCATAAGGGATATTTATAGTGTGCATTTAAGATCATGAAGAAGGGTAGAGCAAGTCAGGGATGAGAAAGAAAATTTACAGTCAATAGAAAGACTTCCTCTGGTAGAGAAACACTGAAAGTATGGCATAGTTAAAGAAAATATCAAGGATCCAGGCACTTTAATGGTGACATTTTTACAGTAATGATCCCATTTTGTGAAAACTGACTATTTCTCACTAAAAGGAACCAGGGCTCCATACAGAAATGGCTGATTCCAGATTATGGGGCATGTTTTCATACCTGATAGAAAAAAAGTAATCGAAGATGAATAGAGTCATATCAAAAGGACACAGGAACCAGCCTGAAGGGTCTCTCACTGACCAAATATGGGACAATTTTAACATCAAACAAATAAACCTCAATTGATAATGACCTCAGTAAATTTATAAAAATCTATAGATTCGTCAGAATAGCTAAAATATATAGCACTCTCCCTATAATAATCCAAAAAACCTCATTGGTCCACATTTGAAATAACTCCTCACTCTGAAAACTGGCAACTAAGGGGAAACTAATTAAACATTTCTTTTGCCTTTCTGGGTATTTCGGTGCCATCCCAACCCTAGTTGGAGAAAGTACTCCCTTATAGAATTCAGTAATAAATTTGTAAGGACCGAAGAAATGACAGCATTAAGAAATCAACATTCTGTCATGTGTAATGAAATTATTAATTTTGGTGCATATTATCAGTAAAGAAAAACATTTTTAACTACATGGAGAATTTTGCAAAGGAGAGATCAAGCTCTTACATCTGAACAATGCATCAGTTTGAGCATTAACCTGATCCTAGCGGCAAAACCAGAAAATTTTCCCACCTGAGCTAAGAGGAAATACACAGCACCACCCATGAGGTATTTGTGGAAATAAAAGGTCAAACCTGAATATAACTGAGGGTTTACCTTGGGGCTAAATGTTTTTTTACAAGACATACAGAGTATGGGGAAACAAATGGAATGCCACCACAAAGAAACAAGCAGAAAAACTAAGAATGTGAAATTTTCTAAACCATTTTCTTCAGTAAGACCATAGAAAATAACAAAATAATAAAATAAAATAAAATAAAATAAAATGAGGCACTGCTCTAGATTAAAAGGTTCTAAGAGACATAAACAAATACAGTGTATAGATCTCATCTGGATACTATTTTAAACAAGACAACTATAAAAAGACATTTTTGAATATCATCAGGACATAGGAATCTAACGGATCATAAAAGAAAACAAAGTTCTCGTTAGTTTTGTTAGGGTTGATAACGGCATTGTAGTTACATAATAAAATGTCTATATGATTTAGAAATGCATACTGAAGTAGAAAGCAGTGAAATGGCATGAGTTCTGAAATTTGCTTTAAAATCCTTGGCCACCAAAGGAGGGGTTGGTATACGAAGCTGGTGTGGCAAAATCTAGGAAATTGTTGACTTTAGATGTAGTTTATGAGTATTTACTGTACTTGTTCCCTCTTCTTTTGTATGTTTGAAATCATTCATGAAAAACACAGTGACCTTGTGAGGCAGGGAATACAGAGGTCCTCAACACACAGGGGCTGGTCCTGGAAGCTCAGGTGATGGCTCATTGGTTATCTACCTTGTCTGGGAAGGAAACTTTAGCGCTGGGAGTAACCCAGCATTGTGCACAGAAATCTTGCCCATTTCCCTAGAACTGGAAAAGAAGGCTATGGTTTAACAATTGGCTCCTAGAGGGAAATTGTTTCCGACTGCCAGGCGGAAGAATGATGGGATGGTACCCTATCTTAAGTATGAGAATATGAAACTCTTTAAGGTGGCTTAAACTTACCACGTCAAATACATGGGCAAAAGTTCACATTTAGATGGTGTCTATAATTTTCTTTTCCTATATAATTCTGAGAGGTTTTCTCTGGATCAGCAAAGAGGTGGGAGTGCTAACACAGCTGAGACATAACTAGCTCTATTTTTGGTAAAATGACACTAACTGGCATCACTGCCTACTGCATAGCAGTCACCCTGTGAGTGGCTTCCAAAAGTTAACTCATTCAATACAACGTAAATTTTAATTAAAAGCAAAACAGTCTCGAGAAATGATTTTAGAAAACTCAGGACCTAAGAGAGCATTGAAAATCTACCGTTTACTTTTCCTTCTCCAGAAACCCAGGGAGAGTGGCTACAGAAACACCAGGTACTTGTGATTCTGTAACCACAGATGAAACTCCTAAACAGGTACCCTAGACTTGCATATTACAGAGTAGACATGAGTAAGAAATTATTGTTTGCAAAAAAAAAGAAATTATTGTTTGCATTGGTTAATCAGTTATAAACATGTTTATGCATAGCTTGTGAGGAAATTCATTCGGATGTGGTTTTGTAGGCAATAGATGGTGCCAAGAACAAAATATGTTCATAGAATGAGTTATTTGAAGAAGTTAAAATATGATCACTATACTGTAGGTTCCATGAGAAATCACATATATCTGGATTGTCATCATATCACCAGTACTTAACACAGTTCCTGGCCCAGACTGCTTTTGCAAGTGTTGGATGGATGGATGGATGGATGGATGGATGGATGGATGGATGGATGAATAGATGAAAATTAAGTTTCTCTCCTCAAAATCTAGTTCAAACACTTGTTTTTTCCTTGCCAAGTAGACCACAGTCAGGCAAACACTGAGGTGGAATTTTGTTGTTTAAAAACTATAAATCATAAAAGGACATAGGTTCTTACATGCATTATAAATTCATTGGTCTTTTCCAAATCTTGGCAAGTGTAGCTAAAACCTGTGCATTGTTCTTCTCATTCATCCTCTGAATTCAATTTGTGCTATAGGTTTGCTCTTCTCTCAAAATCACCCCGTTTCTAATCCAAATATTCACCTGCTAAGCCTGGGCTTTTGGTACCTCCTCAGAACATGCCCTATTCTAGACCTTGATATTTCTGAGGTATTCTATACACTCCTCTGAATTTATTTCATTATTTTCTACCCAACTCTAAATTTCCTCAGACCCCCATTATCTACAGACTACTCAGAACTGTCCAGTCTGGCAGACTCTGTCATTGGAATCCTCTCTCCTAATGCCATTGGCCTTCCGAGTCTGCCTCAACAGGGGTCTCTGCTCCAGCCAGAGTGGCGTTTAGTACTTAGCTCTGGCCACAGCAGGCCATGCAGAAAGAATGAAGCAGCTGCACTCCATTCTTTTTCTTTCCCAAATGTTTAGGCATTCTGTTGAACTAGAAATTCCGCTTGTGATGAATCACACTTATAAACACAGTATGTATACAGTTTTGACAACTCATGTTCTTTGCTAACATTTCTATGCTAACTCCAATTACCTGAAAGGGTCTGTGTGTATAAGGAGAATCTGACTGTGTACTTCTTCATTTCCCATACTTCCCTTCTATGTCAGTCAGCTCGGCTGCCATGACAAAACACTGTGGATTGGTGGCTTGGACAACAGGATTTTATTTTCTTACAGTCCTGGAGGCTAGAAGTCTGATATCGGAGGCCAAGATGGTCAAGTTCTAATAGGAGCTTCCTAAGTTTGGAGATGGATGCCTTGTCACTGTCTACTCACATGACAGACAGAGTTCTAACGTCTCTCCCACTTAGAAAGGCATCAACTCTATTGAATTAAGGCACCCCTTATGACATCATTTAACCTTAATTATCTCCTAAAGGCCCTGTCTCCAAATAGAGTCACGCTAGGGGTTAGAGCATCAACATATGAACTTGGGGAGACATAATTCAGTCTATAGCACCTCCCTATTATTTAAACCACCCATCACTCTAATTGCATGTATGTCATTTTTGAGCCAAAGCTTAAGTTACAAAAAGCCTTATGTATTCTAATAATGGATCTAAAACCAGAAAGGTCAAGATTGAAAATTTGTGATAAGTTTAATTTTTTGGACAGCCTTTTATTTTTGATTTGTAAGGACTCAGAGAGAACTGACACTTCTGTAACTCAAAGAGTAACACTTAAGTCCAGTGATTTTGGGAGCCAACTGTAGCGTCAAACTTGGGTTCAAATCATGACACTTATGAAGGTGTGACCTTGAGTAAATTATTCAATGTCTTTGAAATTTTATTATCTGAAAATGGGAATAATTCCTCATTAGACTGTTATAGAATGGAAAAGGCATGTGATATAAAGTTCTCACCATAAATGCCCAGCACATAGCATATAGTAGAAATTGATGGATGTAAAGAAAAAAAAAAGGCAACATTTATTGGAAATTGACCATGAGACAGATACTATGCTAAGCCCCTTATTTACATTACCTAATTTAATCCTTCAGTATAGTCCTAAGAGGTAAGGGCAGTTATTAATTCCATTTTATAGGACAGTATTGAAACTTAAACCCTAGATCCCAGTTTTGTCTTGTTTTGTTTTTACCAGTCTAACATGTTGCCTTTCAATTGGGAGATTGGACTATATGAGCCATCCCATCTTAAACACTCTAGGATTCAACAACTCCCATGGAATTGGGTGGTGGGTGGAGCATGGGCATCAGTGTCACATGGCCCCAATTCCCCTGGAGAGCTGTCCAAATCCACCAGAGCAAGCAGCCTTCCAGAGCCCTCTGGTCTCACTTGATTCTCTTGCCCAGGTGCTGACTCGCTGTGTTGACTGAACAGGCTGCCACAACTCGGTCCTTCTGCAGGACTGGATGTCCTAGTGGAAGACATTCAGGCACCTTTGTTCTTTTAGGCTACAATCTCCCCTTTCTCTCCCTTTGCCAGGAGAGATTTAATGTAAAGTATAATGTGTGTTGTTTATACTTTCAGTGATGCATGCATTTATTTCAAGATGATGTTCCCTTTGGTTAACTGTCAAAAACCATGATTTTCACAGGAGGTTATTTTTGACTGTAACTGTCTAAAGGAACAGAAAAGCAACTCTCTATAATTACCTTCAAATGCAGAAGGAATTCTACCTGTACCCTTAAGAGAAGCTGAAAGAAATGAGTGCTTTATTTATCTCCACCTGGCTTTGAATGGGCTCTTTAAAAATTGTCTTGGTTCATGCTCAGAACCAGTAAAGCGATATGAAAAAAAATGGAAAAAAATGGTTCCTCATGGGTTTCCTATTTCTCCCTCCACTTTTATATTTTTTTAAGAACATGCAATGTAGTTCTGCCTCTGGATGTACTCCCTTTGTCAACATTATTGCCTTTGCCACCTGCCTTGAAATGGTCCTTCAAGGGTTTTGATAAATCAGTTGCAAAGGTGTCTGGTTTCATTGTGACATCTGCAAGTGCCTTTTCTGAAAGGCTCTTTTTATACTACCTAGAGAAATTCACCTCAGTGAGTCTTTGGAGAACCCTAAAATCAGCTCTAATATATCAGAAAGGGAAAGGGTATTATTTGTCTCTCCTATCTTTACTTTGGAAAGGCACGGAGGGCATTTCAGAGGAAGGAAAGCAAGTAATGAAAGGAAAATGATCATTTTGAGAGACTCCTCAGCAACTGCCTTTTTTTTTTTTTCCACTGGATACTGTGATGCTAAGAAGTTTAAGTATGACCTTGGAGACCTATCCCAGCATTCTTCACTAGTCATTCATCCCCACGGTGGGGGGGAGGGGTCCTTTTTACACCGTAGCCAGGTAAAGGAGGAGATTCTTCAGGGACTTACAGACACTGACCCCCAAACTTACCAACTGAGATTGGCATTTCTCCTTTGAGAGCTCACCTCTAGGACCACAGGACAATCTTCAGAATAGATGGCCACTGGCAAAGTTTGGAGGAACAAAAGGCATTATCTTATTCTCCAGGGTTCTCAGAGCATAAAGCTGTGTATATGGCCACCACATCAACCAAAACAACCTATAGACCATTGGTGTACAATAGAGATCTACAGAACTTTAACCGGGTGACTAGCTTATACCAAATTATATAGATTTTCAGAAATCAACCAATCCTAGGCTGCTCTTGTGATTTTTTCAATCGATGAGTCCTTAAGGGTAAAGATTATCCAAATAGGTGGGGATAGAATTCTCCCCTGAAGGAAAGAGATCAATTGTACTAAGACAGTAATTTGGGGCCAGGGACTTGGGCAATCCATGGGACAGGAGGCAGGAGGGACTTGCTTCTTTCTTGGCCAGGATTCTGAGATGAGAGAAAGCTTGGCCACACTGACACAGACTGAGAGAAAGAGGCACCATCTAATCTCCACTATGAGGGAGCAACAGCAGCAGTAGGACCTCTTGTCTTCAGACTCACTCTTGCATCTGAGCTCTCGCTCCAAGAAACAAGGTCTGAACCTCTGGATGGAGTAGAGGAGGGTTTTTTTCTGGGGACTTCTGGCAAGAGTCAATTCTAGACACAGACTGTAGCTCATGCCAGAACTTCTTCTGACTCAGCCACCAAGGCACATGAGTGGGCTTAAGGTACATGATGCCAATTCAATCTTAAGTTTAAATTGTAGCAATTGACTTCTGAGAGCTGCAAACTCAGATGTCTAGCAGATTTGCCATGTCATGCCCTTGATGTGAACACTGGGAGGAGCAGTGACTAGCATTTGGGCAAGCCAGAACTCAGCCATTCTGGACATTGGCCTTGAAGGAGACAGCTGAGCCCCATTTTTTCTAACTGAATAATAAAATATTCTTCTCCTCCCCTTCTCCTTTCTCCATCTCATCCCTTTTCTCCTTCTTAAGATTGTTATCAACAATACAAATACTGTTTGTTGCCTATGAGCTATTCATTGACAAACCAACAAGGCTTCAAACCTAGTACATCTAAAACTGAATCCATATTCTTCCTCCTTTGGTCAGCTTCTTTACTGAATTATCCTTCTGTACCACCACTGTTTTCTTTCATTCACCAAAACTCAAAATTTCAGTATCCTTTTTGATTTTTTTCCTTGGGTTGGTTCCATGGACATCAACTTCCTATATCTTCTACCTTCACAACATCTCCCCTCCATACCTTCTTTCTCTACCAGAGCCAATAAGAAAGTTCTTACCTTCCTTGCTGCCAGGAGGCCCTAATGTGCCCTTATTGGTTTCCCTGTTATCTGTTCCAGCTCAAATAAATCCTAAACACTTGCCACACAAGTAATCCCCTCATATCATAGTATTGAACACATCAGATCTTGTTCAAAATAATCAACAGCTCACTGTTGCTTACAAGGTTAAATCTAAACATTGTTGATTCTCATTAGTCACTGTGGTTACATTCTATAAAATCACTCTGAACATTGAATTAGTCCATACTGAGCCATTGCTCCCAGGTTCCTGAGAGCTTCTAGTCATAACACTCTTATCAATCCCTTTATACCTAACCTTTTTTATGTGTTTAAAGACCCCTTATTTAATATATATTGTTGATTCATGAACATTGAACTCATAACCAGCAGCACTATAATTCATGCCTGAATGAAGCTTATCTAACACGTATTTTCTCTGTAAGACACATCAAAGCCTTCTCCTACTTAGGAAAACTAAGCAGCACTTCAGCACTAAGCTTGGGGACTATTCAACACTAATACAAAATATCTGGCACTAAATGTTTTGTAAAAAGGACACCTGTTTACAGAATGAGAGCTAAAATGCAAAGACCTTGTTTGACATCAGCTAGGAATGGATGTTAGGTGGCTCAAGTTTTTTTGCTACTCTGCACACCATCAATGACCATGAAAGTACCATGAGTATTTATTTGGGGGTTACAAATAAATTTTAGTGAGTAGACAAATTTGAAATATGGAATGCATGAATAATGAGTATTAACTATACCTCATCTTGTATTTCAAAGCCCCCAATAACAAAGTCACTTTCTCTCTCTCTCTAGTATTATATCCCATTATGTCCCTATATTCTCTTCCTGCTAATACATTCAGTCTTTCTGAATTTACTTAATATTTTCTTTCCCTTTCTTTCTTTGTGCTTCTCCCTATTAGTTGTATCAATTAAGAATTCTTTGGTTGCAAGCAACAGAAATTAATGAGGACAGACTAAAGAAACATAAAGAAACAAACTACTAGAGAGTATTAACAAGAAGGGTGGCTCACAAAGGAGGAACTGGGCAATCAAGAGTCAGGAAGGTTATGTGCCAGGTAAGCTCAGAGTTCCAAGCAAAAGTAGCCCATGGGCCTTATAAGAGGCTATCTCCTGTATGAGTCCACCAAAATTAACTCCCTATTACTCCCCTCATTTTATGCCTCCAAGCTTTTAGTTATTAGGAAAGAAAACCTGATTGGCCTATCTGAATAAGTCATCTTATGCTCAAGGTGCCTCAATTACAGTAGCTAAAGTAAGGTAGAATGATAATTGAACTAATTTGGCTTATTTGCCCACCTTTTGGACAGTGTGGCAGAGTCCTTTATAAGTGTAAGCCTGGGACTGTGATTGCTCAGATAGACAGTAGTCATTGTACTTGTTTTTTTTTTTTTCTTTATCTCCATTGTCTATACTTCTACTTACCCTTCAATTTCCACCTAAATATGACCCCTTTTATAGGAGATCATATGCATATTCATACTCAGCCCTATTTTATAGCTATCTGTAAATATTTCTCATCATTTATTTACTTATTTATTCAGTAAATATGCATTAAGTACCTATGCATACAGAGATAGTGCTAAGCCTCCCCTTCTCTAGAGGGCAGGGATTATGGCCGTTCATCTTGAAACACCAGCAGACACTAATAATGGGCCCAATGTACTCCATCTAGAAATTGCCCATATCCAAGCAGACTGAGTTTATTGAAGAATGAGTTCTCTTGTGAGAGTCATGTAGCTTGGTGTAGTTGACTTTGTGGTCAACAATATAACCAATACTCTGTATAATTCATTGATGCTATAATTTACTTCAGAGTGACCCAGCTAGAAGGATTAGATATATTACATAGCAGAATAAAAATTCACACACACACACACACACACACACACACACACACACACACACGTTATTCTTAATGATTCCAAAGGAAAAGTTCTCAGAGACCTTCATAAAAAATAGCATCAAAAGAGATTATAGAATTCTCTTCTCCAGTTGTGTTAAGATCCATTCATTAATTTATCAAATAGATAATGCATTTTTCAAGAATTAGCACAGTAGTAATAGAGAAAAGGTATAAAATGGTTATACACACATATATATATCAGATTATAATCTGAAGAATAAATTAACATTTAATGAATTTTAATTTTTAATAGTAAATAATTCTAATGAAAAGAAGAAACAGACATAACCTAGTCTTTGAGTTTATGAAGCCACAAAAGCAAGCAAATTAGAACACAATGGAGAGAAGGTAAAAAATGTGAAACTATAGAGGCACTACCTAGATTTGATTTAAGTAGCTATGATAGGAGTTGTAAAGTCCAGCAGACGTGCCCAGGAAATTAAATCCCACAACAGGATGTCATGCTCTCCCTTGTATCTAGATTTCTTTCTGGGCCAGAGGATCAAAATCTGGACTCATAACAAAGAATTTGTTAAAGTTCTTGAGAATATTCAAACCCCTTTTCCGAGAAAAAGCTAGTCTTTTCCAGCAAGCCTGTGATGAAGTGGGATGTGCCTGGATGAGACAGCCAGTCCACATCTTAACCTTCCACTTCAGGAGGCCAGCTTGGCTTTCATGACTGACCAGTCAGAGTACATTTTGGCTGAGAGTCTTGACTGCATTCCTGAGGTTTATACTTTCCCAAATTGACTGCAACTCAAGACCTACCAAAAGCTTGCTTAAAGCAGCTGCAATTTACAAGAAAGTGTCTAAAGGACATGTTAAGAAATATTTTCTTTCCGGGGCGCCTGGGTGGCTCAGTCACTTAAGTGTCCGACTTCAGCTCAGGTCATGATCTCTCAGTCCATGAGTTTGAGCCCTGTGTCGGGCTCTGTGTTGTCAGCTCCGAGCCTGGAGCCTGCTTCAGATTCTGTGTCTCCCTCTCTCTCTCTGCCCCTCCCCAACTCATGATCTGTCTCTGTCTCAAAAATAAAGGTTAAAAAAAAGTTAAAAAAAAAAAAAAAAAAGAAATGTCTTCTTTCTTCCAGGTTCTCTAAATGAAGTCCCTGTTGTAAAGCAAAGTACCTGGACTATAATACCCTGGCTTCTTACAAAAATGTCTTTGGATTTTACCATTCTCAACTTTTACCAACAATTAGCCCCCCCCAAAATTTATTTTTAATCGTATTATTGTCTTCTTCTCTTCAAAAAATTTTTAATGTATTGTCCACTCGATATTCAATGTCCTCTACACAAATATCTACAGGATAAATTCTTCTTTCAGTGGAATTCAAAGAAAAAGTTGGTCTCTGTAGAGTGAATCTGATGTTTTCTTGCTATCAGATAATAAACATCATGCAAACCACCATTTCCCTTCTTGTCCCTTTTTTGTTCCAGAAAATCCAAGGGCTGAATTCAGTCATTGAGTTCATCTACTGTAAAGTCATTCTCTTCTGAGAGATGAAGAGATTTGTACCCTCTTTTCCCCTTCCCTTCGTTGCTCTATTTTGTGCAGTGTTTAATTTTTGAAGCTGTTTCAAATGCTTTGTAATAGGTAGAAGATAAACCCTAAACCATGCAGATCTAATTTGTGATCCTTCCTCCATTAATTCAAACTCTTGTCAAGATCCAAAATCAGGGATAATATCTCCTTGAGTGTTTGTTCAAATGCTGTTCAGCACTGGGAAAAGGGAGGAAAGTAATCTGTGTTTTACTTTCTTGAAGATGCATCCAGTGAGAACATTTGTCTGAGCATCAATAACAATTAGGTCTTAATTGTAAGGATATGTTCCAAGTAACATTCCGTTCCCAAAGGAACAGGTTTGGGTAATTTGAGCCTCAGATTAATTTTGTCCTTTGCCATGAAAGTCATGCTAAAGTGGATACCAATCAAGTTCAAAGTGATGAGGTAGAGGTATAGCCCCTGAACTTGCATCAAACCTTTGGACACTCTTTTCAGCTGATTAAAACCTATGGAAGAGGACCATTATGTGCTAACTGCTATATTATATTGTTATTGCATGTAATTATTTGTATGGTCCATAATTATACAATAATAATTTAATGAATAAGGTTAGTCAGTTCTTGTAACTCTGATATGTTTTCGAACCCTTTGCTAGCCTCTCTCCACATTGAGAATAAAACCTGAACTCCTTATATAGCCTATAAGCCTGGCATGACCTAGCCCCTGCCTAGCTCTCCAGTCTCATTTCTTTCCAGTATTTTCTGACTCACTCTGCTCCATTTATACTCCAGTCCTTTCTGTTTCTTTAACTTCATATTTGCCATCACGGGTTATTATGTGCTTGCTGTTTCCTCTACCTTCCCTGTCTCCTATGTCTAGCTCTTCTAATCTCAGCTAAAACAACATTCATCTTATGAGAAAATGCCCAAGAAAGCTAAGTCTATCATAACACTTAGCTATTTCCTTCCCAGCACCTGTCACATCTGGTCTGGTTTACTGTGTACTGCAGTAGATAATAAGCTTCATGAAGACAGTACCTTACACACAGGCACATCTTGGTACCTAGCTAAGACCTCTGTTCCTTTTCTCAGATTGTTTTATGGATTGATATAATTGGACCTTTCTGATTCTCAAATGACAGAACAATCCACAAATTAAAAAAAAGATAGCACATGAGAACTGGAACATCCTTTAGAAGTAATCTAGTCTTTTAGAGAACAGAATTTAGGCACAGAGAAGTAAAATAACTTATTCAAGGTACACAATGGTAAGACTAGACTGATTTGTTCATTTTAGCCACTCTGACTGGTGTGAGGTGGTATCTCAGTGTGGTTTTGATTTGTATTTCCCTGATGATGAGTGACATTGAGCATTGTTTCATGTTTCCACGAATAGGTGGACTTTGTGAGACTAAGCAAAAACCAGGGGGAGGGGAAGAGGGGAAAGGAAAAAAGACACAGAGAGGGAGGGAGATAAAACATAAGAGACTCTCAAAGACTAAGAAAAAAACTGAGGGTGGGGGGGGATGAGGGAGGGGGGAGAGGGGGTGATGGGCATTAAAGGGGGCACATGTTGGGATGAACACTGGGTGTTATATGTAAACCAATTTGAAAATAAACTATTATAAAATTAAAAAAAAAAAAAAAGACTAGACTGAAACTCTAGTCCATGGCTCTAATTACACTTCAGTAAATGCTCCATTTCCTCATTGCATGCCGCCATTGTTCTTCCAACACATAAACCTTGGCCCAGTTAGGTTGATTGATTTGTCCAGGTGTATGCAGGATTTCCCTGATTTTATCACTGAAAGTCCCATGTCCCATGAACCCACTCAGTACTGTACAAATTGGTTGGTGACCCTAAATGGGTCAGTGTGTATGTTGTGACATCATCCCCAGTGTCCAGTGTGCATGTTGATGCATCCTTCCTCCTCCCACTTTGTGCGTTACTGCAAGTGAAAAAGAGCATGGACAGTACGTGCTCAGATCAACTAAGATAGATATTTCCTCAGAAGCTATCGTTAGCAACAGATCACCGACAAAAAATCAACAAGCCAAATGTCAGAAGACAGGCTTTGAATTCAGAAACATTCCCTTTTGTATCAAGAATGTAGGGTCTAATAGACCATTCTCTTGGAACAAATGTGTCTTAGTCTGCTCAGGCTGTAATAACAAAATACTATGGGCTGGGTGGCTTACACAACAGAAGTTTATGTTCTGACAGTTTTGGAGGCTGGAAGTCCACGATCAGGATGCCACCATGGTCAAGTTATGGTGAGGATTCTCTTCCTGGCGTAGCCCTTCCTCCTCCCCTCTCCCCAACCCCCTCCCAGTTCTCTAGGGAAGAGCACGTTTGTGGAGTTTACTCATGATTCATAGCACTTGAGCAGGTCCCCAAGAGAACGTGTGAAACAGTTAATCCCAGGCAGATCCCAAACTGCTGCTCAGACCCTGGAAGGACCTCAGGGCAAAGCCAACTGCAGAATATAAATTTGCTTCTTACTATTGTTCTGCCCAAAAGCAATCACACAGTAGTTCTCAGGATCCCCAAACTGGAATGGCCTACCTGAGTTTTGGACTTCATTTGTAGCTTCTTCAATAACACAATAAACTCATAATTATCCTGACACAGAATTCTTGTATCCAAATGAGTCAAGGATTTTAAGATTAAGGAAATGCATCCAAATTAGACTTTTAATAATTTTCTATGCAATGTATGGAGAAAGAAACATATCCCAAAAAAAATCTCTTACCGCCCTGCTTCCATATATGGTATTACATCTTTTCTAAAAACCACAGTTGTAAAGAAAAACAACAGCAACCATCCTTAACCATGACTTCAGCCTGCAAACATGATAGATTTGAAAACTCAAAAATTTATCTTCAGTGCCATTAATTGCCTCCCCTCACGATACACCTCTTCAGAATCCCTTCTTTTATGAACATATAGTGTCAATGTCTTCATCCCCACTATTCTCAAGAAAATTCCCTATATCTGCACATGAATTTCAATCACTGTCCTTTTCCCCCTCATAGCTATGTGTTTAAGCTTCATCTCTGACTATGAAAATGACCTGGTTGCCTGGTAAATAATTTTAGAGATAGATAGTTCACAGTGTGCAACCTGCTGGCACTATCTTTAAAAACAGCATAACCATTGATTATTAATGAAAACATTATATTGGTGCCTTGTATTAGTCTTCTAGGGCTGCCATAACTGAATACCACAGACCAAATTGCTTAAACAAAAATTTATTTTCTCACAGTTCTGGAGGCTGGAATTCTAAGACCAATGTATCAGCTATCAGCAGGTTTGTTTCTCTTGAGGCTTTCCTCCTTGGCTTGCAGGTGCCTGTCTTCTTGCTGTATCCTCGCATGATTTTCTCCCATGTGTGGGCATCCTTGGTGTGTCTTGCTCCTCTTGTAAGAACACCAGTCACATTGCCTTAGGGCCAATTACCTACTTTAAGGCCCTATCTCCAAATACTATTACAATGGAGGTTAGGGCTTCAATATATTAATTTCTGGGGATTCGCAAAAGGTAAAAAGAAGAGAATCACAAAAGATAAAGATTCACAAAATATAAAAAGAGAATCAAAGCATACGACTATGGAAATTCATCAGTTCACAGAGGAAGACAGCAAGAGAGAATGAAAGGAATAAGGGAACTACAAAACCAGGAAACAGTTTATAAGATGGAATTAGTAAGCCCTTATGTAACAATTACTTATATATAAATGGATTAAATTTTTCAGTCGAAAGACGTAGAGTAGATGGATGGATTAAAAAAGCATGGGCCAACTATACAATGCCTATACGAGATTCTGTTTAGTTTTTTTTTTTCTGTTTAGTTTTAATAACACACAGGGCTCAATGTAAAGTGATGAAAAAATGGATTCCATGCAAGAGGAAACCAAAGAGAGCAGTGGTAGCTCTACCTATAACAGACAAAAGAGACTTTAAGACAAATATGGTAACAAGAGAAAAATAAAGTCATTATATCATGATAAAAGGGTCAATTCATCAAGAAGATATAATAATCATAAATATATATGCACCTATTATTGTCTACATATATTAGACAAATACTAACAGCTCTGATGGAAGAATTATACAAAAATAAAAAAAAATAGTAGGGGATTTTCATACCCACTTTCAACAGTGGATAGATCATCAACACAGAAAGTTAACAAGGAAATGTTAGACTTGAACCATACATCAGGCTAAAAGGTCCTAACAGACCTATACAGAACATTCCATCCAACGACAGCAGAATACACATTCTTCTCATGTGCACATGGAATGTTCTCTAGGATAGATCACAAAACAAGTCTTAGCAAACTTAAGATTGAAATCATGTAAGTATCTTTTTAAACCGCAATAATATGGAACTAGAAATCAATAATAATAGGAAAGCTGGAAAATTCATAAACATGTGGAAATTAAACAACACACTTCTGAGAAACCAACAGGTCAAAGAAGAAACCAAGAGAGAAATCAAACGATATCTTGAAACAAATGAAAGTGGAAACACACACATACTGAATCCTATGAGATGCTCCAAAAACACGTCTAAAATGGAAGTTTATAACAATAAATAGTTGCATTAAGAAAAAAAGATCTCAAATGAACAACCTAACTGAAGGACCTAGAAAAAGAACAAGCTAACCACAATCAGCAAAAAGAAGGAAATAACAAGTAACAGAGCAGAAACAAATGAAATAAGACCAGAAATGCAATAGAAAAGGTCAACAAAACCAAGAGCTGATTTTTTGAAAAGATAAACAAAATTGAGAAATACTTAGCTAGGCTAAGAAAAAAAAAAGAAAATACTTCAATAAATAAAACCAAAAATGGAAGAAGAGACATCACAACTGATACTACACAGAAATACGAAGAATCATAAGAGACTACTATGAATAATTACACACACACACACACACACACACACACACACACACACACTTAGATAAACTAGAAGAAATGGATAAATTCCTAAAAGCCACAACCTTCCAAGACTGAATCATGAAGAACTAGAAAATCTGAACAAACCAATAATGAGTAAGGAGATCAAATCAGTAGTAGTCAAAACCTCCCAACATGGAAGAGCTCAGGACCACGTGGCTTCACTGATGAATTTTAACAAACATTTTTAAACATGTCAATCCTTCTTAAACTCTTTCAAAATCTGAAGAGGAGATAATACTCCTAAACTCAATTTATAAGGCCAGCATTACCCTGATCCCAAAACCATAAAAGGACATCACGAGAAAAGAAAATTATAGACCAATGTTCCTGATGAACATATAGTCTATATTTCATATGAAAGTGCAAAAGTGTTCTTCAAAGCAATGTGGAAAAGGTACAGTTACTCCCCATCCTGTCCAATACTTGATACTGTCAGTCCTTCTAATTTTAATCATTTAAGTATGTAGTATGTCTCCTTGTATTAAGAGGAGAAGACCGTTTCCAGAGGCCTCCTAGCAGACTTCAGGTATTGTCTATGGCTGGGTCTCATGCCCATGTGTTTGCAACAAGGGCTGTGTCTCAGGTACATGCCTTAGCAAGGTGTGGCACTTTTAGCTTCTAGAGTAGGACATGCTTTTCCAGCAAAAAAGAAGGGACATGGAATGAGTGTTATTTGGACAACCAATAATGCTTCCCTGGTGCCCCATGTTTCACTGGTTTAGATCTACTGCAAGAAGCTGAATGCAGTGATAAGGACTTGATAACTAAGTTCTTTCAAAAGAGAATAAAAGTCAAAGCACGCCCAGGTTGTGAGTTTGGGTTATTGGAGACACTGGAGACAGTTGACATTGGCAGGAAAGGTAGGGAACAAATTTGATTCACACTGCATTTGCAGAACCTGAGTCCTTTGACCCACAGTCCTTTTAGTGGTTCTTGGGATTCTGAAGTATGGTTCAGTTTTCCTGGGTCTTTCAAGAACTTCACAAGTTGTCTGGAGGAAACAAAATCACCCCTACCTTGGGAGAGTTACAGTGAGTGGACCAGAGGTTGTGATAAGAGCATTAGTTCAACTAAGAGATAGAGCAAGAATCCATGTCCCTCCCCACCCCTTTGAGTCCTGATGAACATGCTAGGTTTCTTCCCTAGGAAGAAGCACTGGCATTTGAATGAAAACCCCAGGAAAACTAGGGAGACACCCTTCCAACAGTCTCCAGGGTGTTCCTTAAGTTTTAAACCAAGTATTTGCAAAGAAAGACTATCTACCTCGCTAATACATTCCAAGTCAATCATCTTCTCTCCTCTCAGGGTGTTTCAAATGACAGGGACAATATAATGGTAAAAAGCAATTGTTCCAGTCCATGTCACAACACTGAAAATATGAGCATGATCGGAAATGGTCTCTATTAACCAGAGTTTGATCTCCCTTTTTATTTATGCAGATACAAAGGGCTATTTGGATTAGTAATTATGTTTTTGGCATTTCCTAGGGTTTCAAGTTACTTACTGGAAACAGCCTGCTGAATTCAAATACTGGATTCTAAATTTCTTATTCATCTATAAGCCATTGCTCCACGAGGATAATGGAAATGCTGCACCAGTAAGTAACAACTTGGAATGGAAAATAGATCATTGGGATTCAGAGCGGATTTTTAGGATTTCAGAAACAGCTTCTTACAAAAACTTTAGTGGACTTTCCATGTAACTGAGACAGACTTGGAAGTTTTAGTTTTGTTTTGTTTTGTTTTTTTCTTTTTCAGTTCTGTTATTATGGAGTCGTTTGTTTCTAGAGAAAATATAGCTTTTTTTTTTTCCTCAAGTCTTGCCAAGGATATGTTTGCTTTATTTAATTTCCTGCAATGTGCTTCAGTTCAGTTTTTTCAAATTTCATTCTGTGTATTTCTCTGTGTGCAAGTGTGTGGGTGCATGTGCATGTAGAGAAAGAGAGAGACTGTTTCAAAATTGCCTCAAGAAGATACTTAACATCCGGCCAGTAATAACTTCTGAGAGCCATTTTTTTTAATAGGGAAAGAGATAATTATGAGCATAAACACAGCACTGTTGGGACTCGTTCTCTCAGATTCCCTGGAGAACATATGTTCTCAGAGCCCAGAGGGAGACTTCTGCCACCCTCACTCAGCATGCCCTCTGAATAACAGGCTGATTCTGAGAAAGAGAATCATTCTTCAAACATCCCTTTCCATGCCTTCCACTTATGATAATGGCAAGTTGGATGCATTACGGTCCTAATTTAAAAATCTACTCTTAGAGGGTGTGTGTGTGTGTGTGTGTGTGTGTGTGTGTGTGTGTGTGAGAGAGAGAGAGAGAGAGAGAGAGAGAGAGAGAGACTATCTTTTCAAAAAAAGAAAAAGAGGCATAAGGGTCAGCTCTATGCAAAATATTAACATTGTTGCATTTTTATCTTTGTCCCTTCTTCCCTTTTCCCTTTCCCAGTGTTCTGTTTATACACTCGCTCCCTGGCTTCACTGCTTTCCCTCCCCTCCTCTATCTCTAGTGCCTGGGAGGGAGCCTGATCAATTACCAGTTCCTATCACCAGGCTGTCTGGGTGACTCGAAACAATGATACTCTACCTTTTTCCCCACACAACAAATACAGAACAGATGCCACTCACATGTTAGACACGCTGCTGAGGATATAAAGGGTTATAGGTAATTCCTAGCCTCCAGCTAGTTAAAACTCCACGCTTTTCTCTCATGAGCCTAGAAGAAACTCTAAATGCAGGTAAGAGAAAGCGATTGCAGGGATGATGTTGAATCTGCTTTAATTTACAAAATGAAATAATTTGCAAATTTCATTATTTTAAGTGCAACTAGTGATAAACAACTTCTGTCCCATCTCCTCACTGTCAGTCTTCACGCTGGCCATTCTCCATTTGCCTTCCCAGATCCTTACTTTCTCCATCCTTCTCATCCTACTTCGTGCCCTAGAAGAGTATCTTTTTGACCTGCTTCACTTGTGTTTCTTTGTCCTCTGGGCAGTGGAGACAGCATCGGAACACTGGAAGGCAGGAGGAAAGGGAGGTTAGTGTATCTGTTCTCATCTCTTTCTCTACTGGATATGGATCCTCTTTCAAAGGCCTCTTGACTCCTGGTAGACAGCCTTCTTCTGTATCTGCAACCTTCCTTCTAGTTACAGCTCTCAAAGATATCCAGGAATGGTTCCCTCCCCCACTTCCCCAAGGACAAGGGAAGGGGGGGAAGATGGAGACCTCCTTGTTACTAACCCTGGGGTACTTAACCACCCTTGTTGGTTCCTCAACTTTGTTCATACCTTTGTCATAGTCCGCAATTGAGTGTGCCACTGTGCCGTCTTTTCCCTGCCAGTACCCTAATTTTACAGTTGAGAACCAATTCCTTAGA
Source organism: Paguma larvata (assembly GCA_030068075.1). NCBI lineage: Eukaryota > Metazoa > Chordata > Mammalia > Carnivora > Viverridae > Paguma > Paguma larvata. The sequence continues at coordinate 32,938,597 of CM057837.1, forward strand.
TTAACACCCCTCCCAAGAGTTCTGATGCTTAATAGGACATTCTTTTTGTTGATAGTATGAAGACCGAAAACCCCTGATCTCCGAAAGGAATCACTCTCAAATGGGGGATGTGGATTCTGGCAACTGAGAGTTGAGTTATTTGAGTACAAGATACTCATTCTTCATTAGTACTGCCTGTATGGCCTTTTTCTTTCTGAACTCTTGGGACACATTTTTTTCTTTCCATGCCTTTTCTCTTTACCAGGATATTCTCCCTCAACCTATATGTTAAGGATCTAATTTATGGCCAGGAATCCATAAAGCCTTTCTTGCCCCATGTTTTCCCTCCTTAATTCACTATCCAAGAGTTTACAGTAACCCCTAGGAAACACACACATACTCTATAACAATTGTAATTTTCAGATTCTAAATATTAACTATCACTTTTAGTGAGACCATGGACAATGATTTTATTCATGATCTGAGTTTGTATCTTATATAAGCTGACTTATAGGAAAGAAGTTAAAAGCATGCCATTGACTTTGGAGTCAGATGGACTTGGTTGAAGGCTTAGATCTTCCACTAGCCCACTGTGTATGTATATGGTATATAACCTTGCTTTACATCAGTTTCCTGGAAGGAAAAAGTATAACGATATTCTCATATGATACTTGTGAAAATCAAGCGAGATATTTGTCCTATTTTTAAGCATTGAGCCTGTTGCATAGTCAATGCTAAGTAAATATTAGCTAAAACCAAAATAGAAAGAACAGATTGTGTTGTTTCCATTAATCTCCTTGAAGGTAACAGCTATCTTCTCATCATTGTGTTCTCCTCAATGAAATTCCAATATACATTATGGATGGATAGATGATGGATGATGGATGGGTAGATGAGGCCAGCCTCAAATAAAAATTTATTCAGGCGATTTAGACCTTACTTGGCAGAGACCACATTTAAAAACTTTCCAACCAGTCCTTTGAGTCTCTGGTTGTGCTTTTTCTTTCTGCTTAATTCATTTGAGTCATCGATGGACACTTTCATTTACAGATTGTCTTTTCATTTTTCTTTTAGCGAAGAATTTAAATCCCTTCCTCCGTCTCTTGCCATCCTCATTCCAGGTTTTTGGAGGCTTCAGACAGGTATTTATCTCCCTTGAGGATTATTTTCATGTTCCTTTAAAAGCAAAGGATGCAGTTCCTGCCAAAGCTACCAGCAGACGATGGAGGAGAATCATTAGCTGACTAAATATTTCCACAACAAAAGTTGGGAAATGTAACCTCAAGGGTATTGGTATTTCCAATCATTCTCTATGGATCAAATTAGACCAAGTTCATCTATCAATTATGAAACAGCCCAGAAAGAATTTCTATTCTTGCCAAGCAGCAAAACAAGTTGAAAAGTATGGAAAATACCACACAAAAGCCCAAATTAATCATTTCTATGTCTGTTACTGTTTTGCCTCTTAATCAGTCAGAAGTTACTGAATCCAATTCAATCTTCCTTTACTACCTATTATGTGATAGGCACTCTGGATATCCATTAGAATTCCTTTGAAATGAAATTTAGTTTAACTTAAACAATCCCTACGATGCAACTGCAGTATTCGGCAAAAGTAGATTCTTTCCTTTTTGGCCAGAATAGTCTCATGTGTAACCAAATTCACAAACTACAAAGTCTTCAGGTTTTCCAAAGCTGATAGAGGGGACGATACATAGACTTTGGTGTCACTTTTAATCCCGGCCGACCAGTTAGCAGCTCTATGGCCGAGCAAGTTCTTCTGTCTGTGTGAGCTTCTTTTCTCCACTGAGAAATGAGTGTAGTAGTATTTACCTCACTCTGCAGAGTTGAAGGATGAATGCTATAGCGCAAGCATTCTGCGGCAGTTTCCCTTATCACTTTATATCATGCCTTTTACATAGCATATGGGACACACTCGAACAAACGCAAGAACTATGTAACTCGGTTTTTGCTTCCTTATTTCATGACCATAAGAGCAGCAGTTTGACCTGATTCATTTTTGTGGACCTTCTATTCCTATGGAAGAAATAACTTGGGCTTTGATGTAAGGTTATAGAAACTTACCTTTTGATGACAGGAAGAAAGCCTTTGTCTGGACTCCTGTAGGCACATCTATCTCAGATTAGTGGATTAGTAAAAATAGAGGAACAGCCAACCTAGCCCTTTAGTGCTAAGGTTCTAAATAAACTAAGTTCTGAGGCTATTTGTCCCTTTCTTTAGACTGAGTAGGAACTCTGACAGCCTGTCCTGGAGAAATCTCCTTTGAACAGAGACAACAATATGTGAAGGAGCCCAAGCCCTGTTGGTGGATGTTGAGGAGGACGTCACTCAGGGCACACTGGTGCCAGCTATGGAAGCCAAATTAGGCTCACAAGTTAACAACAACCTCCTAGAAAACTACCGGACAGTTCACAACATTGAGGGCCTGGAGGACTGAGCCCACAGATTGGGGAAAAACCAAGGGAGGTTGGGCACCATTAAGATCCTGTGGCAGAGGGGCACCTGGGTGGCTCAGTTGGTTAAGTGTCCGACTTCGGCTCAGGTCATGATCTCACAGTCTGTGAGTTCGAGCCCCGCGTCAGGCTCTGTGCTGACAGCTCAGAGCCTGGAGCCTGCTTCGGATTCTGTGTCTCCCTCTCTCTCTCTGACCCTCCCCCACTCATGCTTTGTCTCTCCTGCTCTCAAAAATAAATAAAAACATAAAAAATTTTTAAAAAAAGATCTGTTGCAGAAACAGTTTCTGTAGACTGCTGCCACTAACCTCGGCACTTTCAGAAAGACTTTAAGCTCTATTGTAGCTACTATAATTAATCTCTAACTACTCTGTGTATATGTGCTACATTCTTGAGATTCATGTCCCAGTTGTGAGCATCCGATCTTCCAGTGTAGGTCACATAGCTATGCTCTACTCAGCATGTAACTGGGGGAAAGACCGAGGTCTGTAATGGAGACAGAGGGAAGAGGGGCCTTGATATCAAGCTACCATGATTCTTTAAAAATAAGTAGATAGTTAACAATACTGTGTTGTCTATTCGATAATCGCTAAAATAGGGGCTCCTGGATGGCTCCTGACTTCGGCTCAGGTCATGATCTCATGGTTCATGAGTTTGAGCCCTGCATCAGGCTCCATGCTGACATCTCAGAGCCTGGAGCCTGCTTCGGATTCTGTGTCTCCCTCTCTCTCTCTGCTCCTCCCCTGCTTGTACTCTGTCTTTTTCTCTCTCAAAAATAAACATTAAAAATTAAAAAAAAAGAAAGTTGCTAAAATAGTAGATATTAAAGTTTCCATTAAGACATAAAAATGTGTAACTATGTGAGATGGATGTCAAATAAGCGTATTGTTGCCATCATTTTGCAAGGTATACGTAGATGAAATCATATGTGAAATCATACGAAATGCCAGGGAGCCAAAAGTAGCAAGTATCATCCACAAAGAGTTCACCTCACCTTTCCCCTGTCCTATTGTTTCTTTCTTACTACAGTGGCTGGTGCCGGCCATTTGGAGGCATGGTATTCTCACGAGCCCACACACAGACGTGTTCTTTGCAAGGGCTAACGCTGCATTTTGATGGATATAAACTTTCTAGGACGATCGGGCTGTGCATCCTGTAGTCAGCCAATTCTGGCCTCTGAATTCTCGTCACGCGCAGAGCTGATGGTTCTCTGGAGGCCAGTAAGATCACTGATGAGCACTTCCCCTGAAGTGCGACTTCCATGATGGAGATATTACCTATTGACTTGCTCAAAAATGAAAACCGGGATATGAGTTGCTGAAGTATTTGAGGACATCATGTTAAAAGCTTCTTGTTTGACTTTTAGCACTGAACCATCTTGGTTTGTTTCCTTCATTTCGAGCCACAGAGGATTAGTTTTGCCAAAGGAAAAGAGGTAGCTAAAAGGGAAAATAGCAGCCAAATGAAAAGCACTTTGATGAAAGTGTGTTATAGTGGTTAAAAGCATTCATTTTATTTGAAGTCAGTTAGACCCAGGTTAGAATCCAGCCCCCCAACACTTTTCAGGACTATAGTCTTGGGACGGTGACTTAAAGTTCTGTGAGCCTCACCTATAAAATAGTGATAACAGTGTCCCTAGAAATGGGTGGTTGTGAGGACTAAAGAAAATCTATTTAAAGCACTGGCCCCACTACAGCCCAGCTAACACTTTATCCTGTCTGCCCCTCAACTCTTCCTCACTCACAGAAGAAAACAGAGAAGTCAGCTGGGTTGCTAAACTATAAAGCACAAAGTTACTAGAAACTAGTTTGATTAAAATTCAAAGGCTAGATGCCAACAGTGGGATAAAACAGAAATAAAAGAGAGGGCACTGAACTTAAGCAAAGAGGAGGCAGAGTTGTGGTATCAGCACAATTCCTGTGTTGTGGCGAAGCCATTTGGAGTCATTTGGAGTCACTTGGGAAAGACGGGCGTGGGGGGGGGGGGAATCTTCATGCTGTGCTCCAAACCAGGTACTTTACACACATATTATCACATTAAACTACATACCCACCCCATGAAGTAGGTACATTACTCCCATCGTGCGGACAGTTGAGGCACAGAGAGGCAGTGAGTGGATTCCTTCTGACCTCACTTCCCCTGCTTTCCAGGTGAGGTGGCAGAAAATGACTTCCTTCATCAGCCCCAGAGCTTGTGTTTCTGCCACTAAAGGAAGAAGCCAGCCTGAGGCATGAATCACTTTGTCCCATTTCAAATTTGGAGATTGGGCCAGGTGTTAACTGCGGTCTAGTCAGCAGTGATGAGGCAGGCAGGGAGAGAATAGTGTCCGTGGGAATCAACATTAAGTCTTCGCTGTATTCACATACACGTTTGGGGGCAGGGGGCAGGAACACCGCATCAGCAAATCCAGGTGGCCATTCACGTTATTTAGTGCTGTTAAGAAAAATGAATCAAAAGATGGAGATACACCAATAAAATAATTTCATACCCCCTCCGCAATGTCACCATTCCACATTAACTAGTTCACTCAAGTATTATTTAATTATGTAAGATAGGAATGGGCAAACTCTGACCCATATGCACATGTTTTTGTAAATAAAGTTTTATTGGAACAACGACATTCATTTATTTATGTATTATCTAAAGCTGCTTTTATGCCATAATCTCAGAATTGAGTAGCTTCGACAGAAACCATATGACCTAGAAAACCAAAAATATTTATGTCTGGCCCATTAGCAAGTTTGCTGGCTTCCTGCCCTAGAATAATGTACTTATGTTTGAATTTTCTATTTACTATTTCATTAGAGCCCAGATACTCTGAAGTTATATATCTACTGGTTGATTTTTATAAGGTAGAAACCATAACCAGAAGGCTACAGATTCATTGCTCTGTAAGATATTAACCAGTTTTATAACATACCAACAAATTCATTTCAGTATCCCTTTGACCTACTAAGTATATAAATTCCCTTCCTCAAATTCTCCTGTAAACCAGATTTGCCATCCTAATGATCCCCTCATTAAGTAGCAAGTTAAGTAGCCATTTGATTCATGTTCATTCTGTTTTGTATGGGTCACGTTTTAACTTTTGGAAAGTTATACTTTGGCAACTCCAAGGGATTGTCGAATACAATGTGAAAGGAGAGGGTGATAAGTCTCAAGATAGGGATAGTAGTCCTGGAAAGCCGACTCTACTGGTGCCACTACAATGATACCTCATTTAATCCATGAAATAACCCTATGAGGTATGTTAACCTACAAAATGTAGAAACTAAGACAACAGCAAGACCTACCTCATGAGATAATTTGGGTGGTAAAAAGATAGTTCAAATCTAATATATAACACAATATTTATTGTTAATAAATATTCATTAAATTCTAATAATAATAATCATTAATAATAATAGTATTATCCTGTGTATTAGCTGTTTCTTTAGTTGAAAGCAATGGACATTTGACTCTTATGAGCTTTAGCAAACAAAATTTATAAAGGAAATTATTGAAGGAAGTATAATCAAAGGAAAGGCTAAAGCCCCCTCTTCTCCACCTTGGCCGAGACTCATTGGCGTGAGAGCCTGCCATGTCTAAAGATACAAGTGATTTGGTTCTGCAGGACCATAAACACTGATCCGATGGGGAGCTGGCCACATTTCTTCTACCCTGTAAACTGAGGCAGAGATTACAACTTCCTTGCCTTTGCGTCTTCATGTTGCTCAGCCCAGTACCTGCCACATGCTACATGCCCAATAAAGATTGAGTTAAATTACCAGCATGTTGATGGGGATAATAAGTAAATATGGTTAGCAAAAAAAAAAGTCAAGATGTATAGAAATAGTAGATAGAAATTGTAGTGTATCTGATTTGGTGGTATAGATGGAGGCCAGGGTCAGACAAGGACTTTGAGGGGGGTAGCCCAAGGCTACTTGTCCTCTTCACAACTATAAAATAAGGTAAAAGCTAACATTCCTAATGCAGCTTGAGTGTGCAGAAGTCAGTGTTGTGTTGTGTCCTTTCTGTTATTGGAATCTTCCTCTGCTTTGGGGGCAGTTGAGAGATAAGACCTATTCCCGTTAACCCCTAAGGGCACAAGACGGGCCACCTTTATTACATTACCAGAGCTGTCTACCTCAATTGCGTTGACAAGACCTGCCAGGCCTGTGCACACATCCTGATCCTTCTCATCCCTTCAGTTCCATCACCTGGACGTTTTATTTGAAATTGATTTTTAAATGTCTGAGTAATTGAGGTTTATGTGTAGTTGCCTCTCTGCAACAGAGGGAAGCTGAGGCTGCTTATAGCCTCATTAGATGCTGATTAAAGGTGATTGCATTACTGGAGCCCCCAAATGGTGCCGTTCCTCAGGGCACGCATCAAAGAACAGGTTCTGTACTTGGCAGATCTGAGCATGTGAAGGGCAGAAACAGTACAGGGCTGGGCTTTGCATCTCCTATTTGTCATCCACAGATGACCAACTGTAATAGGAGGGCTATTTTCCAGGCTTCCCATCTCTGGGACACATACAAGCCTTCAGGCTCTGGTGAAGGCAAATTATCCACTTTTTCCCCAAGACATGAGAGTCTCACTGGAGCGAATCATTTTTCTTTTTTAATGTTTTTGTTTATTTTTGAGAGAGAGAGTATGAGTGGGGGAGGGACAAAGAGAGAGGGGGACAGAGGATCCAAAGCAGATTCCATGCTGACAGCTTCAGTGCTGATAGCAGCCAGCCCAACAAGGGGCTCAAACTCACAAACTGCGAGATCACGACCTGAGCCAAAGTCGGGAGCTCAACCAACTGAGCCACCCAGGCACACCTCACTGGAGTCAATCTTATGACCAAAAGTTTGAAGTAGGAAGTCTAATGTCTTTTGGTACAGATCTAGGGAATTATAAAGTTCTGGAGTGTCTCCTTCCATATTCCCTCGCCCAATGTCCATCATACATTGTATGTGTGACCCTGGACCTGTTCTTTACCAAATACATTGGCCTTCAGATCTGGCACAGAAAAGGCCTACCAGTGAACAAAGGAGACCACCAGGAATGGCTGTGATCTTGAAATCATTCTCTGTCCTCCACGCCCTGGATATCAGCTTTTCCACTGCCCATTGCAGGAGGCGTACAGTTTGAAGTTGAAAGTGATGTTGGCAAATTTTGATGTTGAAGTCAGGAAGTCCTGGATGTGAATCTTGCCTCAACCCATTAAAAGCTGGGTAGCCATGGGTAAAATGCTGAATCTCTCTTTGGCTCAGTTTCTTCATCTGTGAAATGGGGATATGAGAGCCTCCCTCACAGGCTAAGGGTGAACACATAATGAAATAAGAAATATAAAGGGCTGGACATAAAAGAAGAGTTCAGTCACTATGAGTTATTCTTCCCATGGCACCTGGGTGGCTCAGTCGGTTGAGTATCCAACTCTTGATTTCAACTCAGGTCATGATCCCAGGATTGTGTCGGACCATGTGCTGAGCATGGAGCCTGCTTAAGATTCTCTCTCTCTCTCTCTCTTTCTCTCTCTCTCTCTTTTTCTCTCTCTCTCTCCCTCCCCCACTCATACTCTCTATCTCTCTAAGACTAAAATAATGACAAAATAAAACAAAATAAAATAAATCAGTTATTCTTTCCTAAGGGATTGTAAAGTTCATCTAAAGAAAAACAAAAACAAACAAAAAGAAAATAAAAAGACCCCATCTGACCCTTGCAGCTTTTTGTTTGTTTGTTTGTTTGTTTGTTTTGGTCTTGGATTCTCCATTATGGATGAGGAACTCTGGGTTTCATGAAAGGGCATTAGCAGATGTTCTGGAGAGAAAAACGGAGCTCAAAGAGCAGGGCTTTGAGATCTCCAATCTTTCCTGGAACATACACCCTCTGGAGCAGCTCACTCTTTGTCTGTTTTATATATGGGGGTTCTATATAATATTTCTATTAAAAACTTTGCACAACTTTCAAAAGAAAAATTGACTACTATTACTGCATCAGAAAATTCTTGGAGTTCACAAGGTAAAAGTAAGAACTCCCTATTTCCCATCACACTGCAATGCCTTCTCAGCACACAAGGTGGCAGAAGCTCCTTGGTACGTACGTGAGGAAATTTCACAGCCTGTCTGGACTAGTGCATCACTAAAGCTGTTGCAGCAGAGAACAGAATGTACAGATTCAGTTAATTAAGGGCTCAGCCTCTAGGACTTGGAGTTCTCTCTTTTTTTTTTTTTAAGCCAAAACCCAGAGCAGCAGAACTCTCTCTGGCCTTTGTCTTTCCAGAGTTGTTCCTAACACATCGTCCGTCTCTATTCCAGCACCTGCACTGAACTGGGCATCGGGTAGGAATTCAATAAGTGTTGGTCAATAGAATGGTCTCTCTTTCAAGTAGATCAGACCTCAGTCCTCATGCCTTGTGCTGGTTTGCCCTGAAAGGCGCAGGCAGTATATCTTTTGGGCTGAACCTGTGGCAAGACAACAAACTAACAGCTGAGAGAAGCTTCTGGAGGAGGGGGATGGGAGGACCTCACAGGGGAGGCCAGGATTAACATGGTCCCGTCTAGTGTTAACACTTGGAAGAGAGAAGAGAAAAGGCAAGTGATTCTTGGCAGGGCCCAGAGTCAAAGCAAAAGTGAAAGGCAATTTCTGAGCGGAGTGTGGGAGTAAGAAAAAGATGTGAGTGAACAGGACTCAAAAGAAGTGGGAAAATGTGCTTTCCTAGATGCTGCTCAGAAAATGTTGGGTCCCTGTCCTCAGTGTGGATCCGAGAATTCAGTCACTATTAAACAGCATAAACAGAGATCTTCTCCCAAAGTATTTAGCCAGGAATCTGTGTCCCTTTCCAAAAAGGAGAAGAGATAAGTGGGGCAAGAGGTTAGGCTGCCGTTTATTGGACATTAATGTGTGGCAAGCACTTTGCTGAACACTTTAAAGTGGACTCTTTCAACACAAAGAGCAGCCCTATTCATACATTCATTTATTCATTCAACATAAGTGTATTCAGTGTTAACATGGTCTGGGCTCAGTAGATAAGCCCAGAATTTTGATATGGCCATGTATAAAATACCCCATGTCTGCCTCCTTACGGAGCTCAGATTTGCAGGACAGAGAAAAATAGCAAAGTAATAAACTAACATTTAGTAAGCATGAAGAAATATTGGGTAAGAATGCTCTCTCTCTCTCTCTCTCTCTCTCTGTCTCTCTCTCTCTCTCTCTCTGTCTCTCTCTCTCTCTCAGATACTGAGGCATGGAGTGCTTATGCAAAATACCCACAGTCACCCATAGTCAACAGCAAATCCAGAAATAAGTGTCTTTGAATCCTGTGTTTTTAACCACAAGGCCTTTCTCATTCTCTTGTCATCACTGGGAAATTTCTATCCTTTTCCCTTGAAATACTATGATCCTTTAAGCCAAAGGAACCAGCCAATGTCCACGGAACACTTTTGAGAAACATACCAGGCCCCATGCCTGCCGGTGGGGTGATATTGAGCTCTGTAGAGCCTTCTTCTTTCTGGAGCTTTGAACACTAGTTCATATTCCCTCCTCAGATGAAATCACATGATTGCTTTCAACCCATCTCAGCTCAGTTCCAGGTTTGAACTTACAGATTGCTGCTTCCAGGCAACTTCAGTGTCGCCGTGACTTAATAACCTGATTTTACAGTCTTTCTGATTTAGTCACTTACTGGAGCTTTTGGGTGTTCTATCCACCCCTACTTCTTCTTACAGAAATATGCTCATAGCCCAAAGCAAAAATAAATGCATTAGAGTCCACATCTATACAATTAGGGACGAAGGGCTCCCCTCTGCAGGTTCTGGCCTGGAAGTTGGATTCCCAGTGAAGCATCTTAAAGAAAGGTCTCATCTTTGAGACCTAGGCAGGATTTCCTGGAAAAGTGAAGGGGCTCCAAGTACAAAATATTACAAATGGCATCCAGTGTTTCTCAAAATGTCTGCAGATTATTTAAGTACTAATTATGTATGCATCTCACTGGAAAAGTGAAGGGGCTCCAAGTACAAAATATTACAAATGGCATACAGTGTTTCTCAAAATGACTGCAGATTATTTAAGTACTAATTATGTATGCATGTCTCTCTTTATCAAAATAAACAAATGTCACTGAACTAAAACAATTTGGGAGCATCCAGGTGGTAGACCGAAGTGAATGTGTGTGTATCTGTGTGTGCTGGGAGGGCACGAGGAGATTTGCCTTCCCTCTCACTTGTTAGTTTTCTTTGTTCATTGAAATATGGCATTCACATTAAGTACACATTTCTTTCTTCGAGAAGAGAAATCTATAAAATAAACAAGAGAAAAAAAAATCTCCCTTCTCCTTAACATTCTTGTTTTAAGGAAAAACCCATAAGATAAATGCTAAGTCATACAATAGGTTTAGAGAAAACACATTCTATTAGACCCAGAACGGAACATTGAAAAATCAGGGCACCTGGGTGGCTCAGTGGATTAATCGTCCAACTTTTGATTTTGGCTCAGGTCATGATCTCAGGGTTCATTGGATTGAGTCCTGAATCGGGCTCTGCACTAATAGCTCCTAGCCTGTTTGGGATTCTCTCTCTCCTCCTCTCTCTGCCACTCCCCAGCTTGTGCATGCCTGCTCTCTCTCTTTTTCACTTTCTCTCAAAATAAACATTTTTTTTAAAAAAGAAAACTTAAAAATCATTGTCTCTGTCTTCAAAGACTGACCTATGTATAAGGAACAGGCCCACAAATTCTGTAGAAAATATCAAGGAAGAGCTTTGGGTGAAGAAAACAAGGGCAAAAGGAGTATGAACAGGATTGGTAGTATACACACTTCTCACCATGCCTGTAAGTGCTCCCAAAGAGGACACACACCTATCGAAACTGAACCCCTTAAGCACCCCCCCACATACACCCTTAGAGTCACCAATTGCCAACACTGTCCCCTTCAATGAGTCTCAACTGCAAATGGAATAAAAGCTCAAACCCTCCTCCCAATCTTTAAAACTCCCAACTTTGAGATACTACCTCCCTTCCTTCTTTCTGAACTTCCTTCATATGAAATGTACCCGTTCTCTGTCATGTATGCCAGATGGATATCAGCCACTCAAAGGATATCTCTCTTCCAGATTCTCTATCTTTTTTCTGTATATTTATAGTCATGGGTCTAGAAGAGACTGGCTGAGCACAGAGGGAAGACAGGAAAGAGAAGGGAGACCAGGATGAACCCTAGGGGCACTACAGTCTTTAGAGGTCAGACATAGTACAAGAAGGGCAGAAAAAAAGACAGAGCTATTCTTGAGATGGGAAGAAATGTAGGAGAGTATGGATCTCAGAAACGAAGAGAAGAGAGGGTTTCAAGAAGTAGACAGTGGTCAGCTTCCAAGCAATATTGAGGGATCAGGTGAAGAAAGAGACACTCATATTGGTTGTGTTAATACGGACATCTTGGAGTTGTCTCCACGGGATGTAAGAGTGGGAAACCCAATGGTTCAAGGCAGAAGAGCAGATGAGGGAGTGGAGTTCTCTTAGACATTACACTCTGTGTGGCATTTTCCAGGACAGCTAACCTAATCTTTAACAAGTCCATGGCATAGAAAAAAAAACATATGTTTCAGACTGAACTCCATTTAAGACTAAACTATGTAAGAGACAAAATTAGATGCAATGTAAAAACCTTATTTGGATTGTTATTCAACTAAACCAACATGAAAAGACATTTGGGTATAATTGAGTGTAATGTGAATCTAAACTAGATATTAGATGATATTGAGAAATTTGTGTTAATTGTGTTAAGTGTGATAAGGTTTTCATGGTTATGTAATAAAATGCACTTTTTAATTTTTTTTGTTTATTTATTTTTGAAAGAGACAGAGCATGAGTAGGAGAGGGGCAGAGAGAGAGGGAGACATAGAATCAGAAGCAGGGTCCAGGCTCTGGACTGTCAGCAGAGGGCCTGATGCGGGGCTCAAACCCACAGACCATGAGATCATGACCTGAGCCGAAGTCAGATGCTTAACTGACTGAGCCACCTAGGTGCCCCTAAAATGCACTTATTTTTTTTTACTGTTTTATTTATTTTTGAGACATAGAGAGAGAGATAGAGGGCGAGTGGGGGAGGGGCAGAGAGAGAGGGAGACCCAGAATCCGAGGCAGGCTCGCACAGAGCCCGATGTGGGGCTTGAACTCACAAGCTGTGAGATCATGACCTGAGCCGAAGTCGGAGGCTTAACCGACTGAGCCACCCAGGCGCCCCATAAAAATGCACTTATTTTTAAGGAACACACTAAAATAGGTAGAAGTTGAATGTTGTAAGGTTTGATACTAATGTTAAGGTGCTAAAGCAAAAACTGAAAAGAGTAATAATAAAGGAAGTATGACTAAAGTTTATAATTTTTAAATTTGTAGAGTACATGGGGGTTTATTATAAAGTTCTACTTTTATACATATTTGATACTTGTCATAATAAATGTTACAAAACAGTTGTACTGTGAAAGAGAACAGAGGAATAGGACAGTAGCTAGAGAAAAATGTAGGCCAAGAGAAATTTGGGGTTTTTTTTAAGACTTTTTTAAGACCAGTTTTAGGTTCACAAGAAAATTGAAAGTACAGAGATTTCCCGTATACTCCCTGCCCCCAAAAATAATGCATAACCTCCCCCATTCTCACCATCCCCCACAGAACTGTAACATTTGTTACAACTGATGAGCATACACTAATACAATATAATTACCCAAAGTCCATAGTTTACGTTAGGGATCACTTTTGGTGTTGTACATTCTATAGGCTTGGACAAGTGTATAATGACATGTGTCCATTGTTGTGGTAGCACACGGAGTATTTTCACTCCCCTCAAAATCTGCGTTCTGCCTGTTCATCCCTCTCCCTCCTCCACCCCATCCCCAGCCTGTGGCAACCACTGATCACTTTATACTTTCATGGTTTTGCTTTTCTGGGATGTCTTAGAGTTGAAATCATATGGTCTATCTCCTTTTCAGATTATTTTTTTTCACTCAGTAATATGCATTAAAGATTCCTCCATGTCTTTTCATGGTTTGAGAGCTCATTTCTTCTTAGCAATGGAAAAATATTTTATTATATGGGTGTACCAGTTTATCTCTTCACCTTCTAAAGGAAAGCTTGATTGCTTTTACTTTTTGTCAATTATAAATAAAGCTACGTCTTTGTGTAAGTTTTTGTGTGGACACGAATTTCCAACTCCTTTGGGTACATACAAAGGAGTGCAATTGCTGGATCCTCTGGTAAAAGTATGTGTAGTTTGGTAAGAAACCACCACACTGTCTTTCGAAGTGGCGGTACCATTTTGCATTTCTCCCATCAGTGAATGAGATTTCCTGCTGCTGCACGTCCTCCTCAATATTTGGTGATGACAGTGTCTGGATTTTGGCCATTCTAATAGATTTGTAGTGGTATCTAACTGTCATTTGAATTTTCATTTCCCTGATAACACATAATGTGGACATCTTTTCGTATGTTTATTTTCTATTTGTGCATCTTCCCTGCTGAGGTTTCTGTTAAGTTCTTTTGCCCTTTTTTAAATCAGGTTATTTGTTTTCTTACTGTCGAGTGTTAAGACTTGTTTGTTTATTTTGTCCTATATCAGATCTGTCTTTTCCCAAATATCTTCTCCCAGTCTATGTCTTGTCTGCTAATTCTGTTGATGTTGACTTTTGCAGAGCAGAAGTTTTAAGTTTTAATGAAATCCATCTTGTTTGTTTGTTTGTATAATGGACCATGCCTTTGGTGTTATATCTAAAAGATCATTGCCATAGCCAAGATCACCTATGTTTTCCCCTATGTTATTTTCTGAGTTTTATAGTTTTGCATTTTACACTTAGGTCTATGATCTATACTGAGGTAATTTTTATGTTAGGTGCAGGGTTTGTGTACAGATTTATTATTTTCCATGTGAATGTCCACTTGTTCCAATACCATTTATTAAAAAGACTCTTTGCTCCATTGTATTGCTTTTGGTCCTTTGTCACTATATGTGGGCCTATTTCTTGGCTCTCTATTCTGTTCCACTAATCTATTTGTCTATTTTTTCACTAATCTCATGTTGTCTTGATTACTATGGCTTTATAGTTAGTAAGTCTTAAAGCCCAGTAGTGTCAAACCTCCAAGTTTGTTCATCTTCAGTATTGTGTTGGCTATTCTCAGTCTTTTGTCTCCGCATACAAACTTCAGAATCAGTTACTTGATACCCACAAAATAGCTTGCTGGGATTCTGATTTGGATTGCACAGAATCTATGATTAAGTTGAGAAGAACTGAAATCTTAATACTATCGAGTCTTCCTGTCCATGAACATGGAATATCTATCCATTTATTTAGTTATTTGTTTTTTTCAGAGCTGTGTAGTTTTCCTAATATGTAGACTTTGTACATCTTTTTTTAAATCTTTATACCTAAGTATTCCATTATTTTGGTGCTAATGTAAATGGTATTGTGTTTTTAATTTTAAATTCCACTTATTCATTGCTGGCATATAGGTATTCTTTTGTATCGTAACTTTATATCCTGCAACCTTACTATAATTATGTGTTAGTTGCAAGAGTTTTCTTGTCTGTTCTTTCAGATTTTCTACATAGACTATCATGTCATCTGAAAAAAAAAAGACACTTATTTCTTCCTGTCAAATCTGTATATCTGTATACCTTTTCTTTTCTTGTCTAATTGTATTAACAAGGACTTCCTGTATGACATTAAAAAGAATTGGTGAGAGGAGACAAACTTGTCTCATGCCAGATCTTAGTGGGAAAGCTTCGAGTTTCTCACCATTAAGAATGACATTAGCTATAGGTTTTTTTGTAGATGTTTTTTATCAAGTAGAAGAAATTCTCCTCCACTTCGAGTTTTCTGAGAGTTTTTGTTATTCATAAGTGTTATATTTGGTCAGATGCTTTTTCTTCATCTATTGATACAATTGTTGATTCTTCTTTTTAAGCCTGTTGTTGTGATGAATTCCATTATTTGATTTTTAAATGTTGTACCAGCCTTGCATACCTGGGATAAATCCCACTTGGATGATGTAGAATTCTTTTTATACATTGTTGGATTTGTTTTGGTAATATTTTGTTGAGAATTTTGCATCTATGATCATGAAATATATTGGTCTGTAGTTCTCATTCTTGTAATGTCTTTTTCCAGTTTTGATATTAGGGTAATACTGACCTCCCAGAATTAGTTAGAACGTATTCCCTCTGCTTCTGTCTTCTGAAAGAAATTGTGGAGAATTTGTATAATGTCTTCCTTTGATATTTAGTAGAATTCATCAGGGAACCCTTCTGGGTCTTGAGGAAAGTATTTAAATTGTTTTTTAAAGAAGAAACACTAGATCATTTCCGTGATGACAAGGGTCCAAGAGAGAGGGAGAAATAGATGATACAGGAAAGACATGGAGCAGTCATGATTGCAAGTATCCAAGTATCTAAGGAGACCAGAGGGGACTCTATCAATTATAAGTGCAAAAGTTGGCCTCTGAATTTTGAGAAGAGAAAAAAAGTTGGCAAGTGGGCCAGTGGACTTGGTACTGGAAAGGAAAATAATTTTGCCTTAGGCTTATTGTGCTTTCTTAGAGAGCCACGAAATAAGCTTGTCAGCTAAGAAATAGCCCATGGTGGCATCAAAAGTGGGAGAAGAAAGGAGACTATATGAAATTGATAATTTGGGAAGGGAAAAGTATAGTTAGATTGCCAAGTGATGTGAAGAATTCATTAGAGATGTTCAGCTATTAATTGTGACTAAGAAGCATCAGAACCCTCCATGGTTTCCTCTAGCCGATCCTTCAGCACTTGTTCAGGTGAAGACGTAAAAATGGTAGTTGGTCCTAACCAGGTTGGCGCTTTGCAACATGTGTGCATATATATTGAGAATAATCAAATGAGGGAGTTAACATGTTTGGAAGGGACCAATTATAAGATGAATGAAATTTACACTGCTAAGAAGGAAAGTAAGAACACGCAGAAGGGAGGTAATGGAGAGAGAGAGAGTTTAACTCGAAGGATTGGACAGCCTCCATATTTATTGAGCAAATGCCCTGTTTCAGGCACTGTTTGAAGTATTTTATATGTATTTACTGAATCATTACAACGACTCTGAGGTGTATTGTTACCGTTTACCTCTTAAAGGTGAGTAAACTGAAGGACAGAAAGCTTAAGGGACTTGTGAACATCCCCACAGCTGTTAAATGCTGGGTCGGGAGCCTGACAACACAGGTCCACACTAAAGCACTAGTGACACAGCCTCACTTATAATTTTTGGAGCGGATATTGTGAAGTAGGTGAGCTGGATGGCTAGGAGGTGGTGGTCAGAGAATGACATGTTTGAAATAGGAGTCCAAGGGTTTGAACATAAGAAAATGTGGTGAGGAAGAAAAAAAAAAGATTACTAGAGATGATAAGGTTAAGGAAATCAAGAGTCTAGGTATTATATTAAAAATTAGCACAGATATTGGGGCCTTCAAGAATGGTGACGGGTGTTAAGGAAACAGATTTCCTCCTGCAGGACTCCTGAAAGAGAGCCTTATATGCTGACTTCTGTCATGACACACCACAAGGGGAAAACATATGTTGCCATTTTTCATATTTATTCATCATGATGTTCTTTCTCTCAAAACGTATAATAATATATTCATAGGGATCTGGTCCAAGAAATAATGCAGAGAAACAAGCTCCAGGGTAAAACCTAGAGCATATGTCCACCCAATTGCTAATGCCTACACACCTACCCTTTATCACCCCCCTCCACCCCAAATTAACCAAGAAACAGTTCTGGAAATATTTACACCCCACTAAGGGACAAACATGTGCCTTTGAAAGAATTATTTAATACAAGACTTTTCATTCTTCTCTGAGCTCTATACTGAGCTCCCATCCAAATGGTCAAATGAACTGCAGTTCTGATTGCCAGAAAAATAAGAGCCGCAAAACACTCTCCCAAAGCAATCCTGGCCTGCTTTTCCGGCTTCGGAGCTTGAGATGAGGCAAATAATGTGCAGGATAAACATTTGATCTTCCCCCTTGCTGAAGCCAACCTGAATACTTGGGTTTTGAAATTCACTCATCAACAAACAGTCCTCTATGATTGTGGACCTCCGTCCTGTCCATACTTGGAGACCTGGACGCAGTTCAAATAAATAAAAAGCAGCCCACCCTTTTCCTTCTGCTAACGGAAACCTTTTAAACTGCTGAACTTTTTATTGGTTATTTGTTACTGTCATTTGCCATTGTCTGTTCCCGAGATGATGGATCTGTCACTAAATCCACTTCTCACTAAGCTTTGGTGGGAATTGAATTGACATTCAAGTGCAAACAGCCCAGCCACTCACCACAGTACAATTCCAGCCACCATTATCCCATGTCCAGATTAATTTTAATCATTTGTAAACAATATGTGAGTAGCAAAGTTAAAGTCAATGAAGAAAGAGGATAATATTGGCAATAATTCCCTCAAGCCACTCTCAACCTGCCTCCCATTGTTATATATTACTTCACCAACTAAAATGCACTTGTCTTCACGGTTTCTTGTTGATACCAAACTGGTTTAGAATGGCCATTTTTCACATTGCTTTGGGCTGTATTATTGTCACCATGTAACCATATGCTGTGATGACATGTTTGTTGGAATTTCCGAAACATGATTCTCTCTCTCTTCTCTTTCCACCAAAGAGGAGCCATGAAACACAGCTAATAAAAAGTACTAATTTTTATTTCACAGCCCTAGGCCCATGTAAATAATTTATGGGAAACAAGCCCAATGCCACGGGTTTTTGACAGTGTTCCATTTTTTCTAACAACAAATTGTTATCTATCTATCATCTATCTATCTATCTATCTATCTATCTATCTATCTATCATCTATCTATCTTTCTATCTGTCTATATCTTGTATTGTATTCATTGGGAGTGTGTTGAAAAACTACACTGAACACAAATATTAAGCTCAATGGTCTCCATGAATTCTGGTGTCAATATGGGACGGCCTTAGAAGTGTCAAAGAGATTTGTAGAAGTAAGGGTCGTTTATATTCCTCCACAGGAAACATTCTAAATTAGCTATTTAAAACCAACTTTACTGAGATGTAATTTACAAACAATAAAAAGCCCACATTTGAAATGCACAAATCAGTGGGCTTTGAAAAACATAGAAATGCACTCTACCATTAGTAAAAGCAGGACAGAAAACACTTCCATTTCCATCTCAAAGTTCTTTAGTGTCCCCTTCCTGATAATGCCTACCCCACAGGAAACTCCTCTTCTGAAATCTATTTCTGAGTGTTTTGCCTGTTTTTGGCCTGTTATTCTCTTTTTATAAATGAAATCATACCACATGTACTGTCTTGTACCTGGCTTCATTAGCTAATCACGATATTTTTTTTTCTTCCAAGTTTTTATTTAAATTCCAGCTAGTTAACATACACTGTGATATTAGTTTCGGGCATACAATTTAGCGATTCAACATTTATATACAATACCCGGTGCTGCTCACAAGAGCCCTCCTTAATCCCCATCACCTATTTAGCCCATCCCCCAGCCCACATCCCCTCCAGCAACTTTCAGTTTTTTCTCTATAGTTAAGAGCCTGTTCTATGGTATTTTTGAACTTCAAGTATTTTATTGTTCAGGTTTTCCTTTTAAGTCTGTGTTCCATTCTGAACTGATCTTTTTATACGATGTGAGGGAGTGGCTGAGGTTTTTGTTTTTCCCATAGAATTCCCATAATTCTATACAGAAAGAAGTTTTCTAGAATTATGTTAATGCCTTTGTTGAAAATCAACTATATGATCATATGTGTGAATCTACTTCTGGAATATCTGTTATGTTCCACTGATCTAAATGTAAATATTTACTTAATATCACACTTCCTTGATTACCGTAGATTTGTAGTAACTCTGAAAATCATATAATATAGGCATTCCAACTCATTTTTCTGTCTCCAAACCATTTTGGCTATTTTAGGTCTTTTGCATTGCCATATAAATTTGAGCATCAGTCTGTAAATGTTTTTAAAAGCCTGGTAAAATTGTTATTGTAATTTTGTTGAATCTATAAATTAATTTGTAAATAATCGACAATATTATATCATCCAATCCATGAACATGGTCTATTTCCCCCATTTATTTCAAAATTCTTTAATTTCACTCAGCAATGTTCTGAAATTTTTAGTATAGAGGTTTTGCACATGTTTGGATATTTTTTATGGTACTGCAAATATAATTTTAAAAATTTTTAATTGTTTATTGTTAATATATAGGAATTAGTCCATTTTTGTATTATGACCTTGTGTTCTGTGACTTCATTATATTTGTTCATTCATTCACATAGCTATTTCTAAAGACTACTCAGGATTTCCTATGCAGATATTTATACTGTATGGGAATAAAAGCAGTTATATTTCTTCTTTTCTAATCAGTATACTTCTTTCTTGCCCATTGAACTGGCGAGGATCGCCAATACCATGGTGAATAGAAATGGTAAGAGTGGACATATTTGCCTTGCTTTTAAGCTTAGTGAGAAAACATTCAATATATCACCATGTTTGGATGGTATTAGCTATAAATTTTTCATAGATGCCCTTAATCTTGTTACTTTTGATCTTTTGATATGTTGTATTTTCATTACTATTCAATTAAAAATATTTTCTAGTTCCGCTTAGGATTTCTTCTTGAACATACTGGTTACTTAGAAGTGGGTTGCTTAATTTATAAAAATTTAGAAACTTTTCTAGATATTATATCCTTATAAATTACTAATTTAACTATGTTGTGGGTATAGAACATATTTTTTATAAGGTTTTTGTCTTTTAAAAATCACTGAGGTATATTGTATAGCCAAGCATCTGGTTTTTATTAATACATTTGTAAAGAATATATTTTCTGTGATTGTTGAGTATTACGTTCTACAAATTTCTCAAGTGGGTCAAGTTTGACAGCATTTTTTAGATTTTTTTTATACCCCTACACTTTTTCTTTTTTACCTGCTTATTATATCAGCTATAGTAACATTTCTAAGAGATTATGTTCAAATCTTCAGCTGTGAAGGCAGATTTGTTATTCCTTTTTTGAATTTTGACTTCATTAATTTTGTTGCTCTATTATTAGGTAAATTAATGTTTTAAAAATATTTTGTTTTCTTGGTGAATTATAACTTTAATCATTATGAAATGTCCAGCTTTCTGCATCCTTTCATAAAACTTATTATCTTGACAACTGCTTCCTCAAATAGTAATATAGCCACACCTACTTTCTTATGCTTGCTTTTAGCCAGATATATCTTTTTCCATTTCTTATCTTTCAACTCATCTGTGGATTTATATTTCAAATATGTTTCTAGGTAGTGCATATAATTGGGGCCTGCTTTTAGAGCTAACTTGCCAGTATCTGCATTTTAATTTGAATCTTTAGTTTACTTACATTTAATGTAATTATTGATACGATTCTATTAAAGTCTACTATCATGCAATTTGTTTTCTATTTGTCCAGTGGTTTGTTTTCTTCTTTTCTCTTTTCCTGCTTTTTTTTTCTTAATCAGCTACTCATAGGGAGTCATTTAGTAACCTCTTTGGGTCTTTAGCTGTAACTTGCTATTTGTATTGATTACCTTAGGATTAAAAGTATGCAAACATAATGTATCAATGTTTATTTACAAATCGATATTGTATCTCTTCACAATTCTCACCTGATAGTTCTCATTTTCTTCTTCCCAATTCCCATTTGGCATTTCAAAATAATAATACATTACCCACCCCCACATTCCTTTTGCTATTTTTGTCATCTATCTATATTTCATCTTTGTTAATGAAGGATATTTTGTCTATATATAGAATATAAAATATCAGAATTTTCTTTTTCGGAATTAAAAAAATGTTATTCCATTATCTTCCTACTTTCATTGTTTCTGATGAAGTCCACCATCATCTTTATAACTTCCCTGTATCCATAATGCTTTCCCTGCTTCCCTGCTTTTAAAAGGTGTTTTATTTCTTTATTTTTAAAAAATTGGTTAGGTTAATATGTCTAAGTACAACTTTCTTTGTATTTTTTTCTGCTGTCGATTCACTGAGCATCTTGGATCTGTAAATCAATGTTTCTTAGCAAATACAGAAAATATTTGGCTACTTATTTTCAAAGTGTTTATGCTGCTTTCTTGCTCTCATCCTTCTGAGACTCTACTTACATATCTGATATGGTCTCGATATTATTCCAAAAGTTCCTAATGTGCTGCTAGTTTTGTTTCAGTCTTTTATTTTAGATTCTGTTGAGGCAGATTCAGGAGGAGCCTTATTCTAAAAGTTCTAAAGTATGACCATTAATTTTAAGGTAAAGTCTTCCTGGTGTCTTAACCGGATGTTGGAGTGTTAATGAAGTTTATCCACTCTAACTGGGCTGCACCTCTAGTGTTTTCTAGCACTGTCAATGTCTAGAATCTTTGTTTCCTTCCCAATGCCATTAACAGCCACTTTCTCTTACGCCTTCATGTAATCTTGCCCTGCTATGGGCAGCCTAGACCTCAACCATGGATTCACAAGGAAGCTCCACGCAAACTTTCACCACCGCCACCCCTGTGGGATGCAGCTCTCTCCTTTTTCCTTACAGAATATAGCTCTTTTAGCTGCCCTGAATTCTAAGGGTTTTTTTTTCCTTCCCTCAGTGAAACACCTGCACTCTGCTCATTGTGTTGAGGTCAGAAAATTGTACCCAGGAGACAGCTGGGTGACCTTGGGGCTCATTTTGTAAGTTCCCCTTTAGCTCAGGAATTGCCGTCTCCCATGTCTGTTTCCTATCCTGAAGAGTTGCTTTATACATGTCATTCAGTTTTCTGTCCCTGTGTGTGTGTGTGTGTGTGTGTGTGTGCGTGTGTGTGTGTGTATTTTAACTAAAACTGTGTCTAGAGAAGGAGTTCCAAATAAAAGTTGTTATGCATTTCCTATCTACTTCTTCAAATTGTTTGCATATAAACTCTAAAGAACCATAAGACGCAATGATCAAAATGTTCTTATGAGAAGAAAAAGAGAAAATTGAAAAATATTTTTGGCTTTAAACCTCAAAATGACTGTGCTTCTATATGTGTACCCCATCCTCTGAGGCAAGACAGTCTATAAGTGCTCCATACAGTGACTCATGTTTTTTCCAATTGTCAGTCTTCTCTGGAAAATCTATTCCATCAGTCTAAGCAGGCCAGATTTACTATTTTTGTAGCTTCTTCTAAATTTTCAATAGCATTTTCCCTCTCTGATAATCCCGGGCCCTCTTACTTAAGATGTCAGTGTTCTTTCCTTAACACTAAATCCACAATGCTGCAGAAGAAATGAGTGGCTATTTCTTCCGAGCATTTTGTTTGAATAAGAAATCCCAATATTTCTGAAGTGGTTTTTCAAGTTATAAGGCCAATGCTCTTGACTGCCTGAAGTCTCTTCTCTTATGATGTTTCTTGTTTTTGTTTTCATTTTACTCCCAGCGTATTATTGGATATGTATCAGGACATTTTCTTTAAGCAGGTTTCAGGCAGGAGCTAATTATGCTGACAGCCAGATACTCATCAGTAGACAGTAGAGAGAAAGCCAACAAAAGATGAAAGGTGTTGGGTATATTCATCAGGCCAGATGGTCAAACCGGAAGTTTGAGGCACCTAAACACACTGTGTTATTTTATTGGCCATTAAGCAAAGTGAAATTTTGCAGTAATATTTAACAACATGTTTTTTTTCTCCCTCATTTAAAACCACCAGGCCTAAAATGTGTCAGATGAAATTTCGACTCAGAGTGCAGTCTGTGTTCCAGGAAATGTCACTAAGGATTTCGAAGCAGCTGTCACTGTCGTTACAGTTTTACGAGAGCAAGATTATAGAATTTATCAAGGGCTCCCTGCCTGATGCGTTGTGTATATATGAAATCTCTAGTGTTTGACTTTGTTTTTACTTCAGCTCCAAGAAGACCATAGAAGTGTCTTCCCCAAAAAACCATCCTTGCTCAAAAGTGATATAGATAAGAATCATTCTAAGCCTTCCTATCACCTGGGACTGAAATAGATCTCATACCTCAGTCCCCTCCCTTTGGGCTGCGGTGCTGTCTGTGCGTGGACCAGAATTCCTACTGGGATTTAAGTTATAGATCCCATTTCTCCCTGAAACCTCTCTCTTTCCCCAGCATGGAAAATATTTGTGTTCTTTTCATGCCGCTGTTCTCGAAAGGATTATTCCCAAGAGGATGTTGTCTGTTGGCTTCAGGACTGCTGTGAAGTGTCAAGAGGGCTCCTCGGATCTGTATGTCATTAGTGTTTCCCGCTGCTCGCCATGTAGCTGACATGTTTTGATCTTTCTTTCTTCTAGTGCTGCTGCTTCTCATCTGCCCCTTTTCCTTTTTCGGGGGCTGCACGAGTCCTCACCAGCTCGTCACCTCAATTTCTTTCATCTTCCATGAGAATCTTGGTCACCTTTAAGTGGCTTCAGGTGCTAACTTTCAGGAATTTCTAATGTGTATGGAAGACCGGTAGGTTTTCTTTTCTTTCTTTCTTTCTTCTTTTTATGCTTCCAGTTTATTGAGTTAGAAATTTAAAGTTCTACCCAAAGACCAAAAGGCTCCAAGTGTCAAATAGTGAAATGAAAGAACTTTTGTGAAGTTTCAGCAAATTCTTCTGCCCAGAAAATATAGCCAGACCCAGTATTTCTGAGTTTGGGGTCTGACTAGAATTCAAGCTGGGCAGCCCATTCTCAGGGCTATTTTCCCTCCTACCACACCCTCAGTGGGATTCCAGGTCGAAGAGAGAATAAGGAATGCCCAGCTATTAATTTTATGTGTCGTGTTAAAATGCAGAACCTGATTATTCATAATGATACCATCTTCACTGACTACATTAGCGTTTTTGCTGCAGATTCAATAAACTTCTAGCATTAGCCAGACAGCAGGAAACATGTGCTGGGAACACCAAGATGAATGAGATGATACCGTCGCCTGAAAAGAGTACACATGGAATTCAGTAGTTTAAACTATGAGTCCTAAAATGGTCTCTAATGAGTCTTTTGACTCTACAAGAGATAGGAATCTCCTGACAGGAAATCCCTTTACTGGACCACATTCTTTTTGTACGGCCAGATGCTTCATGCCTCCTCACCTCCATTCCAAGAGCTCCAATGCCCAAACATGATTTGCCACATCCTTCCCTCAGATGTGGGGTCTTCATTTGTCCCAGCTCGATCTTCACTATTTAATGCTCCATCTTTGCTATTTAATGCTCTGCCAGCATTGTGCAAACTGACCGCTCTACTCCCGAATAAGAAATCGCCTCTGCTTTCTTAGAAAATAGAGACCAACAAGGAAGGCTCTAAATCATCTTCAGACGATTTGATTAAGAAGAGCAATGCAACTTAAGAAATATCTGTGCAGGGCCACCTGGGTGACTTCGTTGGTTAAGCATCTGACTTCGGCTAAGAATCTCACGGTTTGTGAGTTCAGGCCCCGTGTCTGGTTCTGTGCTGACAGGCTCAGAGCCTGGAGACTGCTTCGGATTCTGTGTCTCCCTCTTTCTCTTCCTCTCTCTCTCTCTCTCTCAAAAATAAATAAACATTAAAAAATGAAAAAAAAGAGAAATATCTGTGCAATGGGGGGTTAAGCAAGCTAGTGCGAGGCACTAGCGTGGATGCAGACATGAATTTCCCATGAAGTTCATGAGGCTTACGTCTCAGGGTCCATCACCTGCATGGCGTTGGGAGGAGGCCTAGCAATGTCCATGGCCGCTCTGTACTTTTCTCTGCAAAAAGGGCTACCTGAATTGAGTATGCCTCTGTTCCCACAAAGCCTATGCCTATATTTGAGTACATTTAAGAACAAATCGATAAGAGAGTCTCTGTCCTCTAAGCTTAATGTTGCAAGTGAAAAAAAATAGCGTAAATGCAACAAAATAAGTAGACCCCAAATATAAAGCAGTTCTTCCATTTTCCCACTGGTAATTTTTTTTGGTGACTTTTAATCTATACGTGCTTAGAGATGTTGTTGGAATAATCGATATTTAATTTCTTAATTTATTTACAGTAGATATTTAAATTCATGTTACCTAATATAGTGATCCAGAAATACGACTTTTTCTGCTCTCAAATTTCATGGAACAATTTGATTCAAACTTTTCACATGCAACTTTGACGTCAATGTCTTAATCATCACTGGAGTCCCTTTTTGAATCATCTAGCAAAGTTTTCTCGCATATCATATTCACTGCTGACTAAGTCGTTTCAACTATAGCACTGTTGGATTCTGTGCATAATTCTGTCACTGGAAATTTTGTCCTATGCCACTAGCACCCACTGACAGAAGAGTAGGCTTTTCATTTATCCTTTCGATGTATATTTGATAATCCCACAACTCACGACGATGTATCTTTTTTAACGATGTTAAAAATGTATTTTCATAACGATAGCCACCATTTGCAACTGTGAAGACTTCCCTTGAAGAATATTCATTAAGTCCACGTTCAAGCCCTGCTTCTCCAGATGACCTTCATAAACATCAAACCCTAGTGCTAAGGTTGTTTCCGGTGACCAGGATCCTCAGACCTAGCCGTATATTGGAATCACCTGGACAACATTTGCAAAACACAGATGCCTGGATCTACTTCCAGAGATTCTGATATAATGGTGTGGGATGCAGCCTGGATGTTGAAATTTTTAAAAGTTCTCTAGGCAATCCAAGTGTGCAGCCAAAGTTGAAATCCATTATGTTCCCCCAAGCCATTCTTTGCTCTTCAAAATAAAATAATTGGGAGAAGGACAGATCTTAACATAAGAGACTTCACATAGACTCAAATATGAAATAACTACTTTTTTCTAAATTAAAGAAATATAAATGTCACTTCTATAGATATGTGTATTATTTAGACATAGACATATTTATTCACACAGATGCAAAAAGGCACTACTTTTTTTTTTTAATATGGTGAGTTTTTCCTGTTGGAAAAGTTACCCTGTGAATTAAATAAGATATAGAAAAGGTCAGATTATCTGTTCTATTTGAGGATTCAAAGAGGGAAGATCCTCATAGATGACGTCAGTTAGGAGAAACTGACATCAGAGGATTTTCCTGGACAAAGAGTGAAGATTCATGTAAACTCAGAGATCAAGGAGAGGCAGGTGTACCAGGCAAAGGAAATGAAAATGTAACACTCTAAGCCCCCCAAATATGCTGTCTTTGAGGTGGCAATTAGAATTCCTTTTAGAAAACAAAGACAAACATTTTCTTGATGAACAAAGCCATGTGTCTGGCTTCTAGAGATAACAAGCACTTCAGGATTACTTATTTGGTAGCTTTTGGCATGGAAGTACAGACCAACATCTAGAAATGATTGTCCAGTCATTAAGCATGTTATTTACTGCCTTACTCATGACATAAATGCAATTTTCTACCCGGACACTTGTGAGTTAATGGGTAATGACTTCCTCTGGCCACTGGGGTATTTGACATTCTTCTTTCCTGCCCCTTGTTTGGGTTTGTAAGATCAGTTAACAGCAAACGATTCAAAAAGGAAAAGTTGGTCAACCTAAATATCTAAATTGAGAAAGTTGCGTCAAGCTTAGTGTCTACTCCTAATATGACAGCAGATGTTTCTGGTTGAAATTCACTTCGAAAGAAGAAAAAACTAGAAAACAAATACTAAGGAAGGTCTATGTATTGATTTTCTTTGTAAGAGATAGAGATAAGAAAAGAATAAGAATGAAAGTGGGCATGGTACATGATGAAACTGAGTTTCCAACTCAGTTGGCTTCATCAGCAAAAAAAAGGGGATAAAGAGCAGAGTTCAGTCTTTAAAGAGATAAAAGCCTGAAACACAAAGGCATGTACATTTGTAAAGCACTTAACAGTTTTCAAAGCCTTTATGGGATCCTGCACAGTATTCTTGTGAGTTTATTAGATGTGTATCAGACAAGTATGGTTATTCCCATTTCCAGGAAGAAATAACAGGTCAGAGAAGTTGAGTGACTCTTCCAAGGTCACAGAGCAGGAAGAGACCTAGATCTCTCAACATTCAATGCTCTTTTTATTACCACCCGTAAGAGATCCCTACACTTCATGCTTTACTTCTACCAGTAGCATGAATTGAATGGATTCCCAGAAAGGTCACCCACCAAAAGGATGAGAACATGTAGGGATGGATTATTTTCCATAAACGAAGAGGTTTATCTTTATTTTAAAAACTGTGTATACTTACTTAAAGCAGTTTTAGAAAAGGCATAAGACAAACACACAGAGTTCACTATAGGTCTTTTAATCATATATTTTCACTTAATATTTTTTGTATACCCTTCGGTCTTATTTTTTATATTTACAATCATTATTTTCTTAATGTGAAAGGCTCCATTCGTTGACTTTTAAGATAACATCAACACTTCTCCTTGCTTTCATGCAGACTTTATGAATATTTAATGACTCTATAATAGTAGCTCCCATTTATGAAATGTCCACTGTATTCCAAGCATGATGCCTCAGTCTTAGATACCACAACGACCTCATTAGGCAAGAGTTTTTATAACCATTTTCCAGATAAAAGAACATAAGCAGAAGAGCAACCTCCCTACAGGTTGTAAACTAGAAGGAGCAGTTGTGGAATTCAGCGGCCAGGGGTCTGTAACCCTAACTCTGCTACACAATTGTTAATCAAGCAGATGTCCTCTGGGTTACCCACACATTTCCATTGAGTTGAACATTTGTGTTGTTTCTAATATTGCCTATTGTAAATAATACTGAAATAAATATTTTAGGACCAGTAAATAAGTCCTAATAATACTATCTCAGTATAATTTATACTAATACTAACCACATACTAATATTAACCAAATATTGCCTCAGGATAAATCATAGAAATGGAATTCCTAGATCAAAAAAAAGAAACCATTTAATGTGACTTAAATGTCACCCCCTCAGGGGCGCCTGGGTGGCTCAGTCGGTTGGGTGGCTGACTTCAGCTCGGGTCATGTTCTCGCGGTCTGTGAGTTCGAGCCCCGCGTCGGGCTCTGTGCTGACGGCTCAGAGCCTGGAGCCTGGTTCCGATTCTGTGTCTCCTTCTCTCTCTGCCCTTCCCCTGTTCATGCTGTGCCTCTATGTCTCTCAAAAATAAATAAACATTAAAAAAAAATTAAAAAAAAAATGTCACCCCCTCAAAGGTATTATTTCCTTTTGTAAGAAATTTATGCTCCCAGCTTAGAGTCCCATCTGATAGTGCTTCTGCCTACATCAAAGTTTAAGTTAATCGTTCCTTACTTTTCCCCCTGTTAAATGACATGTGAAAAATATTAACTAATTCTTCATAGTTGCATTGAGGTGTAATTGATATAAAAAAAACTGCACATATCTAATGTACACAATTTGTTCAGTTTGGACATATACGTACACCCATGATACCATCACCATAGTCAAGAGAGTAAACATATCTATCACCTCCAAAAGTTTCCTTAAGTTCCTTTGCTTTGGTGTGTGTGGTAAGAACCACGAGACCTATTCTCTTAAAATGTTCAATGTGAAATTTTCAATACTCCCTGATGAGGGAGCATAACGCAAGCTGAGGGCAAAGTACAAACGAGCACCCCCATCTCCCCACCAGGTGGGATATGTGTGATATTCCTCGGACACTCCTGGCTCCCCAAGAACAGGGGAAAGGAAAGAAAGCAAATGGTTGACTGATAGACATCAGAGTCATGCAGGACAGGAGTCTCCTTCCGTTTATGGAAAATTTAGTAAACTGCAAGAAAAAAGCAATCTTATCCATTGCCTAATCTCCAGAAACCTATTTTCCTGCAGCCCTAATATCACCCTCATCAAGCTGTAAGGGGGTATAAGTGCATGCCACGGTGGTGTGGGAAACTAAGGCAAATGAAAAATTAAATTCCTTTACTGCCTACAGCCCATTGATGAGTCCTTGAAACAGGCAGAGTGATCTTCCTCTAGGAGCTCGGCTGCCTCAGTGGTGACACTTTGCTAGAAGCAAAAGGGAATCTTGGCTTAACATTATCCTGACCCCCTAGGACCCTGTGAGTCTCCTGAAATGCATAAAAATTCCTTTGCAAACTCCTTTATCTTTAACCCCCAAGTATATGTTGGCAGTTATACTCCAGGCTTATGGCACCCGAATATACATCTGAAGAGTCTCATGACTGAGGTTTTACTAAACAGTAATAAATGGCATTTTCTTAACAGCAGCTAGCCCCTCAAGGTCCTGGAAATCTTGCTTCCAAAATTCCTTAGAGACTTACTCTATCCCTGACCTCCTCCCAACCTGAGGGTATATAATGAGTTACCCATCACGACCCCAGGGAAGCTCCTTCTGCCCACATGTCCTGTCCCTACGCTTTAGTAAAATCACCTTTTTGCACCAAAGACGTCTTCAACAATTGTTTCTTGGCCATCAGCTCCAAACCCCACTATCACCCCAAAACTTCATCAACACCATATTGCTAACTACAGGCACCGTGTTGTACAACAAGTCTGTAGAACTTACTCAGCTTGTAGCACTTTGCACTCCTGGAATACCAACTCCCCATTTCCCACTCCCTGCATTCCCAGGTAAATACCATTCTATTTTCTGCTTCTAAGGATTTTGACTGGTTTATATATTTTGACTCTTGTAAGTGGAATCTTGTAGCATTTGTCTTTCTGTGACTAATTTAACTTAGCATAATCTCTTCCAAGTCTATCCATGGGGTCACAGATGATAGGATTTCCTTCATTTTTAAGGCTAAATACTATGTTATTGTATCTACCACATTTTCTTTGTTCATCTGCCAATAGACATTTGGATGGTTTCCATATCTTGGCTGTTGTGAATAAGGTCACGACGAGACTTGGAGTGCAGATATCTCTTCAAAATTCTGATTTATACCCAGAAGATGACCACCACATGCAAAAGGATGACATCAGACATCCGTCTTATACCTTACACAAAAATCAACGGAAAATGGGTTAAAGAATGAAACATAAGATCCCAAACTATAAAAAATCCTGGACGAAAACGGGGAAAGCTTTATGACATGGGTCTTGACAGTTATTTCACAGATATGACACCAAAAGCACAGGTGACGGAAGCAAAAATAGACAAGTGAGACTACATCAAACTAGAAACCTTCTGCCCAGCAAAGGAAACAGTCAACAGAGTTAAAAAAAAAAAAAAAAAAAAAAAAAAGCAACCTACGGAATGGGAGAAAATATCTGCAAACCATGTATCTGAAAAGGAGTTGATTTTCAAAACATATAAGGAACTCTGGTAACTAAATAACAACAAAAATGTAAATAATCCAATTTAAAAATGGGCAAAGGACTGGAATAGGCATTTATCCAGAGAAGATGTACAAATGGCCAAGAGATATATGAAAAAGTGCTCAACATCACTAATTATTAGGGAAATACTAACCAAAACCGCAATGAGAGATCGCCTCCTATTTGTCAGGGTGGGTGTTGTAGAGGAGGGAAGAACCACATTTTATTTTACCCGTTTAAATTTTCAGCTGGCACGCCTGTGACAAAAGACACATTAACAAGAGAAAAGCATATGAATTTATTTAATATGCATTTTACATGAAACAGGAAGCTTCATAAGGAAATGAAGACCAAAGAAATGGGTAAGCCTGGGTTTCTATGCTAAGTTTAATGAAGAGTTATAGAAAAATATGATAGGACAAAGGCAAAATAAGTATAGTAAAGTGAAGGAAACTTAGCGAGGCCTGTTCATTCGGATTCCTCCCTGTGTCCTTTTGTCTTTGTAAAAGATAAGAATGCTTCCTTTCTGTAGGATTAGAGAGGGGGACTTATCACCAGAAGCTTTTATGACCTGCTTCAGGGGAAGGTAGAAATTCGGTCTTACACGTACTATTTCTCAAATGCTTTCAGTTTGAAATATTCAATATGCCAAGGTACCTGATGAAGTTTTGGGGTGCTGGTGGGATGGTCTGGAGCCAATGACCAAGAAAGAATTCTTGAAGACGTCTTCGGTGCAAAAAAAGTGACTTTGTTAAAGCACAGAGACAAGACACTTGGGCAGGAAGTAATGCACTGGGGTTGTGACAGGTAACTCATTATATACCCTCAGGTTGGGAGAGAGTCAGAGACAGCGTAAGTCTCTAAGGAATTTTGGAAGCAAGGTTTCCAGGACCTTAAGGGGTTAGCTGGTTCTAGGGAATGACATTTATTACTGTTTAATAAAACCTCAGTCATGAGACCCTTCAGATGTATATGGGGGAGCGGGGCGGGGGGCCATAAACTTGGAGCATGATTGCCAGCACATATCTTGGGACAGTTGACTTAAAGGAAGTAGATTTACAGAATCCTGGAGGGGTCAGGATGATGTTAAGCTAAGATTCGCTTTTGCCCCAGCAAAGTGTCATCATTGAGGCAGTGGAGCTCCTAGAGGGAGGTCACTCTGCCTGTTTCAAGGACTTATCAGGGGACTGTAGGTAGTAAGGGAATTTAAGTTTTCATTTGCCTTAGTTCCCCACACCACCGTGGCAAGCACTTAAACCCCTTTCCTCTGTTCTTGGGCAGCCAGGAGTGTCCAAGGAATATCATCCGTATTCCATCTGGTGGGTGGGGGGTGGTGTGCCAGCCTGTATTTTGCCGTCAGCCCCAAGCTCCCTCATCAGTACCTATTTGGGGGTAGTGTGTCTTGAACCTCACAACTGTTATCAGAAAAAACAAAGGGCAAGCGTTAGGTTGTGGAGAAGAAGGAACTTCTCTACACCATTGTTCATGACTGGTCGGTCAGTTGCCGCAGCCGCCACGGAAAACGGCATGAGGATCCCTTTAAAAATGAAAAGTAGGACTACCATATGATCCAGCAGTACTTCTGGGTACTAGCTATTTATTTTAAAAGAAAATATTCTGATACATTCTGGAAGACCTAAGTTACCATATCAGCACTTGCCTTTTTCCTCCCACGTATACTTTTATCTCTTTTACTTAAGATTTTTCTCTCCACTTTTCTTATCATCGTGAACAAAAACTGTCCACTATTCGTACGGCTTTATGTTTGATGATATTTGGGGACAATTAGATATGTAGTACAGCCATCAGTGTGGAAGAGCTTAACCTTTAGTTAACACGTAGGAAGAAAACTGACAGAATAATTGCCAGAAGAACTCCCAGTGTTCTGAGGAAAGAGAGAGAAAAGTTTCCTCAGCTCTTCTCTTCCTTCTCTGTCTCTGACAAGTGCACATTTTCTCCCCTCCCCCACCCTCCTTCCAAACTGCTGAGTCATGCTGCTGAATAATTATCAAGCAGATGCCCAAATTCCAGCATAGGTATTTATTTATTCCTTCAGCATATTTTATGCATATGTATTTATTTTAATTGGCAGGGGGGTGAGTGCGGCAGGGTGGTTGGGAGTTCTGCTTAGCATAGAAGTAAAGATTCTGGAAAACTCCTTAGTATAATGGACACTATTCACTATAAGAGGTTATTAGAATCCACTCAGAAACTTTCCCTAGTGAAGCGTAGCCCTTAAGAAGGGCAGATTATGACAAATTCAGTTGCAAATTAGAAAGTGTCTCTTAGACCTAGAGAAAAAGGGTTGTTGGGGGAGGATTTTCTGACTGTGGCATTACTGAAAGCAAGGACAGTAAGTGGGGCTATTAAGATGATTTAGCATCTCGGAACAGCCTCAGGAAGATAAACACCCTTGCTTTTACAAGGGCAGGTTTGGTACACAGGAATCTGAAAAGGGAATTACCTAAACCTGGAGTGATGTCAGTTATTTTGCAGTCATTTGGAGGGTGATAGAATGAGGGAAGAGGGCCAGTCGCTAACAGTAGAAGGGGGAGGCGGAGAAGAGAGTCAGGGGCCTGTCCTGTACTGGATGGGTGAGGGGGTGTACGCGGAGCTGGCTCAGGAGTCAGGGACAGTGGCCAGAGGCGATGGGGAGAGGACATGCAGAAGAATTCTAGCCAGGGCAGGAAAGAGGGGACAGGAAGGCAAGCCTTTGTGAAGGTGGGGACCCCAGGTGCCCATCACAGTTCCTGGCATGGGGCATGCCTGCATAATTCCTATACTCATCATCCCTTGGTTTGCAAAGTTTTACTCCTCTTCCAAGCATCTGGTTGCATGTCAAAAATCCCTCTTCCTCAAAGAAACCTCTCCTGATCCCCTAGCGTATACGGATTTGCTACCCCCACCTCTGCCGAAGCCACTTCTAGAACGCTGTATTTCTAGTAGATCACAGCACATTTCACACAATATTTTCGTGTTTTCATGGTCTTTCATCCTCTTGAGATTATAAACTCGCCATAGTAGGAGGGTCTTATATACGGTTTATATCCCCAGGGCTTAGTATAGTGCCTGTCACGTGAAGCCTTAAGAAATATTTGTTGAATAAGGAGTGGGAATTAGGAGGTGACCCACCAAGACATTTTAGAATAGACATCCACACAAAAATACCTTTTACTTCAGCTAAGTTTTACCGTGATTGATTTTTCACAACTTTTCTGTTTTCTAGAGAAAATGTAATGTTGAGAAAAAATAGTTTTTTAAGGGTATCCATTCTGGCTTATTTGTTTTATTATATAATTAAAAGTACAATTCTTTTCCATTGTTTATGGCTAAAGGTTAGATTCTAGCCAGTGATGTGAGCAACATTATAGAGAAAACTCGAGGTAATGTAAAAATTTGGTGAAAAGCTAAGATGGGCCAATAAATTCAGATCACTGAAGAGCTGAAATTTTTAGCACTTTATTTAAAAACAATAAGAAGGGCTCTTCTATATCTTCACAAAATCTAATATCAGGCTTGACTTAATGATCTGCATATTAGCCAAGTTCTGGACGTGAGATGCAACATCTTTTATCCCTTAAGGTAATTGTATACCCAGAAATGTGCCTAATTAGCTAATGGATTAGTCTCTGGCATTGACATTTCCAAGGATAAATCCTAAAAGGGGAATGAGTTTGCTGGGAAGGAGAATTGTGCAATTACGCAATGTAAGAAACATTCCTAGATCAAGCTTTTGGTAGGCATGAGATACAATCTTGTGAACTTGTATGCTTGGATTTTTGTTTTAGTTTTTAGATAGAATAGAATATTTAAATAGAATTATTGTTAATCATATAATTAATCAATTCATACATTCTTATAAATAATCAGATCGATAATTCTACAAAAAGATCCCATTTGCCACACCACGTATCTTCTCCAGATATAATTTCATACAGTTTGGTGTCTATATATCCAGGCTTATTCTATACATTTACATGTATGTTTATATTTAGAACTATATATTTTTGTTCGCTTGTTTTTACATAAAAGGAGTTATATTGTATATTATTTTATAAAATCATTTTTTTCAGAGGATGTTATGTCTTAGAGATCTATGACAGTACATATAAATTTACCTCATGCTTTTTCATTGCTGCCTAATATCCCATGGAATAGATAAAGTACTTTGTTTAAGTGTACCCTACTTGCTGGGCATTTAGTCATATAATAAACAACATTGGGATGTTTCTAATGCACGGTGTACACATGGGAATATCTTTCTAGGAAAATACTATTTTAAATCTAATTGCCAACATTTATATTAAATCTTGATAAACATTGTGCAATTTTTCTCCAGAAAAGGCTGTATCAATCAGTGTTAGCACCAACAGTAATGTGTACAGGTCCCCATTATCTTCTTCTCCTTATCCTTTTACTGCTTCTTCCCATTTGTCTTCCAAATTTATGGGAGCAAACCCGAAAATTTCATTATTGTTTAACGTAGATTTCTCTGCTGATAAACGAAGTTTCGTACCTTTTCATATATTTCCAGTTATTTTAATTTCTTTTTCTGTGAATTACCTGCTCATATTCTTTGCCTCTTTATCTTTTTCTTATTTATCAATAGAAGCTCTTTATGTATTTAAAATATTTACCTGCTAGACTGAAAGAAAATATTTGCCACCTACATGTTATAATATTTTAACTTAGTTACCGTATTTTGTTAATCGTATAATTAATCGTAAATAATTTGGGTAGAGTCCAATTATTCATTCTGCATCTAATTTAAAAATCTCTGCCCCAATATCTACTGCCAATTCTTTCTTGTATTTTCTTCTTTTATGTTGATGCTTTTTACATTTTTCTCTTTAATTTATCTAGAATTAATTTTTTTGGCCCCCAAGGAGGTCCAGCTTGAAAAGTAACCTGGTTTTTATTGTGAACAGTACCACGTGCCAAGGGGGGGGTGCCAAAGGGGGCCTCTCCTGCACCCCACCATGACTCTCAGCAGAGAGGGCTGGGGCTTGGGCCACCTACCCACAGGCCAAGCCTCTTGTCGCCTGAAGGTCTGTGTGTGCTGGGGGGGACCAGAGCCCTCAGGGTGGGCAAGCTGCCCTTCCCCTGAGTCACCGGCACCTCAATGCTTACCTTTCCCCCCATCAACAGTGACAGGGCACCTTCCACCTGGCCTGTGGCTGCCAGCGCCACCACTGCCTGCTCTGTGAGGAAGCCCATGTGCTCCAGCCGGTAGGATGTGGGGCACAGGGAGGGACTGTCAAGGCTATCTCCAGACCCCAAACCAAGAGACCCCACTTCTGCCCACCCACCTTATCGCAGAGAAGAGATGGAAGACTTGGGCAGCCATGGGGGCTCTCAGGACACTGGGCTGGCTCTTCATGGAGTGAGACCTGGGTCCCCTCCTGCAGCATCTGCTCATTCAGGGCCACCCCCAGTGGGGTCTCTGGGCAGAAACTGGGCCTTAGGCCAGGCCCACCTCTGAGGAGTCCACCCAGATCCGCTGCACAGGCCCCAGGCCTGCGAGGGAGCTGGACTGAGTCTTTGCTGCAGGACAAGAGGCTAGGGGAGACCATGTAAGGAGGTCAGGGGGTGACAGGATGGGTGATAAGCAACTTGGCCAAGCCCCCTGGGGTAGGAAGCAGTCTGAGTGGCCAGCACCTCATCAGGGCCCTGCAAAAGACACTCTCCTACATTGCCTGCAGCCACTGCTCAGAGAATTCCAGCCACTGGAAGGTCCTGGCTGCACAAACTAGGCCAGCAAGGAGGACTGGGAAGATCTGTAGGAAGGGTGGCTCCCGCTGAGCTGTGGTATCTAGGCAGCAGCCCTGGTGGCAGTATGCCCCACTTGGCTGTCTAGGGAGGTAACCCCGCCCCGCCAGCACGGCCAGGTGGACAGGCACGTAGCTGCAGCCACCAGCTGCACTGGACACCTGGAGCCCTGCCAGCAGCACAGTTATTAGCCCAGCAGCGAGGGCGAGCAGGGCAGAGGCCTGCAGGAACCGCTGCTTGCCCAGTGTGGGCAGGAGCAGGAGGCTCAGGAGCAGACCAGGTAGGGCCAGCGGCCCAGAGCGTGGGTAGGCAGCCGCTGTGCCTGCCAAGGGTCCGGCAGCAGTTCCGGGTTAGGGTTAAGGTTAGGGTTAGGGTTAGGGTTAGGGTCAAGGCAAGACTGAGGACACCCCCCCCCCCCAGCCACAGGCTGCTCGGCGACAGCAGCGGGAAGCAGGAGTCTAAAGACAGCGCTGGGGACAGTAGGCGGGGCGTGGAGGTGGCCTCTGGCATGCATAGCCTGGCTGAAGGTGTCAGGGATAGTCTTGGGGCTGTATGTGCACAACGCATGCCACGCCCCCTGATGCCAGGTGGAGTCCCAGATTCCCTGCAAAGCCCGAGAGCCCCTATTCAGCTTGCACTGGGCTTGACCCGGCCCACCAGCAGGTGCACCACCCCGCCCCTACCCCCCACTGATAGGTCCGCAGTTGTTCTAGACAGGGTCCCTTCTCCTACAGTTAATTTTTTATACTGTTTTAGATATGACTCTAATTTTCTTTTTTCTCAGATAGCTCGCCAATTGTCCCAAGTTCTTGCCTCAGTTATATGAAATGAAATCTCTAGAATATATTTATCTCCGGATTCTTTTGAGTCTTACCGATCCCTTTTTATCTACTTGTATTCCAATATCGTGTCTAGTTCATTAACACAGCTGTATAGTATATTTTGATGTCTAACAAGCCATATTCCCATCATTGTTTTCTTTTTCTTAAAAAAATTATTTACTCATGTAACATTTTCTATTCTAGAAGGATTTTAGAATTAATTTGTCAAGTCCCACAGAAATTTGATTGGGAATGCAACTAAATTTTTAGGTTAATTTATGACAAATTTATTGAGTTCCTAAATACAAATATGGCATATTTCTATTTTATCAAGAATTCTTTTCTCTCTTTATGCTTTTCTCTCTTTATACTTTTCTTCATGTTCATATTAGAAAATTATGCTTTATAACTGTTCCTGGTGTATAGAAATAAGTGATAGATAGGTGGAATCCATTGAACTTGCTGAATTTTCTTGAGTTCTAATAGAAAAGTCAAAGATTACCTGAGAAACTACTTAGATTTTTGTATAAATACCAAATGATTTCAGCTGTATCTCTTTCTGTCTAGTGGCTGTTACTTATTTTCCATGTCTTATTGCATTGTCTAGAATCTCCATTATAAATTTGAATAGTAGTGATCATAACAGCCATACTTCTCTTTTCCGTGATTTTAGTAAGAATGCTTCTTATAGGGGCGCCTGGGTGGCTCAGTCGGTTGAGCGTCCGACTTCGGCTCAGGTCATGATCTCGCAGTTTGTGAGTTCAAGCCCCGCGTCAGCCTCTGTGCTGACAGCTCAGAGCCTGGAGCCTCCTTCAGATTGTGTCTCCCCGTCTCTCTGCCCCTGCCCTGCTCATGCTCTGTCTCTCTCTGTCTCTCAATAATAAATTAAAATGTTAAAAAAATTTTTTAAAAAAAGAATGTTTCTCATATTTCAACACTAAGTAATATGTGCATTTGAGGTACATAAGTTTTTGTATATCCCAAGAACAAAAGCAAACGTATGTGTGTGTGTGTGTCGGCTTTAGTCTGATGGAAAGTGTTGGAAAATAATTAATTTTACAGTTTCCTAACCTTCGGTGACGTTAATTTAAGGAGTCCCCAAGAGCATTTTGTGAAGAGAGTTAACATATCCTACCACTCCTTAATGTCTCAAGTTGTTTTGCCATTAACCCACAAGTAATAAAAATTATTCCCCTTTGATTAAAATCACCAGAATGGAGACTCCATATGTATCATTTCCTTCTAGGTTTCAATTCTGTAACCACTTCAACTCTATGCAGCTTTAAAGCACCCTGATGTCTGCATGACATGAGCTCAGGCACCATTCCCAATCCCGTAAGAATCCCTCTACCACCATTGTAATGACTCTCAAATTTTTCAAGAACTCTCCTGTACTATGTCCACATGGGCCTGACTAGCTCCTTGACCCTGGAGAACCTCTCCTTTCCCTATTTCCTCATTCTAAGCAGCTAGCTTTGATGACGTGTATTTGCAGAAGCTGTCTATCAGGGTGATTCATTTTGCATCCATATAGTAATCACTTACTGTATGCCTGCCACTATACTAGAATATTTAGTGAATAAGAAAGGCATAAAAGATGTTGCCTTCTCTCTACAATTTTCCTACAATTGCTTGTATTCTAATTGTATAAGAACTGTAAGCAAGACCTGTTTCTGTGAGCTAGGAAATGCTTGGAGGAGGGAGGGGCCTTATAGACATACGTCAGTATCGAAGGTCTAAAATGTGTTTATTTTTAATTAATTTATCTTCATTAGCTGGAATCTGGATTAGGACACACGTTGCCACATGCCTCCCCATATTGAAGCCCTCTCTGTAAATCATTTTCACATCTTCAGACGCATATCCTTACCTCCTTCTCACTCACATTCTGACAGGTGCCCAGCCTGCCTAGGGTGTCTCCATTCATTATTATAAAAACATCTGTCCTCACCTAGAGTATCACAGTCCCCATCTAAGCAGCGTCCCCATCTTCAATTTCTTATCTCTCCAATCTTTCATATACACAGCTACGATCTCAAGCTTCGAGGATGAAAATCCACTTCTCAGGATTAATGACTTTCCGTTTTCACACTGCATTTAAAATCCTGGGCGACCTTTTCCACCTTTTTATACAGAGCTGATTTTCTAGAATCCAACCATATAGAAGAGTTCAATTAAGTCTTTACCTCTGCTCACACTGTTATATCTACTGGCATATCCTCCTCTCCTTTTATTATCCCATGGCTTAGCTCCAACAACAAAAATTTTCTGCATTATTTCCATCTCTCATTAATTCTGCCTTCCACTGAGTTTCACAGCGATTTAAACTATGCGTGCCAATTAAATTATAGTGCTGTGTTTTATGTCTGTGTCGCCATATTTCTTATCCTTCTCACCTAGGCTGTAAACTCTGAGGAAGGCACTGTTACCTGCATCATTGCTATATTTTCTTAGGAGTGCTCACAATGCCTGTAACACAGGAGGGCCTTTGTAAATTCTTCTGGATTGAATTGATCATGTCGATAATAAACTGAGATGATTAAAGGTCTTAAGTTTACCATGGATTGGGGTAATTTCCACTTATAATATTTTGTGTGCATGCTCCAGAAGACTATGTAGAAGCCAGTTGTAGACACTGGGTCAATCACAGGAGGAATTGTCAGCTTTTCTTACAGATGTGCCTAGACCTGTCCTTGTTTTCTCATTCCTATAATCAACTACGATATTGTCCTTCCCTTTCCTTATCTTTAGAGGATGCCCCAGCTTCTTTCATTAGTGTTCTGATTTTAATGAAAACAAAACAAAACCCACCTATTCACTTGCAGAATCAGTTACATTTCTTTTCTTTTCAAATTTTAATAATGCTCCTTATGAGTTCCGGAATAAGATAAACAATCTAAGTTCACAAGGACTCAGAGAAAGCAGTTCACACCTATTTAAACGTCATTCTGAGTGTTATTCAGAGATGCCTCACAGAGGAAGGACATTGCCAGACCATCACAAGGCTTTTCGCTCTTCATTCAAACTGTGCTTCAACCCCAGAGAATCCCACAGCCACAAATTTGTGCTGTGAAATACCAGCAAAAGGGAAATGGTTAAAAGGGATTTCTGAGTTCATTTCTTTTCTTCAAGTATTTATGAACAAAAAGTTGGAAAGAAATTCACAGCATAAGTGCATTTAGAAGAAGGCTAAGAGCAGCAGAAAACCAGATGACACATTCTGGAATGGGAGCAATCAAGGTTCTATTCAATCCACTCCCCCTAGCCCCCATGCATCAGAATAGTTTCCCCTTTGAAAGTTCTTGCACAGTTGCACAGGTGTATTGAATTTACACTGATCCACCAAAAAACAAACAAAAAAAGGCAAAAAAAATTGTTCATATGTCAACAGCTCTAGTAATTTCAGCAAATTCTTTAAGATGCAAAGATTAAAAATAATCTACTGAGGATTATTTCCTACTATCAAGACAATGGCAATGCTTTTCAGCTGTGAAGAGTCTCTTGAGCTAACCATAAAGAAAAAAAAATTGTGTCTACGTCGGTGCCACGTACTGGGAAGGTATTTGGCTAGGTCAGGAGTCAGAAAACTTTTTGTAAAAGGCTGGCAAGGTCCAGTAAATGTTACAGGCTTGGCAAGGTCCACAATCTCTGTTGCAACTACTCAACTCAGCCTTGTAGCTGGATGGCAGCCATGGACGCTACATAAACAAATCTGCTTGCCTACATTCCAATAAAACTTTATTAGCAAAACAGACACCCTGCAGCCATAGTTTGCCCAGGGTTAGACTTCATGTTCCTTGACTAGAGCAATCATCTTTTTCTTAGTAACCACTGCGTCTCCAGGATCCAGATTGAGTCTGACACATAATAGGTGCCAAAGAAACACTAGTAAAGACAAAATATAATTACTTAATATTTTAAAAATGTATTTTTTGTCTTCAGCTCACCATCTAGATTTTTGTAGGAGACTAAACAAGGAAAATGTAGAGTAAGAACAAAAAGATCATGGATTATGGATTCCGCGTTAGTTTCTTGATTCAACATCAACTCTTTCTACCAACTTCAATGAGAGTTTATATCTTGACATCTCAAAGATTCAGTTTTCCTTATTATTGAGATAGGATTTCGGCTTAGTCCAGGTCATGTTTGCGAAGCGAAGCTCATGTCAGAAAACTGAAAGAAGCCCCATGAAATTCACAAGATAAAAGAGACTGCAGTTGGCCAGATGACCAAGTCCCCCGCTTCTATTCACCTTTACTCTTTATCTGTCACTTCTGACACCGTGCTCATCTCCCATGGCATGGAAGATGACTCAAACCCCATTGCTACCATCAGCTCCTAAAAGGGGCTACCTAAAGGGGATATAGCAAGAATAGAAGCACGTTCTGAAAGTTACATGTTATTTGAAATAGAATTTTCTCTCTAGCCAACACAGGTCATCTCTGGGGGCACTGTAGCTGGATCCTGACTTGGACAATGTGAGACTAGTACATCAATTAGAGTCCCAAAATAAAGTAGATGGCACACTCAGACTAATTCAAGGACAGTTCATTTACAAAGAGATTGTTTACAAAGATGTGGACAGGGCACAGGAAAAACACAAAGTATGGTACAACACCCTAAGGTTAATAAAGAAAGAGGGTCACCACCCCTGAGCCCAAAGAGCTGAGGGAGGAAGCGTTATGTGAATCCTGAAGGAAAGAGTCATTTAGAACAGGTCACCACCATGTGAGGAGCAGTGACCTTATGTTGGGTAACATAGCTAGATGGGGGTGGCCCTACAGGAAGCTGAGAAGGGAAGTAATTCCTTACCTTCACTTCCCTTTCTCTCTTTGATTCCTTATAGGGGTCCTGATTGGCTGCCATGTACCATCAGACAAAGTGCAAGAGTGCCTGTTGGTGTGGTCCACACGGGTCAGCCTCCAGGGACAGTGAACAGGGTGAAGACAGTGGAGAGCAAATCCAGAGAGACAAACAGATGTCCAGCACAAATGGAACCCAAAGGTTGAAAGCTTATTACACTGAGGCCATCCTCCTCCGTGAGGGTTGTTAGGTACATCAGGGTGGCATGAGATTAATTGTTCACACACTCCCATTTTTCTTCTGAATGAGATTTTCACCGTCTACAAGGAAATGAATTGAGCAATTTTTTGTTCCCTGCAGTGTAAGGAGAATCTTTTGCCAACGACCATCATTTAGCAGATGGTAGGTGACACTGTGAGGCCTGTTTGGCTCCTTCTGAGGCAAAGAGCCAGGGAGAGAGCACTGGAGTCAAGAGTCCCAGGTCCCAGATCTGGCTTTGCTCCTAAGTAACTAAGTGACTGCAGGAAAGTCACTTCTCTTGGGGCTCTCCCTCACTTTCCTAATCTAAAAAAAAAAAAAAAAAAAAAAAATGGTCACTAGGTCTGATAATCTGTGATCACAGTCTTAATCTAGAGTCCTTATGAAAATATTTAAAATCATTGACAAATTTGCATGGCATATAAGAGCATTTCCTATTAGAATAATAATGCTTCCCTCTTATCAAACATTTACTTCCATCTAGGCACTTAGGTACTGTGCTTAGCTTGTTCTCTGCCTCTTCTTTCTCTTCCCTTCTCCCTCTAGAAAATCTCATTGAATCCCCACAACAACCTTGAAGCTCCTGAGTCTTTTTCTATTTTATCTTTGAGTGACTTGTCCAAACACATGGTTAGGAAGCAGAAGAACCAGAATCGTCACCACTATCTGTAACCCCTAAGATCATGGTCTACCTACTGCCATGTTCCCTTGACCCCAGAGTCAGATATACATGGTGAAAGATACCAAATGTACATTAATTGCTCCTGCAGAACAGGCCTCAGGCAACATGGGGGCCACTTCCTGGAGAAGGTGTGAGAGTTGGAGTGTTGAAGGCCTCTCTAATGGCCATAGTGTGGAAGAGGTTAAGGAAGGACAATTCTAGGATGAGGGAGTCAAGTCCTGCTGAGCTGAGTCCTGGAGGCAGAAGAGACACCTCATAGAGCAAACTCAAAGTCCAGGGAGGTCTTGAAGCTGAACAGAAGTGCTTTCTCTCTCATTGAAGATGGTTTTTTCTGTTAACATTCTGTAAATTTCGTTGGCCCATCTGATGAACAATTATTGCCCCATTCTATGGAAGCCACAAAAGGCTCTGGAGAAAAAGCTCCTCCGTCCTAAAGGGAGAACCCATCATACTTTCCAGAGAGCAGAAGCAACAGAAGGTTGGGGTTCTTGGGGCCCTGTCATCTGGTACATTCAAGCCACTTAAGCCACCAGAGCTTCATGCTGGGATTGCTGCTGGCTGCCCTGCCACCATCTGGAGAGTCTTTCAACCAGGCCTCGGCTACCCTTTGAAAGCCAACCCATTCTGTTGCTTATTCCAAACAGAGCAAGTGCCTAAAGAGCATCTGTGAAGCCAAGATACCCCATATGTGAAGCTCCAAGAAGAAGCTCATACGCTGAGTCCAAGAAGGGCTTTTCTGATTCATCCTCTGAGCTCCAAAGTGGGAGAAATCCCTCTGAGCCAACTTGCAGCTTTTTTACGCCCGGTCAGTGCTTGTCACCTACCGTGAGACACCAGGGACACAAGTCCCCTGAGCAAATCCCATTTCAGGGAAGAAATGACTTGCGGGTCTCTCATCAAGGGCAA
The DNA here is from genome assembly GCA_030068075.1 of Paguma larvata. Taxonomy (NCBI): domain Eukaryota; kingdom Metazoa; phylum Chordata; class Mammalia; order Carnivora; family Viverridae; genus Paguma; species Paguma larvata. Next base: position 32,982,489 of record CM057837.1, read on the forward strand.
TGGGGACTTCGGAGTTCATTAACCCTGCACCTCAAGGTGGGCGACTCTCGGGGTGCGGCCGGCCGGCCGGCCAGGTTTGTTTCCTCTGTACTGGCACAGCCATAGCAACAGCAAACCTTGGCAGCCCTACTATTTGACCTGGATCACGAATGTGAAATGCTCTGCACGGCCTGGCGAATCCTCTAGTTTCCACTTTGTTCTGCCAGAGGCCTTCTATGCACACTCCATCAATCCCTGTAATCCCTTCCTTATTGCCTGGCTGCACGGATGGCTTAACTTGCCTCCGAGCTGCCTGAAGCCTGCAGTCTGCTACCGCTGCTGGTGCCAGAAACCCCAGTCTAGTACCCAGGGCAGGAGGGGCTCTGAAGCTTTCCATCTGGGCACCAGGATGGAAAGGAATACTTGGCCCTGCTGTTCTTGACCAGAGAAACATGAATAATTTTTTGAATAGCCCAACGGTAAGGAATCGGTTGATGTAGTACGTGAACCCGCTCCTGATTTGGCCTGATAGCCTATGCCAACGTGTCAGCAAGAAATACATGTTTTCCTTTTGCTGGTTTGCCAAATCCCCCAACATCCTACCAAATGACAGGGAACTTCCTTCGAATTTTGGCACCTGGGCTGCTTGAATTGCTTTCCTGGATGGCATTTCACAGATAGAGAAACTGAGATACAGGGAGATGAGCTAAGTGCCTCAAAGCGGCAGAGCTAGAAAGCCAAGGACAGAACACTCCCCATGTGATGAGTGACGTGGGACTAGGCACTCTACGTACCTTCCCTTCAATCCCTAACTCACACTTGAGATGAACATCAACTCCCCTCGTTTTTGCTGTCCCTGATGAGAATGTATATTCTGGCCTGAAGTTTGCAGTCCAAAGTCGTCTCGGACACACCGACTAGTGTTTCTTCCAGCTATGTTAAAGACCTGCCTCTTTCATATTCCCTCCTTCAGAAAGTTTCCTTCTTATTTGGGAAATGAAATCGATGGATGATTTATCTTGCATTTCACTTCTTCCTGTGAAGGCCAAATTCAACCAGAAACTCATGAAATTCAATATTAACCAAATTCCTTCCAATGTTTCCCTTAAACCAGCTTTGACCATGCACTCTGTGAGAGGCAATAGTAAGCACCCAAGAGAAGAGGCCCCAGCCTCTACAAATTTAGCAGGTAGATGCAAATGATCCAGAACTTTTCCTTTTGCAGTAACTCTTGCAACTGGAACCTGAAGCCAGTTCAAGAATGGTCAAGGAAGCATGATAAGAATTATTGTAAGTGAAATAACCCAAATATGTATCAATAGTAGAACGTACAGCTAAAGTGTGGGAAAGTAATACTATGCAGCAGAGACATCTGAGTGAACTATAACCCTGGGTATCAAGGAATATAAACCCCAAAATATACTATAGAGTGGAAGAAGTAAAGCACAAAAAAATGCAGATGATACATATATTTACATTGAAATGTAAAAAAAAATAGAATATTTAGTGTTCATTACATAGGTGACAAGACTATAGGAACATCTACTAGCCAGGATGATTCATTCCTTTGGCATCGGGGGAAATGAGAAAGGCTGTGTCTGAGAACAGACACGCACGATCCTTCCAGGGGCAAGTGTTCTGTGTCTTCCGTTGAGAGGCAGGTACCAAATGGTCTGTCTTATTCTGTAAATTGTATACCTGTTTTTGTAGACTTTTTTTTTAATTTTTCATGTTTATTTATTTTTGAGAGAGAGAGACAGAGTGTGAGTGGGCAAGGTGCAGAGAGAGAGAGAGAGAGAGAGAGAGACAGAATCCAAAGCAGGCTCCAGGCTCTGAGCTGTCAGCCCCGAAGCCCGATATGGGGCTCAAACTCACGAGTTGCGAGATCATGACCTGAGCCGAAGTTGGACACCCAACCGACAGAGCCACGCAGGCGCTCCTATTTTGTAGACATTTTTATATGTGTGTGTTTGTCTCATTCCCTGGAATGTGAGCTCCATGAAGGCAAGGTTTTCCTTCTTTATTGCCAGATCATCAATATCTAGAAGGGTGCATAAATAGCCAATACTAAATGCCTAATTTTGAGTAAATGAATGGATTCATTACTTAATGAATATTTTCATAATATAAATTTTAGTAAGTTAATGTTTGATATAATAAACTCATAGACAAGAGTGCTTTTGCAACGAGACCCACAAATGCTGATAAGAGACTCGAAGAAATGGACTGAAATGAAGGGAGGGGTGTTCACTGTGACCAGTGTCATCTGGGGAGGATGCAGCCAGACATTGAGGATGAGAAGGGAAGAGAGGGGAGGGGAACTCCAAGCCAAATGACCAATACAATAATTGCTACTATTAACTGAAGTTTTTACACTGTGCCAAGATCTTATTTGACTTTTGCTCCAAGCCACTAAGATAAATACCATTATTACCTTCATTTCACAGAAGAACTCATGGCTTTCATAGAGTCATCAAGTCCGTAAGTACACTCGTGGCCCAGTATGTCTGGCTCTCGTACATACACAAGCAGAAGAGGGAATATACAGGGAGTCTTCAGCGGGGACACGGAGACTGGCTTCTGCTTGGCGGGGCTTACCAAGTTCAGCTCTGACTCAGCTCCCGCTGAGCTCACTCTCCAACCAGGCCCCATTGCTCGGTGCTGGGATCTGCCCGTCTGTGGGGAGCACAGTTCCTCTGCAGTGGAAGTGAGTGAGCAGCAGATGATCAAGAGTGAGTCACGTGCTTCTCATTCGGTGGTGGCAGTGGAGGCACCCTTATCTCAACACAGATCCTCCTCCTGTAAACGCGGGTGCCGGCTGAGGAGCTGGGGTTTTGCAGCTCAGATTTCCATGTGATGCACGAACACCACCTGAGGTCACTGGGATTGCAAACCAAGTCTCAACTTGGACATAACCATCGAAACTTCCGTTGTCAAGGAGAAATCCTCGTTCTCCAAAGGAAATTAATATTAATAGTCAACATTACTATCAACAAAAAATGGCAGCACTTACCCAATACCAAGCTCTATGCTAAGTGCTTCATAAGAAGAATTGAATTTTTCTAAGAGTAATGTGAGGTATTTAATATCTCCGTCTTACTGAGCAGAGATTTTAAATGACTTGACCAAAGCAATACAAACTGTCATTCATGTATTAAGACTCAAATCTTTGTTGACGGGCTACAGAACTTGGGTTCTTAACCACCTCACTCTATTGCCTCTTGGGCATAGCAATGCAGTGGAAGGTTCAGGAAATGCCTGGGAAAATGTCAAGAAAGGGCATGATGGTCTTACCCATCATGCTGAGGCCTCTGGAAACAGATCTCGCTGGGCATCCTTGGGGCACTTCACCAAGATCTCTCTCTCTCTATCTTCCTCACCTCCACCTGCCCCCAGACATCAAGAAAATGTGAGCTTCTTTGAAATTTCATCAGATTAGCAGGACAAGCCTTAAAGGCTGTGCCTCTCCTTGCAAGATTAACAAGGATATGTGTTAAGCTCCCCCCCTCCCCCGCCCCGAGCTCCCTGTGTTTCCCTTTCGTATTAAGTCAAAATTCAGGCACATTTTCATCTTCATGTCACCTGGAGCTTCTATTGGCAGTGGCTCCTACCGCCTCAGATTCCAGTTTCCCTGTTCTTTCCTTCACACCACCCTAATTCCTGTAAGACTTGAACAGGGACTTAATGCTCTGAAACAGACCTGCAATGCACCCAGGAGAGTTTGCAGCTTTAAAAAGTTAGAATAAAATTTAGAACAAATTTTTGAGGAAGCAAATCAACACTTTCTGATTTCATCTTACTTATAACTTTGGGTTTTCTTAAATCAGGACTCTTTCTAAAGCCAGACTGAGTTATGAGAAAAATAAGATTGGAAAGAGAAACCCTGTAATTAGAGAAATAGGATATTCAAGGTTCCTAATGCAAAAATCCTAGCCCCTCTTCTGACTATATCTTTTAAACCTGAAATGTCAAATTCCATTAAATCGCCTCTAATTTATATATCTGTTGGAAATAGAACCCAGACAGACTCAATTATAGTCCTTTCCAAATTAGGATTCATCTAGTCTCCACCCTGGGCTCAGACCAAATTGGGTCTCCTAGCTCTGCCTTCCTCATGCGTACAGCAATCACACCATTTCTCTGGTGGGCTTCGCAGATGTGGTCGGATGGCACTGGGCGTTGGCAGCTACCCCAACTCAGGGAATTATGTCTGCATGGTTTGCCCTGTGCCCTGTCATTGCCGGAACATGCAACACAGGCGAAAAGAAAACAGACCGACTTGGCCTCATCCCGCCTCTCTCCAGTGCCACAGAGGCCTCTCAGGATGTTTTTGGTATCACATGGCAAGAAAGTTGCCAAGAAGAGACCTTCAGAAGTCTCTGGGAGACTTAATACTGTGATCAGCTGGAAAGCTATAAACATGAAAGAATAAAATCAAAAGAGAAGGTAAGACAGTACAAACAGAGAGTCTCAAGAGGGTGTTAGATGAAGATTTAAAATATTTGAAGATGGATGGTCCAAAAACAAAATAGACAAAACCGAAAAGATGTACCATGAGCTGCAGGACAAAGAGAATTTTTCTTATATCTAAATGCTTATAATACATTGTGTCTGTTTGACAGATGCAGGATTTTGTAATGAAGTTTCCACCTCTCCCAACCTCTCCCTGTACACCACTCTCCCATACATAGATGAAACAAAAAGAGAGATAGATATTTGACCTTGCTGACTAAGAGTTATACCTTTCCTTTGCTGTGTCTCGAGTTTCCATTTTAGTCCGTAGACTCTTAGATAATTAGCAGTGTACAATCAGGAGATAGATGCTACTATTACTACTCTTGCTACTACTAATAATAACAATAGCAACTAGGCTCAGAACACAGCTAAATGGGCTGGGAATCGAGAAAAACTTCAGGGGTGCCGAGCAACAGCAGGTAGGAAAGAATTAAAGAGAGAAGAATTGCTTTTCAGAAACATTGTTATAGATTATGAATTAGATCAAATTTAATGCTATTCAAGAGACACAAGTAAAAATTTGAGCTTCCTATTATAATATTCTATGTTCTGGACGGGGTTCTCCGATTACAGCTCTACAGAGACAGAGACATTTAAGGACCCTGCTTTTATGATGATTACACATGTAAAGTGCTTAATGATTTCACATATGTGATCTCACCAGTTAAGCACAATCTCATGAGGATAAAACGTGAGGATGATGTGTATTTTCAGGGCGAGAGCAGGAAGGTGTGAGGTGCCTCCAAATAGCTTAGAAACAAGATGTCTCCTCTGATAATTAAGCTATGAAACCAACCACAATGGATTATTTTAAGAAGTATTTATGGAGCACCTACTATGTGGAAAGAACTGCTCTGTACAATGGGATATAGCAGTTAACAAAATGAACATTTTCTGGAGCTTACGTTCTAGTAAGGAGAGAAAGAAAATAAGCCAATAAATAAGTAAATATTTACCATTATGTCAGTTAGAAGCTGACTCAGTGGTTCTCAGCAAAGACGTGCAAGTCATCCTAAGAAGAAGGGACATCTCCCAGCTCTACAAGCTCCCACTTTCACCTACAGGATTGAAAGTGTCACCCATCAGGAGGGGAGCAGGGTGGGCAGTTATGGAAGAATGGAAAAGGGAGAACTCCAAAAGCTCAATATCATCAGAGCCCATAGAACAAAACTCCTTGCTTAGTGCATAGGTGGTGCTCAGTAAGTTGTCCGTAATGTCAGATAAGATGACACCTGTTTATAAGTCCTCTTCCCACTGGGACTTATAATGACAGCTTTTTTGGCTTCTGAATACAGCTTATTACACAAACAGCCAGTTTGCTAATAATAGGGACTGTACCTGAATCAGGATCACCAACCAGGTTACCAGTTTTTCACAAGTGTTTTCTCCACTGCCCCCAGCTCCACCACCACCCTGACCTCCTGTTCGGCCTGGGGTCCTCACACCCTTGGTTATCCTGATGCTCTTCTCGGGGGAGGACTGGAGAAAGCAGTCAATGTGTATATTATTTCTGAACTAAGGAGTGTTTGGGCCAAGGATTTAGAAAAAAACAAACAAACAGATTTCCTGAATCAGCAAAGATTTATGGTAAAGAATCCTTTTACAAAACAACCCACTGAGAACGGAGAGCTTCACCATAGCCGTTTAAGACATATCTTGGGGGAAGAGACAAGTTGCATTCTTTCTCATTATCTGACTCTAAGTACTTAGGAAAGTCGCTATGCCGACAACCGGACTTTTAGCATCGTGCAAAACAGCTCTTTGTTTAGGTTTATCAGATATCATTGATCCATTTGGAAAATATATGGTGAGCACTACTATTTGCCCTGATAGGCACTGATCTAGGCAATGAGGACAGAGTAATGAAAGTAAGCAGGAGCGCCTGGGGGGATCAGTTAGTTAAGCGGACGACTTCGGCTCAAGTCATGATCTCACAGTCCATGGGTTGGGGACCCATGTTGGGCTCAGTGCTGACAGCTTAGAGCCTGGAGTCTGCTTCAGATTTTGTGTTTCCATCTTTCTCTGCCTCTCCCCTGCTCAGGCTCAGTCTCTCTCTCTCTCAAAAATAAATAAACATTAAAAATATTTAAATAAGAAAAGAAAAGAAGCAAACGACAACAACAAAAAACCCATAGTCTGTGCCTTCATGAAGCTTACTTTTTGCATTATCTATTGCTCCATAGCAAGAGCTACCAAAACTTCTTGGCTTAGAGCAGTAACCATTTGCTTTCAATTCTATAGATTAGCAATTTGGGTTCAGCTCAGCTGGGCTTTCCTTTTTTGTCTCACCTGGAGTCACTCGTGTAACTGCTGTCATTCGGTGCTTCGACTGGGGCCGCATGACCTAAGATGGCCTGACTCGCAGCTGGCAGGTGGTATTAGCTAGCAACTGTTTGGTCTAGGGTACCTCCACCGGGCCAGCTTATGTCTGCTCCTCATAGCCTTTCTTCCTCCAGTTAGGCTCGCCTCGGATGTCCTACCATGTCATGTCTACAACATTCTATTGGCCAAAGCCAATCTCAAGGCCAGCCCAGTGTAGAGTGCTTCAAATTGCATGTTTACAATTTGGAAAGAAATTTGTCACCCTCTCCTTTGTTTTTGTTTTTTGTTCTTTGGGTTTTTTTTTTTGCAATCTGTGGTATTTTTGAGTGGTTGAGACAAACAGTAAACATTTAACAATGCTTAGGCCGAAGTTTGCAAACCTGGTTCCACATAAGAATTACCTAGAGGGGTTCTTAAAAATAAACAAACAAACAAATAAATAAAACCAGATCCTCCACCACAGACCAATTAAATACCATGAATTGGAACTTGGGAATCCACATGAGTGACCAGCACCCCAAGCGATTCTAATTTGCAGCTGATTTTAAGAATCACTGGTTAAAGCGCCCTGAAGGAAACATAAGGAGGGGTGGGGGAATCTAGAACAATGAGAGAGTTGTACAAGATGTGGAGGCAAGGAAAACCTTTCTAAAGAGCAAGTGTTTGAACGAAGATCTAAATGAACCCAGGAGCCCCGGTGCCATCTGAAGCAGAGAGGGAAGAGCAAGTGAAAAAGCCGGGGGCCGAGGTCAAGAACCAGCTGGGGCAGCAGGAACAGCTTTGGTGGAAGACATGTTGGAAGAATGTCCCACGCCAGGAGTCAGTGCCTCGGAGGAATGTTCTATTCACTCTCCTACAGTCAAGTCCTTGTAGTGTGATCACTTCACTTGGCTTTTGTAAAGAAATGAAGCAATAAATAACTGACTGCATAACAGACCGTGGAAGAACACAGAGCTTTTAAAAATTTATTTTCTTAAGAGAACTCACTAGTTCAATAGCAGTCTCTAGGAAATGAAAAACAAAGCTGGAGGGAAGGAGAATGTGCAATAGTGGAAAAGAAACCACAAGAAAAAGCATTGCGTCAGAGAAGACAAGGTATGAAAAAAATAACTCCAGTCTGCGAGTTCACCAGCAGCGGGTTCTCCGACTCGTGGGAGTGAACAGAAGGCCCGAGAACAAAGGCTGGTACCTGTCCTACAGCTCTTTAGAAGCTCAGGGGAGATTAGGATGCAGGGACTCTTGCTCCTGCTTCACTTTCAGGTCTTCCCTCCTCCCGCCATTCGCTGCCAACCCCTCTCCCTGCCCAGTGTCCTTGTCAGGGCAGGATTATGAGCTGCCAGCAGGATCCTGGGCATCTTATCTCCCAACGCCCTTCTCTGACACAGTGGCTAACTCACTGCCCAGGCTGTAGCTTCCCTGGAAGGAGCCGGCTCAGTGTGGAGTTGCCTCACTCCCCAGCAGGTGTGTCCTCTCTGGGAGGAAGCAGCGTCCATCCCCTGGTGCCACTGAGAAGGTAACGAGCAATGTGGTATGGCCCAATTCCCAGGATGGTGACCCCAGCCAGAAGGAATCCTTCTGGAGAAGAGAAAACTAAGGCCCAAACCAGGAATTCCAATCCCATCAAGAGCTGGCCACCAAATGAGAAATGGTCAATGGTGCTTCCCCGAAACTGTATGCATGGAAATTCCATCAACCTCTTTTCTGCTCTTGGTGGGACCCAAGTCAGCAACAGAGTTTTCAAAACTGCCGTGAGAGCTGCCGGTCCACAGCCTCCCCAGGCCCCACTCCCGCCAGACTCCTCTCCAAAGGCCCGGGCCCTCCACCAGAGTTTAGCAGGAGGATAACTGTTAAACAAGCAGAGACCCAGGGCCCTCTCCAAACCCACGGCACCAAAATCGATGGGGTTGGAACCTTAGACTTTTAACAAGCTCCCCAGGTAATGCTGTTCCAAGTTAAAAATCACAAAAGACGGGCGCCTGGTTGACTCAATCCGTTAAGTATCCAACTCTTGATTTCAGCTCAGGTCATGATCTCAGGGTTTGTGAGTTCGAACCCTACAACTGGCTCTGCACTGACAGTGTGGAGCCTGCTTGGGATTCTCTCTCTCTGTCTCTCTCTCTCTCTCTCTATCTGTTTATGCCCCTCCCCCACTCATGCTCACTCAGTCTCTCTCAAAATAAGTAAATAAACTTAAAAAATAAAACACAAATGAAATTTTATTTTTTTAAATTTTTTTTTAATGTTTATTTACTTTTTTGACAGAGAGAGACAGAGTGTGAGCAGGAGAGGGGCAGAGAAAGAGGGAGACAGAATCTGAAGCAGGCTCCAGGCCCTGAGCTGTTAGCACAGCTAACAGGGCTCGAACTCACAAACCGTGAGATCATGACCTGTGCCCAAGTCGGTGCTCAACCAACTGAGCCACCCAGGCGCCCCACAAATGAAATTTTAAATGCAATTCTCAACCCCCAGCAACCAAGCACATTTCTCTCTCTCTACCAGAAACCTGGTAGGAAATCCTAGACCCCAAACGCTTTTCTGGAACATATCACTAAACAAGAGGTCCCAGAAGCAGACTGTGATCCCCAAGTCTGGTAGAAAGAGGACATTTTCCCAAGGAAATGCTTTGAATGTGCTTGGAAAACAATTTACTCTCCACCTGCACAGCTCCCGAGTGATGAGAAGGATCTTACCAAACTTGAATGAGAAGAGCCCCACGACCAGGGGTCTTAGCTAGCTTAAGCCCACTCCCTAGATGTGGGCCTTGACATTGTTGATGGAAATTCCAGAATGTAGTTCTGGGAGAGGAGAGAAGCAAGACCCTGGCAAGAAAGGAAGACCTTTCATCAGTGAAGAGGCTTAGCTCAAGCCAGTTCTGTTGGAGAGACCGACTTTAATTAAGTGGTGTGTGCTAATTAATGGTAGTGAGAGGTGAGGAGGCAACAGAGGGCCAGAGAGACAGGCAGGGCCCACGGAGAAGCCCTGCCTTACCTCTGGGGCAACCAATTTTTTTTCCCCTTGCCGCGTTTCTCTGTCTCCTCTCTCCTTTCTTTTGGCTCTCTTCCCTTTCCATTCCCTATCTTTATGTCTCTCTTCCCCTCTCCTCTTCTCCTTGTCTCCACTTCTTTTTCTTTTTCTCCTTCCTTTCCCATCACCTTTCCCTTCATTTTGCCACAGACATTGGCCAAGTGTCCACTCTGTGCCCAGCCCTGTGGAGAGCACTGAAGAAAGACAAACATACCAACAGTGGCCTCTTGGAGTTCTCAACTCAGGGGGAAGATCCAAAGAAGAGACAAGAAGCAGTAAAGTGGGGACACCTAAAAGAGGCATCTAATCTGGGCTGCAGTTCAAGGAAGTGATGTCTAAGCAGATGCCTAAGAGGTGGGTGTGCGATACACAAGCAAAGGGCTGGAGCTGATACAAATTCCTAGTGTAAGAGAAAACACGGCACCTCCGAGGGACTGTGAGGGTCCGGGGCTGCCATGCATAGTTGTGTAAGTTGTGTCCTGCACAAGGGCACTGGGTCAAGGAGCAAGGGCTGAGAGCTGCCTTGGGGCATGGCCCTGCCTTTCACACACTGAGTCTCCTGTGTTTGGCTCACATATTGACAGTGACATCATGCCAGTTTCATCTGTCGTTACTCTTCTTCATGTTACATCAGCAAAACACTGGGACCAGAACAATAAAGCAGGAGCTTCGCTAGAAGATTCTTTCTCTGTTTGCTTGTTCAGGGATGTTGCATGATATTCTCAGCCTCTGCCTGGTTTGAGGCTCACAAGATCTAATTAAATCTTGAGTTTCTTCCCCAACACTTTATCCTGACTGGGTGCATTGGGCAACCCCTGCCTTCAGATTTGCCTTTCTTCCCTGAAGTCATCCATGACCTTGGATTGGACTGCATGGAAATATTTTTTTTCCAGTATTTCCAGCCAACGTTTACCTAGTGATGCCTCATTACCATTTAGAGAACAACCTTCACAATGTATATTGGGAATCATTACTTATTCTCCCCCTCAGAAAGAGGAGGCATTTTGATATATTGCACTCTTTTTCAGACTTTGGCTCCAAGTCTGATCTAAAGACACTTTAAACAGATGTATTTAAGAGATATTTGCATACCTTCCTACTAATTTCACTGGTCAGGGAGATGATTCTCAGCTGAGACAAAGATGGCCTCGAGGCACCAGCAATATCTTCCTTCACCTTCAGGACTAAAACCAACGGAAAAGTAAAAGTTGTCTCTCAACATCTTTTTCTTCTACTGCTGAACCCAAAGACAGACTTTGCTCTAAATGAAATAGTATTGACTCGATCTTGCCTTTGGGATTCTTTAAGGAAGGGTTACTTGGCAGTACAAATGGGATCCTGGAATATTTAGGGAAATTACTATACATTGTTATCTTTGAGGAAGATGCTTTGAAATGAATGGACTTCATCTTCTTTGTATAGAAGAACCTACCTGTTTGCAATTAGAATAAATGAGGAAAAATATCTGCAGACTTTAAAATCTGCTCTATCCAAAAAGGTGGAGAGAAAAGATGTTTTTGCCCGCCAACAGGGATGCCTGGTGAGAGAGATGCATACTAGTGCAGCAGCCTGTCCCCAACAACGGAGATGGGGCTGAAGGGCATCCTAATCCCCATAACATGGCTGAGTATCATAAACACAGAGACTAAGAGAACTAGAAGATTATCTCAGTTCTAGAGACGAGAAAATGCAGCTCCAGTGGAGACAAGTGACTTTCCCAAGTCACAGAGCAAATCGATGGCTCTGCTGAGATGGATCTCCAAGATGACCTGATCTTCTACAAAGAACTTTCTTCAGCACCAGGGTGATCCCTGATTTATTGCCTTTTATTTCATTAATTCATAACGGCTCGACTCTTTGTGGAGCCAGAGAAAGTAAATGACATGGGTCCCACACACAAAGAGATTTTGTTTCTTCTAATCATCCTAAAATAATATCGTCACTCTTTTTGAGCTAGCCCACTGACCAGAGGAGAACTGTTAGATTGTATTTAATACAACACCCCCCTTTTCAGTAAAGAACGAAGCTTAATTCACAACAACTATTTCTTCAGCATTTACTGGGATCAGTGGGAAATAATGTTTTTAAGTATGGAGACCAGATGCTGACAGAGAAGGGAGGTGCTTTCTTCTCTCTATAACAAACCAGAAATAGGAGGCAGGAAACCGTGTTTGCATCCATGTACATGAGTGGTGCGATATGGAGTGTGTGTGTGTGTGTGTGTGTGTGTGTGTGCACGCGCACACACACGTACGATTTTAGGCTGAAATGACACTTATCTTTTTTTTAATATAGGTTATTGTCAAATTGGTTTGCATACAACACCCAGTGCTCATCCCAACAAGTGCCCTCCTCAATGCCCATCACCCACTTTCCCCTCTGCCCCACCCCCCCCATCAACCCTCAGTTTGTTCTCTGTATTTAAAAGTCTTATGGTTTGCCTCTCTCCCTCTCTGTAACTCTTTATTTCCCCTTCCCTTCCCCCATGGTCTTCTGTTAAGTTTCTCAAGATCCACATATGAGTGAAAACATATGCTATCTGTCCTTCTCTGACTGACTTATTTCACTTAGCATAATTCCCTCCAGTTCCATCCACGCTGCTGCAAATGGCCAGATTTCATTCTTTCTCATTGTGAAATGGCACATAGCTAACACATGCGCGGATTTTCATTTCAGACAGATTGGGCTCAAATATCAACTCTGACAACATCTACCGTGTGATCTTAGCCAAAGGAGGTAACCTTTCTTAGCATCAGTTGCCTCATGTCTGAAGTGGGAATTACAATCTCCCAGTCACTGATGTGGGGCCTTGGTGTGAATATTCAGTGAGGCAGAGAATGGGAAGTCCCTGCACCCAGCAGATAAAGGAGAGGTCAGCTTCTCTTTTAGGAGAATGGAGAAAGGAGCTGTGTACTTCCTAGTTTCCCCATATTCTTCCCTCCCCCATGTCCTTTAAATTCTTAGGATTAAGATGTTTTCCATCGTGAAACAGAAGGGAGGAGACAGGAGAGAGACTTTATTAAGGATGAAAAATGGCTACAATTTTTAAAACAGCCTTGTTGACAGAATGTGAATATGTTTTCAGAATAATTAACAGGAAACCCAGGACTGAGGAAATTAATTACTATGGGTCCAAGTGCCTTCCAAATGGCAACCTCGAAGCTGCTGCACGGCGAGGCCTCAGTTTCTCAGTGGGGTCAGGGAAGGTTTCTGTGGATCGGCTGCTGGCTGACCCGGGAGACCAAGGAGGTGGTTCCGTCCATCATCACTGTATCTCCCAAAGGTGGGAATGGATGTTTGTTAAGGTCCTACAGTGTGCTTGCCTATACCAGCTGCTTTTGCATGCACAAATTTAAGTATCTTATTGATCTTATCAATTAGGTATAATTAACTCTGTCTTCCTATGAGGAAATTCAGAACTGGAAACTTAACTTGCCTGAGGACACGCGTTTGGAAATTGACAGTCATTTACAACCCAAGCCTGCCTAACTCCAAAGCTTATGCTCTTTCCTCTCTACAAGACCACTTTCCACAAAATATGTGGTGAATGTGAGGGGTGTTGGCTTAGGACACTCAAGGCCAGGGTCTCATTTTATTGATGGTTATTATTCCACTCGTCCTAGGTTTGAGAAGCACCATGTAGTACCAGAGTGAATTTGGCAAATTAGTTACCCTGTCTGATTTCCAATCTCAGTTTCCACATCCGCAACCATTTTGTGATTTTGAGGTATTGCTGCCATCCTACAGGGATACAAGAGGTTTAGAACCTATATACCACCCACCCTCACTCCGACTATGGCCAGAGCCTAACTTTACTAAATAAAGAATGGGTAAAGATTCATACAGGACAATGTGCGTGTGTCTCCAGATAGAGGGTATAAAACTCAAGTTTCATAATATTTCCTTGGCTCGGAGTCAATGAGGTCCTTACCCACTCACCCGGAGTTAAGCTATCCTTTCATATTTTGTAAACTTTGTCCAAATTTTCTAGAATCTCCTGTCTGCAGGAGGCCAGGAGAACTGAATAAGTGGCTGAGAGCCTGGTAACTCTCTAGATCCAAGGTCTGATGAACAGTAGTGAACCTGAGAAAAGCTACAACTCTGAGGCCAGTCCTTGTGGAGAACACAGAGAGAAGCCCCAGATGTCATGGGACGGCCAATTCTAACCATCTAGCACCTATTGTAGGATGGAAAAAGCATGGCCATTAGAGACCATAGGTCTGAAACTCAATTCCAAAATGACTGGCTGAGTGACCTTAGGTAAGGGCTCTTCTAACGGGCAACTTTGCTCAGGGATTCCTCATTTATCTGGCCCAAAATTCCTCAGAAGTGCATGGTCTGAACTCTTTTTGCCTAAGTCCTCCTTCCTTCCCTCTCCTTTCTTAGATATCAGCCCTAAAGGCTTTTCCTGCCCTTTGCTGCCCCTTCCCTCTTTATCCTTCAAAGCTGTCCCTTCCCACAAATCTCCTGCACGTCTTCTTATCTGCTTCTCAGAAGACCTGAACAGACCCCGGGCACTGGAAGTGGTCTGAGAAAGCTTGAGGATGGGCATAGTCACTACCTAACTGGTAACAAGGGTCTCATCCTGAGTGGGACATGAGACATGAATAGTTTCTGGCACAAGGTGGTAGCCCTTAGCCGAAGATTCGCTGAAACAACCAGAGAAAATATCTTGATGGAGGGAAATGTCCCTGTCAGATTGATCATTGAGGCTTTTTAAAGGTATGGTGAAACCAATGCCTATAAGGGTAGCCGAGTTGACTAGACACTGGTAAGTTGTACTGATGCTCTGCAGAGGGATAAAGAGAAGCTAAAGATGATCAACAAACAGCCAAAGGCTGGGTGTAAGAGCCAGTGAAGAGTATAAGGGCAAAGGGATCTATTTGGTAGCTTAAAGGAGATTCTTATTTCCTGCACAGGAAGCCTAGACAATGACATTCACTTATAGTTTTTCCCTAGGCCTGTATTAACTCTGTTTCCCTCTATAATACTATCATCCGATGAGATCTAGACCTCGTGAATTACCCACAGAATGTCACCTTGATCCATTACACTCATGTCATCGCATTGGTTGGGCAGTACAAACAAGAAGTGGCACCAATGCTAGAGACCTTAGTACCACACATTGCTAACGCTGATGGGAGAGAAATTCTACATCTCAGGGATCTCCTGTTACAGAAGGGTTTCTAGGGGTTTAGTGGTCAGTGGTTACTAGGATATCCCTCCAAAGCGAAAGACAAATGGCTGTGTCTGGCATCCCCTACTTCAAAGAAGCACAGCATCTGGTAGGCCTCTCTGAGTTCCGGAGGAAGCGCATCCCCACAGCATTTAGTCTTGTAGGTGCTTTGGATTTTAGCTGTTGGCAGGTAGCTAGAGTAGGGGCATAATACCTCATTCCAATGAAGAGATTCCCTTCTTCGAGGCTCAACTTTAGACATCGCAAGGTTTGCCTAACTTTGATCCGATGCTACTTGCTTTTATTTTGTAGTTCTCAAAGGGTCCTACCTGAAGGCCTTGGATATTCTCCAGTATCTTTCACCTTCAAGGTATTGAACTTCAATTTTTTTTTAACTCATTTGGTGTGTTAGGCCATTTGACTTTTTATCTACGTTCTGCTCTGTTTCTCTGTCTCTGTCTCTATTTCTGCCTCTGTCTCTCTCTCCAGCTTAAAAAACATGGCAAATACCTGAAAGGATTAACTATATCAGACTCACATCCCTGTATCTGAGTCCCTCAAGTTCTGATCAACTTAGGATCTCCCCAGGGCTTTCAAGTATATTTTCAAATTTTCTCCAACTTCCCCCACCATTCTTAGTGAAAATATTGATGCTCTAAGCCATCTAAATATGCATCATATATTATATTTTATTATCTAAAATCTTCAGTAAGAAATCTACACAGGATAATTGAAAAGACTCCACAACCAAGCGGAAGGATATTTAGGTCCCTGCTACACACTGGGATGTAGGTACAGCCTCTTGTGGATGGGCCTTTGTTCCAGAGCTCCAAAGAAGAACTGTACACTGAACCACAGCAGGCCTGGGAGAAACCCAGCAGTATACCTGTTATTAAAAAAGAACTTCGGGGGCACCTGGATGGCTCAGTGGGTTAAGCGATGGACTTCAGCTCAGATCATTATCTCGTGGTTCGTGGGTTCCAGCCCCATGTCGGGATCTGTGCTGACAGCTCAGAGACTGGAGTCTGTTTGGGATTCTGTGTCTCCCTCTCTCTCTGTCCCTCCCCTGCTTGCTCAATCTCTCTCTCTCTCTCTTTCTCTCTCTCTCAAAATAAATAAATAAATAAATATTTAAAAAATTAAAAAAAAGAAAAAAGAACTTCCAAGTGCCCAACATAGAACAGATCAGGTAACAAAAGGTCAAAACTTCCCTTCACTTACTATAGGATACCACACACCCACACACACTACATACAGGGGCTGCTCCCTCCGAAGGAGTGGGAAAAGCTAATGCTTAGAAAACATAGTTAATTACTGGAACATATAATATCTTTCTTGAAATCTGTATTGTGTGGCAAGAGCATAATCTTCTTGATGGCCAAGACAAACTCGCCTTTGCAACACTACAATCTGATTAAGTGCTTGGCATTTAGTATGCACTCAGTAAATGTTAACTATACTTCAGAAAGAACAAACAAAGGAAAGGAAAGAGGCAACTTTAAGGGAAAGTACCCCTTAGAGAAGCAGTAAGATCAAAGCAAACCACAATTATCAGAGATTCTTGAAGCTGAATGTGTCTGCACTGTGTGTAATTGTGAGACTGCCCTGGAGTAGAAATCAAGCATTTCTGAAACAGCCGTCTGTTCATTTTCCGTTCTTCACTTTCCATATTCCTCTGTCCCGGTGGAAAGGGGAATGTAAATCTCCTCGTATTAGCGACTCCTGGCCTCACTGGGTTTCATCTTGTATTGAATGGATTGTCGAAATAAAAATCCAAAGGGAGACCAGGGTATTGGTTTATGGGAAGTAACTGTAATATTCAAATGAAAGCTACAAATCAGCTATGCAAATGAGCCTGTACCCAGGGCAGAATTGCAATCAAACAGCCTGCAGAAGGAAACTTAATAAGCCCTGCCTCTCCTTCTATTACCTTGTGAGTAAGTTTCCTGAGAGTCCGGGTCTTGTGAGGGCACTGAGAGAATGTAGCTTCGGCATTCCACTGGCTGTCACAGAGCTGCACTGGGACCTGGCAGTGCTCTAAAGCTCCGGGAAGGGCTGAGCAGTTTGCATCTGTGTCTCCATCAAAAGGCATTAAATATGCATTTGATCAGATAGTAGTTAGGAATATGAAGCACCTACGGGGGAATTTGCTTGAAATTATAGCCATACATACATACTTTCCCTCTGAAATGGCTTTGGGACTAACATTCTCATGAAAGAGTTGGTTAGAAGAATGGGAGATTGGGGCACCTGGGTGGCTCAGTCGGTTAAGTGTTGAACTCTTGGTTTTGGCTCAGGTCACGATCTCATGGTTTCGTAGGTTCAAGCCCCATGTAGGGCTCTGTGCTTGACAGCATGGAGCCTGCTTGAGATTTTCTCTCTCTCCCTCTCTCTGCCCCTCCCTCACTTGCACTGTCTCTGTCTCTCTCAAAGATTAAAAAAAGAAAAGAAAAGGGACGGGAAGGGAAGGGAAGAGAAGGGAAGAGAAGACGAGATGAGACGAGACGAGACAAGACGAGACGAGACAAAACAAGAAAAAAGAATAGGAGATCATCCAGAGATGATTGGCTGCCCACAGTTTTGGGGAGGGGATAGACCAAAAGTCAGGATTAGTTACTAAGCTGGGACACAGCCCTACCCATGGAATTTATTTTACCATTTGTTGGTGGCCATGGATTCATAGAAGCCAAGCAACAATACCTCCTGGTTTGCCCAAGAGAGTTCTGTTTTAAATCTATTGTTCCAGTATAATCGTTACTATCACCCACTTTCGTTCTTAAATGTGTCCTGGTTCAGATGATATACTATATGGCCATCCTACAAAGTCAACATCTTCAAAATCATTCACCTTTCAGGTCAGTCAATCCCTGAGTCCAGTGGATAGGAACTGTCACTTCTATAGCCCAGATCTATGTCCATTAATGATGAGGTGGTTAGGTGTCCTGTCTCTGGAATGATTCAGGCAAAAGCTAGATAAGGAGATGAGGTAAAGGAGATTCCACCAGCAAATAGGGACCTAAGACAATGATTTTATAGGGTTCCTTCTTTCCCTGAGATTCTGCAAGAATCAGAGATTCAGCAAGAAACAGACCCAGGGTGAAATAGTGTCCCAGGTTTCTGCAACAATATGCCAGCTGAGGAAGGGTCCTGAGTGCAAGTTTTCTCCTTTTCTTTATGCGATACTGATCAGGAGAAAGAAGTGAGACAGAGGTAAAGTGAGAGTGGTTACAAGCACTAGGCACCCACCTCACCTGCAACCCTGACCCAGGCTCTAGCTTGAACTCCAAGAATAGCAAATTCTTGCCAGATGCAAGAATTCAAATATGTGCCCACAGGTAGGAGTTTGTCTTAGCTGGATAGGGCAGGCTTTCCTGGAATATTAAAATTTCAGTGGCTGAAAACAACAAAGTTTCTTTTCCTCTCTGCCACCCTTTCCATCCTGTGTTGGCTGAGCCTTCTTGCTCATGTTCTACTTCCTTGACAACCCCCTATTTTCATAGTTACTGCAGCAGGGGACAGTTCTGCTTCAATAGCTTTCTAGCTCTGAAAGTTTCTGCCCGCCATGACACGCACCCTTCTACATTTCACTGGCCACGGAAGTCACGTGCACGTGGGTTCGCCTAATTTCTTATAAGAAGGGAAGTTCATGGAAGTCAGGGAGCAGGAAATACGTGGAGGACGGCAGCAACTACAGGTGAACAGACAGCATGCCAAAGCGCCCAGTACACAGCAGGAGCCAAGCACATGCCAGCTCCCTCCAGAGAAGAGTCCTTTGCTGCCAGCTCCACGGCTCTTCCCTTTGAAGGAGACCGCAGTGCGGAGATGGTTTAGCCTGGGGATTCGGGAGGGACGAAAGACATCCGGACAGTACTCCTTCGGCAGGTGAAGAGCTCTTACCTCCATCGTAGGCCGGGACTTCCTTGTCATATTCTGGCCTGAGAACATCAAACCCGCAGCAGCAACAACACCAGTATTTATATCGTGGCACGTACTACACGCTGGGCGCTGTTTTAAGTGCTTCACCTGTGCCTCAAATCCTCACAACAGCTCTTTGAGATGGTTAGTACCCTCTTCTTACATATGAGAAAACTGAGGCAAAAGAGGCAAAGTAACTTCTCTGGGGTCAGCGGTTATTAAGTGTCCAAGCTGGGACACCCACCAAAAAAGCCAGGCCTTTTGCTCCAGCATCCATTGTTCTGTTACCTGGGCGCCAGACAGACTGGCTGAGGAACCAACACACCTCTCGATGCCATTAGGTGCTATTGGATAACGATAGATGCTATTGCCTAACGACGGCTTCTAATGGCACAACGTGGACTAGGAAGTTATTTCCCAGGGAATGGAGCTCCTGGAGGCTTTGGGAAGGATTTTATTGATTCCGCAAGGGCATTACATAGCACTGAATCGCATAGCGATCCGTGCATCTCCTTTTTATTGCTTTTTTTTCTCTTTGTTTCCCAATCCTTCTGATGATGTCGGAAAGAATGCTTGGGTGTCAAGGACATACTGGCACTACCCGACACTTGTTAATCTTACTTTGGAAGAAGAAAAGGGCCTGGGGCACAGAGCCTTCTGCAAGCCAGAGTGTCCACTTCGAATTAAAGGGCATTATTTTGTTTACATTGTATTGTTATTTTCTATTATTATAAGGGATGCTAGATTTCCACCTATGGCAGTGATATAGTCTCATTTGAAAACATATTTGTTTAGGTAAAGAAAAAAGGTGAGCTGATATGGAAGAACGGAAAATAAATAGCATAGGTGGTATTTAGACATATCCGAAACAGCACAAGTGGTAGGTCAAAGACTTGAATTTGGGAAACCATATTCTGGAAAGATGGGTTTGCAGGGCAGCAAGCTGGACTTAGGGTAGACGGTAAGAAACTCCTTTCTTTTTGTTAGCTGCTGCTTGGTGGTCAGTAAACAAAGAAAACAATAAGAACCTCCTCTTTCCCTCCATGACGCATGTTAAAGTGTCCCTGCGCCCTACAAATTGAACATGCAATGCACCTGAAAGGAAGCAGTGCCGTGAAGCCTCTCAGGCAGGGAGAGAAGGAGGCTTAGGTCAGTAACTGGTAACCGTGAGACCGTGAGCAAGTTTCTTACTGATCCAGAGCCTCTGAGCTATCATCTACAAACTGGGAGAAATAAAATCTATGTCCCGGGGTTCTTGAGATTATTAAGTCCAATCATGGGGAAAATATTGCCTGGCTCACCTTGCTGGCTGTTGTGAAGATCAAGCATTCATTCTACGTTTTTTAAGAAACGTACCACGTGCTGGGCAGTCAGAAGACAGCCTCAGCTTTTGCCCTTGCCGAGCGAGGTTGAGTGGGAATTTACACAAAGAGCAGCAGCAAGAGAAACAAAACCAAGGCACTGCCATTTGTGGAGGACTCACCAGAGGCCAGGTGTTGAGCTAAGTGTCCTACTCACATCCATTTCATCGTAACAATAGCCCCAAGTACATCATTATTATTCCCATCTTATAGAGGAGAATCGAAGATTTGAAGGATAAGGAACTCACTTAGGGTTATGGAATTGGTGCATGGCAGAGCCGGGACTCATCTCCACAACTGTTCTCTTCTCAAAACAGTTGTTATCCGGGAAGGTAGAGGTAGGATGGATTTTAGCAAAGAGGATGGAGGCACTTAGAGAGTCAGCCCTGCATCCACCCAAGCCCTTTGTGGACTGTGAAGCGTTAATGGG
The DNA here is from genome assembly GCA_030068075.1 of Paguma larvata. NCBI lineage: Eukaryota > Metazoa > Chordata > Mammalia > Carnivora > Viverridae > Paguma > Paguma larvata. Next base: position 33,003,211 of record CM057837.1, read on the forward strand.
GAAAACTTGTTGGCACTCATTATTCCTACTGCATTATTTTTAGAGTCAAATCCTCCCCGTGGGACATTTGAAGTTCTCCAAGCGCCCATGTCAGCATGTGGGAGAATTCCATTATTAGAGCAATGCTCCTTGATGCCTTCCAAGCTTTCACTAATGCAGGAATCACCCCTGGGGATCTTGTTACAGTGCAGATTCTGAGTCCAGAGTGGGGCCTGAAAGTCTGCATTTCTCATAAGTCCCAATGGTCTATTCTACTGGTTCAAGACCACAGTTTGAATAGCAAGGCATTAAAGCCCTCAGAGCCCACGGAGTAGAGATCTTTTCCCAACCTTCCCATGCAAAGAGCCCTACGAAGCTCTAAATCAAGGTGTAGCATGTGAGGCAGGTGAGCAGTCTTCCTGCCTCGGTGGAAAATGAGCTGGACCAAGAAGGACCGGAATCACAATGCAGCAGCTTCAGCTCTGAGAGGGAGAGGTGGGTGAGAGACCGCTGGCTCATAAATTCCCAGCAGCAATGAGCCGGAAGGAAGCTGGTCTGAGGAGCCATTAACATTTACAAGTCGCCCCAATAGTCCTCTCCACACTCACTCAAGGGCACCACAAAGGGCATATTATTGAGCCTAATGAAAAAGCTTATAAAATGTGCAGTTAAATTGCACTTCCTCAGGGAGAGTGGTAGCTTATTTGGGATAGGAGACTCCCTCCATTTGGTGGTGGCCTTTTTGCTTCGTTATTTGTTGTTTTCCTGTCTCTGGCTGTCTAGGTGCTGGGCTGGTGCATAGTGAGCAGAAAGGGGCATCGGTGTCTTCGCGGGGGCATCTCATTTCACCCTTGCTCCTTCCCAGACTGACAGAGAAGGACACTGAACCCCAGACAAGTAACTGGTGACTCGGTTTCACCCCCACTGGACTCCAACCTCCAGTCTGACAATGGACTGTTCGGGGTGATAGAGGGATATCTGGGAACTACTGAAACTGTATGCAAAGTTGTATGTGTGTGGGGCGTGCGACAAGGCTTATGTGTGTGAAGAGAACAGCTCTCTCTATTTCACTGGACTGTCAAAAGCACCTGTGACTCCCCCGAAAGGGAAGCACTCTCTGGCTAGGTGGTATGACCAAAAAAGAATCCCCGTGAGCCGTTGGTTCTCAGTCTTTCTTAGTGAGAGGTCCTGGTTTTTAATGTCAAATTTTCCAATCGTTCCATCAAATGATCGTTGGGATTTCAGAGTCTATTACTTGAGAAAACACATAGTGGAAAAAAGGAACCCAATTCAGGCCTTCTTTCCAGTGAATTTGTGTTTTAATCACTATACAAGCATCTGCAGGCTCTTGGTAAACAAGAGGAAGCAAATGTGCAAATATTGTTTCTTTTCTTCTCCCTTTATTCTCCACTGGCTTGTGGCAGGGTTGAGTCTAAATGAGAGAGATCCATATCCCTGGTCAAAGCTCATGTCCTCCTGTCATATGCCCACAGCGAGCAGCTGCAGGGTTTCTGTGTCTTCATCACGAAAGGCAGATCATGACAGTGACTAAGTGCACTAGCTGTGTTCGGAGCCAGGCAGACCTGCATGCAAAACTGTTTTCTTACCACTGGCCAATCACTTCGGATTGCCAATCCATAAAATAGGGATAAGAATAGTACCTGCCTTCTAAGGGAGTTTGTAAAAATTAAAGAGATGATATACACAAAGCATCGTTACCATTAACCCAGCACTTTCCAGGTGCCGGTCCCTTCATATTATCCCCTTTCATCTTGAGGGTTTGAATATTTATGTGCCTTGTTCAACATCCCAGGCAGAGCTGTGGTTTGAATTGGGTCTATCTAGAATCCAGACCCAAGGGTGGTAAGCATTTCACTGTCTCAATAATCTTTTTGTGCACTCGGTGCCACGAGCCATGCACATGGAGGGGTTGGATAGATAGGTGTTCACTTATATTGGTCTAAGTTCTAACCAAATATACATATTTGGAAATGAAACACCGCGAATCAGCCAGAGGCGCTCTCGGAACGTGGGCTTGAGGTGCACTACGGGGAAACAATGTGCTGTTGTCAAAACAAGACTTGTTGACAGGCATCATAAAAAACAATCTGAGGAAGGCATCGGATAATGCAGACTCTGGTCTTGACCGGATAGCATGGCCGTGATTTCACCTCTCTGAGCTCAGCTATAAGAGTATCAATAGCTGCTTTGTCTACCTTTCAGAGCTGGCTAAAAGGACTGATGGGATCACTTCTAGGAAATTGTCTGACATTGTCGGTAAGGTTTTCTCATCATTGCTATTACAGTTATAGTGACAGGTAGAAAAGTCCCAGGGGGACTCTAAAACAATTGTGCTTTGGAGGAAAGGTGCATTTATTTATTTATTTAAAAGCCATTTTAATGTTTATTTTTTATTTTTGAGAGAGAGTAGGGGAGGGACCAGAGAGAGAGGGAAACATAGGACCTGAAGCAGGCTCAGGCTCTGAGCTGTCAGCAAAGAGCCTGACGCAGGGCTTGAACCCATGAACCGAACTGTGAGGTCATGACCTGAGCTGAAGTCGAAATCTGCTGATGCTTAACCGCTTAATGGAGCCACACAGGTGCCCCATGGAGGAAAGTTACATTTAAAGAGACAGGACAAGGAGGAAACAGGACTATGGAAAGAGTCATTGTCTTCAATGGAAATCTAAATGTAGCATTCCTGGCCTTAAGGCCACACACTGCGGCAGAGGGCGGCAGGGGGGCGGGGAGCATGGCTAAAATTTGTGGACTTCTCCAAGAGTTAAAAGTGATTTCAATAAGATGTTTACCAATACTTAAACTTTACTCCCCAAACTGACCCAGTTTTCCTGACAACATCTGGAGCCTAGCAGCAGGGGGACAGGAGGAGCCCCATTATACAGACAACCTGTCCAAAAGGATCTGTAAAAACTTGGAAGTCCCCATCAGAAGCTCATTCAAAAAGCTCTGAATTGGATTCGTGCCGCTCAAGAGGTGGCAGGGATCAGGAAATGATTGCCGACGGAAAAGAGCACAGTCGAGTCTGCCTTTTCAAGTTGCCTGAGCTAAACCACCAGCAAGCTCGTTGGAGCTGAACAGCTTTTCCCAGAAAGAAGGAGCGGAGAGGCCGAACTCCAGCTAGGGTCAGCCTCTCGGCACACCCACTTGGGTCCCCAAAGCTGGCCAGGCCACCAGCTTTAGGAATTGGGCTGCGAAGATCGCAAGTGACTCTTTCCTGGGGAAGCTTCCCCAGCAGTAACAAATCAGCCTGCAGCTAACGGAGTAAGTCTCTGATTTCCCTGGTAATTCATTTTCCGAGGCGTGCTTGGGGATCACAGCAAGCAGATCTGTATCCCACTCATCCCTCTGTTTTCCAAGCGGAGCTCTCCTTGGAATTAAAAAAAGGTATAATTAAAGTACCTTATTTGGGCATGCTGTAATTAGTCACCAATTCAGCGTGCCATCAACTGTAATCCAACTATAAACACCAGGGCTGCGGGGGCCAATCCCCTGGTGAGTTCTGGGAGCTAGTGAGCCCTACCTATCTCCCATAAGGTCTTGTCACTCCTGAGTGACTCGCCTCCTGAGACAGAGATGCTCTGACCACTGAGAGTGAGCTCTGAGGCAGTCTGTCTTCCCAAATATTTCTAAGCCCTGCGAGGTGGACTTCCAGGGAGCAGACTTTATATCACCACTTAGAGAAACTTGGGGTGAAAGCAACTTCTTTAGTCAACACCTCAAAGGGAATAGTGTGGCTCCATGATTAAATACAGGCTTTGGGGCTACTTTTTTTTTCCATTCGACAAATGTTTACCGAGCTCCTGCTATGTGCAGGACAGTGGGGTTTCAGTAAGGAAGCAGACAGGATAATTTTCTGGAAGCTCCATGAGACAGAAACTGTGTGCTCAAGCTGCATGGCCTTAGGTAAACGACTTGACCTCTCTGAGGCTGTTTGCTTATCAATAAAATAGGGATAATTCATCTTACAGTGTCATGGTGAAGACTGAACATGAGAAAAGATGTAAACATCTAGGACTTGGCCCGGCACAAAGCAGAGCTCAGACTGGAAAGTAAATCTCTCCCGATAAGTACCTAGAACTGTGGGTCAGGGTCATGTGACTGCTGTCTCCCCATCTGGAGCTCATGAGTTTTTCTATAGCCACTGGCCAAGTGTGGAGTCAGCCACACTGGTGTGCAGGGACTGTCTGCTTTGTAGAGGGAATACCTCGCCTGGCATTTCTTATGGGCATGGCTATTTCCTGCTGGACCCTCAACTCCAGAAGCCTCTTCCCCTCTCCTGCTTCTCATCTCTCAGGGCATTTTCCAGTTCTCCACAGAATTTCGCCCAATCAGGGTGCCTGGCTGGCTCAGACGGAACAGCATATGACTCTTGGTCTCTGGGTCATGAATTTGAGCCCCATGTTGGCCACTGAGACTACCTAAATAAATAAAGATTAAATAAATAGAATAGGATAGAAAAATAAAATAAAATAAAATAAAATAAAATTTATCCCAATGTCCTGTGCATAAGGGAATCAAGCCCAGCTGTAGTCATTCATTCAGCCAGCCCCAGGAGGCATCTCAACATTTATTCTCAGGACCCCTGGGTAGACTTTTCCTTCCGAGCGTGTGTGGCTTCCTTTCTGGCCCCAGTACTTAGCTGCTCAGTCAGCGCATTTCTGTGAATATTTACTGAGGCATCTACTGCATTAGACACTCCCAGGACTGCTTTACACACTGTAGTTTATTTCCTCCTCAACACATGTCATCAGCAACTCCCAATTATTTAAGTTAAAAATTTCAGATTCCATGGTTGGTTTCTCTGCCCACAACCATCGCATCGAATCTATCAGTATGACCTTCAAAATCGATGCCCCGTCTGTCCATTTCTTTCCTTCTTCACTACCACATCTGTCCAAGTCACCTCTAGGCTCCCTGCTTCTGCTCCTTATGATCTGTTCTCCACAGAGTGGCTAGAGAGATCTTTTTAAAAACACAAATCAGATCAGGCTATGACCCTGGTCAAGACCCTGCAATGGCTCCCATCACACTTTGAATGAAGTCCAACCCCCTTGCTTTGACCTCATGTCCCAGAACCCTGCAACTCTACCCCCACCTCTCACGGCTTCTGCAACCAGGGTATTTGCCTCAGCTGTTAATTCTGCCTAATCCCTTCCCACATCACGACATGGACAGAAACACCCTGAATATTGACTCCTCAGAGAAGTTTTCTTGGCGAGTCTCCTCCCAACCATTCTCTACCACATCAGCCTTTTAAATTTTGTATCCCATCAATGTCTGGTAATCTGTTTATTTCTTTAGAATGCAAGCTCCCTAAAGAAGGTTCTTTTTCTTTTTCTATGCCATCTCATCAAGCAGAGTCTGGCACATAGTGGACACTGGATATATTTGCTGAGTGAAGGAATCTTTGTAACAGTTTTCTGTAACATGAGGATAAACCCACCTGAGAGAGGTCAGGTGATTCGTGTGACACATCCGGTATGCCACAGAGCCTCGATTCAAACCCGAGTCTTTGCTACTCTGAAGTCGGTGCTTTTTCCACACTCACTGACTTCTGTTTATTTCCCCTTTCCTGCCTCTGCCCCCAGCAGCTAACGACATTTCAGATTTATGATAAATGCCTGAGCGTAAGCCTCTGCCTCTTTTTTCTTCGCTGGCTTGTGGCTCAAACCCAGATGTTTGTATTTTCAGCCCCCACTGCTTTTCTGAATCAAAAGAAAACACTCATCCAAAGAAGATCCTGCCAATAGCCTTTATCTTTTATCAAGAGACGCTCACCACTCATCATGCATCTGGCACTTCTGTCCATCGTGACTGCAGCAAAGAGGTGGCCACCACTCTGCAGATCAGAACACGGGTGGGAAGTTTCTCTCCTTGAGGAGACTCAACCAAGATTGCCACCCTGGGGCTGATTGGCCAAGCTTTCTGGAATAGAGGGAGGCACCCTGACACAATAGGGGCAGAGAGTTGGGGTGGGAGCGTGGTGCCATTTGTACAGAGAACTCGTAAAGAGGGAAAGGGCGCACCTGGGGGAGTGTCCAATGGTTCTGTAGAACAGGAGTGAGTGTGTGAGTGGAGACAATCGGCACAGGGCTACGTACCCGTACTCACCTTTTACGGTAGAAATGAATAGCTCTCGCCTGGGAGTGCCAACATTTACCTGTGAGCACTGTTTAGGGTTTGCTTGCTGAAGGGCAAGTCTCATGACTTGCTGTCTCAGAATCTTCATCTCATATGGTTGGGGGGTCAGCATCCGTGTCCTGCCCACCCCAGAGCCTTCGTGGAGACCATTCTAGATGAGCAGCGGAACACGCCTTGTGCAAGGGAAAGCAATTATTATTGTGGTTCTTGTGCTAATGGATCCCACTCTGCGAGTCAACCCACAGGATGTAGTGATGGGGGCAGGGCAGGCAGGGATGGGGACGTTGGGGTTTCATCCCCATCTCTCCATCTATGCCTTTTCATCCCTCAGCTCGCCCTGTCCACTCCCTAGTACTGAAAGCCTCCGGTCCCCATGCTTTGCCCCACCCATTCTGCCACCTTCCCTCAGATTCTTCATTCATCCAAAATCTGGCTCTTGAAACCACACCTGATGGTGCCTGAGGGAAAGAAATACAGTCCTTGCCTCATGCCAATATGGAAGCATTAATAGAGACTCTGCTGCAGAAGAGGGCTTACCCTGAAAGTTGACACCAAATCAAATGCCAACAATCTAATCCATTCCACGACATCAAGGCTGACGTGTCTGGAGGCAAATGGGAAAGGACCATGGGCATGAGGAATCTCATCACCATAGCAATTAGGCTTATGAGGGACAGAAGCGTAGCCTTGCATTTTGGGTGATTTTCCTAGCCCCACATTTCATGGCCCTAGGGTCATTTGGTTAAGAAAGGGGAGGAGATTGTATTATTCACAGTGATAGGAAACTAGTAACCGTACCACTCCTGCCTTGAGTAACACACCTGAACTTCTAGGGGAGGTCTGCGAATTCATAGCTCCAGCTCGCCTGCATATGAGTTTGTGAAACCATTTGAACAACTAAAGGACCAAAACCGTATTCAGGGGAGATGTTAAACCTCTCTGCAAAGGGAACACCCTGTAAAGGGCCTCAGCCTATCGATAGTGATGTTATCAACTACAAATGCCTGTGGGCACTCCCCTTGGCCTGAGGTGAGCCCCCAGATATTTCCCCAACCACAGGCAATGTTGTGACAGGATAGCCCTGTGGTTCTTATTATGACTGCAAACATACCTCAGCAATAACCATCAGGGAACTTCAAAAGATAGGTTTATTACTTACAAGTCCTAGAGGGTACACATCATACTGGGGCCACACAGCAAAGCTGAAGAGAGAGAGAGAGAGAGAGCGAGCTTAGGCCAAGGTTTCACCTTTTTGAGGTCAAGGGAAAGTGCCTAGGGTTGCATGGGGTCTCTTTTGGTGAATTTAAAACACAAGAGTAGGAATTAAAGGACTGGAAAGGAAAAGCAAGCCGTCTATTGGTTCTTTATGTTGGGTACCCAGGTCCTTCTAAAAGGGGAACTTCATGGGTGGGGGTGGGGCAGGCTAGCTCTTTATCTACTTGGGTCACTGGCAACGTGTTTATTCAAGACGGATGCTTTTGAAATGGATGCTTCAGCAATCAAAAGCTTGATGTCAGGCACTTACATTACAATCAAAAATGCTAATTGTCAGGCACTAACACCGCAAGCACACTGTGTTCTGTTCAATTCAACACATTTTTATTGAGCACCTGCTAAATGTGGCTAGACACCAAGAGTGTGTTCTTAAAGCTTTCAGACCATGTCTTGGTTTTATTGTTTATTACCAATTCCACTGGATCCCCGTCACGTGGGTGACTTCCCTTCTCCAAGCCTCAGTTTTTTCATCTGTAAAATTAGAAAAAATAACGAAATGTAATTTGTGGGGCTTAGATGGTGTTTCAATAAAAATGCATATAATGATTGTAGGAGCACCCGGCTGGCTCAGTTGAAGGAGCGTGTGACTCTTGATCTTGGGGCCATGAGTTTGAGCCCCATGTTGGGTGTAGAGATTACTTAGATAAATATGTATTTTAAAAAATGATTGTAAATACAGATGCTAGTAAGCTATTAAATAGTCCCATGGATGTCAGCAGTGGGACTGGGAGGGGAGAGGACGGTGTCTTCCTCGGCCAGTTGAAATGACAGCGTGTCTTGAGGAATCTCTTCGATTTCTGTAAAATGAAATGCCTCCCTTCGTGGACAATGTGACAGGCAGGAGATCATGTGATCACAAACCCTGGGGCCACAATGACTGATTACATCACCGCTACTTACTGGGTGACCTTGGGTGAGTTACTTACTCTGCCTGAGCCTGAGTTTTCTTATCTGTCAAGCAGTGTTGTGCAGATTACCTAATATAGGTAAAGTACCTAGAACAGTGCCTGCCACAGGCAAGTTCTGCATGCGTCTTTGCTATTTGTCATCACAGAGACATTTGTTTTTATTTATTTATTTTTTAGTTTACTTATTTTGAGAGAGACAGAGACCCAGAGACCATGTGAGCAGAAGAGGGGCAGAGAAAAAGGGAGAGAGAGAGAGAATCCCAAGCAGGCTTCCCACTGCCAGCTGCAGAGTCCCGACTCGGGGCTAGAACTCATGAACTGTGAGCTCATAATCTAGAGCTGAAACCAAGAGTTAGTTGCTCAACTGACTGAGCACCCAGGTGCCCTTATCATGTAGACATTTAAAAGGTAGGGGCGCCTGGGTGGCTCAGTCGGTTGGGCGGCCGACTTCAGCTCAGGTCATGATCTCGTGGTCTGTGAGTTCGAGCCCCACGTCGGGCTCTGTGCTGACAGCTCAGAGCCTGGAGCCTGCTTCAGATTCTGTGTCTCCCTCTCTCTCTGCCCCTTCCCCTGTTCACGCTGTGCCTCTATGTCTCTCAAAGATAAATAAAAACATTTAAAAAAATAAATAAATAAAAATAAAAGGTAGATTGCTCCCAGTGTGAAAAGGTCTTGAAAGACAGGCCTTCCCTGAGGATCCTATTCAATATTGCACTCACTACCCACAGCTCTTTGGGTTGTCTGATCAAACACAGCACGCTTAGTGAAATCTGAATTTCAGATAAATAATGAATCATTTTTAATACAAGTTTATCCCATTCAATATTTGGGACATACATACACCGAAAAAACTTATGCGCTATCTGAAACTCAAATTTAACTGAGCGTTTCATATTCTTATTTGTTAAATCTAACAAGCCCTCCCAACTCCTACCCTGTTAGATAATTCTAGGCAGTGAAAAGTACCTATGAAAGTGTCATTTTTAAGTTACTTATAATGCCTTCCTCCCTAGAACGGACACTCCATGAAAGCAGGATCTTGTCTGTGTTATTTCTGTCTGTAGTCCCAGGATTCGCAGCATACCTGGCTCGTGGCAGGAACTTAACACATAGGTGTTTTTATAATGACTGAATAAGGGGAACCTTGCAGCACAAGGGAGAGGCCCTTGGATGTATCCAACTTCCTGCTTTTCTGGTCTTTCTCAAATGCTACTTTAAAACATCTTTCCAAGCAGCCTTCCTGTCCTTATACCAAAGTTGGGGCCCTTTGTGTTTGCAGTCTAAGGACTCTGATCCTTCTCAAAGCTGAGAGTTCGATCCAGGCTTCAGCGTGGGGTTAGGAAACACGTTATATTTTTCCTTCGAACTGTGAACAATCAATTCTCTGCATTCCAATTCTGTCACAGTCCTGGGCTCCACAGACTACAAGAAATGGACTTGCCTTATGCTAATGGCATTTCATTTATCATTATGGTGCCGAATGAGGGGAGACCATTAAGCTGAGCGTGATGTTTTATTAGTGTGTTTTTCTGAGGTCTGTGACTGTGCAGAACACAATGAATAAAAATGACCTAAATTTCTCTTTGCGAGACGTATTCAGGCTACACTTGCTCAGCCACCCAAGCCTGATGACGCCTTTGGCAAATAGCTTCAGATTTCAAGTCTTTCCTGCTAGAGCATTAGTGCAGGTGTGGCTGCAACTTCATTTAGTTCAAAGTTTTTGCATTTAGCAGTAACTCTGATTTCCCGTAAAAGGAAAGTCGTTCAACTTTTTCGACTTCTAATTTAAGACTCTTTGGACTTTAGGGACTTAGGCACCAGAATGTCTGGTCTGTGCCTGAAACTGACAATGCTTGCCGCCGTGTTAAAAATGGTGTTTCTAAGTGTGGTTGAAATTGTTCATAGTCCTTTCTGATTCAAAGTGTCATACTCGCTGTGTCTGATGGGCTGCATTTGAGCAGAAATGGCTCTCTCTTTACTTCGGAATTGAGCTTTAAATTGAATGGGTAGTTTATCCAAGCAGCGCTGCTCTGTGTTACAGGGATACACCGGTTTGGAAGGACTGACGAGGAGTGGGGGAAGTCCCACAGCCTTGCTTCCTGCATTGGGCATTAGGAGAACCTAATTATCTACAGAAAACGGATCTACTTTGGCCTTACACTCCTGTAACATAATTTTTAAAAGAAGCAAAGGAGAGGGACAATAACATAAATGAGCTCGCCGAAAAGCCCTTGGGCAGTTTTCACAGGTCACTTTAAAAGGGACAGATAAGAACTGCGTCCCAAACCTTTGTGTCTCACTGGCAACAGGAGGGGATACGCAGCATACACACAACTGTATTTTGAGGATGTAAAAAGTGCCCTACAGATTCCAGCAGGTAGTTTCAAAATACACAAAGGCTTTACCCCACCCTCCCTGACTAGTCAATAACTTATCAGGGGGAAAAAAGCGATATGCATAGAGCGTTAATTAACAACATTATCAACACGGCAAGAAGAAATTGGAAGCAAGCTGTATGTGCAGCATTCTGGAAATTGTTAAGTAAATTACAGTGTGTGGACTATGATGAAATGATAATTAGAAAGACTTGGATACATGGAAAATGTTTAAAGTATCAAGTGAGAGAAAAAAATACTGAATTCTATGAGCATTGTGATTGCAACTATATCAGCATAACTAGGTAGATAAATACAAACCAGAAGAGGCAAAAATGAAAATAATAGTTGTATAGAGTTAGGTGGATTAAAGATAATTAATTACTTTTATTTAAAATTGTTTTCTAAGGGTGCCTGGGCGGCTCAGTCAGCTAAGCATCCAACCCGTGGTTTCCGCTCAGGTCATGACCTCATGGTTTGCAGGTTCAAGCTGTGAGTCAGCATGGAGCCTGCTTGAGAGTCTCTGTCTCCTTCTCCACCCCTCCCATGCTCAAGCTCTCTCTCCCTCTCAAAATAAAAATATAAACATTTAAAAAATAATAAAATTGTTTTTTAAAGCCAAAAATTATTTCGAAAATAATGGTGTAAAAATAAGCAATGGCAGAAATACACCATCAGTTTAAATCCCTGAATCTAGCATCTACTCCTTCATTCATTATTAAGCTCATTATTAAGCTCATTATTAAGGTAATATCCAGCTTGTAGAATCGTTTAGATTCTCCAAATATTCAGAGGTAAAGGGGAAAAAAAGTCACCCTATTTTAGGATGAGAAGCCCTCAGATATCACCAAGGATAAGCTCCTTGTATTACCATCTTACTGAGCTCCAGCCCAGGAGGATTGAAGACTCAGGCCTCGGACTAGGCAGGGCAGCCCCTGTGTGGGCCACATCTAGCACGTGAGGCCTCCCTCGGGTGGGGGTTTCCAACAAGGTTCTTACAGCCCATGGGCAAGACCAGACAAGGGCTCAAGTTCAGCCCTTAATGCCCTCCCAGCCATTACACACTCTTTAACTGCACTGCTGTGCTTGGCCTCCCTGCCTGGGCTGGAGGAGGCTAGACAGTGTTCTGTTGCCTTTCCTATGAGTGTCAAGTGATCCTTTTTCTTCCCTGTTCCAAGCAACATTGCGTTGACTGTCTGTCACCTTCTCTCTGCTCTGCCCTTGATCCACAGCTGAGCACAGTCTTCTCAGTCCCTAGAAAGTTTCCCTCTTCTTTGACAAAGTGCTGTCCTCACAGCTCTGGCCCCCTGGCAGAATGGGTAGGGACTTCTCTTGGAGGAAGCCACTCTCTACTGTCAAGAAATTCTACCAGCATTCTTCTCAAAGCTAGAGCAAACAATTCTAAAATTTGTATGGAACCACAAAAGACCCCAAATAGCCAAAGTAATATTAAAGAAGAAAACCAAAGCGGGAGGCATCATGATCTCAGATTTTAACCTCTACTACAAAGCGGTAGTCATGAAGACAGCATGGTATTGGCACAAGAACAAACACATAGACCAATGGAATAGAACAGAGAACCCAGAAATGGACCCATAAGCACATGGCCAACTAATCTTTGACAAAGCAGGAAAGAGTATCCAATGGAAAAAAGACAGCCTCTTTGACAAATGGTGCTGGGAGAACTGGACAGCAACATGCAGAAGAACGAAACTAGACCACTTCCTTACACCACACACAAAAATAAACTCTAAATGGATGAAGGACCTGAATGTGAGACAGGAAACCATCAAAATCCTAGAGGAGAAAGCAGGAAAAAAACCTCTTTGACCTGAGCCACAGCAATTTCCTACGTGACGCATTTCCAAAGGCGAGGGAATTTAAAGCAAAAATGAACTATTGGGACCTCATCAAGATAAAAAGCTTCTGCATGGCAAAAGAAACAACCAACAAAACTAATAGACAACCGATGGAATGGGAAAGGATAATTACAAATGACATATCGGATAAAGGACTAGTATCTAAAATCTATAAAGAACTTACCAAACTCCACACCCGAAAAACAAATAATCCAGTGAAGAAGTGGGCGGAAGATATGAATAGACACTTCTCCAAAGAGGACATTCAGATGGCCAACAGACACATGAAACGATGCTCAATGTCACTCATCATCAGGGAAATACAAATCAAAACCACACTGCAATACCACCTCACACCAGTCAGAGTGGCTAAAATGAATAAATCAGGAAACTATAGATGCTGGCGGGGATGTGGAGAAGCAGGCACCCTCCTACACTGTTGGTGGGAATGCAAACTGGTGCAGCCACTCTGGAAAACGGTGTGGAGGTTCCTCAAAAAAATGAAAATAGAGCTACCCTATGACCCAGCAATAGCACTGCTAGGAATCTACCCAAGAGACACAGGAGTGCTGATGCATAGGAGCACGTGTACCCCAATGATCATAGCAGCACTTTCGACAATAGCCAAATCATGGAAAGAGACCAAGTGCCCATCAACTGACGAGTGGATAAAGAAGATGTAGTACATATATACAATGGACTACTACGTGGCAATGAGAAAAAATGAAATCTGGCCATGTGTAGCAACATGGATGGAACTGGAGGGTATTATGTTAAGTGAAATAAGTCAGTCAGAAAAAGACAGATACCATATGTTTCCACACATAGGTGGATTTTGAGAGACTTAGCAAAAACCATGGGGGAGGGGAAGAGGGGAAAAGAAAAAAAGACACAGAGAGGGAGGGAGACAAAACATAAGAGACTCTCAAAGACTAAGAACAAACTGAGGGTGAGGGAGGTGAGGGAGGGGGGAGAGTGGGTAATGGGCATTGAAAAGGGCACTTGTCGGGATGAACACTGGGTGTTATATGGAAACCAATTTGAAAATAAATTATTTAAATAAAAAAAAAGAAATTCTAACTCGGGGCGCCTTGGTGGCTCAGTTGGTTAAGTGTTCGATTTCCACTCAGGTCATGATCTTGTGGTTCATGGGTTCAAGCCCCATGTCGGGCTCTGCATGACAGCATGGAGCCTGCTTGGGATTTTCTCTCACCCTCTCCCTCTCTGCCCCTCCCCTGCTTGCTCTCACTTTCTCTCAAAATAAAAGAAACAACTTTAGGATAGTGCTTAGCATATGGCAAACATTTGCTGTGAATTAACTATTATACTTATCCTAATCTTGATGAGGGAGCTTGGGGCAAGCTGAGGGCAAAATACAGGCTGGCACACCGCCCCCCCCCCACCTCCCACCAGGTGGAATATGTGTGATATTCCTTGGACACTCCTGGCTGCCCAAGAACAGAGGAAAGGCGTTTAAGTGCTTGCCATGGTGGTGTGGGGAACTAAGGCAAATGAAAACTTAAATTCCCTTACTGCCTACAACCCATTGACAAGTCCTTGAAACAGGCAGAGTGATCTCCCTCTAAAAGCCCAGCTGCCTGATGATGACACTTTGCTAGGGGCAAAAGCAAATCTTAGCTTAACATTATCCTGACCTCTCGAGAATCCTGTAAGTCTACTTCCTTTATCCCAACTGCCCCAAGATATATGCTGGCAATCACACTCCAAGCTTATGGCCCCCCAATATACGTCTCAAGGGTCTCACAACTGAGGTTTTATTAAATGGCAATAAATGGCATTTCCCTAGCAACAGCTAGCCCCTCAAGGTCCTGGAAACCTTGCTTCCAAAAGTCCTTAGAGACTTTCTCTATCCCTGACCCCCTCCCAACCTGAGGGTATATAATGAGTTACCCGTCACGACCCCAGTGCAGCTCTTCCTGCCCATGGGCCCTGTCCCCATGCTCTAATAAAATCACCTTTTCACACCAAAGACATCTTCAAGAATTCTTTCCTGCCCATCAGCTCCGGACCCCAAGAACCCCTTCACCCAGAAACTTCATCAATTTCTTTGTCCACAAAACAGGTTGTGGCTTTCAAAGATGTTCTAGAGCTGAGCCTGCTTAGTCAAGAGTAGAGAACTGTACAGCCTCAGCAATATGAGCATCAGGGCCATGGGGGCTCTTAGCATCAAGCAGCTCCCCCACTAGGACCACTCTCCCACCTCAAAGATGAAAATACTGAGGCAATTGGGCCGGAGTATTGACGGGACATGCCCAAGATCACCAAGCTAACTAGTGACAGGACCGGTTTTAAAATCAGATTTATCCAATTGTAAAGCCCGTATTCCTAACCATTCTTTTGTAGCACCTTTATGCCACCAGTAAAAAAATCAACTCTGCCATATAATACACGAAAAACATGTCAGTTATACTAAATGTCTTTTGAATCCAGGGTATATATGACACATTTGCTATTGTTTTTTAGTATGTGAAGTTTTTGGGTTTTGTTTTGTCTTACTTGATTTGTTTCTATTTGACATCTTTATTCTGAGATGGAGCATGGGTGCAGAGATGGGGATGGCATGGAGGAGGCTTCCGGATCATAGAAGGCCCTAGTTACCTAGACTTTCCGTGGCTGATGATTACTGATGAAACTCTTCCTCTCCTAGTCCTGTTAGAGGGTACTGACTTCTCTCTAAATTGCATTCAGAGCCTGTCAGTCATACTGGATTCAGATTTAAAGATCGTATTAATGAAAATTTTATTTTAGGAATTGGAACAGGGGAAAATAACATATGCTTGCATTAATGGGAGAAAACAATAGCAATTGCATCTGCATATTATGGTTGGGTCTCAGATTCAATGAACTCTGGAATGAGATGGAAAATATAATAAGCATGATTCTGAAAATTGAATAATCAGCATTCCATGTGGTTCCAATTGTAATGGATGGAAAAACACAAGCAAAATAAAAGGATTGTTTGCTCTTGAACTTTTCTGAGACGTTCACCCTGAAGGTAGACTTATCTCTTCAAACAATTGCCTGTTATACTGTGGGACAGGGAACACAACTTCCATAGTTGAAGTATCATATTTTAAGTCAAATTTTGAGAAAAAAAAAATCCAGACACTTTTAAATTTATAGAATTAATCTTCTGTCTTTCCCCCAATAACAAGTAAATTGAATCTGCAAAATTATGTTCAGTATATTATTTTCAACTGTGTAATTGTTGTTTAAAGATACATGTCTTCAATTTCTTCTGTTCCCTTTTGAAACTCAAGTCCATTTCAAATCTTTTGTTAATAAGCAATTTAGTTCTCAGAGAATGGTTTCTTTGTGTTGGTAATTAAGTGTTATATTTACACAAAGGAAATAGTGAAATACAATCTCTTCCAAAAAGAACATTCTACAACATTCCACTGAATGCAAAAGCATGACCCTTCAGTGTCAGAATTTCTTCTGGTGATGCCAGCAAAAATCCTTGAGCAATTTTACAAGGAACTAAAAAGAAAGTCTGATTCCTCTAAATGACATGGCCCTGTAGCTGTGCTAGCTGAGGAAATATTGACACAATTCAATAGCAATTGTGAAAGTGAATAAACAGCAAGTACAAGGCTTGCCACTATGGCAGGAGTTTGCTTCTTTGGCAGCAAATACCTTCAGGGCGAGGGTTGTTTTTTCTGCACATTTAATATAATCACAGATGTGAATTTTTCCCTAAGGTGATGGACGTTAGTTAATATTCCAATAAACATGCATGGGGGTACCCTCTGACAGTGTGACAGGCATTCTCCCACAATCTGCAGAAGAATTCCAAGTCTGAATAAGATGGAACCATCACCATTCAGACTGGTATCCAGTCTGGTCAGGGAAATATGGACAATGGGGCAGCAGGAAATGCAAGGCATGTTTAGGAAAGAAATGAAATATACATATGTGTGTGTATATATATATATATATGTATGTATGTATATGATTGTTATCATATTTATTACATGCTAAGTGATGTGGGAAACAAAGGCAGAAGGAAATGGTAGATAAAATTAAATTTCCTTATAACCTGCAGCCCATTGACAAATAAGGCTGACAGAGTAAAATGTTTCTCCAGAAACTTCCCACTGTCTTAATGTTAATGTTTTGCTAGAGGGAAAAACAACCTTAGCTGGACAACAGCTAGGCCTACAGTATCCTATGAATCTTCTTCAGCACATGAAAACGCCTTTGGAAACTTCCCCTTGACTTTATCTCCCCCAACTCCCAAATATATAACCAGCATCTCTTCATGGTCAGAGGCAACTCTTTCTGCCCACAGGTCCTATTACCTTTTTGCACCAAAGGCATCTTCAAGAATTCTTTCTTGGGGGCACCTGAGTGGCTCAATCGGTTAAGTGTCTGACTTCACCTCAGGTTATGATCTCACGGTTTGTGAGTTTGAGCCCCCCATCGGGCTCTGCGCTGACAGCTCAGAGCCTGGAGCCTGCTTCAGATTCTGTGTCTCCCTCTCTCTCTGCCCTCCCCCACCTATGCTCTGTCTCTCTCAAAAATAAATAAACATTAAACAAATTTAAAACAAATTCTTTCTTGGCCATCGCTTCTGAACACCACCATCACCTCAAAACCTCATCACTAAGCACAGTGCTAAAGGTTGAATTTGTGATATGTCATAGAGAATGACTAACTCATCCCAGTTTGTGCGGGATTGTCCTTTCCAGCAACTAAAAGTCCTGCATACAGGTACCTCTCAGACCTGGACAAACTGGGACTTTCTGGTCACCTCATATCAGTCCTTACAATGACCTTATAAGATCTAGCCTGTAATCACCCTCAGCTTACAGATGCAGGAATGGAAGGTCAGAAGTCAGGGGACTCATCCAAAATTGTACAGTTGCTAATATATGGGGGAGGGAGGCTGAGATATGAAACACAGTGCTCTGAACAACTAGGCAAGACATGAATCTCTCAGCTTAAATGGAGCATCTTCATTGCACAGTTCCAATGATGAAAAAAAAAAAAGTTGGTACAGCATTGTGGTAGGATCCAAATTCAAGGAGTTTTCCTGTGGGTGCTGGAGAGTCATTAAAAGTTTCCAAGTAGCAGAACATGGTGGAAACTTTCCTGATTAACTTCATATTGAAGACACTAAAAAATTAGTTCAAATCAGCCATTTGTCTAATCATTCTTCCTCTGTCTAGAAATCTGCAAACTCGCCCCACCTAAGGCTACTTCTCCCAAACAGTAAACAAAGCAAAGCAAACATTTTGAAGATACAATAAATATTCGTCTATCCCAAATCCACTTCAGGATTATTTCCCTTTGCTTCTTAGAATTTTCCCCATGTTTCCCTCCATAGCAGAAACTAGAAATACTTGGAAGGCTGTAAGCAGTTTGCTTAAACACACTTCTTTTACTGTTTATCATGCCTCAAATCTCATTTCCTTAGAGAAATAACAGGTAGAAGAAGTGCTAGATCTAGGCTTTCCTCCGAGATGAGAACAGAAGTAAGCAAATAAATTGCTGTGTGGCATGTTTTAGAGTCTGTGTGTGTGTGCACGCATCTTTTGTCATTTTACCAATTTCCTGTGAGTCTGCTTATTCCCTTTCATTGCCTTTTATTCTGAACCGTCATATGGTTTGTTTTGAGAGGGGGAGTAAGCGGGGATCTACACACCCTATCTGTTAAGACGTATGTCATCTGAGATCAGCATAATTCCATGGTCTAGTGCAGGACCGACAAGCAAAGTCCATTCAAAGGGACGGTGGCAATTTTCGTGACGTGCCTCCCCCTGTCTGATTCAAGGAGGTACATTATGCAGAAATCTGAAACAGCGAGCCTTTGTGCTGGGAACATTTAACTACATTCCATAATGCTTCCTGCCAAGTCACCAGGTTCATACATTCTCGGGCTCTTGCTTGTTGGAAATTAAAATTATTCCCTTTACAGAAACAACCTACCCTTCTCTGTGAGGTCTCATCCAGTTGGTCAGAACTCCTTTCCCAGGGTTTATCTGATGATAAATTATATCAAGAAATTAAACAGAAACCCCATTAGTAATGTCGACAATATTCCCCGCACACATGAAATATTTAATGAAAATCAGGAGCTGGGGAGTTGAATTTGCACACAAAGAACCTGTGTAAGATGGCCGTTCTCTGATTGCAGATGCAAGTATTTTCCCCCCAAAGATCTTTGCAAATGCCCACGAGCTGTCCCTTGTTTTGCTTTCAGTGACAGGGAAACATCGATTTAGTAATTTCTTGCCTCGGCTGATCCCATCCAGAATAGGATATCCAGAGGGAATTTAAAAGTCCGGGGACATTCTGAATATGGAACCAGAAGGATGGAACCAGCCCAAATGGTTGGTGCCATCTGCAAGGGAGTTGGCAGTGTGAATGGCCAAAAGAATCCTTACTCTTCAGTGGATGAGTGAGCTCGCTCACATTCAAAAGAAGGTTGCTAAAGGAGAGTGCATGTAGCTAAAGTAATTATTTACAGTGGGAATAGTTGAAGGTCCTGCTCTTACCCTCTCTCTTTCAGTCAGTTGGACCATTCAATCATGATAAACAGGAACACTCTCATAAAATGGTTCTCTACCCTGACTGTACATTAAAATCACCTATGGACATTTAAAAAGCCCTGTTTCGGATCACAGCAGACCAAATAATTAACATTTGGTTATGGAGAATACGGACATCTGCATATTTTTTATGTGCCTACAGTCACAGTCATGGCAGGATGAAAAATCGGAAACAAATAATTTAATTAAAATAATTTTTAAAAAGTTAACTGGTCGTTGAGGAATGAGAATTATGGCTTCTACCTATAAGGGTGGGGCAAACAAAGGAATGAAGTCACTGGTATTAAAACAGAGTGTGGAGGTGGAGCCCAGCAGAGCTGAGATGGGGCTGGGGATGGTGGGGGGGAGAGATTGCTACAGGCTGTTGCTGATGTCTGAGCTCAGAGGAAGGATGCTGTGGAGGCGGATGGGACCACACATCAGAAGAGGAAGGACTGGGCTTCTGCAGCTTGTGTCTCAGACACAAATGGTTCTGGGATTGCAGAAAACTGGAAATGAAACCAGCTGTTACTACCAGAACCAACTACTATGGCCAGGGTGACACTGGTTGGAACAGAGAGCAAACGGGAGGGAGCAGACTCCCTTCTCTGTATTCCACCCTCTTAGTCTCCCACAGCGCCCACCCCCTGTTAGCAGAGCTGGTAAAGGAGAAACACCATTGGCAGAATCCCAGCAGATTCTCACATCTCAAAGCGGAACTTGTACGTATGTGATGCAACACTGAATTCTACTCCTGGAACTAGTACCACACTATATGTTAACTAACTTGAATTTAAATAAAATAAAATAATTAATTAATTACATTAAAAATAAAAAGAAGAGTAGGCGTGAAGTAAGAAATAAGAATTAAAAATCAACGCGGTTTTGTCCCCTAGGTGATTTGATGGGGCAGGCAGGGTTGAGAACCAATGACTACAAAAAGCTATGACTTAGGACTCTGCTCAGACATTCCTGGTTTGCTTCTGTTTTGCCCCAGGCCCCACTCAGCTCAGCCCGCCCATAATCAGCCTTCTCCTTCAGTCTCCATGTGTCTCTTTGGAGTCTTGACCTTTAGGATCCCATGGTTTTCCCAGCTTTGTAAAACTCCAGCCATCATTGGCTCTACAGAACCCAAGGCTAGGCAAGTAGAGGAGAGGATTGGACTTTGATTTCCATGGAATTTGTTTGGGCTTATGATTTCAGGGATCATATATCCCCAGAAGCAGCAGCTCTTTGTGCTGATGGCCAGTCCCAGAAGTTCTGTGCTGCCATGGGCTTTGATGAGAACCTAAATAGGAAAAATCTGTTATCCTGGGAGGTGTGGCTAAATGGAAATATCAGCTGTCATGCCTCTGCTTTTGTTCTCTGGTGAGCCTGATTGGGTTCTTTCTATTAAAGGTGGAATTCATCACTTACAAAACACCCAACTGGTTAGATCATAAGAGAAATAAAGCTAGTCCTTCTAATCTAGAGGACCTCCCATATACAAGAAAACACTATAACTCCTCATTCAAATCATTAGAATAAATGTCAGCAGGCTTCAGCCATTCATTCAACAAATAGATAATCAGCACCTAGTGTGACCTAGGTAGTGTTCTAGGCACTACAGGTATTGCAGTGAACAAAGCAAAGGTGTTGTCCGCATGGAAGCCACATTCTGCTTGGGAAGAGAGACAATAAGTAAATAAATAAGTAAACCTATAATGTACCAGATGGCATTTTAGTTGTGTATTACTGTGTAGCAAATTACCTCAAATTTAGGACCTTAAAACAAAGATTTTATTACCTCAAATCTTCTGAGAGTCAGAAGTCTGGGAGCAGAGTAATTGCATGGTTCTGGCTTAGAATCTCTCTTGAGGTTGTAGTCAAGCTGTCAGGAGGGGTGCAGTCCCATCTAAAGATTTGCCTGGCTTGGGGAGATCTCCTTCCTTACCTTCCTATCATGTTCCTCACCATGTGGACCCCTCTCAAGTTGAGAGCTGGCTTCCCCAGAGTGAGTGATCCAAGAGAAAGAGAGAGAGATTAAGATGGAAGCCATGGTGGGGCACCCGGGTGGCTCAGTCGGTTGGGTGGCTGACTTCAGCTCAGGTCATGATCTCGGCGTTCATGGATTCGAGCCCCGTGTAGGGCTCTGTGCTAACAGCTTGGAGCCTGGGGCCTGCTTTGGATTCTGTGTCTTCTCCCTCTTTCTCTCTCTCTCTGCCCCTCCCCCATTTGCACCCTGTCTCTCTTTGTCTCTCAAAAATGAATAAACATAAAAAAAATTTTTTTTAAAGATGGAAGCCATGGTATCTTTGATAACCTCAGCTTGGAAGTGACTGCCACTGATTCTGTCATATTCTGTGGTCCCTAACCCCGATAAAAGTGGGAGGAGACTACATGAGGGCAAGAATACCAAGACGCAGGGATCTTCGGGGCTCTCTTGGAGGCTGGCTGCCATGGATGGTAGTAAGTGCTATGGAGCAAACAAAGCAGAGTAAAAGGACAGAAAAGGTTGGGGTGTGGGGTGGCTACTGAATTGCTCTTGATACACATGGTCAGTGAGGACTTCACTGACACAGAGCAGAGAGAGACCTGAAGGAAATGAGGGAGTGGTTTTATGACTTGCTTTTGAAAGGTTTCCATCAGGCTTCCCATTTTCAGAGGATACTTCCCTCAGCACCTGCCTCCCCTATCAGGTTCACTAAGAACCCCTCAGTATGCGCCCAGGGATCCCACGCTTCCTCTCTGAGAGCTTCTTTCTTCCTCTTCCACTATAGGGAACATTTCTTAGCACCGGGAACAATGTTTTGTTCATCTTTGCATCCCTAGTAAAAGATCAGTAGGTGTTTGATGAACGAATGAAATAAATGAAAGAATTCACTTACTCCGCAGTCTCCTTTTAGGGATTTAGCTTGAGCTCCTCTTTGACAGTACATGGGATTTTTCGTGTTTTCTTTTTAATTAAACATCAGTTATCTTTTGTCTAGAGCAAAAAAAAAAAAATCCTTCGACATGGATTGAGATAGCTACTTGAAACATATACATCTCCCCCTCTGCTGCTATGTCAATTGCATCGCCTACAGACACTGTTAGTTTATAAAGCACCATATGGAACAAAAATATGTGGCAATGTATTGAATGGGAACATTTTGTGAGAAAAATATTTTTGTTCCCATGCAGTAACGTTTCTATTAAATAGCTTCTAAATATGTAAAAAGGAAAAAAGAAAACCCTCCAAGTGGCAATAGAATACCCTAAGGAATCTAGGAAGCATGCAAAACAGCAATATTATTTTATAATGAAAAACAGATATGAGTAATATTATTTCTTCCTACCCTCCTTTCTTTTGGCAATCATTTTCTTTCTAAATATATGTCCTTTGTCCACTAAATCACAGGCTCTGATTCACCCACAGCCCTGGGCCAGAGGCAGCCACTTATCCAAAAGACAGTTGGTCACTCACGGAAATATGTCTCCCTTGTGTTTGGGAACTCAGCTGTCATTCCGAACATCAGCAGTGTCTCTCTGTGTGGCTCTAGAGGTCTAGTCTGGCATGTAATTTTCTTTCCTTCCTTCCTTCCTTCCTTTATTCTTTCTTTCTTTTTCTTTCTTTCTCTCTCTCTCTCTCTCTCTTTTCCTTCCTTCCTTCCTTCCTTCTTTCTTTCTTTCTTTCTTTCTTTCTTTCTTTCTCTCTTTCTCTCTTTCTCTCTTTCTCTCTTTCTTTTTAAATCATGCTAATGAGAGGGGCACCTGGGTGGCTAAGTCGGTTAAGCAACAGACTCTTGATTTCAGCTCATGTCCTGAGTCTGAGCCCTTAATTGGGCTCTGCACTGACAGTGAAGAGCCTGCTTGGGATTCTCTCTCTCTCTCTCTCTACCCTTCCCCTGTGCTCTCTTTCTCTCGAAATAACTAAATAAACTTTAAAAAATTAAAAAAAAAGATCATCCTAATGAGGAGATCATCCTAATGAGGAATTCCCTAATAATCAAGAAACAAATTTATTTAGTTAATTTACAAAGTCGTTAAACCATATATTCACCACAAGATAATCTTTCAGGTCTCTGCTCCCTTAAAAGCTTAGTTTGAAAAACGTGTTTTGAGAAAGAAAGAAACAAACAAACAAAGAAGAAAGAAGAAAAGAAAACCATGTACTGCCATACGTTTTCACTGGAACAAATGCCAACACCAAGGAATCTATAATTTAGTTTCGAACCAGACGAAATCCTTGCCCCTTATCTCCACATCAAATGTTCTGTGTTTCAAGCAAGAATACACCACAATTTCTCAGTCTTAAGATGTTTTTCTTGGACCAAATGTCCAGACTTTAAAATCAGAAAATGCATTAGGAAGCCTGGGTGGCTCAGTCAATTAAGCCCCAGACTCGTGATTTCGTCTCAGGTCATGATCTCACAGTTTATAGGATCGAGCCCCGCGTCAGGTTCTGCGCTGATGGTGTGGAGCCGGCCTGGGATTCTCTCTCTCTCCCTCTCTCTCTGCCCCTCCCCACTCATACTCTCTTTCAAAATAAATAAACTTGCAAAACATTCAAAACAAAAATATAAAAATGAAATCAGAAAATGTATCATCAGAATCTAATCTGGGTCAGCGCTTGCTGTAGAGATGGGTTTTGAGAGACATCACAGGAAATGAAGGGGAAACTAAATATGAGGAGCTCTCAGTTACTCTTTTCAAATCACTTCCAGTTTTTTTTTTATTTTATATGTTGAGGTGCAACTTTAAAAATTTTTTACACCTTACAGTGTAAAGTGATGGGAAGTCAGGAGACCTAAACCTGTGTGTAGGACTAGCTTAGTCCCTATCTATGTCCGGTTAGCCTGGGACACTGCCCATTGCCTCCCCAGGACTCCAGCAGAACTCCTGTGAGAGCAAATGAAGTATGAGGGCATTACTTGGGAAGTAAATGCAAAATATTCTCACGTGCATGCCCTTGCTGGGCCAGGGGGCAGGAAGCGGGTGCTGGGCTTGTGTTTAGCATGGAAACAAACAGTCGAGAATTCTCTACAGCCCGGGACATAGTAGAACCGGCGAGGAAATTCCCATCACTTTCCCAAGGACCACCACGCCCTGGGAAAGAGCTCGAATGGTTCTGTAAAGAAATTGGACCCTTCTCCTATTCCCCGTTAGGAAAATTGGCGTCATCGAAAGAAGTGGAATCTTTGGGGAAAGGACGAGAGTTTGCTGTGTTCACATTCAGTTCTTTCCCAGCAGGGATGATGAGAAGACTGTCTTAGCATATACCTCGTGGGAATACTCCAGAGAGTCTTTCCTGAACTGATAGCCTGGGAGCAGGCAGGACATCAAAAGCTGGCTTAAGTGAGTTCACAACTCGTTGTATCTGGAGTCATGTAATATGACTAGGACACTTTTTTTTTTTTTTCCTTTTGGTCAACATAACTTCAACCTGAAGACGCAACATGGAAGAATAGAAATACAACAAGGAGCCTGGGTTGAATCTCTGGGTTTAAACTCTGGTTTAATCCCTACTCTGCCAGTTACAAACTGAATGAATTCAATTTCCTCACATAGAAAATGGGCATTTGTTGGGATTTGAGCAGGTCAGTAAATAATGCTTTTCTTCTCCTCCAAGTGAAAATCTGAATAAAATAAAAACAGACATGAGTGGAATTGAGGGGTCCATGTCAATTTAGTAACCAGCGCATCAGGATTTCGGAATACAGCTTGGATTCACAGCCAATAATTCCCAAGCTTTCTAATATTTCACCCTTTTCAAAAACTGAACCAAATTTGGGCAAAATAGCTAAACAGTCATAACCATTTACCTTCCCCAAAGGTTACTCTTAGCAACAAAGAAGAGGATATTGGGCATCACACAGTAGATGAAGTCACTTCCAAAACAAGAAGAAGACCAGGGACTCTATGGTCTTAAGTCACCTGGGAAATAACAATGGGCCAGGGGCTGTGCAGACCCTTGGCACCCTACCAACTGGAAGAGGAAGCAGCTTCTGGGAGTAAGAATATAAAAGAGAGGCTGGAAGGGTCTGTGATGGAAACCTGAAAACACGAAGGCAGAGGAAAGCGTTCCCCAGATACCATTTCTCTCCCCCACCAAGCTCGTAGTGTTGGTGAAATAAATGAGGTCAAGGAGATGAAGTACTAGAGAGCCAGAGAGCGAGCACTGGGTGATTATTGCTTCTTCTTTCTTCTCTCTCCCCCAACCTGCTTTAGGAAATGAGAGAGGCCAAGTTGCGAAGCAGCTTCCTCAGACACTTTCCGGAAGGCCATACTGTCTACCTCAGTCTTTTATGTACAGTTGCAACCAGCACACATCCTGGCTTCCCCAGGCACCCTGGGCTTACACCATCGTGGTCCCCGGTCTTGCCTGGTTGAACATTTACTGGACGAAAGATTCCTTGCTGGGTGATTCTTATCCAACTGCCCTCTTCCTAGAAGGAAGTTTTTTTAGGCAGAGAAACAACAAATTCTCCTCTTATGGTTTCCAAATTACTGCTTTTTCTTGCCTCTTTTCCAAATCTCCTTTGCTGAGTTCTTTATAATAAAGGTCGGCATTTCCCAGGTGTGGTTCTTTCTCTTTTCTTACTTCCTTCTGCTGGTTGTCTCTGGACAATCCCCTCCCCGCCCCACGTCTTCAACTACACACGCTGCATTTGATCCAATTCCTAATCCGCCTCCTGCCCTCGCTGCCCTGCTCACTGCCTCCCGTCTCCAGCTGCTGTGCCTCCACCTGGTTTCCCTTCCAGCACCGCAAAGGTAACTCCCTTTCTTACTCCTCTTTTTTGTATCTCCAGCTCTAGTTTTCCACTTTCCCTAAAAAAAAAAATCTTAAAATTATCCTCAGTTGCCAATTCTTTCTTACCCCCTGCCTTTAATAGACGCTCAGTTCTGTCCATGTCTCTTCCACCTGGCTGCTTCTCGCCATGCTGGCTATCACTGGCTTAGACTAGATCCTGTTCTTGCACCTGCCTCCTTGCGATGGCCTCGTAAATGACCTCCCAGCTATGAGTATCAGCCTCTCCAGTACACTACCCACCCTCATCCACAGTTAAGGTTGTCTGCAAAAATATATTCCTCTCTCTCTCTCTCTCTCTCTCTCTCTCTCTCTCTCTCTCTCTCTCTCTCTCACACACACACACACACACACACACACACACACACACACCACTTAACTTGCAAGACACCCTTGAGACTCTTCACCTCATGCTCTGAGTCTGGGCTTCTCAGAATGACCAACAAGCTTTCTAGCATCCAGTCCCCTGCCTTGTCTCCCATGTGTCCACTCTCCAAGTCTTAGGACCCAATGGCACTGAATTTATGTCACTATTCCCAGGATAGTCCATGCCCTTTAACACTTTATGACCTTCCGGTGCCCTCCATTTTGAGTGTCTTTCCCCGACATACACACCTACTCGCTGGCTTGCAAACATATTTTTTTCCTTTAAGGATAATCTCAGATGTCTCTGCCTTGGCAAAGCCTTCCCTGCCTCTCCTGCTTGTTAGCTATATGCCTTTTGCGTGCCCTCAGTATCTAACTGCTGTAACAGTTATGCATAATCAAATTGCTGGTTACCCATTGGCATTTATGATTCTCCCATTATTAATGGTGGCTTCTTGAGAACAGAATCATTTTTTTCTTCTCTTTGTTTCCAGCATCTTGGTATTGACCCCCTCTTAGGTACAGTCACTGTGTCATTTATTGCACGCAGAGATAAATGGGAGAATGAAGACTGATTTACTTTAGTGTGATAAAGTGTTCCCATTAACCGCAGGTCTGAGAATCAGGAAACAGAGCCCCAGGCATTGGCGTGGCCTGCACTTAACCTTGTGAACTTACACAAGTTCCTCCTCCAGGCGTGTTTTTGTTCTTCCGCCTGAACAATGGTCAGATAATAACTAAACAGCTCTCTTAATGGGTAGTAATGGCAAAATGAGAAATTACACATTTCAGTATATTTCCATGTCTAATATACAAGTTCAGTATGATGACATATATCAATGTTACATAAAATTCACTCCGGCTAAACATTTAGGTGAGTTATCTCAGATACTTTGTAATAAGTGAGTAACAAGATGCTATCTATGCAGAAGAAGATTTAAAGAATTAAACAGAACTCAGTTTACAGTTTTCTTATTAAACCATAAATATTATCAATTAATAGTAACATTCTGATTTTATAGATAGGCTTGCATGGATTATTATTTTTTTTCTTTACGCAGTATTTATTTTTAAATCAGACCTCTCCGGGCTGTGAATTCAGGCCAGCTTGTCTTCAAACCTCGTCCTGACATTCTGAAAAATAAAGAAAATAAACAAAGAAAGAAAATAGAGGCTAATACACTGCTGTGTTACTAGAACTCACTCTATGTTAAAATCTCTCTGAAGAAAATAATTCCAAATACAGAAAACTCTTTAGGCACTGGGAGTTCATCACAATATTTTTCCCTGCAAGAGGAAGAAGAAAAATAGAAACAACCAAAACATCTAACAAGAGGGCAATGGTTAAATGCGTTACAGTGTATTCGTGCCATGGAAACAACGCAGTGGTTTTATGTTCTGTGACAAGGATTTGTAGCAATGTGAGCAAGCACTTGTGTTACAATTTTATGTGACAAAGCCAGGTGAAGAGCAGGTGTACAAGATGAGCACAAGTGTCTAGAAAATAAGCATAAGATACCAGGAAGTATACCTGTATACCCTTGGCGATTTCTACGCCTCTCCCTCTACCAGCTGTGAAAACGGGGTAAGGAGAACCATCTTGTTTTCAGGAGTGGGAACCCGCACCCAGAACTTTTCATCCGCAGCCTTCCTCC
The DNA here is from genome assembly GCA_030068075.1 of Paguma larvata. Lineage (NCBI taxonomy): Eukaryota > Metazoa > Chordata > Mammalia > Carnivora > Viverridae > Paguma > Paguma larvata. The sequence goes on from CM057837.1 coordinate 33,031,113, forward strand.
ACCAGTTTCCCCTGTGGGGAGAGGATTTCAATACTCTCATATTCCCAGCCTTACTTCCTTTCTCAGAAGTTTTTTTTAATAACTTATGTTTGATTACCAAAGTAATTTATGTTCACTTGAAAATCTCCCTCGTCTTAAAGTTCCTTAACCACGTCTGGTTTGAAGTGAAATTGGAAAGTGATTGTTCTTTCAGCGACCAAAACTTTTGGCAGCCTGCCTCTGAACAGAGCTCGGAATTACGTAACTCTCAGTTTAGTAGACAAACTTTCTAAAAGGGCCAACTTCTAGAACCCATCATTTCAAAACAGCTTTTAGGCAGATTGTAAGTGGATTTTACCACCACCGTGGTGTTATTTCCAGCACGCACACTTGGAAGTGTGATACAATTTATGAGTTGTTTTTAATGCCTTGTAGTAGGTAGTGAATTCTAGATAAACGAAGGCATGCTTCCTCTCTCCCCCAAGAGGGCGGTTAGTGGAGAATTACCAACTAAAGGGAATAAAAAGAGAAGAGTAAAGCCCACTTAAGAAGTTGTGGGCCAGGGGATGCCCAGCTTCTCGGCGAGTCAGGCAGCGGGTGGATGAATGCACCTGACACGTACGGCTCATCCTGTATCTGTCATACATTCAGAGGCTCCGGGGTCCTCAGTGGTCTGAATAAATCTCTCCAGGGCCCCAGTGTAGACAGACTTTCATACCAAATCACCTGGCATGACAACTATAGTCTGTAGGGCCTCACCCCAAACCCACTGAATCGCAGTCTCGGGGGTGGGCCTCAAGATGCTGCATCTTAACAGCGTCCTGGGAAATCGCTTGAACCCTTTACAAAGAGAAATCGGAGTACCGACATGGGAACTTGACTTGCTAAGGTCACACCACTGCGTGACTGACCTCCAGGCCAGTCCTCCCGTATGGAGAAATTAGGCCTTAGGACAGACCCGTGCAAAAACAGAGTGCTGCATGTGATGGGTGCCCAGGCCAGACACAAATATGCCCTAAGCATTGGGCTACCATCCCCTCTGCCCTTCTTGGTTCACAGAGGTGCCTCTCAGAGGTTTCTAGAGGGAACAAAAGAAGAAAATTGCAAATTGAAGCTGGGCTTCTGTAAACATATGTCTTAGAAAACTACTCCTCACAAGGTAATCCATAAAAAAAGAACTCCATTATTGAGGAGGTCGCTGTATCCTTTCTTCCTATCTTGAATCATCTCAAGAAGTCACTTGTTATGTGAGCCTATAAAGGCACTGAGAAGTCCTACAATAAATAAACCCATTTAACTTTCCTCATTCTGGTAGTTCACTGACATATTTGACAGAAATGTCTGTGTGTGTGTGTGTGTGTGTGTGTGTGTGTGAGAGAGAGAGAGAGAGAGAGAGAGAGAGAGATCTTTAATATTTTTGAGAAACTAGTGTTCTAGAGAAACCATCTAATCATCCAGAAGTTTCCTTAATCAAATCCATGCCACAAACATGAGCTGATTGCTTCGGTGAGAAAGCACGAAGCTTGGAGTCTGGAGACCTCTCTAACACTTGCTAGTTTTGAGACCTTGGGAACATCTTTTGCCTCATCTTACAACTGAGGAAGCTGAAATTAAGAGACATGCCTTTCCTATCCACTCTATGGGGTTGTTTGTAGGACCACACAGAGCTGCCCACAGAACAGACAGTACTAGACAAGTAGAGTTCCATCATCTCTTCTCTCCCCCTCCCCCTCCTCCTCCTCCTCCTTCTTTCTCACACACTCATCGCCCAGGAGGTCATCTCCATCCCAGAGACCTCAACCTGTCTTTAATAGCAGGGCCTTGACATGATGACACCAGGAGTTAGTTGTGATACAAGAATGGCCTCAAAGGGTGACCAGCTGATCCCGGAGTTGCTAGAATATCAATATTCTCTCGTGATTCGTGACAAACTCTCAAACTATCAACTGCAGATGGTATTGACTCAGGGGTGGAATCTTTCTCGCTGAATTACAGGTCAGTTGTTCGCATAATTGATTTTCTTCTCTAGAGACACGGGCATTTCTAGCACTGTTCTAGTCAGACAGCAGTGGACAGAATAGTTTTCCTTGGTCCGTGTTCCAGTGGGTTGTTCTCTGACCAACATGCTTTTATCAGGAGCAGCCCCTCCCCTCCTGCCTGAGGGAGGGACCCTACTGTAGAGGAAGGGGATAAGGCTAGAAATGGAAGTATTGGCTGTCACACACTGACCTTTGGGAAATAGTTACTCGTGTGTGTGTCATTGGCCAGTGAAGTGTGACCAGGCACCATGCTTCATTCATCCCTGTGCCCCTCAATGTTTGGCACAGTTCCTGCAACCTCCTAGGTTCCCAGGAAGTATTCCTGAGTGAATAGATGAATAAACGAATGAACTCTGTCCTGCAAAGCTCAGCATATTTTCTCTGGTTTTCTCACCCATGATTGGCCACACCTTATTATGAGGTTGAAACATTAACATGAAAGACTCATTAATACACTCAGAAAATGAGAAAGTAGAGGCCTAGAAATGAATAGAACAGTCTTTGGACTCTCAATGATCTCACCGTGCAGTAGGGGGAAAATATTGGGCTTATAAGTATTCCAGGGTAAGGCCATAGCATCATGGGAAGTCATTTTATTTCCCCCAATAGATTTTAGCTCCCAGAGGGTAGGAGACATCTTCAGTGTTATCATCATCATCTTCATCCTCCTCCTCAGCCTCGTTGTGTAAGCTCCATGAGGACAGGGAGTTTCGTTTTGTTCCCTGATGCATTCCAACCATTCCACACCGCCCCTGGCACATAACAGGTGCTTTTTAATCCTCTGTGAAGTGAATAATTATTATCAAGTCTAGAGTTTTCTGCCTGCTTCTTTCCAGGCACTGTGCCAGGTACTTTATATTTGTCATTTTAACAAAAGGCGGCAACTGGGAGCCTGGAGCAGAAATGGGTGCTGAGACGTCCTGAGCTGATGGAGACACACTCTTACCCAGGCAAGCTGACTCCAGAGAACACGCCCTTACCCACATCCCTCCACATTATGAATATCCCCAGCCCCCTCTCATGCGTTGCTATGTCCCTCATGGTTCCGTGTAGGATGCGTGGCAAATGTCAAGTACGTGAAAGGACAAGATGCCAAACCAAATTAATGGCCTTGGACTGTTGACTGTACCTGTCCCTACACTCCAACTGTCCAACACCAAACCAGGGTTAATAAAGGAACAGACACGGGATTAACCAGATAAGCATGCCCGTCTTAAACCCTGCCCAGCCAGGCAGCTAACAAGATTTTTATTGACAGGAAAATAAAGACTTCAGAGAAAAATATGATGCGTTCTGCCCTGTCTTTAAGTGAATAATGAGTTGGTCCAGGGACATAACAGATCATTCCCCCTTTCAAACACACTTTCTATAGCTTCTCTCCAGTGATCCTGATGCAACCAAGCAAACAGCAGGACCACTGGTTTAGCTGCCACTGGGACAGGAGGACAAGAAGCATGACAACTGGGGACAACTGGGAGCCACACAGCTTCCCAGGCCTGGAGAATGCCCATGCCACCAGGAGGGACATCCCTGTATGTGCCAAGAAGTGTGCCAAGCACTTTCCCCTTGAAATGTAAACAGGAATGTCCGTGGGGAGGGGGTAATATCTGGTGCCAAACAATATTAAATAGAATAAATATTAAGTAGAAAAGCCTCCTATTCTTAATGATTATATTTAATTCATGTCAACAAATATCTGCTAGTCTCCTACTCTGAGCCCATGCCTGCATTAGAGATTTATTTCTTTTATGCCTGAATTACCTAATAATCGTAGAAACACCTAATCGGATGTGACAATTTACAATTTACAAGGTGCTGTTAACTTCTGCTTATTTTGATTTGGCACCCAAGCAATGGGATAAGTACAGCAGAATTCATTATGCCTGTTTTATAGTTGAGGACACCAGGGGTCAGAGAGCAACCACTAAGAGCTACCACTTATTGGGGGCTCAACCTGTACCAGTCACCAAGCAAAGAAGTCTGCGTACATTATTTTTACAACAACCATACAAGGTAGTTCCGTTATTATCTCCATTGTACAGATGAGAAACCAAGGCCTTGAGAGATTATGTTGTTTCCCAAGGTTGCTGAAATAGTAGGTGACAGCATTGGTATTTTTTTTTTTAATTTTTTTTAACGTTTATTTATTTTTGAGAGACATAGAGACAGAGCATGAGCAGGGGAAGGGTAGAGAGAGGGAGACACAGAATCTGAAGCAGGCTCCAGGCTCTGATGAGCCATCAGCACAGAGCCCGATGTGGGGCTCGAACTCACAGACCGTGAGATCATGACCTGAGCTGAAGTCGGCCGCTTAACCAACTGAGCCACCCAGGCGCCCCAGCATTGGTATTTAAACAAAGGAAGTCCTGTACCCTTGCTCTGAAATTCAAGGCTCTTCTGTCTTCAGAGGTTAAACAATTAGCCTAACATCATGCAAATTGCCAGAGGTAAAGCTCTCCTCCTACTACAACTCTTTCCTTTATCCCTGATGCTTGAGGATGTTATTTATTAATATTGGAAAGGGTCCCTGCTTTAAAGGCCCTTGTCATCTGGTAAGGGAGACAAGACAAACATAATACAGAGATCACATCAAGGCAGGGCCAAAGTCTAGCTTCTCATCAATGAATAAGATCTCCAGGCATAAAATATTGTTTGTGCTCAGAATAGAAAGAAAATCAATCGATATGCAGTCAACTAAGAGCAGACGTCATTGAGAATTTAGCCTGCACTAACATTCCACCTGCCTTGGTGGCGGCATCTTTTGCTCACAGAATACTTAGATGCTGCCCACACCTCTTTGCCCCTTTGCATTTGGGCAGAGCTATGTGATTCCGCAACAGGTTGTGGTTGGAGGTGATACATATAGCTTCCCAGTGGAAATGAGAAGAGCGCATGAACTTTCTCCATGCTCTTTTTGCCCAGAGACATTCCAGGTTGTGGGGCCTTTAGCAGCCTATGTTCCTGAGTTTCTTTGAGGAGAAAAGCCTCCTGCTGAACTGCACTGGATATGTATTCTCGAGGAGAAATCACTCTACTGTGCGTTAGCCGCTGCAATCTGAGGTAACTTTGTTACTGCAGCATAACGTAGCCTATCCTAACTAATGCAGAGGGCTGAAGTCATTTAAAAGGAGAACACGCCAAAGAAAGGTTGGGATTTAAATTATGCCTACAGGGGTAGGTGAACATGGGAGGCTGGAAGGCCAGAAGAGAGAACAACCCCCCACACGCAGCAGAGGGTATGTGTTGGGAACCAGGGTTGGTTACAATTGGATTGGGGAAAGGACAAGAATGGGTGAGGCCAGAAATAGCACTCAGTGCCACACCCAGAGGTAAGAATGATAGCTTGACGAGTCTGGAAGTGCCTTAAAGATCACCTTATAGTTGAAAAGATATATTTTTTGTCATTGTTTATTATCTAATTATAAACCATGACAGCCATGCTGAGCAAGAAGCACCGGACACTTTGGAGCCCGTAAGAGAAGGCCGTGATCAAGTTCATTGGATAAAGGAAGACTTCCAGGAAGAGCTGGGAAACTGAAAACCAAGGACTAAGCTAAACCGAAAAGTAGGAGCACATTCCAGGTAGAAAGAGAGGCAGTCTGCAAGTGCCAGGAGGAAAGGCCAGAACATTGGCAGTGCAGAGAGACAGGGTCAGGGAATATGAGACTGAACAGGTAAATGGTTTCCCGCTCCTTGCCATGACCTATCAGGCTGCAATAACAGCCCCATTGAGAGTGATGGGGAGCCCCTGGCCAGCTTGCAAGAACGAGCTGTAGATTTGACAGCATACCAGCTGACATGTGGAGAACAGATGTGAGTGAGGTCAGACAGCATGGAGGCGGTTAGGAGTTACTGGGCTTATCCAGGGAGGGGGTGGCAAATGGTTTGGAGGGCTGGAGGCAAGGTGGGAAGAAGGGGATGGATCTGAATGATGTACATGAATTACAAGGACAATTGGGAACGGAGGGAGAGGGAGAGAAGGGGCCAAGGATGTCTTCTAGTTTCTAATTGCACAATTGTGTGGATGGTGTTGGTGTTGACTGAAGTAGTAGAAAAGAGAGAAGAAGCCAGGTTTGTGGAGACAGAAAATAGTTAGGTTTTGAGCCAGTTGATAGAATCCAGATGGCACTGTAGATGCCAGCCATCCAGGAGGGCCTGGGGATTGAGGACAAATGGGTCCCTTCCCAGACCCCCGATCAGAATAGTGAGGACGAAGCTGTCACCCTCACCCTGCTGGCCACATTTTTAATGAACTGACTCAAAGGTCAGAGCTACAGTTTGACCCTGTACTCTTCTCAGTTTTACACATTCTATGCTTTATTAAGCCCCAGTTCAGCAGTTGACTTAAGATCCATAATAAGAACTTTTTACAGGAATAGACACACAGAGATCATGGTGAACTTGGGCGCTAGGGCACGGTTAAGCATCTGGGGGTTTCCACAACAACATCCCAGAGGAATGCAGGATTTCAAGGCTCAGGAGAAGGAATAATTGCTTCTGACTGGGAACATTAAGGAAGAATTTGCTGTGAAATTTGCATTTGAGTTGCATCTTGGAGGACGAGTATGATTTGAACAGATGGAGATAGAAAGGAAGAGTTTCGGCAAAGGCAACAGGGAGGTAGGTAGAAGACACGTTTCCTCCCCCTAGGCATCCTCCACTTCTTGAGCACAGAGCCCTTATGATCCTTACTTGGCAAGAGTGATCACCACCTGGAAAGGGGGCTTCCAATCAGTCTTGGTGGGGGGGGGACACCACTGGCTGAAGCGAAGTGACCGAAGACAGGAAAGGCAACACAGAAAAGTCATTTCATTGTCCACCCACTTTCATCTCTTCTACATCCATACATGTGCCCTGAGCCCTAGAGCGCCTGTCCATTATTCCCTACATACACCCCCCTGCTGTCCTCTGTCTCCCTTTAAATATGCTGTTTCTTCTGCCGGAAATGCCCTCCCTCCTCCATCGTCTTCTGTCCAAAGCATCCATCTCCTCCGTGAGCAACTCAAAGGCCAGACCAATGCCCCTCCCTCCCTCTCCAGCCAGAGGTGATGCTCCCCTTAGGGCAGTTCCCCTGTGCCTCTCACTCAGTACCTCTTACTTTCTGAGCCTATATTCAGTTTCTTTGGGGTCATGCTTTGATGCTCCTTGAGCCAGCGGCTATATCTGGCTCCTCTTCAGAGACCCAGAACAGCCTAGCACATGCATGAGGGCTCCCCACAGGTTAGACAGAGGACAGAGCCCGAATGCAGAACTCCTAGGCTCACTTCCCAGTTCTGGCTGAGTTGCAAAACACACAGGACTGAAGCCAAGCCAGTTACACCCACGGAAGGCTTTTATTCCATAGCCTGAAACCCTGAGAGTGAGACTTTGAGCACCTCGGGCTGCTATTGCTTTGTCTGAATCTCACAGCTTTATCTTGTGGGACAAATTGCTGCCTGCCAATATATTGGTAGTTTCTTGAGGGCCCAATATGCTCCACCTGGTGGTGGAGGAAAGATGACCGTGACAAAAAAAAGTGTTCCTCTCCCCAGCAAGCTGCCCAAGCTGAAGTCCAAAAGCCACTGTGCGAAGGTGCCTGGGCACACCTGTGCATGGGTGTGCACGTGTGACCGAGGGCATGTGCAGCGATGCGGGTGTGGACGTGAGCATATGTCATGGCCTTACCAGCCCAGTCCTCTATTTTGGAAAATTTTTGTTTGGGGATCATTCGCAAGCGGAGATGATGAGAGACACAGAAAGAGGGAGCGAGATCTATTCCCCAGGGGTAATCGTGTTACTGAAAACCACCAGCAGTCATCGCGTTTATCTTTCTCATTTATCCAAACCCCAAACAGCCCTCTGCAGCGAATCACATTTCAGCAGAGAAGATTATTCTGTCTGTAGCATAAACTTCTCGCTGCATCTCTCTCAGGAGCTGCGTCTCTAGGTAAATATAAATCTATTCTAATGGCAACATTTGCAGAAGTAATGTTATTTGCCCTGATCCAGAGAAAACACAACATAGGCGCTGGGAAACCTGATCTTTTTCCTTAGAAATTAATCAAAGGCACATAATTCAGAGGCAACACGATTGCTCCACTGGCAGAGTGGAGCGCTGGTGTGTGTGTGTGTGTGTGCGCGCACACACACACACGCGTGTCCGTGGGGGGGGCGGCGTGGGAGGGGTGGGGACTGTGATGAGTTATTCCTGCCTTCTAACCCCTCCGCTGGGGAAGAGGAGTGGGCTCCCCTTTTATTTGTTTCCTGTCACGCAAGTGGCTTCTGAGGACGAGTTCAGGAGATTCATCCAGAGTTGAGAGAGATCAAATGGCTATTCTTCACTGCGCGACCAAGAAACTGTAAATTTTCCCCCAAGGGAATATCAAAAACTCAATCCTGCAGTGACTTCCTGTGCCTCTGCAGGAGAGCCTCTGAAGGTGCTGAAGCAGGAACTACCTGGGAGCAGTGGGGGGGGGAGGTGGCAGGGAAGATAGGGTTTTAATGACCACAGCACTGTAGAAGAAGTTGGGGGAGGGAAGATACTGCCTTTGAGAGCCCATTCCACGGCTAGCCCCTGAGGACGGGGAGACAGAATTTGTAATCAATGATTTAAAAAAAAAAAAAATTACAGGACAGCTCTGTTTTAAAATGCCACTCATTGCAACCAGGACAGGAAGGCTTCACGGCTCCAGGGTCAGACTTACTCTACTCAAATCCCACTTCTACCACTTACAAACCTGGGCTAGTTATTTAGCCTTTCTACACCCCGATTTTCTCATTTATAAACTGATGTGAGAAGAGTCGTGAGGTTTAAATGAGTTAATACAGGCAAAGGTCTTAGAACAGCATCTGGTGCAGTAAGCACACATGCTGTCATATTGTTAGCATTATTTGCAGTATTGATTAAACCCATCGTGTGAGCTTCTTGCTGGCCCATGTTCCTGTGAAAACCACACGACAGGAGACAATCAAATGTGTGGATGTACAAACCCCATAGGTGACCAAAAAAAAAAAAAAAAAAAAGGGCTCAAAGGGCTCAGAACAGGAGGGCGGTAAGAGTTCATCCATCCCTTCACAGTCTAAGATCTCCCTGGATCCGGCCAAAGACTTGCTGAAGCATTCTATTTTTCTTGGGTTGGTTGTTTAAAATCAGCTTTTATCGTCAGAGGCCATTTTCTGTCTTCTGAGCAGAGGCGGGTTTCTAACTACATTTAGAGTCGGAAAGAGCATACGATGGAGAATCAAGTCCACAATTAACATCAGTGGGCCATGTGATTTGCCCAAGTCCCTTCTCCTACATGGCTTCTGTTTCCCCATCTGTAAATGAGGAGGTAGCACCAATGGCCTCTAAAGATTAATCCAGCATCACTAACAGTCATTTACAGCCCTGGTCCTCTAGGTAGGCTCAGTGTGGTAAGTGACTTCAGCATGGGCAATTCCTCGGGAGTCACCAGTGGCACAAGAGGTGAGTAGAGTCATGACTTTTTGGCTGTTTGCATCTCAGTGGTTTGGTTTGTGTCTCAGCGGGGACAGTGGAATCATAATGACCATGACCCTCCTGACTGATCCTTATTTAAGTGCTTTTATAGTGAGACCCATAACAATGACCAATGTGGAGGAACTGGCTTCTGTGGATCAGTCACTTCCCTCCAGGGGCTGGTGATTATCAGACTTCTTCACTATGTCACCCTCCAAGAGCCCCTAGGGTGTCTGGGCTCTGGTAATCTCACCTTCCAGAAGATACTGCTCATGGTACAGGCCTTGGCACTACCAACAGCCTCTGGGAACTCGGCACTTTGTCTCCTTCTTGTACTGTGGCACTCGTCAATCCCGGAGTTGGTGACCACCCTTGGAGGTGGAGGCTGGCCCAGCTTCCCCTGCATTTCCGTTCCTTAAAACCACTGGTTCCTCCTCCATAGCAATTTCAGAGCAGAGTCTGAGGAAGTCCATGTTTCAAATACAGCAGGAGCACTGCCATCTAGATAAGGCAAGAGGATTGAATGTGTTCTCAGCTATCAGAGAGTGGATCATTCAATACATCTTCAAACAAGGATGGAGCACTTCACCATGTGCTAAGGAGAGGAACCTTTGAATGTGAACTGGTACTCGATCTTGTGGAGACTCTTTACACTTTTTATCTCTTCAAAATTTACAATAACCTAATAAAAGAGCTACTAGTACAGTGCACATTTCACAACCATGACACTGAGTCTCAAAAAGCATTAAGAACACATCAGGACTTGACCCAGATACATTACAATACAAAATACAAAGAAGCAGAAGGCTTGGCCTCTGCCTCATAGAATGCACATCCTGTCGGAGAAGTAGGATGTGGGCTCTGCCTGGCTTTCTCCTGCTATTTGATGTTTTAATTCATTTGATAGATAAGATGATATACTTATCTATATATGCACATAGATATGAGAGTCCACTCACTGGGGCCTAGAGAAGTAGGGCAAACTGATGGCCTTCCAAGCAAGCTTGGCAGGATAGAGAGGGACACTCTCGGCAAGAGGAAACAAGAGTAGGTGAGAGAAATAGCAAAAGCAAAGGCCACCCGCTGGGTCATTCAAGATCCCATATCCTTCTAGTTATGTTAGACTGAGGATGCTGATTTGGCTCATGGAAAAAGACTTCAGAAGCAAATGCTGGGGTGTTTCCTCTTGTTCAGAGTTACTGCTGGCCTGGAGAACCAGGGCTGTCTGCACAGAAACATGTTCCAGGAAAAAGCACTAAGAAAAGGTCTTAATGATATGTGATAAGGCTCAAATTAAAGTCAAGTGGGATATTCCTAAGAGGGAGCTCCTTAAACATTTTCAGCAAATGTCACTAGTGGTAGAAAATATAAAGTCACACTCCCAATATGGTTACCTGGTTGGATTTTTTAAAATTTATGCCATGCTTGTGTGATTCTAAAATATTCGTGTTTGTTTCAATTGATTTGTTTGTTTAATAATTCCACAGACATTCGTTGAGCCACTATTCTGTGCTAGGAACTGTCCTGGGCACTGAGGGGAAAGCAGTGAATGTACACGACAGTCCCCATCCTCATGTTGCATTCCAGAGTTTCTTCTCACATTTTGATAGAAAGTGATAGTTCCTTGGAGATGTCGTGCATCCATCCTGAGCTCCCTGTAACCCTGACACCTTGCCTGTGGGGGTAAGATGAATCTTGGATTAAATAGGGATCTGTAAGCAAGGTGAAAGGAGAAATGCCCTCCTGGTAGGCAGCAAAGAGTATCTGGTATCTTGGCTTCCTCTCATATGTCAAATTTCAAGATGGCGCTACCTGTTATTATATAAAATGAAAGCTCCTGTGTTTTGATTGCCTCCTACCTGACAAACACTGTCCTTGGCACAGTAAAAGCCATTAATTCTTCTTGGCCCCAACCTTATGTTTTCTTCAAAATCCTTCTCGTTTTCTAAAATTAGTTTTTGTCTGCTTGTTTACTGGGTTGCCTCCCCAGTTAGAATACAAGCTGTAAGAGAGCAACATTCATGTTTGTCTTGTTCGTTGTCCCAACATCCAGCACAGCACCTGGCAGCTAATTGGTACTCAATGATTATTTTTTCATAAATAAATAAATGAACTCCGTTACAAGATGAGAGATTTTCCCAATGCTTCTATAGCCATTCTTCCTATCTTGCATTTGCCAATAAAGACCAGGTAACTTTCTCAAGGTCACTTGAGGAGCATGTCACACAATCAGACTTTAAACTTAGTCTGTTAGATTCCCCAGTGCTTTCTCTGTCCCCAGTGCTATAAACCCCTGTCCCTGTGAGAAGACATCCTTTGATTTAATGATTTCTCTTCTTGGGCGACCGCAAACACTTAACTGCAAATGGCAGCCATTCTCTCAGTCTCCTCTGCTCCTGCTCTTTTCCTGGGTGAGAACCTTCTCTATCCCTTTGTACAGAGCTTCCCCCAACATATAACATCCATGTCTAGAGTTCGTTTAGGACACTCACCTTTCTGAAGTCATCACTCTATTTCCTGCCTCCATTGTTTCACCTGCTACCTCTAGTTTAATTATTCCCACACCTAGACCTCATCTCCCCATGGAGAGTGAAAATCCTCATGGGTCAGGAATATCCCATCACCTTGGGAAGCAACATAGAATGATGGTAAAACCTAAGATTCTAGGACCAGACGACGTGTATGCAAACTCCAGCTCCTCCTCTTGCAGATTGTGTGATTTCAGGCCAGTATCTTCACTTCTGTGAGCCTCAGTTTCCTCATCCGTAAAACAGGAATAACAATGGTATGTAGGGTGAGTGAATATATGTAAAACTTAACACGAAGCACATAGTAAGAGCACGTAGATGTCAACTATCTCTTCTTACTTAATCTTCTTTTCATTTTCCAAATGTGCCAGGCACCTAAAGAATATTTTAAAATTCCTGCTAACATGAATCTGCTAATTCTCTGGCCACTTCCTCAGCTTGGAGTATTTCTCCCCCACTACATTGAAAATTCCAAGGACAGGCATTGCTAGTGTTTTCTCCTTCCTCCCTTTCAGGTTCTACAATAGTAGGAAGAACTCGACAGGTACTTAATAAATCCTTATGGAAATGAACACACCAAAAAGCCCTTGGGCTTTGGGGGGAAATTCTCCTCTCATTTTCTTTTCTGCCTTTCCTCTCCTCTTTAATTATACATCTCTTCTTTCTTCCTGAAATCAGATTAAGCCCCACTGAGCCTAAACCAATAGTGTTTCAAGGCATTTTCCTAATGGATATGAATTGACTGTAATCCTTTTGTTTTGTGGCTACTGGCTGTTGGTCAGGCAAGTGACTGAGATGAAGATTTTAATCACTCCCAAAATATAGTATTAGCTTACAAAATGTCAGCCCTCCGCTATACCGGAGAGTCGTTTGTGATGACATTGCAGCTGAAGGAAAGGGCCCCAAGAAACCTTAATTGGCCTTCGGCTGATTTTAGGAACCAGGCCTTCCTTGTAATTTGCTGCAAAACTCATACAATTCTCTGAAATAAGAAGATCAGTCATGGGACACTGCAGTGAGAACATTATAGAAAATAGCTCAAGGACAGATCTGTGCACCACAAATTCATTAGGAAGCTACCACCAGACCCAACCTCCAATGTACTTATCTTTGGGGAGACTCATTTCTTATCAAGACTTGACTTTTAAAGGCAATGGGGAGAGGTGGTCCCAACAGGATTTCTCAGCTGCCGTTTAATCCACACTGAAGAGAACCCAAACAGAAACATTGATAACAATGAAAACAGGAAAGCTGATTTACTTTGGGCAGAAAACTGTTTTCCCAAAAAGATGCATCTGGAATGGAAATTGAAAACATGAGAGTATTCCGGCTGAGGCCATCCCAAGTGGTACCTGCACTCACACACATACAGGAGATCTTATTAACTTAGAACAAGGATGGCAAATGCGTGTCATTTTGCATAACATTTCTCTCTTTTTTTTATGTTTTATTTTTTAATTTGCTTTTGAGAGAGAGAGAGCATGAGCAGAGGAGGGGCAGAGAGAAAGGGGGACAGAGGATCCAAAGCAGCTGCGCCCCTGACTGCAAGGCTTAAACTCACGAACCCTGAGATCATGACCTGAGCCAAGGTCGGACACTCAACTGACTGAGCCATCCAGGTGCCCCTTGCATAACATTTCTGATCAATTATAGTGGCTGCTAAGAACACAATACCCAAAAGGATTCTCTGGCTGTGTTTTAGCTCAACAAGAAAGAATGCTCTCAGCATTCGGCAATGTCTGCTGTGGCAGAGGAAGTGAAACCCCTTGTACTAAAAGCTTGCCATCTTCAACTTGGAATCATAGGGGCAGGACGGATCTCTGATCCAAGTGTAGAAATATCTATAAAGCTCTCTTTCATTATTATTTTCAATTGTTGCTTTTTATGGCAAACCGTAGCAAAAATCATAAATATGAATATCCCAAGTTAGAGCACTTATTTCAAAGTTTCTAACCAGTGGGCTCTCCCAGTCTCTGTTTCCTTTTCGTGAGAGCCATTTTGACAAGTGTGCCAGTGAGAGAAACAGGTCTGTGCTGAGAGCTGTTTTATGGTAATAAGGGAGAGAAACTTAAATGCCAGTGTTGCTCATGGCAAACACTGAGTAAGTCCCTGAGTAAGACTGCCTTGAAGCAAACTTCATACACCCACCCCATATTTCCGTAGTGGGTTCAGGAATGCCCATAAAAGAGAGGTCTTGCTCATTCTCACCAATTACTGGAAGAATCAGCTGGTGAGTAACTTACCTGTTCCCTGGAACTTGAGATGTGTGTCGTTGGTTCAGAACAGTTGAAGGGAATGGGGAGGAGAAAAGATCATGTCACCAAAGGTCACTCAGGCTCCCTGATGACACTGCCCCCAGTGTTGGCTCTGACAGCCAGTTGGCAAATCCACCCCTCCAGTACTGTTCTCAGTGACAGCTTGAGAGAGGCTGGGGCAAGCTTCCCTTTCTTGAGAGGAGTCAATGCAGCAAGAGTCAACTTCTTTGCACAGTTTGTGGGGATCTGCAGTCTGATGGAAAAGGCATCATTGATTCAGGACAAGGGGAGGCTTCCCTGTGCATCTGAGACTGGAGTGCCAGAGACCAGCAGTAACTCAGGAATAAAGACGGCAAAGATTTCTAAAGACATTTCACTCTTTTCAAAGTTCAGTCCTAAAAGTTTCAGTGGAAGTTTTAGATGTAAGGAAAGTAAGATGGCTTTTCTGTGAAACAGCTGCCAGAAGTTCCACATTCTGACTGAGCAGCTCCCCTTTCTAGCTGATGAAAGCAAGTAGACCTCTTCGGCATCATCACGAAAGACATTTGGAAAAAGGCAACAGAGTCGGACTAGATGCTGGTTCAGAAGAGTCACAGTCCTCCTTTCTCTCCCCACTCTGACACCAGTAGTTGCAGAATCAGCCCTGGTTTCTAACAAACTTCTTGATGGAAATCTGAACAATGTGTTCTGTTTTACCTTATGAAGTGGAAAATCCCCAAAGGGGGAAGAAAAGGACTCCAGTCTAGTTGGAAATTAAGTTAAACTCAATTAATTTACATAAATGCATTGGGTTGCTTTGGTATTGTAATTAATTCTTGGTTCATAAAGTGGAGTTCGTCCCTGCAGATTGTGTCCCAGAACGCACCACATGAAATTGCTCTAATCTGACTGGCAGCCTGGCTTCGAGGGCACCAGTAGATTGATTGTAAGCTCTCTGAGGACACAGACAAGGCTGATACTGCTCTGTTGGGTAAATATGTGTTCACTGGGTAAATATTTATAGAGCATCCACAGTGATTGTACATCAGCACACCCATGGTGCCTAAACGTAAATAAAATAGACAGATGCCTACCTTCATGGATCTTGTGTTCTAACTGGGGAGAGATAGATTATAAACAAGTAACCCAATCAATGAACGAGATCCTTTCAGGTGGTGACAAATATTGTACTATAAAGAAATAAAGCAGGGTATAAAAATAAAAAGCAATGCAACGGGAAGACATCCAAGAGCTGAGAAGTAAATGATGGCGAGTCAGCCATCACTCCACAGGGGCAATGGTGTGCGAAGGCGCCATAGGTGGGGGCATGTTCCAAGGAGAGAAGACAGACCAGCATAACTGGAACCTGGTAAGTGAGAGAGAGAAAGACAGAAGAGGAGACTAGTGGAATAAAAAGGGACTTGGTCATGGTATGGAGTCAGGATTCTATTCTAAATCCCATGAGAAGCCATTGGAAAGTTTTAAGTGAGAGAATGACATCATGTGACAAAAATTCACTCCGGCTTTTAGTTGCAAAATAGATTACATGGCATAAGAACGGATGCATTTCAGATGTATATTTTCATTCTAAATCTGGGATGGGAGTTAGGTGTAGAACAAGAGAGGAAAGAGGCAAGAAGTAAGCAGGTTATATTAGTTGAGTATAAGATAAGCTGCCATATCAAAAAGATCCCACAATACAGTAGCTCAAAAAAGATACAAGTTTATCTCTCTCTTGTATCAGTCCACAGTTGAGCAGTCCAGGGTTTGCAGGATGGCTCTTGCCCTGCAAAGTTATCAAAGACATAAGCCACTGATTGACCCAACCATGCCCAAAAGGGCAATGGGAGAAATACAGGAAGTTGTGTGCTGGTCAGTGTTTAATAACTGGCACCCCTTGGGGGGTGGGGGGTTGAGGCCAGTGGAGGGGAGGGGACCTGATTTGTAGAATTTGCTGATTTCCACAGCAGAAAGTAATTCCAACCATTGATCCACCAATGGTTGATTTCAAACTATCAACTTGACCTCACTGAATTCAGAGTTAGAAAGAGATGTGTACAGTGGAGTCTCGCAAGTCATGATAGGTTGATTCTGGCATATTCCTGGTTCCACGGCAAAAGCTTCTACTATAAACTAATCTCATCTGGGATCATGACAAGTTACAGCACACCCAAGAACACTAGGCTGTTTAGGGAAAGTCACACATTGATTAGTGCAAAAGGGTCTAAATTTTTATTAAGATTCACAGAAAAGGAAATTTTTAAATGATAGCTATGAGTAAAGTATGGAGGGTTCTTACAGCAATGCAACTCTTCTGAATGATACCATAATGCTGGATGCATATCGTTACACACTTGTGAAAGTTCCGTAGCACACCCAACAGAAAGAATGAATCCTAATGCAAATTATGGACTTTAGTTAATAATATCGACATTGGCTCATTAATTGAAACAAACAGACCACACTAATGCATATGCTAATATGTTAATACATATATGTTAATCAGAGGGAAGTTGTATCATGGAGTACATTGGACCTCTGTACTTTTCACTCATTTTTTTTTGTAAACCCAAGTGTTTTAAAACTAGTATATTAATTTTTAAAAAAATAAGAAGAAATCAACACAAGTATTTGTGTAATGTGAATGTGTATACATGGGTATTTGTAAAAAATCATCTTTCACATCTCAAAATACGCCATTCCCTTGCTATCATATTATGGTAGGCTGAATGATGGCCCTGAAAGATGACTACAGGTTCTCAGAACCTGTGAATATGTTCTTTATATGACAAAATGGACTTTGCAAGACATAATCAAATTAAGGATCTTGAGATGAGAGATTGTCTTGGATTATCCAGTTCAACTCAACATAGTCACAGGGTTCTTATTTTTTATTTATTTTTGTTTTAATTTTTAAAATTTACTTGTCTATTTTTTTTTAATTTACATCCAAGTCAGTTAGCATATAATGCTATAATGATTTCAAGAGTAGAATCCAATGATTCATCCCCTATGTATAACACCCAGTGCTCATCCCGACAAATGTCCTCCTTAATGCCCCTTGCCCATTTAGCCCATCCCCCCACCCACAACCCCTCCAGCAATCCCTCAGTTTGTTCCCTGTATTTAAGGGTCTCTTATGTTTTGTCCCCCTCCTTGTTTTTATATTATTTTTTGCTTCCCTTCCCTTATGTGCATCTGTTTTGTATCTTAAATTACAAGTGTCCTTATAAAACAGAAAGCAACATCATAAGGAATGCAGAGAGAGATTGGAAGATACAAAGGTGCTGGCTTTGAAGACAGAGGATAGGCCATATGCCAAGGAACACAGGCAGCTGCTAAAAGCTAGAAAAAGCAAGGAAACGGATCCTTCCTTAGAGCATCCAGAAGGAATGCAGCCCTCCTGACCCATCTTAGCACTTCTGACTTCCCAACTGTAAGAGAATAAATTAGTGTTGTTTCAAAACACAAAGTTTGTGGCAACAGTTTGTGACCCAGTAGGAAACTAATATATGTTCCTTCTACTTGGGATTCTGATCTCTCTGCACCATCAAACTACCAAGTGTCTCTTCCGTTTATCCTGTTCTTTAGCTCCTATCTTAAATCTGTGGTTCCTGGGCAGAGCCCAAACAGAACACATGCCACCATCTTGCCTCTATTCTTAGTCTGGCACAATTGCTGTCTGGCGGATGAAGACACTCAACAAGCATTTGTTAAATGAATGAATGAATGAATGAATGAATGAATGTTGCTTTCCAAATTCATCCCATACTTAAAAAACTGATGTGGAGTTTTTGTTTTTTAGTATTTGTTTTTCAGTTGTGCTTTTTGCTTTAATCTACCCTCTAGCCCATAAGAAACCACTTGCACACATGGTGACTTCCAGCTGTAAGTACACTTTGATTCATTTTTTTTCTTTTTGGTTTTTGACCTGCCCCCGTGGTCTGAGCTCTTTATGGGGCTCCTGTTCCCAGGACTTCCTGCTGGTAAATTCTATCTCAACTTCTTTTTATGTGAGGCATCAATCTAAACTACTGGAATCTCTATAGAGTCCCCAAAATATACAGCTGTGGCTCAGGGTCAAAAAGAGACAGTAACTGTATCTGGCTGGGCTTGCACAATGGTTAGCATGTGCAACTAATAAAGAAAACCCGGGAGCTGCACAGGCTTGTTGGGTTCATAAAGAGGAAAACACTCTCAAGTCACAGATATTACCCATGACCCAGCCATCCATCTCAGATATGCAGTGTCCTAGGTCACAAGGGAACTAGGTGACAAACTACAAGCAGATGAGATCCCAAGATGAAAAACAACTCAAAGGATGTCTCCTTCTGAGGATGGGTCATAGACTCTAAGAGTACACAAAAATGCTTCGCAAAGAATTGTAGAGACCCAGTAGTTCCACTTCTCTTTCGAGCTGGGCGAGTTACTTCTCCTCTCAGATCTTGGTTTGCTGAAGACCATGCAGATAGCGAATGGCTGGGTCAAGTTTTGGCGGCATGACTACAACAAAAAAGGCACATTTGTTTTTCACTCAGGATAAGTCGGAAGGTAGTGAGATGATGAAACAATCTCATCAACTCTCTAGATTTTAATATTGAATAATTTTGCTTTTATAGTTCTCTGCAAAATGATTAAATTCACTCAACCAAGAACACACACCCCCAATTGGGACAAGCGCTCACTGCTCCACTGGGGTGAAAATGGTCATGGGACAATCAGCACTTCTCGCCCTCATCTCTCTTTGATTCCATTCCATGAAGCTGGGAAATGCCAAGTGTCAAATATTTCCAGTTACCTAAGCCCTGCAAGATGGAGCTTTTATTTCTTGAAGATAACACTAAGCAGAAGATTTCAGAGAAGACACCATTTTAATGTCCCAAATTGATTTGCCTGACGACAGGAGCAGAGAAGGAGGAGGAAGATACCAATTAAACGGAACCCTCAGGCACAGATGTCTCATTACAGGCATCTGTTGAGTGGGAACTGCTCAGGACCACCTCCACTGTGCCGGACCTCATCTCCAGTGATTGCCCACCTCTTGGCATGACCCCCAGGCTAATGACAGAACATTATTTCGGTCATCCCAAATGAGACCCCACTGCCGTAACCAACATTTGGCATTTCTGTAGGGGTTCATTTAAGACTCACTCCCCACAGTTCTAGGTAGAAAAATTTATATCAGCTTAAATGCAAGGAAATGCCCCAAGCTCATGCATGTCTAAGGAGGATTGGCAGAGTCCACCTGATAGGAAGAAAGGCACTTGTGGCTTTGTAGTACTGTTCTATACAGGCAAACCTCACAAAATGGTGTTCTCATGGAGCTCAGCTTCTGTCCTAAACTACTGCCCATGACATGATTAGAAGAGAAAGTTCAGGGAAGAAGAAATACAGGTTAACAACCATAGGGAACAAGTTTGATCTCACTTGTAATCAAAGACTTAAGTTTAAGTTTATGTAACAATGGGAAACCACTCTTGTCTGCAGGATATGAGGGGATATGTACATATCTTGTTTATCTATATACCAGAGCTGTTGAAGTTGATGTAATAAACATTCTCGTAGTGTGCTAGGAACACTATTTGAGAAAGAAAGCCAGTCATTGACATCAAGAACCTTAAAAAATAACCTTCCAAAGGAATCATACCACTTCTGAAAAAGTATTCAAAGGTAATTATCCAACACTTAATGCACAAAAATCGTCAAAGAAGTATTATCTACAGCAGCAAAAATAATAAAAGGAAGCATGCTAAAGAACCCCCAGATAACCGTAGCACACCCGCATGATGGAAAACTATGCGGCCCTTAAAATGGTATCTAAATACCATCTTAAAACATCTGCAGATGTTGTAAGATGTAAATATTGTCATGTTAAATTTATTTATTTTTATTTTTTTAATGTTTATTCATCTTTGAGAGAGAGAGAGAGACAGAGCAGAGTGTTAGCAGGGGAAGGCAGAGAGAGAGAGAGACACAGAATCCGAAGCAGACTCGCAGGCTCTGAGCTGTCAGCACAGAGCCCAATGCGGGGCTCGAACCCACAAACCGTGAGATCATGACCTGATCCAAAGTCGGACGCTTAACCGACTGAGCCACCCAGGCGCCCTGTCATGTTAAATTTAAAGAAAAGAATAAAGCTGTATGTACAGTCTGCTGACAACTTCTGGGGGGAAAACCTTGTACTAATATAAGCACACCGAAATGCAACTGGGAGGTAAGGTCGCAGAAGCCGTCTTTGTTCTTCTTATTTTGCATTTTCCAACTTTCACGACAAGCGCATACTATTTTCATAATCAGAAGAAATGTAATTACAAAAAGAAACTATGTTTTGCAACATAAGTAAAAATGAAAGTGCAAGGAAAAACGTAGCCCATTTATACCTCCACTCTAGGGAACATAAACTGTAGGAAAACCCACATCCTGTTTTAATCCACATGCAAATAAAACCCTCGGTTTTTTTATATGCAGATATTCATGAATATGGAGAATCTGGCAGCTGAAACTAGCACTTTGATGTATGCCAGTGCATGCAGAGCTATTAGAAAGAGGATTTGTGATAATCCTGTTGACACAACCCAGAGAACCTCACCTCTTCCAGAGCTCAACTGGAGCCCAAAAATATTGTAGAAAGCCAAACAGCATGGGGTAATTTAGCAATTATGAGAATTGCAGTAAACAGATTAGAGGACGGTCTCATTTATCTCTACTTCCCAAGTTTCAATAGTAGATTTCTTTGGAGGGTAAGAGAGAGTAAAAGATTGCAGGCTAATATTTGCTTTGAGAAACAGTAAGGGGCAGGAAATGTTTCCTTTGCCATTTTGGAAAGGTTAGGGCAATGAAAAGCTACCATAAAATGCTCTGGAATCCCACAGAGTGGCATGTATCACAGGGCAGATTGTGGCTCTGGCCGCGGGATGACCCTCCGTGGTATGGCTGAGATGAGACCCCGCGCACAGGAGCCTTGCTCACCTCCAACCCCAAACAATCTTGCCCACAACAGATTCAGGAAAATTCACTTTAGATTGATTTGCAGGAGGCAGTTTTGACTTCCCTGCAAGAGTACTATCCCATGGAATCTGCTCTGACTTGAGACTTCTGATGATATGTTTTGCCAGAAATACACAGGACGATAGAATAGAATAGATTTTAGGAAGTTGCCAAAGAAAAAAGTTTTGCGAACTTAAGCAATTTTGTTTTAAAGGTCCAGTAAATAAATAATATCGTGAATGACAGTGGGCAGGGGGCAGTAAGACTGAGCTTCAGCACTAAATCCGAACCTTTCATGGAGTTTCCTCCCAGAGACTCTGTTGGGAGCCATTTTGGGCTCACAGGTTGAGACCCTTCCCTGTGTAGAAAAGTGATTAAAGCAAAGCTCCCACCAGCCAAAATGGCAGGCTTGGATTTCTTGAGCTACTCTCCTTGGCCCCAAGGAATGTAAAGGGAAGGACCTGGAGCACAATGCCTTGACGGATTTATAAGACCTTAAGGAAACACCCTGCTCTCTCAACCCACCCTAAATTT
The DNA here is from genome assembly GCA_030068075.1 of Paguma larvata. Lineage (NCBI taxonomy): Eukaryota > Metazoa > Chordata > Mammalia > Carnivora > Viverridae > Paguma > Paguma larvata. Next base: position 33,052,870 of record CM057837.1, read on the forward strand.
ATCCTAAAACCAACATACAGGATTAAGGAGGTTTGCCACCCTGCTGGTAAAAATGGATTATTGTTAAAGAGATCAAACTACCTTTTAAATAAAGACACAGACCAGCAGGGCAAAAATGCCAGAAGTGAGGACGCCAGAATGGAGGAGACGCCAGAATTGCCAGGGCTGCCTGCTTGCTCATCAGACTACATTTCACCTCTCTCATGGCTCTCTCATTTCCTTTCGCCTGACCATCCATCCTTCCGTGGACCCCTAGATTCGCCAGAACGAGGACCCCGGCAAGACTCCGTTTCCATAACTATAAAGTAGAGGCAGGAGAATAGCGGGGTCGGGGAGTCGGGAGGGGTTTGCATTAGGTGAGTTCTGTGTTCCATTACAGGGTTAATGTTCGCTGACCCTAAGAAGAAGAGGATGAGAAATCTTGCTTGGAGTGGAGGAGAAGCTTCTTGCAAAGAAAGAGATTATGCAAGCCATACAACCGGCCGGGACAGGCTGTCCACATCACTGAGTCATAATTGATGAGACTGCATGGGACCACGTGGGTGCTATGGTTTAAACACACCAACACTCAGTTGCCTGATTGCACTTGCCTGGGAAACCAGAATCAATTGCTGTGTCTCCCAGCAAACCTCATACTGCACGTTACTCAGAGCATCATCCCTGAGCTCACAGTTGTTGGTGGTCAAGTAGTCAGCACTGGGTGGCCTCATTTACATTCGGTGTTGGCTACCTGCTCCTTCTGTGGGCGGGGAACAAAGCTGCCCTGCCTCTCCCATCAGCCTGCTGCCCTACTTAGAAATTCCCCCTTGTGCTTAAGTCTTTTGCTGGTTCTCAGGCTTCTTTCCATTTCCCAGAACACGCACCTTTGCACAAAGCCCCCAGGTGACAGAGAGAATCAATGGATTAATCACATCCAGCTGTGTTCACAGGCTATAGTGGTCGGTCAATATTTTGAATATAACCCCTGGCTACACATCACTAAAAAAGCGAGTCACTAAAATATGGAGAAAGTAATAATTACTAACTTAAATTCGAGTCCCGGCTCTGTCACACAATGAACTACTGACTTCTCTGGACCTTGGTTTTCTTTTCTAGAGAGTGTTTGGGCCTGTTGAGAAGGACTTTGCTGTTTTATTTTATTTTGTTTTACTTTCATCTGTGTCAGGGTTAAAGCAAACCCCACGAAACTGTGTGACAGATGTGGATATCTGTGCATGTTTTTCTTGCAGGCGATCCGCAGTTTTTTCAGAGTCTCAAAGGGATCCATAATCCAAAAGTCGATTAAAAGCCACTTCTTAAGCAGATCCCGAATTTGTACACAGGAGGGGCTTGGTGGCAGACGACTTTCGTCTGACAGACAATTGTTGAAGCTGCGTTTGCCCAGCAAGCACGATAATTCTATTTACACCGTATGACACAGATCGATAGGAGAGGCAGACTTTTCTAAAGATGTATTACATCAGTCTAAGGAAATGCTATTTATTTGTCCATGTCGTTGGTGCCATTTCTCACCAAGAGTATTGTTGCTGCCGAAGATGACTTTGGGGATGAGGGAGAGGCCAAGGCACTCTCAGGTCACTTCTTGGCTCTAAGATCTCAAAATCCTCCATAATTTCCACTTGGGATTGTAAGGTCTGGAGAAGATCCAAAGAATATGGTGCGTCTCCCCAGAAGGCAAGCCCAGGAAACTGGAGGGTGCAGAGGCACGCCACCAGCAGGGCCGGAGAACCAAGCTGATGGGCACCTCAGCAGAATCGGTCCCATCTCATAACTGTCTCTTTAAAAATCCCCTCACCTCTACACCCTGTCTCAATGTCATTCTTTGAAAAGACTGCAGTGACTTTACCAGCCTACTCTACTCGGGTGGTGGTAAGAAGTGTAAGGTTAGGAGTCGCTGATGAATAAAAGTAAGTCCGCCAAGGCAAAGTGTGGTCTGAAAATACACTTTATTGCAAGCACCCTCGGGAGAAATTCCGCCGACTCACAAGAGAGGAGTCGGGGAAGTCGCGCGGGAGATTAGGGGTTAGGGGCTTTTAAGGGTTTGGGGAGGAGATTTTGAAACTGGTGAGTTAAAGTCCTATTGGTCTACTGGAATGACATGTCCGCCTCCCAGTGCTGTGGTGGGAACTCGGCCATCTTGGGTCCCTTCTTCAGGGTTTTTGGCGGGAATGTCGGCCATCTTGGGTCGGTTTCCATTGTATGGAGCCTTCCCTCCGCCCTAGCCCAACAAGAAGAACGTATTGAATGAATTTAAAAAGATGGTAACAAATTTTGCCAGAAAGAAAAGTCTGATTAGATTTGCGTGATCATGATGCTTTCGATAATGACAATCCCCACTTCGGGCTTGAATGTCAACTCTCCTGGAGGTGTTCACATTATTCCACAGGAACCATCCACAGGGAAATACACAAAAGTAAGTGAATATTGTGTCCAAACCTCTGTTGGGTGATGTGAAAATCAGCACTAAGTGAGCTGATCCACATCATTAAATAAGAAATCTTGTTTCCCCACAGGCTTTCCTGGCGAACGGCGTTAATTCAGAAAACTTAGCTGGGGGAGGGCAGCTCTTTCCTGGAAAGCATAAATGTGCAAAGACTATGTTTAAAGTCCTCGTGGACCACTATTCAGCCATAATGACCTCCTGGGGGAGTTTCCCAAGCGCTCCCATGGTATCATTGCATGACAAATACATGGAAATTTAGAAAGGCTATTCAGGATGGCCTTAGGATGATAAACAAGTTGGTGACCTACCAGTGACCACCATAAAAACAAAACCACCATCACAACTACTAGGCACTCAGTGAAACATAACACTGGAAAGAAGTTAAATGTCCAACGTTGCGAATAATGTTAGCAAATTATGGTATGTCCATAAAGTAATTATGATGCTGTCAATGAAAATTATGCTCACAAAGAATATTTAAGGGCGGGAGAAGAAAACTTATAATGTGTTAAATGAATAAATCAGGATTAAAAGCTGTATATAAATAAAGATGATCCCGGCTATGTTTAAAAAATAATGATCTCTCTAATGAGATAACCGTTAGTAACATTTGTTATACAAATGACTTTTCTATACAAGTGACTTTTACTTTCTTCTTTATGATTCTGGGTGAAAAACATACACAATTTAAAATCTGATCTTTCTGATCAAGAAAAAAAAACTTTTGAAAGTAAATATCTAAAAATAGAGTTTTCCTAAAATTAGGAGGACTTATGTCTGTTATCCCCAAGTTGTTAATCTACTGTATCTGATGAACTCAAGGGAAGAATATCAGGTCTACTGCTCACAGGAACTTCAAATTTCTTGCCAGCCTTCTCTCCCTGTTCTTTCTCCCCCACCGCTCTGAGTCCCCAAGACAGAACACAGCAAAGCACAAGAGCCTTTGTCCTGTTCCTACCCAGTGAATTTTGGCACAGTTGTGAGGACCCGAAGTTCCCCTACTTGTGACCTATAATGGGCCCTGAGGTAGAATGCCATTTGTTGCTGGCACTTGGAAGCCAACCTGAAGCAGTGACACAGGTACAGGACTGAGAATGGAAATCCTTGCAGAGACAAGATTCCATTTCCACCATCAATGGCCACTGAGCCTGGTTGTGAGGATTCTTCTGCCAGAAGCATGTTCTCCAAGTCAGGTACAGGAGAAAAGGCATAGGGTAAATCCTGGTAGAATCCTAGTTCTGCCTGTTATGAACTGTGGGGCTTTGGGCAGATGGTTCGACCTCTCTGACCCTCAATATCTTTTCAGTAAATAATATCTACCCCTAGACAGTTGTTGCAGGGATTAAATGAGACCATATACATACAGTTCTCTGGCCAAGACCATCTGTGTGCTTTGGCATCAATCAACCATTGCAACTGAAGCGAAGGCTCGCCTGGCACTACTGCAGTGGAACTATATTGATCCTAAGGCACAGCATCTATCCCTAGTGAGCACAAAGCCCAGTGCAGAGACATGGGGGTAAATGGCACTAATGAAAGACAGTCTTCAATTAAGGGCTCAAGTTAGTGGTGCCAGTTCCATGGAGAACTCAGACTAGAAAAAAGAAAAATAAAGGCTGCCATAATCAGAAATGGTCATGGAGGAGGTCACATCTGAGCTGGGCTTTGGTGGTTAGGCAAGAAAACTATTTTTTTCTCTATCTTTCTAAGCTAACACAATTATTCTTGGTAAAATGCACCCAAATGACCATCCTGCCACATCAAATATGAAGTCATAAAAAGGAGCAGCCACATTTGTTTTAAATAGCTATCCTTCCCTTCCTCCTTCCCTTCTTTTCCACCCTACTCTTATTTTTTCATTTTAAGGAGTCTAAGGTCAATGTGTTTGGGGAATTTGGTGAGAAGGAAAAAAAAATCACAAAAATGGTAATATTTGCAGATAGTAGAAGTCTACAAGTTATTATGGTAGACTTCTCTTTTAAATAGCAGATGTACTTGGTAGTCAGATGATCAGACGCCAGTCTAAGCATCTCAGATTTCACCCCAAGATGCATCTGGTTTGATACAAACTTCGCCCATTTGGGTACTCACAGTCATTTTTGAGTCCTGGGGAGAGCTTCACAATCCCACAAATATCCCTAAGAGAGGAAGCTGCTAATCTAACTGGCCCTAATAATTCATGAAGTATGTTCCTCGTTGACTTTTTATTTTGTCATCTAAGAAATATTTACCAATCTGTAAGTATGGGAGGACACAGCATGCCTTGCCTCCATGCCTGGGGACATAGTGACAAATAAGGAGGAGTAAATCCTTGCCTTCAGAGAGCCACATTCTGGGGAAAAATATCATGCACACCCATGTAAACAATCAAACGGTAGAATGTGTCACAAAGAAATAAGCAGAGCAATGGGTGGCCTGTAGATGGGTGTTCACCACGCAAGGCCTCTTGAAGCAGACGTCTTTTGAGCAGAAGCCAGAATGATGACAAGGAGACTTGTCTCCATAATGACTTGTAACCATGTTCCTCACTTCCCTAGAAGAATGGTAGACTCTGTGAAATGACACTCTTTAGCCTGTTCTGTTTGCCTGCCACTCTTTTTCAACAAGTATTGACTGGCAACCTATCATAAATGACTTATAGGTAAGGAATAGTACTGCAATGGCTAGAGCACAGAATGTGCAAAAAGCATCATTTATTACACTGTGCAGGACTTCCCTTTTAAAACCTCTACCTCCCCAGTTAGACTAGGGTCAACACGACAAACGGTTATGGCCATGTAAAAAAGTAACTCAAGAGCTCTCTGAAGAAATATACAAATACTTCTCAGAGAGAGTGTACTGGTTCATAAAGGAAGAGTTGAAATTCTCCAGGCAGAGAAAGGTAGAACTTTCTGATGAAAGAAAGAGCTAATTCACATGACTAGAGTCAAAGAAGCATTTCTGAGAGAATGAAGAAGCTGAGGCACAAAATAGGGGTGGGAAGACCACTTGAGTTACAGTTACAAAGAGGCTTGGATGCTTCACTAAGTCATTGAGACATGAATCAGTTGGCAGTAATGAGAGGAGGCTAAACCGCTGTGAGACATGGCCGGATGATTGCACTGGGAAGATCAGTATGGGTGCTGGTTGGAGGCAAGTCGAATCCAACCAATCCAGGGGAGGGTAGGTATGACTAGGCCACCTCTTTGCTGGACAACATTAAACACCCAAGCCTGGAAGATCTTCCTTGATAGATCGGGCTTAATGAATTGTATAAAAGATAACAGGCAGATGTTCAAGCAAGATGGCTAAGTTATGGTCATCATGATTTGAGAAGCCTTCACACCTGACATACACTTATTCATCTCATAATTCATCTTTCATTCAACAAATTTAATTAATTAGCACTTCCTGTGATCCAGTTGCAGGATTTGGCCCTGGGTGTGGAGCATCACTCCTGACACAGCCTGTCCTCAAGGAGCCCTCGGTCTTAAGAAGGTAGTAGACTCCTAAACAGACCAGAAGAGCAGCCAATCCACCCAGGAAATCCCCCAGATGGGGTTATGTTCTGAGGAGGGAAGGACGCTCCAGGCAGACTGTAGCACAATGTAAGGGACGCTTCAGGGAGTCAGTGTGACCAAACTGTGGGCTTTGGTACAAGGAGGGGTAGAAGAAAACCCCAGCAAAATAGATAATGGACATTTTCCCAATTTCTGTGAAAGAAACAGAGGGGAAAGGAAAGGATTCAAGCTAATAATACAAAGTTTATCATGCATTTTCCTGTAGGCTGAATTTCCTGCTGCCTATCCTTAAGCAGGGTAACCACCACATGACAAAGGAGAAAACGAGAACATTAAAAAAATTTTCTGTCCTTTTCTTAACACCACACTGATGAATCAATAATATGTCTGGTTCCCAGTGAAGGCTCTCTATTTTCTTTTCAGTCCATTTGTTTTATGGTTCAAAATGTGTGGCTGGAGGATCTTACCCTTCTCTCGATCTGTGTCCATCCTCCTCAAGGCCGGCTGTTGCTCAACCAAGTAGGACTACCTTTCCAGGGGAAATGAAAGTGATAGACTCTCTCGTGTCCTGCAGTTTCACCTGCCATAAATTCCGACCACCAAAGAGAAAGTCCATCATCACCAAGCAGAGGAGCTTCATTGTAGGCATTGCCAGGGTATGGAGAGTACACAAAAAGTTGGGGCACATTGAAGGCAACTCAAAGCCTCTAAGAATTTGCTCCTTGTGGCAAATATGACAATTACCGCTTACCTGCTCCCTTTAGATATTAAGCAGTGTGTTAAACTGTCCATACATCTCCTCTTCTAAAAACACTTATCAGTGCACAGCTAAAACAAAAATCCAGGGACGTCTGAATAATCTGAAGTATTCTTTCCTCCCACTACCCCTCTGGCAGCATTCATTTTGCAAATCAAGGATAGAGAGGGAATCACCGATCTGCACCAAACGTTTTTATAATCTTCTGTCTCTGGACAGCCCATGCAACTTGAGGGAATCAAGCAGGGAGAAGAGAAAACCTATAAGAATCAACTTGCTAATTATGTCTTACTCTTCCCTCTATCCTAGAGTCTGGCATAGAGCCTGACTTATAGAAGTTGATTTTTTACTTCATTGAGTGTCTTTTTGAGTGATGACAGCTTCATGGACAGGTAGGTATGGATATAGGGGTGAGACATCAACTAGGCCAACGTTTTTTAATTAGTTTGGCCCTAAAATCCTTTCTTTAAAAATAAAAAGATAGGGTGCATGGGTGGCTCAGTCAGTTAGGCCTCTGACTCTTGGTTTCGGCTCAGGACACAATCTCATGATTGTGAGTTCAAGCCTCACGTGCAGCTCTTCACTAACAGTGCAGAACCTGCTTGGGATTCTGTCTCCTTCACTCTCTGCCTCACTCCCATTCATGCTGTCTCTGTTTCTCTCAAAATAAATAAATAATCATAAATAATCTTTAATAAAATAATAAAAAATAAAAAAGACATACTAGGAATTTCTGATTAAGGGAGGAGTGGGGCCCTGAGTCACCCACAGCCCTCTCCACCCATGTTTAGTTCATTCATGCTAAGTGCACATGAACTTGGCTGTGCTCATTGTTTCAGTACGGATATTAATCTTTCCATGTTTGCTTTTACCCACCTTTATTGTCTTATCACTCAAATAAGACAAAATGGATGGGTCAGCGACTACACTAAGTAGACTTCCAACCAGGAAGTGATACCTGTCTCTCTCTTAGAAATACCCTCATCCAAGGAGTGGATTCCTCTGAAACTAGAGCCTCCCCCTTACTTGATATAACTTTGGGTATGACTCCATGGTTCTACATCCCCACTGAGGGGAGAAAGGCTGACAGTTTACTACACTAACAATTTCCTTGAGTCCTCCCCTCATCCCACACCCCACCTCCAGTTGTCAGATTTGTATACATTTGTACAAAATGGAGGGAGGTGACTAGGTAGTAGATGTAGTAGCAGAGCTATTAAAACCCCAAGAGGCATTGGTCCTTCCAAATGTTTTAGGCTCCCTATAGAACTTGGGGTATAGAACTTTGCCCTTTTCTTGGTCTTAATTGTCAATTTCCAGACAATAGGAAAAGTCCCATATAACTTCCTAATAAACAATGAATATACTCTTCTGACTACAGAAATTGAAAGAAGATAGATGATATATGGCCCTTGACTTTAGAGAACTGCTAAGTCAGTTGGAGGTCAAGGCGCACATGCATATGTATACACACTCACACACAAGCACACACACAAATGCTAGCAAGACAATTCAATAGGCTCTGAGTTCTGAGGGAATTCTAGAAGCATAGAATTGACTGTCCATGTTGTGGTTCAGGGGGAAAAATGAACACTTTATGTTGGGTGATTAGGAAATGGTGGGCCTGAAACTACTGTGAAGGATCACTGCCAAGGTTAGGGTGTTGTGGCAGAAGACAATGTGAACAGAGCATGTTTGGGTGGCAGATCTGCCATCTGGCTGGTCTGGAAGGATCACACAGGGGAGTTGTAGGCAGTCAAGGTTGGAAAGTCTCAGTGCCTGACTGTGGAGTCTGGAATCTATCTCCGGGCAGGAGGAGAGCCATATGGGTTCCTGAACTGAGACAGGACAAGACGAAGGCACTAAAAGGGGAGACACAGAAAGGCAGCAAGTCCAAGTCTTTCCTTTAGTTCTATTTCAGAGTTAGGGATGTGGTTTCATCATTTAAGCAGTCATGAAAAGACCATCCTAATGAAAAGTCTGGACAAGTGAGTTACATGGGAACAGGTCAAAAAACAGGAGATATCAGAGGGCATTTACAGACACCTGGCATACACTCATGGGAAAGGCCGGCCCAGCTATGGAGGCCAGAATGAGCTAACCCTCAACTCTCTGTCTTTTTTCTTTTTGCACCTAAATCTGGATATGCTTCCTCCTAAACCCTGCTTTCCATTATGTGCTCTAGCTGACAGATGTCATGACTCAAAATAGACTCCATTAATCACACCCAATGTTTTCCTTAGCACTTGCGAGATGTTGGATGTGTAAGCCATGTGGCATAAAACTCCACATGACTTTTCAGGGCCTGCCAGAGTGATGCAGTGATGGAAGAATGACAGAACACTGAGGAATGTAGGAATGAGGATGCTGTTGAGATGTCCATGAACATGGTCCATGGAGCGGCCATATGAGGTCACTAAGTCCCACAGTTATTTGTAAGATTTTCGGAATCCTTCCGTTCACATGTGATTCTGACTTCCTCATCTCTGGAGGCTCAGATGACGAGTGGCTGTGCCCAGTTCTTGCACTCTGAGATCTCTTCCTCTTTGGCACAGCTGCCTGCCTCTTAGAGATTATGAGCAATACATAGAGACTGGAGATGATGGTGACAAAGACCTTAGCCTGAAGCTGTCTGACCATTTGATGGAAGATGTTGTTTCTAGATTGTCTGGTCCCAGAAGTTAGGCCTGCCAGTGGGCATAATGGCAGCTGAGTAGGAGACATGGACTTGTTTTCCTATCAAAGAGACTTTATTTCCAAGGGCAGATTGTCTCTGAACTAATAGATAAGGAGAGAATGTCCCCTTAACTTTTGATATAAGGAATTTCTTAATTCATTGAGTTGGGCTTCTGCTGTCAAGTCAAGAGAGGGACAGGGGGGCCACACTACTGAAGTGCCATCCCTTGGCTCACACATGAAATAGCTTATTGCTGAAGGCTGGGACTTCAACCTGGCTCAAGATCAAACTGAGCCTCTCTGGTTTGCTGCTATGTTGGTAAGAGGTCCTGAATTCCAAATGGACATGACTGTGTGTATATCAGACCTGGTTTCTGATGAGGCTCTTTTATACCATATGCTTCCTTATACACAAAAAAACCCAGGTGTCTTTTTAGATGCACATCTCTTGTGGGATAAACACCAAGCACGAAAAGAAATGCTAAAAAAACAAAAATCTAAATTTTAAACTGTTTACAGTAATCATATTGTTAGTTGAGGTGGTTGAAATTATTATTTTGAGATATTTATGTGTATTGTGAGACAAAACAAATAAGTAATTATGTGCTATTCTAATTTTCTTATTTCAGGTGTCTTTGAGAACTGGATTCTCAGAGTAGGAGAAAAAGATATAGTTGTGAGATAAAAGATCTTAAGAAAAACAGTGTCGGTTTAAAGAAGTATTGGTATGAACTCAAGGTGTATTTTATTTTAAATAAAAAAAACGGAACATATTTCTTAGTTCTGTTCACTAACATGACTCGTAAAACTCTAAAAATATTAAGCTATTCCTAAAAGCAGAGACAGAGAAAAGGAACTGGGTTCGAGTAGTTTTTTGGGGGTTGGGGTGGAGAGGAGTGATCCCAGGAAGCAACAGAGAGTACAACAGAGGAGAATACAACAGAGAATGAGCAAAAGCCAATTGAAGGGTGTGTTATCAAGGTCACAGCAAAGGACAGTGGGACTTTGATTCTATGCAGCCCTCTGAGAAGGGTACAGAATGCCCCCAAGAACTGTCCATCTGCACACAGGAGGCCAGGACATTATGCCCCATTCCCATTTCCCATTTGGTGAGCTGATAATGCCAGTGCTGATAACTCCCCACATTTCAGAAAAGACCGAAGGCAGAAAGGGGAAACACGCATGGCACACACTTGAGCAGTGACACTTAACACTGTCAGTGAGAGTCTGAGATCCCACAGAAATGCCGCCACAGTGGCAGCTGAAATCAAAGGTAGATAAGCAGATGTGACACAGGGCACCAAGAGCTACTACAGATTCATGTTGTAATATTTACAGATGAAATGCCATATGCCTGCCTGGGATTGGTTTCTAGGTAATACGGAAGGGGGTACCTGAGGCTATGGATGAAATGAGTGTGACCCAAAACTCATAATTGTTTAAGCTGAGTAAAGAGTACATGGTCATTTGTGAAACTATTATGTATTGTAAATGTTTAACATTTGCCATAGCAGAAAGTTATGTGAGGGAGGTGAGGAGGAAGGAAGGAAGGAAGGAACGAAAGGGAGGGAAGGAGGACAGAAAGAGAAGTGGGGTGTGAAAGAAGAAAAACAAAAGCTAAGGTTCTGAAACAAAAATTCTGGCTCCAGTGAATTGGGCAAGTCAATCCTTCCAAGTCTTTGCTTCCTCATCTAAAATGGAACTGGTAAAAAGAACCAACTTCCTAGAACAAATATATACATAACAAAAGTGACTCACTATTAAGACAATGCCATATATACAGTAAGTGCTCAATAAATGTTAATTATTACCTCATTATTATGAAAACTCCACGTCCTGAGAGAACAGGAAAGGTTAAGCACACTAATTCTGGTTGACCAGGGAGTGTGTCAGGAGCAAAGTGATTTTGCAGAAATGTTGTGATTCTGCTCAGCTAACATAATTTGAAAGGCTCAGAAGAAAAAAAAAGAAAAGCCAGAAAACTGTGTTGTATGTGTGCCTCTGAGGGAGAAACTTGGAATTGCAATAGGAGGCCCCAACTGCCCAACATGCTGGGGTGCTCCCACTTAAGAAAAGCGTGGGATGACACCTGCTTCTCTCCTATCAGAAGGAAACGGTACCTAAGTAATCTCATTTAGAGGCTGAAGGGGAGAAGCCAGCATGGTGTCTGCCATGATGTGCTCCTGAAACAGTGGCCATGTTGAAATAATTTCTATTCTGCGGGCTGCTGCTGCTGCTGCGAACCATTTCCCCCTTGCCTGACAGTGAGGCCACCATGAATCATTCACCTCAAATTCTTAAATGAGATCATCCCCTCCTCTTCAAATGCCTCCCAACCTCAAAGGGCCAGCATGAGAATGGAAAAAAGTAAATGAAAAATATTGCGAGATATTGAGAGCCATAAAAATTGACCCTTATTGTGAAACGTCACCAACTAATGTTGTTCAGGAAACAAAAGACTAAACTTTCTCATTATTTGAGAGCTAACTGGAAACCTCCGTATTTCCACACTCGTTAAAATCTTTATAACGTGCATCAGCTCATCTTGCTGCATTAGAAAGTTTAATCTCAGAAGGCTTTGATCACATTATGCCTCAGGATCACCTTTTTGACCAACTCTAGCTCTGTGCACGAGGACCACGCACGAGGACCCAACAACATGGAAGTCACCTGACCTCAAAACATTCTGAAGACATTGTGTTGACCAATCGATAATAATTTTCTTTCTTGTCACTTGCCTCCTACATATGAAAAATTGAGTGCCAGAAAATAGTTTGGCTACTTGAATATTCAAACTAATTAATTTTTTATTCCATTTCATTGGCTTATATGAATCTGATGTTAACTTAATATAAAAACCCCCGTGGATCAAATCCAAGTTCATATCCTACCACTTTACAGTTTTGAATAGATATGTTATAAATGGTGCCTGAATTACATTTACTGACTAAATCTTGTCACCTTTATTGGGCTTTTTTGAACATTTTCTCTAAAATTGGAGAAAAGTATCCTTAATGTAAAAGTTCTTGAGCCACAGCTCCATTTAAGAAGCTGTTGAAAACCATGGACCTTCATCCCTAGAAAATGTATACCTGTACCCAAAGAGCATCCATAGACTCCTAGGGGTTCCAGGAACCCCAAGTTAATAGCTACTGGCTTGGATTTCCTTTCATTGCTGAATAGTTAAGCCCTTCATAAAAGAGTGGTCCTGGATGCTGAAATGGTATAAGTAAAAACTAGCCACCTGGGTGGCTCAGTTGGTTAAGCATTTGACTTCAGCTCAAGTCATGATCTAGTGGTTCATGAGTTTGAGCCCTGCATTAGGATCTCTGCTGTCAGCACAGAGGCTGGTTTGGATCCTCTGTTCCCCTTTCTTTGCCCCTCCCCCACTTGTGTGTGGGCACACACACACACACTCTCTCTCTCTCAAAAATAAATAAACATTGAAAAAGTAGTTATTCTGACATTTATAAGCCTCGCATAAAAACCATTCTTATTGGATTTAGACTAATCAAATTTTTTTAGAGTATCGAATTTTGCTGAGAGGTCACTTATTAATTAACTAAAGATAAGCTCTTCCTTCCTATAAGTTGGCCACATTGGAAAATGCCCCTATCTCTCTCCCTAAAAAACATGACATACTGGTATCTGTCACCTTTGTCCACACTCAGCCGCTCTTCCAGCCACGGTGGGAGCTTCCTGGTATCCTCTGGAGGGAATATGTTTCACACCACAGTCAAATGAAAACTTCAGAAGAGAGAAAAAAATGGACTCCTAGATGAAGAAGCACCAAACAGGAAAAAAAAAAAAAAAAAAAAAAGAAGAAGAAGAGAAGAAGAAGAAGAACAAGGAGGAGGAGGAGGAGGAAGAGGAGGAGGAGGAGGAAGAGGAGGAGGAGGAGGAGGAGGAAGAGGAGAAGGAGGAGGAGGAGGAAGAGGAGGAGGAGGAGGAGGAGGAGGGGGAGGAGGAGGAGGGGGAGGAGGAGGAGGAGGAGAAGAAGAAGAAGAAGAAGAAGAAGAAGAAGAGGAGGAGGAGGAGGAGGAGGAGGAGGAGGAGGAGGAGGAGGAGGAGGAGGAGGAGGAGGAGGAGGAGGGGGCGGGGGAGGGGGAGGGGGAGGAGGAGGGGGAGGGGGAGGGGGAGGAGGAATTTCCAGGAGAGGAAGGACATCACAGGCAGAATGGAATTCATTGTTGCATTTTTTGAAAACATTCATATCCTGCTGGATCTTTGTAGTCAAGACACTTAATTTCTAATTTTAAAAATGGATCGAAAGTACATGTCACTAACTGTTTCAGATGGTCTCTGAATATTTGGGATTCATGAAATAGATGGGGAGTTTTAAAGCCAAGTTTCTTTAGCTAAGATGCTACATATAGCCATTTTCCTCTTTATTAGTCTACAAACCTATCAAGGTGAAATATAGTGACACTGTCTCATCCTCTTCCCTGAATTTAACTTCTAGTTATATGTCAAAATAGCTGATTGATCTTAAGAAAACTATGTAATTCTTCTAAGTTTCCATTCTTCATTGTTAAAATGAGGATGTTAATACTTACTTGACACTAAGTTTCTGGGCAATCAGATTATGCTTGTAATACCCATCACTTTACTAACATGAAGTAGTAAAATATCATTGAAGGTAGACAGTGGTGAGTTAAAAAGGTATACTCTACACCTAAAGCAACCACTGAAACAGCAACAGAATGTTATAGCTAATCAGTCAATAAAAAAGACTAAAAAAAAACACATTTAGTTAATCAAAAGGAAGACAGAAGAAGAGGAAAAAAAATAGTGAAGATGGAGAAGTGGAAAACAAATGGTAAGATGATAGATTTAGACCTAGAAGTAATAATAATCACATTAAATAGAAATACTCTAAATATCGCACTTGAAGGTAGAGACTATCAAATTCAATTTAAAAAAGAAAGTAAGACCCAACTATATTCTGCCTTCAGGAAATGAACTTCAAATGTAAGTACAGAAATGGTTGGTATGGTGTAAAAATGGGAGATTATATACCATGCTAGTAACAATCAAAAGGAAGTTGGTATATCAGTGTTAATATGAGACAAAGCAGACATTAGAGCAAAGAATGTTACCAAGCATAATGTCATTTCATAATGATAAAAGGATTAGTAAACCAAGGGTACACAAACATTCTGAACATCGATGTACCTAATAACAGAGCACCTAATAAAAGAAGGAAAACTGATAAGCTAAGATAAAATAGACAAATCCACTATTTGATGTAGGGGTGTAGTTCAATACCCCTTTCTCAGTAATGGACAGAATAATCAGACAAAACCAGTAAAAAATACAGGAGATTTCAACAATACTATTAAGTAACTTGACTTAATTGACACTTATAAAGTTTTCCACCAAACGCAGCAGAATACATATTCTTCTTAAGTGTGTATGGAACAATTTACCAAGATAGACCACAGTCTAGACCATAAAAAAGCCCCAATAAATATAAAGGATTTAAGTAATTTTAAGGGTTTCCTCTGAACACAATGAAATTAAAGAGATCAATAACAGAATGATCTTTGAAAAAATATCTCTTAATATTATAAAAGAAAAAATACATTTCTAAAAACCCATATACTAAAGAAGAAATCAAAAAGGAATTAAAAAACACTTTAAACTGAAGTAAATTTTAAACAACAAATTTTAAACATAAAAATTTGTGGGATACTGCTAAAGCGAAACATTTGTGGGTACTGCTAAATTTATAGCCAAAAACTTTAAAAAGAAGAACAAAATAAGAGAATTAACATTATCTGCTGTCAAGACTTAATATAAAGATATAGTAATCGATAACAGGGTGATATTGAAATAAAGATGGATGAATACTATCGATCCTCATTTTTCACAGATTCTGTATTTGCAAATTCACCAACTTGCTAAAATTTACCAGGGGCCTGGAAGAAGCTTTTGAGATAAAAGATATTTTCATTATCTTGATTGTGGTGATAGTTTCATGGATGTATGAAACTATGAAACTTTATCAAATTCTTTAAATATGTGCAGTTTATTGTATATCAATAAAACTGTTAGAAAATTCGAGACTCATCTAATATTTAAACCTACTTTCTACCACGCCGAACTGAGATTTTCACATATCCTTTAAGAATTTCCTAATTTTCAGAGAATTTGAAAACAACAAAATATGCTAAAGATTCCACTGACCGGATTATAAACTTTTCTATGATGTTTCAGAGGGCATATTGAACATTGCTTGTATCTCTCATCACCTATATATATATATATGTATATATATACATATATATATGTTGTGTATAAATCAACGTTTTCTTATGGAGTTAGAACTTTGAGATAAACCAGTGATGGTTTTTAGATTTCCTTGTGAATACTCAGATATATACAAGAGGGTCAAAATTCTTCTATATACAAATAATTAAACTGAGAGCTGTCAAATCTTTTATCTTCTGAGCTGTGCCTCTCAGTGTTAGAGAAAGGGAGTAAGGAGCGCATGAACCATCTGGTATTTGATTAGTCAGACATCAGTATGAACTCCCATGTAGCTTAATATATATACAGATAGACATACACAGAAACAATTATAGATATGTGTATATACACTGGTTAGTGTATGTATGTGTATATAAGTTTCCTAGCTCTGTCTTTGAGAGGGCCTAGGAGCAGTGGCATCCTGATGGCAAGAAACATATCTCTGTGCCTAGATCTTGGTTTCTAATACCACTATCCAATAAAATGAACCAGGGCTCCTTGGAGAAATGATTTATTCCGAGATTGGGATGAGGAAAATACAACATGAGCCTGGAGCATCTTATACTCCCAGAAAGTGAAGAAGTGTTCAAAAGAACAAAAAGGATGGAGTCTTATCAAAAAGGATGGTATCTTATCATAGGACATAGGGACAACCTGGAAGAATTTCCAATGGCTAAAGCTGGAATAATTTAAGAAACAAAATAAATACATAGTATTGAATAATAACTCAAAGTATAAAATAAATATGCATGTACCCATATTAATATAAATAATATAAATAACCAAATAAATAATAAGAGAGATATATCTTCTTTTTAGAATTCCAGATATGTAGATATTCCCTTATCCAGAAAGTAAAGTTTAATTCCCTAACTGAATTTAGTGACTGACTTCCAAAGAACAGAAAATGGAAAGCAAAAAACAGGAACTTTCAATGGAGAGTCCTGTAAAAACACTGTATTAACTAAGTAATCAAAATTGCCATCATCAGTGATAAGTCATATTGTTAGTATATAACCCCTGGTATAATGAGGGGTTATTATAAGAAGAACACTTCACTTCTGTGGTATGTTTCCCTGAATTTTCATAATCCCACTCTCTCCATGAGGAAAACATCAGAGAAAACCAAAAGGAGGGACATCCTACCAAATATCTAACCAGTTACTCCTCATAAATGTCAAGGTTTTAAAAACAAGAACTGAAAAACTGAGAAGGACCAGAGGAAATCAGGGCGACAGTACAATATAAATGCAGTGTTGGTATCCTGCATGGGATCCTGAGATAGAAAAAGGATGTTAGTAGTAAAACAGGTGAAATCCACACAAAGTTTGGACTTTAGTTAACAGTTGTGTACCAATAATTATCTCTTAGTTTTGAGATTGAACCATGGTTTTTTAAGAGATTACATTAGGAAAAATTGGGTGATGGATATTTATAGGAACTCTTTTTGCAATTTTTCTTTAAGTCTGTAATTGTTCCAAACTGAAAGTTTATTTTTTAAAAAATTTCCATCCTCTCATTAAATTGGTTAAAAGCCTTCAAAGAGTGACAGAAGGTTGTCATCATGAAACTGCTCAACTGGACAAATGAATGCTGAGATTTGATTCTGGCCTGTGGCGTTGAGAATGTCACTCTGAGTAGGAGATGGTAAGTCAGTTGTTCTCTTCTCTCTAGCCCCAGGAACACCATAAGCTGCATCTGCCCTTGCCACCTAACCACCCCCCAGAGAAGAGGTGAAGACCTTTAGAGAAGAGAGAAGCCCATGGTCTGGAACAGCATGGATGGTACAGGTCATGATTTCTCATGACAACTGGGCAGCCAACAGCCCCGCCTGGCTGGTGGGCCACAGCACAGGTTCTAGGAGCTTAGGTATTGGCAGGTGGGGAGGCAAGCTCAGTGAATCTTTTCTGTTTAAGCCATCTGAGCCACCCTGCCAGCTCGATATTTTAAATGCACAAGAATTTTTAAAAAAACAAGGCTTAGACATACTGAAATGTATGTCATCCTTCCCAAGAGGCAGAATCACAAGCTTATCCAATTTGCCAGCTGACAATTTGGCCATCGCACTGTCTGTGTCTCAAAACCAATTCAAACAGACACATTGCTCATCCTGAGTGATGCTAGATGGACGTACGTGTCAGCAGCCAGACTGTTCTGCTGCTCTCACCGGCTAAGCTCTTCTGTTTAATTTTTTAACATTTTAAGAGAGGGCCTACCTTCAAAGGATGCGAGATGCCCAATCATCTTGAAATTATGCTGTCTGGAAATGTCACCCATCTCACACAAGCTCCAAGAATTAATTCATGACAAGCTTGAAAGAATGCCCAGCACTCGTCCCTGTAACTCATCACCCTACTCTCCAGTGATCTCTTCCGCGACTCCCTTAAATGCCTTTCTCTATCACGTGACGCACACTACATGTAAAAGACCTCATGAAAAGATTCATGAAACATCATTTCATCAAATGAACTCTGTTTAAGTTCTGCAGAAAGAAACAAGCCTCTCCTAGAGTGAATTCTGGTTTCTGAAACCTACAGCTAAGGAGGCATCAGGGATTAGCAAGGCTAGTTTCACAAAAAGCCCTCAGAGAATGTCTACATTTTACCCCTCATGATGCCACCTGCCTGCCTGCATATCTGGGTGTGGCTCTCCCTAGATACCCATCCCCGGTTCCCTCACCCAATTATACCAACCCCAAACAGTTTGTCCTGTGTTCACCACTGTTTGGGTGACCAGATGTCCCCTTACTCTGTGATCACCTGCCACACTAGCCTCTGCATCAAAGGCTCCCACATAAAATAGAAGGAAAGTTGGGGTAGAGGAGAACTCCTCATCTTTGGCTTGGGTTTGCTGATCTACCATCATAATTGTATACAGGAAGATGCTCAGCTCTGGTGTGTGTTGAGGATAAGCTTTAGTTTTAGGCAAAAGAAATGTTCTATATCTATCATGTCTCTGTGTGGCTTCAGGTCTATCTAGTGTGACACAGCCGTTACCTAAGAGGCATTGATCTGATTTAAAAGAAGCTCATGTTCTTGACAGACAAGACTGTTGCCATCTCCAGACTGGGATATGGGGGGTTGGGAACAAGGCTAGGCAGTACCATAGGAAGAAGCAGGAGGAGAACAGTCTTGCTCTAGACTTCCTGACAAGTTGGGTAAGTAACTAGAATCTGCTTTCCCTGGCAACAGGTACTGACACTGATGCTTACCCAAGGAGCACATGTCAGTGTGGGAAGAGTCACAGAAAGGGTAGTGTATCTCAGACAACGTGTTAGGAGTATCAGGTGGGGTATAGGAGACAGAGCTAGTATATCCAGGGTTGGCTGCACCTGGATGTCCAGGCAGTCCATTGTGGTGGTAAGGTGCAGCAGATAGACAATCTTGAGAACACATGGAGCACTGGCTCTAGAAATTGGCTGCAAAGCCTCATTCATTCTGATGATTCTGCTTTTGTTGGTGTATGTCATTCCATTTGCTGTCTTTGTTTTATAGTGATTACACTCCATGGTTAGTTAGCCATTTTAGCCTGAGATCTCATGTCTCCTAGGACAACAACTAGTCTTTCCAGGTAATGTGTAGAAAGGAATGGCTGACGTTCAAGCTCTAGTCTCCGAAGTGAAAGAGAGAGAAGAGAAAGCTCCACTGTTGATGATAGTGACTGTTAACGTCAACAGGTGACTAAGATAGGGGCAGACTCTGGCTGCCTCAAAATAATCCTGGGGAGAGGCAAGAGCAAGAGCAGAACTCAAAAGCCTTTTTTCCAATTTGCTTTCCGTGCTGCCTCTAGCTGTTGTCTGCCCCACAGTACAGACATCTCCCTTCCAACCAACAGCAGAAACACACAACATGCACACACACACTCGTGCACTCATACATCCAAGGTATTTTTGTCACTTCCTCTTAGTCATGTTTTATTCTTGCTTCTATAATTTTGCCAAAGTTGTGTTTCTTCAGGGTTTGTTTTGTCATTATGTAAATTCAAGTTTTATTTCAGGGAAGTTTTTTGAATTGCATCTTTAAATATTTGTTCTGGCGATTATTTCCTATTCCTTGGGGAACAACAATTGTACATATGTTGGATTTAATCTGCCTGTCCCATCTATCATTCTCTCTCTAACTTGCTTTCATCCTCTCTCTATTTCAACTTAATGTTGTTTACTTTCCTTATTTTGACTCCTTATATTCTTTATCCTGTTTTCAGCACAACCTATTCTCTCTTGTGAATTTTCTAATTTATTTTTCATTTCTGTGATGAGTTATGGTTTCTCTCCCTCACATACACATGCATACTTCTTTCCTGAGTTTTGACAGGGCATGTTTTTCTCTCTTTTAAAAATTAGTTAAACTTTGGGTCACAATTTTTACTACTTCTATGGTAATATTTTTCTGATTTTACCATAGTTTTTCCTAATTTTTCCTTTTTATTTTTTTCTGATAGTATCTTATATGGATCTTGGGTTTGCTTCTTTTTTATTATTTATATCTAAAGAAGGTAAGACATCCCTGGACCAGCTATTGACTCTCTATGCTTCAATATTTTTCACTAGTAAAATGAAGATAAAATGAAATAATGCAGGGGTGCTCGTATGACTCAGTTGGTTAAGTGTCCAACTCCGGCTCAGGTCATGATCTCACAATTTGTGGGTTTGAGCTCCACAACCATCAAGGCTCTGTGCTGACAGCTCAGAGCCTGGAGCCTGTTTCAAATTCTGTGTCCCCATCTCTCTCTGCCCCTCCCCTGCTCACGCTCTCTCTCTGTCTCAAAAATAAACGTTAAAAAATTTTTACATGAAATAATGCAATTATTAGAATTTGTCCTTATAATTTTACAGATGTCAGTATTTATAACCTGATTTGTTATTTAGATTTTTTCCCCTACCTATTCCCACTCTTCTCCCTAAATGCCAAATTCATAAAAAGAATTCATAAAAGAAGTTTTGGAGGAAATTCTAGTTTATTTAGGACCAATGTAATGATATACTCATGCCAAATCTGATGTCTTACCCTGCCTGTACCATATAATTTCTTCTGCTCTGAATTAGCAAACGACTCCCAAACTGTGCTCCATGCAAATTGGTCTTCCATGAGATTTGAATAGGCAAGTCACCAAAGAAAACATACCAATAGCAAGTAACCACATGAAAAGATGTTCAACATGACAGCCATTAAGGAAATGCAAATTAAAACCACAGGATACCACTTCTCACTTATGAGAAGGGTTTTAAAAAACTTGACAATACCAAGTGCTGGAGAGGATGTGGAGCAACTGAAATGTTCTACCAAATATTGCACAGCCACTCTGATAAGCCCTTGGCCATTTCTTATAAAGTAGAACACATACTTATCGTATGAACTAGAAACTCTGCTCCTATATTTCTCCCTAGAAAAATGAAAACTTATGTTCATACAAAACTTTGTGCAGAAATGTTTACAGTGGTTGTATTCATAATTGCCAAACTAGAAACAACCCCAATGTCCTTAAATATAGCTCAATGGATAAAACAATTCTGGTATATTCATAAAATGATTATTACTTAGATAAGAAAGAATTTGCATACAACAATATGGATGAATATTCAAAGCACTTAGCCGAGTGAAAGAAGACAGTCTCAAAAGATGATATACTATGATTCTACTTAAATGATATTTTTTGAAAGAGCAAAACTACAAGGACAGAGAAGAGAGTGGTTTCCAGAGGTTAGTGTTGGGGAAGGGTATGTCTACAAAGGGGGAGCAGAAGGGAAGTTTTGGGGGTGATAGAACTGTTCTGTATCTTACTTGTAGTGGTGGTTGGATGAATCCACACACGTGTTATCACTCCTAGAACTGTACACCAAAACAAAGTTGACTTTCCATTATGCTAACTTAAAAAGAATACCAGTCAGAGAAAACTATAATTAGATGTTATCTTTTGAAATATGTTTATGCAGTCACACACATAATCTTAAATATATCCATGTATTTTTGTTTGTAACTGAACAGTAACATTATACTTTGAGATTTCTGTAGGATCTTCTTCTCTCAAAACCAGAAGTTCTTTTTCTTCATTTTTGGTGGGGGAGAAGCAAAGAGACAGGGAGAGAATCCCAAGCAGGCTCCACACTTTCAGTGCAGAGCCCGATGTGGGGTTCGATCTCACAAACCATGAGATCATGACCTGAGTCAAAATCAAGAGTCAGAGACTTAACCAACTGAGCCACCCAGGTGTCCCCGAATTAGAAGTTCTTAAGTACAGTGGATCAGGGTGTTCTCCATTAAGGACTTTTTGTTGTTGTTGCTGTTACATAAATTGTATTCTGCTTGCAGTTAGGTAAATACATTGAAACCACGCAGAATCAAAACCCCCACTGGGCAGGAGCAATGAGGAGAGCTTCCACGGTAGCGTGTTATGAGCCTCTCCGGGAGACAGAGTAGACACTGTTGGTGGCATGCTCAGCATCCTTTTCTCACTTCTGCCTTCTCAGAATCCTAATTTTGTTTAGGCAACTATTCAAACTCTTTCAAAATCCTGTTAGAGGGTCTGTAAGCAAAAGCTTTATACACTTAAGTTGACTTCTAAAATTTGTCAATATATGTTTAAATAGCAACAAAGAATGAATTTCCAGCATGTTGCAAATATTGGCATCTTTCCATAAAACCATTAGGTCCCTTTAAAAAATCCACTTGATGGGACTCGATACCACAGAGTTTTGGACCTCATCACTCTCTATTAAAAAAAAAAAAAAGAAATTCCTGAAAAATCCCTTTTTTGTATAATAGGCAGAAATTCTATGTCATTGATTTATTTCCTTGAAATCATTTTTCCTTTCCACTTCCACCAAAGAACTTTATCCTAATATATTGACTTAGAGATCTTTTTTAATGCTCATAACATTGACATTTTCCTACAACGAGGACTTAGAAATGAATGTCCTAGTCTCCCAGATTTTTATGTCAGGCTGTATCATAAGGTTACAGTAGACACAAAATAAAATGTTCACTGATCATTCTTTCAACATTAATAATGGTATTTACCAAAATGTAAATACATTCTCATTTTAAGGGTCATGAGCAGGACTTGTCTACCAGTCTCAGAGCAAGTATATTTACGAATCTTATCAGCAATGAGAAAGCAACTCCCGGGTGATGAGCTGGAGATAGGATAAAGCCAGGAAACTCTTACGACATGGAAACTCACAGGGTTTGGGGGGTAATAAAGAATGTAAATCCAAACATTTAAGAAAGAGATCCTAACAGTCAAATACAAACTATTTTTTAATAGAAATACTGTTCACAACTTGTTTTCTGGCCAACAAAACCCTGATAACCTGACAAAGACATTACACGAAAGGAAAATTATGGGCAAATATCTCTCATAAGCACAGGCATAGAAATTCTAAACAAAAATATAAGCAAATTGACTCCAGTGATGTACAAAAGTATAATATGTAGGAAGGGAATTTTCTGACCAAAACCAAAACAAAAACAATACAAACAAAAACAAAAACAAAAAAACAAATTAACAAGAGAAAAGCATATGAATTTTATTTAAATGCTGTTAAGTGTTTTATATGGCAATAAGATGGGGTAGGAATCCTTCACAGAAAGCAAAGAAAACCCCTTAGCCTTGAAGGCTTTTAGACCATTCCAAGAAAGGACAATAAATTTACAGAGGTTACAAGACAAAGGAAAGGAGCTTCTGGACTTTTTAGGGGTTGTAGCTTGTGGGAAGGTAAACTTATGGGGGACACTAACGGTAGATAAGAGTTATTTAGTAAGACTAAAGGTGGAGTCAGGAGGGGAACCTTCACAAGAGTAATTGATACCCCACTTTTCAGGAAGATAGAGGGGAGAACAGGGGACTCGCTATGTGTTTGCTTTTTCTCAGCTGCCTTCAGCCCAAAATGATCCTACTGCAGTGTGGCACATTTTGGGATGCAACCTTCTGGTCCCCTACCAACACATCACGATCAAGTGGGCTCATCGCAGGAATGCAAGGTTATTTTAATACTTGAAAATCAACCAACATAAACAACCACATTCACACGATAAACGAGAAAGCTATACGATCTTCTCAACAGAAGAAGAAATGGCCATTGATAAAATTCAACACCTGTTCAGGATTAAGGAAAAAAGCTTATAGCAAATTAGAAGCGGAAAGGAAGTTCATTAATCTGTTAAAAGATCTCTACAAAATATCTATAGCCAACTCTACCTTTAGTAGTGAAATATGAAAGCATCTCTCCGGAGGGTCAGGAACAAGAAAAGGGTGTCCACTGTCACCACATCTCTTGATGTTGCAAAGGAGGATCCTAGCAATGATATGAAGCAGGAAAGACAGAGATACAAATTAGAGAGTTAGAAGAAATATTGCCATTGCTTACATATGATATAATTGTGCACATCAAAAATTCAAAATGACATACACATTGCTATCATTAAAAGTGGATTTATCAGGGCTGCTGGATTCACGGTCAATAACAAAAGTGAATATATATATGTGTGTGTATATATATACACATGTATATACATATATACAGGCATGTATATATATATATATATAGGCTCCAAATAATTAGAAAATGAGATTTTTAAAGTATCCTTCACAATAGTATTTAAAAACATCAAATATGAATGAATAGATCTAATTATATAGATGAATTACCTCTGCAGTGAAAAGTAACAAATAGTATTGACAGAAATTTAAAAAGACCTAAATAAGTAGGGAAATATTCCATATTAGTAGAATTAAATTCTCAGTATGGATTGGAAGATGTCAGTCCTCCCCGAGTTGATGTGTAGGTTAAATGCATTTTCAATCAAAAGCCCATCAAGATGTATGTGCGTGTGTGCGTGTGTGTGTGTGTAAATTGAAGAACTGATTCTAAAATTTTTATGTTTAAATGCAAAGGATGTAGAAAACAATCTTTTTAAAATTTTTAATGTTTCTTTTTGAGACAGAGACAGAAAGAGAGGCAAAGTGCAAGCAGGAGGGGGACAGAGAGAGAGGGAGACACAGAATCCCAAGCAGGCTCCAGACTCTGAGCTGTTAACACAGAGCCCAAGGCAGGGCTCAGAAAACTAACCACAAGATCATGACAAACTGTGAGATCATGACCTGAGCTGAAGTCAGACACCCAACCGACTGAGCCACACTAGAGGTGCCCCTAGGAAACAATCTTTAAGTAGAACAAAGTTGGAAGGCTTCCATTCCCAAATATCCCATACTACTATAAAGCTGTGGTAATTAGGACAGTGTCATTTTGGCGCAAGGATAGCATAGAAAGTCCAGAACCAGATCCACATATATATGGTCACCTGACTTAAGATCAAAACACCACTGCATGTATCCATACTGTGATTTCATTTATAAAAATTACAAGAATGGGAAAAACTAATTATTGATGACAAGTCAGAATAATGGTTACTCCTTGAGGAAGAGGCAGGACTGGATTATGGCTATACAGGTCTATTTGTATTTAAAATCTCATAAGCTATATGCTTAATATTTGTGCACTTATATTAAGAATATAAGCCAGATCCTTACTCCATTTTTTTTGCTGCTTGACTGCTGACAGCATTTAAGCCTCACTGCTTTACCTTCCCCTTCTGCCCCACATGCCCTACACCTGGGCAAGCTGATAAGAAAGTACTCCCTACTTTGGCCCTGATAGGAGGTTTAAATTACCCAAGCCCCTGCCCACACCTGGAGATCCTTATCTCATCCCCACCCCCAAACCACCATAGGAAACCCCAGCCAGCCTCCTTTCCTGGTTCTCTAAAGGAGAGAGAACTCACTTTTGGACCTGCTTGAGAGGTTTCCTGCTATTCCCAGAAAGTCCCTTTATGTGAATAATAAAATTTTTCACAACCTCTTGATATATGTATGGCATCATCAGTCTCAATATCCAAACAAAATTTTGACTCGAAAGTCAAAAATCTTTCTTCCACAAATGACCACAACATAGGGAAAGTGATTTTGCTTTAGTTTTGTGTTTGGTTTTCTGCTGTACCCTCAGCTACTACAATGCCTTGCACATAGTAGTTTTCTCAACAAATATGTGTTGGATAAATTCTTATTTGGTAACTTCCAGGTTAGAATTGGTAGAAGGATGGATGGGAAGATGTCAACAGAAATCTCAATGTATATCTCTAAACCAAAAAACTAGACTCTCAAATCAGGCATGTGCCATAGGAGGTATCAACTACAGTAGAACTCCATCCATGGTAAAATAAATCTACTTAGATTTATGAAAAAAAGAGGGCAGTTGGTAAATGGATAAAAATGGCACACATTCTGTGGTAAAATATGTCAGGAATTTCACTTCTCATTACATGAAGCAGCAGGTAAATAGGTCTCTGTGGAAATACTCCAACTTCCAGTGAGCAGTGTGGCTCTTGCTTAAAAAAAATAAAATAAGTTAAAAATTTTAAGAAGTAAAAAATAAGAACAAAAAAATCTCAAAACTCTGCTTCTCTGTAATCATTCTCATTGCCTTATCCATGGGGTGTTTTGTTCAGGGTCAACTTAGTGATGATTTATAAAAAAAGGACTGGAATCCAAGAATATCTCTGATTGGAAATAACTTTTCAGAAACTGGGGGCTCCTCTGAGCTCCCCACTGAAGCACATGTAGTCTAGAGTAAGCTTCTCTGGAGAACATTTTTGATGGTCATCAGGATTCAGCAACACAGCGTCCCTGTGTTCTGCTGCATTTCCTTACCTAGGAATGGAGCCCCAGTGTAAGAAACCCTTTGTCTTAGAAAAGGTTAGCCTTCCCCTAGATGTCAGGTGGCTTCTCTGTAATTTCAAATGTATATCTGATATGCTGGTGCTGAGCATTGGGGAACATCCATCCAAAGCCCATAGGGCCTGGCTGGCTGTGAGGAGAGAGGGAGGTCCAGGTCTTACCGACTGATTTCATATCTGGGTCTTTGTCTTTCTACAGAAGTAAAGTCTGTGCCTATGAAATGAAAATGCTCCAACTCACTGGGAGGAGTTCTTAGGATGTTCACCAGATGAGGTCCATAGTGACAGCTCACAAGTAGTCTTATTTGACCAGTTATTTGGCCAGGTGCATAAGTATGGGCCCTTTTTCGCAGGCAAGAAATTAGGGTCGGAATTTGTAGAACCGTAAGAGGGCAGGAGTTCTACTCTTGGTCTCCATCTCAAGCTGAGAGAGAAAGCAGAAAGAACTACTTGAGAACAGTGGACGAGATCATCCAGGAAGAAGGGCACACACAAGCTCCCAAAATGCAAGTCATTCTCCTTGAAGCTCCAAATTTTTACCATTTTATGTTTCAGGGTGGGAGGAAAATCTACAGATGCGGTCCTCGAATGTGACTAAGATGCAGGATTGGGGGGAGGGCATTATGCAAATAAGGCTACACCAAAATTTTGCTTTCTAAAAACAAATAAAACAAAAGCATTTCCAAGGATCCTGTCAGTTAATAGCCACTAATGAAAGCTCAGGATTCTGTCAGGGCCACTTTGGAAATGGAGCTTCTGAGAAACCAGGCTACTTGTAGTGCCAGGGCTCTTTGAAAGGGATTGCAATTATCTGAACTAATGTTTTCTTCATTAACTCTTAACTATTCCACCAGGAAATGAGGATTGGATCTTAATTTTGCTAGTATTTGCTAAGTATTTAGAGAGCTATTTTAGTCCCCGTTAAATGTTTTATATGTTTTACCTTAGCTAAACCTCACAACCATCCTATGAAGTTGAAACAGAGGCACAGAGAGGTTAAGAAACTCAACAAATAAGGTGTGACGCTGGGATTTGAACACAGAATCACTCTCTTGACCACTACTTATTCTACCTGTGTTGGCACAATGGAATATTGTTGACACAATATCGGGATCGAGTTGTAAAGGTAGGAAAATTCAACCCATAATTACCTAAACACGAACAACTTCATCTTGTGTCTCATTTCGGCATCTCATGTAACCCCCCTTGGGCCCATTTTCCCTTTCCTAGAGGCAAGGCCAATATGGTGGTTGACCTGTGGGAAAAGGTGGAGATGACTCGACACCTCAGCCCAAAAGTATGCCCTGCCCTGAACGATAAGCAGTGTCTAAGGGTGCAGGTTGAAATGAAGGTAGCATACTTGCCAAGAATGTGCCATCCTTGATCTAATCTAATCTCTTTGTTCTTCAATGAACTGCTTAACGCCACATGCCAAACCCAACCAGAGCTCTGCTTTTCTTGATTCTAAATTTGCCACTTTTTCCATAAAGTCCTGCAGCCTTCTTCTTGCGAAGCAACATCCTAACCCCCTTCCCTATTTGACAGTATTGTTGTGAATAACCAACATGATAATACTCATGAAATAGCATTGAAATCCATAAAGCCCGATTTTCTAGCAAGTGGTTATAAAGAGAAGCAGCAACATCAAGCCATTCCTTACCTGGGAGTTTTATCTTTTGGAAAGATTCCTTTTGAAGGAAATTATATAGAACATTTCTTCTAGTAGAACTTGCTAGGCTTTCATCACCACAAAAACTTTTGCTAATTATTCTTACTGGGGTTCCCCTTAAGAGTCATGTGAACACTTAAGTGCCCACTTAGCAATGGCTGTCTAGTGGCCAAAAGTAGTTAATGCAGCTACCCAAGGTGCCTAAAATTACCCCCAGGAAACAGTTTTAACACTAGGAAAATCACCCTCGCTCATGTAACTATCTAGCAATTTGAGGAAAGAAATCCATCAACTCTTCAGGGTACCATGATCATTTTTGTAATTTACCATTTGGGGCAGGAGCTAGCACTTGAATACACCAAAAATGAGCCTAATTTTGTTTTGTGCCCCATCTCTCACTGCATCATCTATTACAAATCCAATTTGGCAAAAAGCATCATCTTAATGCAAGCATTACTAAGAAAAGAACACACGGACACAAAGAAGAGAGAGACAGATGTACCTTGGATGGAAGTTACGTGTAGAACTTCACGCTACCAAAAATAAACAGTAATTCTGATACCAAAATTAGTCATTTAGAAGGGCATCCAAGGAATATTCAATGAACTCAAAACTTTCACAGATGTTGGAGAAATTTCTCACATAGAACTCTCTTCCTTCACACACTTAGCTTGAATTTGTTATAAATATTAAAGGACTTTTATCTAGTTTTCTGCTTCACTAGTAGAATAGGTTAACAGTGACACCAAAAGTCTTACTTGTTTTTTCAAGACAGACTTTGACACCTCAGAGGTTAGTTTTGTGCCTGACACAAGGTCTTGTATACAGTAGATGTTCAGCAATTATTTGTATAACATAAATTAACATTGACTCTATGTTTAGCACACTAAGTGCTCAGCATACTATCGAAGTGCTTTCCCACAACAGTCCCTATTCCACATGAGGTTGTAATGATTGCCTTCATCTTACAGAGAGCAAAATGAGGTAATTCAGCCCAGATCACACCACTGATAAGTGATGAAGCCAGGACTCCAAATCAGCCTCTCTAGTTCTAGACATCCTAGCACCATGTTGTATTTTACGAGTATGATAAAATTAGACATTCTAGTCATCAAATATTTGGAGAAGATTGCATGTGAACTGTGCTCGATCATGAGATATGATGACCCCATGTAGCATGGCCGGTGTACAATCTGTTTAGCTTTGACCTTTGAAGCCAGCTTTACAAAGGATTATACTGTTCTTGAAATGTCATTTCTGATCAGTAATTTAGGTGTCATATGAGGGCTTGTGCCTCTCACAGCCCTATGCCCTTTTGTATTGTTTACTATTCAGTTTACAAACTGGAAAATAGATCAGTGAGGGGAGGGGAGAATGAAATAGAGGAGAAGACTGGATATAGAGGTTCAGCAAGTAGCATTGCTACACATACCTACCCCACAACCACCAAATCACGCCCTGCTATATTATATGGAGAAAAATAGCCCTAAATCATCTTTATATGGTAACCTTCTTCATCATTAACATGAAGACAAGGAGAAATACTTAAGGAGTCTTCTTTTTGAAAATTTATTCCCTGGGCAACACTCATTCATCTCCTACCCTTTGATCTATCTGCAAATCCTTGGTGCATTCTGCTTCCTGCAGCAGAACTCAGCACAAGCCTATCATCCTATCATGGACAGATTAAAGCCTCACTGAAAAATAACAGTAAAGATGAGAGAAAGTTTCCTTGATTCTTGTTCTAGCTTTTGGGTCCCTCATCAGAGAACTATGCAGGCTTTGCCAAGGTTAATAATAATAATAATAATAATAATAATAATAATAAAAGCATTTGCCTGGGCGAGAAAGTTGTCTTTGGAATGAGAGAAGAGTTTTCTCTATGCACCGTGCTCTCTTCTGTTCCAGTGTCTGATCACTGTAGCCATGTGATCTGGTAAGATCAAGTTGGAAAGAACTCAGCATAGCATGGTGGCTTGGGTGGCCAGCACTCCTAATTCATACCAAGGCAGGAGGTTTCCCTCCATTATATCAAAGATCAGTACACTAGTTCAGCATGAGAACAGTTTTCCTATCATTGAAAAGAAAGCCATCTACTTCTCAACCATGCTCAGACTAGGTCAACCAGTGAATGTATTTACCAGAGGTTGGGAAGGATAGAATCAAAGTTGCCAATTACTCAGCAGCCAATTCATGATAACAAAGCGTTTATATCCTCCAAATTAATAGATACCAAGGAGGTTTGATCCAGTATCAGAGCTAGGAATCAAGGACTTTATGACCAACACAATACCAGGGACACCTGACCCAAGATGTTTTAAGAAGAGTCCATTAGGATTAACAATGCCATGTTCTCCAAATGCTCTTGGGTGGTATAAATCCTGAGGATCACATTGACAACTCTTTGTGAGAGACAGTGTAAGAACTGGTTTTGTCTCCAGAGAATTTTGACATGGACTTTGTGCAAGAATAGAAGAAAAAAATACCTTGTATAGCTGGATTCCCAACCCTCTAAGCGCCACCATTGGTCAAGCTAAACCAGAGTATAGCAGAAATCTCAGGACGCACTCCTGAAGTTCTTAGGCATCTATTACCAAGCTGGGTGCTGGGGGCCAAGAGACGCTTCAACAACGTGGCTAAAAATGAATACAACTTAAAGGTGATAATGAATATTTATCTAAGTAGGCGATGTTGAGCCTCACACTTACAACACGTTCCCCACAAATTACCCAAGCTTCAAAGGTTCACAAATACTCATTCCAAAATCAAGGAATGACTGGTCTCCCTCCAAAACCAGTCTTATGGTGGCATGCCCAATCACCACCGCCACCTTTGAGAAAGAGTTCCCTGTCTCCAACCTTTCTATGATCAACCCTGGGGTTTGGTCACTAAGGCCCACGAATGCTTGGACAGGATGCTCAAACATTTGGCACAGCTCAGAGGAACCCCGGCAGTGTAATACAAGGGAGCTGCCACCACTGTGTAGGAATTCTTCAACTTAATACAAGTAAGCAAGAGAGTTTGAAAAAAGTATCACTCTCAGGTAAATTGAAGCATCTCTTATAGGGGACATCCATGGTCCATACAATCAGACAAAAATGACACCATGTTTCTGACAGAGAGGAAATCTCACTATATAAAGCCCAATGAAATTCATTGTTGGTATCATTCCATTTACAGAAACTCAGAGTTCCGTCTCATGTTCCTCTGAACAATCTGAATGGTCCCTGCCTTTGGTCTTAAAGCATTTGGGTCTCCTTCATGTAGTTTCCCCAGAACTGAGGGAAATCAGCACATACAACTCAGAATTTTTCCAAGTTCACCTTTTTGTTTTCTTTTTTTTTTTATTTTTGCACAGATATGCATATACACAGATATGAAGAAAAGAGCTGGAAGCTTCTTCTTGCCTCAACACCGACACTTTGCCTTTCTGCCTCACTTCTCGCTCTGCTAAAACATTTCCAAGCAAAATTTCCACCTTTCAAGCCTTAGCCAGAAATCAGCAACCAAATGTCTTTGGGGGATATCCAATGCTGGGGTTTGGCAAAAACCTTTGCACGTCTGGTCAATTTGTTTTGTGTTGGAAGGACATTTAATCGATATCTGTCTTATTTGCTTACACATGTATCATCCAAAAGTCATTTTGAAAGAACCGTTTCCCTCCCAGGAAACTTTTATACATCTGTTGCTGGAGATATATAAGAGATATTATAAATTTTCTTGTATCCAGAGAATGACCATTCAAATCCTTCACACATCGAAAGCTTCAGAAAAACGCAAGATTTAGGACTGCTCTAAACATATAACATCGTACAAATTCTCCCATTGCTCCTAAGTGCATAAATGATGACCCTGTCTCTTTATTTTTATAGAGAACGAAAGGTAGCTATTAGACAAAAGTGATGGTGCTGACCAATGCTTAACCAACCAGTTTCCCAAATCTCTTAAATATAAAACTTTGTATGTTCCCTCATATCCCCAAGAAAGGGCCAGTTCAGGTTATAAATAGACGGAAATGATCCCATTTTATTCCCCAAGGAAACCATATTTTCAAAACTCTAACAATTTTGGCACAACATTTGGGCCCCATCTTAATCTACAAATATATTTCTGTCACGAAAAACCTACTTAAACTTTGTGTTTCAAATGAGAAGTATTAAAACTTAGAGCAAGAAAGAACCTTACAGATCATTCAATTTGCCTTTGTTTTTTTTTGGTCAGTGACCAGAAATATATTAAGATTTCTCATATAATAACAACGAATATTTACTAACAAATTAAACTCAATGTGCTGTATGAGAACTTGCCTGCAGTATCTTATCTAGTCTTCACATTCACCTGATAAAGCACATCCAATTATCACTTCCATTTGACACGGAAAACTCAGGGAATCATATTGCTTACAAGTGACAACAATGGGATTCAAATCTACTCTGTTTGACACCGTGGCCTGGCTCTGTACATGAGTCTGCCTCCAAAGAAAACAGTAACATAAACATATGTCAAAAACTTCAAAAAACAGGAAATAAAAAACGACCCATTTATCCACCCTAACACAACATGTTGGAGCATTTGGTTATTTTCTTCTATGAGGCTCTCTCCTTACCTGTATAAATTATTATTTTTATTATTTAAAAATGATTTTTATGAATATTTTCCTTTTTTCTTTTTTTTAATATAATTTATTGTCAAGTTGACTAACATAGAGTATATACAGCGTGATCTTGGTTTTGGGGGTAGATTCCTGTGATTCTTCGCTTACATACAACACCCAGTGCTCATCCCAACAAGTGTCTTCCTCAGTGCCCGTCACCCACTCTCCCCTGAATATTTTCCTTTTTTCAACTAACATTATATCAAATATTTTCCATATTACTATAGAAACTTCATGATAGTCTCTTTTTTTATTGGCTACATAACATTTCACTGGGTAGACAACCATAATTTATGTAACTATTATCCATTTGATTTAGCAGTTAGGTTGTTTCAATGTTTCACCCAATATTAAAAATATCATTGAACATCTTACCATATATACATTCCTTCTTAGAACATGCTTAGAATTAATTCTCAGAAATAGAATCACTGTGTCAAGGAGAGAACATCTGTTAATAGCTCTTACTAACCTACTATATTCCCTTCCAAAAATTTATGCCATTACCTGACACTGTCTCTTTATTGTATCCGCATCAGCATTACACATTATCTTTTATGTGTCTGCGCTGTTTTAACAAGTAAAAAATGAAAATGGCAATTCAGTGGTGTGTACAATTGCATTTCAACGATCACTAATGAGATCAAAGATTTTCCATGCATAGGTGCCTAGGTGGCTCAGTCAGTTGAGTAACCTACTCTTGATTTCAGCTCAGGTCATGATCCAAGGGTTGTCGGGCTCCAGGTGCTAGGTGCAGAGCCTGCTTGGGATTCTCTCTCTCCTTCCTCTGCCCCTCCCTTCCTCATTCTTGGTTTCTCCCTCTCTCTGTCTCTGTCTCTCTCTTTCTCTTTCTTTCTCTCTCAAAAAAAAAAAAAAGTTTTTCCATGTTTAAATTATTAGATGTATTTTGATAACTCTCATTTATCAGATGAGAAAAGAAAAGAGGGGTTCAACATAAATGACACAACTAGCATTAAAATTGGTTCCAGGATCATTTTTTTTCCAGTCAGTATTTGTGAGTTAAATAAATAAATGAAAGAGTAAATGAAAAAAAGAAGTTTTCATTCCAAGTTCCTGCCACTAAGCACATTGCTTTCCTTACACTGCTCTTGTTCTCTTAAATTCTAAATTATTTTTTCCAAGCCTGCCACAATCGAGTAAGAATATTGTGAGTTATCTCCCCCCTTCAGTGGAGCAGGGCCTCTGACATCATACTCAGAGTACTGGAATGACCTAAACACACCAGACTCAATCTGGTTCTTTGTCTGTGTTGAGCTGCATGACTCTGGACAAGGCATGTGCCAGCTTTTCCTCGACTATGAAAAATGAGTAAAAAAATCATTTCTCGAATCTTTGCTATTTCCAACTGATTATGGCTATAAAATAGCCACATTGGGCATCAAAACAGATCATAATTACCCCTATATCCGAATGACACCAAGTCACGCCACAGGACAGTAAGACACAAAACGTGTTTTGAAGCCCCAGCACCTTTTCTACCAGACCAATGTGGTGAATTGGCATCCTTCCCACCAATCACTAATAAAAAGGAGAGATACTCAGCCAATCGGTGCCCAGTAACACTACTTCCTGTGACTTCACACAGTCAGTGGATGGATTCATCCCTTTTTGTTTGAAAGGAAAGAATGCGACCTAGCAGAATACAGACCTGGGTCAGATGGACTTGGATTTGAACCGAACGCCTGTATCTTCCCAATGGGAAGACCCTGGGAAAGTTACCATCCAACTGAAGCTTAGTTCAGGTGTAGGTGGGTCCAAGTCTCAAAGATCTGTAACATATGGATTAAAAATTATACTTCCTCCTGGAGTGTTTTTAAGCATTCAAGGTAGTGATACTTTATAAATTCTTGCCACATCATGCATTGTGTAACATGTTCCAGAAAGGTCACCAACGGTTGCCATCTTCCCTATTAATTAGTAAACCAGAAGATATTTCTTAGAACCACAAAAGGGAGAGTGACCAATGGACTATTCAGAGATGGCTTGGCTCGTTTCCTTTCAGGAAACGCAGGCCTTGGTAGACGCTGAAGCATGGCTTTGGGGCACATTTTCCGGGGCCGAGGTAGCTGCTCTCTCTCCTATAACAAATACTTCTTGGTGCTAAATGGAAATTTAATCTATGTGACTTTTGGTACTTAAACTGAGCCCTGAGTCCTGGACCCAATCTTGGCTCATTATCTCACACTCCAACTGGCTCTTTGAACTGTTATTACCCTGATCCTTCTACTTAGGCTCCAGAATGTGGTTGAAGGTGTTTTCAAAGGAAATGGTTACAAGCTGATTCTGGAAACCCTCGGCATAATTAAACACCAGAGATTCACTGAGAATCAGAGGCACGCCAGGTCACAAATCGCCACAGTGACTGTTTACATGATATTTCACAGAATATTCATTTCTATTCCACAGAGGCAGAAGTATCCCTTTGTTAGCAAACATGCCTGCCTTCATTGCTTGGCCAAATTATTTCTTTGGATAATTGGGAGACAGAGAATTAGAGGGAAGAAACTTGGAGGTGCGTGCTGATTAATGATTAGCTACAGAGAACACAAGGTCTTCTACTCAGTGGCAGAGAGCAGAGAAGGATAATAGCAAGAAAAGTCCTCTTCAGTCTCACTGAATAATAGATGCAAAGGCTGCAAAGGGACTCGGCTGCAAGGGTTTTGTTGTCATTGTTTGGGTCTCGTCTAATTTGGTTTAGATTGATAGAGCTTGGTTTGACTTATTTGTTTTTTGTTTTGCGTGTGTGTGTGTGTGTGTGTGTTTTGCCTATCTGTAAGTACAGCGTCTGCTTCGATTAGTTCCCTTCCCACCTGCCTTTCTCTTAACATAGATCGAGCACCAGCATTTAGGGCCCCTGGTCAGGAACTTGTCTGTGTTTACTCTCAACTGCTTCTTTCCCAAGTATGTTCAGCACAATAATGCCTACTTCATAAGGTAGTCGTGAGGTTAAAAGAGACGGACTAGAAGAGCCAGAGTCAGGATTCCTATCTAGAGCCTTCTTTCAACCTCCAGCAGGCGGATGCCCACATAAGAATAGGAAAGAAACAAGAAGAACACTGTTTCAAACTTCATACATCCAAGTCACAGGACTTTTATATCTACTCAGATATAAAGCCTGGAGCCAGACTGGATGAGAGTGAGAAAATGCCCCAGAAGTCCGGAACATGAGGGGCGAGTAATTCATTGTTGTGTCCTTCACAGGGGCCTGCACAGGGTCTAGGCACATACTTCATGTGTCAGTGCAAATTAATTGACAATAATTGCCAGAACTCCTGTCTTGAGAAGGATTCTGGAGCCCAATGGAGAAGAGCTTTGTGATCATTTATTGATGGCTGCTATGGGAAACAGGCCAGCAGGGAGAGACAAGAACCAAGCATGTCATATATTTGTCACCTACAGGAATCAAAGCTATGTTATGCTCAAAGAAGACCTTGAGACTTCTACTTATGAGATAAATAACTTCTTATTTGTTTAGGGATATAATTTACAATACGTATTACATATTTGGAAGTTGCAGTACACCTGAAACTAATATAATGCAATATGCCAATTATATCTCAATAAAACCGGGAAAAAATTAATTAAATTAAAAAGAAAAAGGCTTTTAGGTACTATTAAGAATGGTGAGAAAGGTAATTCCCTCCTTTATCTATTCATAAAGGCAACTCTTCTGCTAAACGCTGTCCCGCTCCCCAATACGTAGTTCATTGGCCTCATGCCCTAGATCGGTCTCCCCATCTCTGGCTCTTCAGCAAGTTTTTCAGGAATTTTACTCAGGGCAATTCTTTCCTCCAGCTAAATTTCTAAAAAGTTACTTGCAAAGCAGAGAAGAATCAGGGGAAGTGGGGAAGAAGAGAAATGTTTTTTCCAAGTGTAATACACAAAACGATGACATGACTTTGACAGTCTACTGTTGGAATATTTTTGGATTGTAGCAACTCAAAGAGTTGGTGCCTTAAGCTAAAAACATAGATTGAATTTCTCTGTCCCACTGTAGACATGATGCAGGCTTTAATTCATTTGACAAACATTTATGGAACTCTTGCGGTTGCCCAGTATTGTCTAGGAACTAAAGACACAAAGACGTATATTGACAGTCCCTTTTCTTGAGGAGCTCATGTCTTAAGAAGGCAGATAACAGACAGAAAATCAAATTCGATAAGGTAAGTGCTCTGGTGGAGTCTGTCCCTGTTCGAACAGTGAGAAGGAAGCAACCTACTCTGATCTGATGAGAAGAACCGGGGAAGGTTTCAAAGAGAAAGAGATCATAAGGCCCATGGAACAGGGTCTTAAAGAATCACAGAAATTTTCCAGATGAAGAGGAAGGATGAACATACTGAGAGGAAGAAACAGCATGTACAGAAGCAGAGAGGGATGAAAGGAAAGAGGAAAATGAGTTTATTTTGGCTGCTATTTATTTTCCCCTCTTGGGAAGGGATTGGATGGGAACCAAATTGGACCAACTTATAATGGGCACTTAATCAATAAGTGAGCTTTAACCTTTCTCCACTGGAGTTCTGTTAAGTCCTCTGCTGCATGCCCAATCACTTTACCCTAAATACCTGTAACAAATCCGAGAAAATAAAATTTACCAGGACCCCTTTGAGGGATAGCTAAGATCCCGAGGAGCTCAGTGAGTGGGGAAATTCAGGTGCAAGAGAATGGGGAGTCTTTTGGACTAGAGAAGAAAGAGAGAGAGAAAGAATAAGGGAGAAGGAGCCAGTAGCATATAGACAGCCAGATGCTCTGTGAGGAGACCCCCTCCCTGTGTC
This sequence comes from Paguma larvata, assembly GCA_030068075.1. Lineage (NCBI taxonomy): Eukaryota > Metazoa > Chordata > Mammalia > Carnivora > Viverridae > Paguma > Paguma larvata. The sequence goes on from CM057837.1 coordinate 33,090,344, forward strand.
CCATCAGTAATGCGTACCAAAAGGTAAAATAAAGATATAGATAAATCCTTAGATCAGAGCAGATTCCTTGGAGGAGTTGAGTTGTTTTCTGGCAACCGAGGTTGGAATAGGAACAGCCCATAGGTGGAGATAGAGAGAAGCGTGAGAAAGCAGCAAGATACCAGATACCCCACAGGCTGTGGAATTTCACCAGATCTCCAAGGGGCAAGAGACCTCAGCTGACATCTGAGTTATAGGTCCTATCCTCTGAAGCGTGGAAAATACAAGCGAGGAGGAATCAGGACGTTAATCCTGCCAACATCCCCGTTTCTGTCTGAAACCTCATAAAAGGTCAACTGCTAATGTCCACAGTGGGCAGGCATCAACAAACATCTTAAAACAGCCGAGTGGCTTAGGCTCACTCACTTGGATAGACAGCGAATCCTGGGGATGTCAGACCCTGAGAAACAGTGACCACCTAGGCAGCGTCATTAAAGATGTGTGTCCGACCCAATAAGCAGGACAGCACAATGCGGAGACTGATGCCAAACTTCCCAGAGACTGGGCCACGTGAGGCCGAGCCTCGGAGATGCCCATTTTCCCATTCTAAAGAACTGGCCCCCTCCACCAGTGCTAACCGTAAGAACAAGTTCATTAAAAAGCAATGAAACAAACAACCGCAAAGACCGTTGTGATTAAAAGGTCCACTGAGTTCTCTTGCTGGTTGGCACTGGGACCCGCCAAGGAGGAGGCGGAATCCGGACTAATGAGGATTTTTAAAGCCCTTTGCAAATTACTTCAGATCAAAATACTTTATTATCATAATCACTCCCATTGCCAATTTGGAAATGACAATCTGGAATGAGAAAGTGCTCTTTAAATGTTTAAAAAACAAAAATCACAGGGAGGAGGGGCTGGGCAGAAATCTGCATTCGCTTAAAGCCATAAGTCATATTTAGACTCTGCCTTCCAGAACGTCTACAGCGTGTTCGGTTTTATCGTACTGCCAGCAGCTACATATCTTTTTTTCTTCCATTTTTCTTCCTTCTTTGGCAGCATTCCTAGAGGGCTGCTCATTCCCAAGTTCAGAGGCCCTTCTTGGTTGTTCACTTTCACATGGTCTTAAATGCAAAGATTTGCTACAAAGACACCCCTGGCTTTGCCCTCTTCTCCCAGGCTGAGCACAGGCAAGAAGAAGAAAACGGAGGAAAAAGAGGGCAAATAAGGTGGTTGGTTGAGGGAACTAGAGTCCGGGGGAGCTAATTGGAAAGTCTAAAGGGAATTTTATTGGGATCCTGCTCTGTGGTGAGCAGCATGATTCCTCTTTCAGATCCCCTCAAAATTCTTGGTAAAATCTCTATTTCTTATCCAGGCACGTGGAGGTAGCACCCCGAGGCTTCCAGGCAGAGGAGGGATGAGGAGAGAAAGTGCCCAAGGGAAAGTCTGCCACATTCAGTTTATATTCACTGTGTACGCACCGCTGAGAGAAAGCCCAAACCCCGCAGCCTGGCACGCAGGGCTGGCCCAGTGCTGGGGGCCCTGCAGGGCGACTCGTTCCTCACCTCACAGGCAAAGTCACAGCCTGCTACCCCCCGCGAAAGGAAGCCCGGTGGCCAACATCACAGCCTCAGAAAACAGCCCCGGCTCTGCCTCCAGTTTGCCCTTCCAGATGGACTCCATCAGTCTTACCCTCCATGTCTATAATTTACCCACTTCATCCTATCTTTCTCCTCTCTGCTTCAGGACCAGCTTTCCGCTTTCCCCCTAAGATCAGAGGCCTCTTTGTACTGTCCCCATGGATCGAGCCTATATTGGGGACACTTTTTTAGAGCAGGGAAATTTGTTTTTAGTACAGTTGATACACAATGTTAGTTTCAGACGTACGTCATAGCGATTCAACAAATCTGTATGTTGTGCTTTGCTCACAGTGCGCTCTCCCTCCGTTACCAGACAGCTGTTACAATCTCATTGACTACATCCCCTGGGCTGTGTCTTTAATGCCCGTGAATGAGTCATTCCCTAACTGGAGGCCTGGGTCTCTCACTCCCTGTCACCCATTTTGCCTGTCCCTCCACCCCTCCCCTGTGGCAATCATTAGTTGGTTCTCTGTATTTATAGGTCTGATTCTGTTTTTATTTGTTTATTCATTTGTTTTGCTTCTTAGATTCTATATGTGGGTGAAATATGCTATTTCTCTTTCTCAGTATGACTTATTTCACTTAGTCCATCCATGTTGTTGCAAATGGCAAGGTCTCACCTTTTTGTGGCTGTATAATATTCCATTATACAGATCGATTAATCTATCTGTCTATATGTCTATCCATATCTTTATTTCATATATATTCCATATATATCTACATTCCATAGTGTAGATCTCTCTACCTTCTTTATCCATTTGTCTATTGATGGACAGTTAAGATACTTCCATATTTTGGTTATTGTAAATAATGCTGCAATAAACGTAGGGGCACAGATATCTTTCTGAATTAGTATTTTCATTTTCTTTAGGCAAATACCTAGCAGTAGAATTATTAGATCATAAGGTATTTCTATTTTTAATTTTTTTAATATTTATTTATTTTTGAGAGAGAGAGAACGTGAACAGGGAAGGGGCAGAGAGAGAGGGAGACAGAGGTTCTGAAGTGGGCCCTGCACTGATAGCAGGCAGCCTGATGTGGGGCTTGAACTCACGAACTGTGAAATCATGACCTAAGACAAAGTCTCAACTGACTGAGCCACCCAAGTGCCCCTCTATTTTTAATTTTTTGAGGAAACTCCATACTGTTTTCCACAGTGGCTGCACCAGTTTGCATTCCCACCAATGGTGCATGAAGGTTCCTTTTTTCCTACCTCCTTACCAACAGTTGTTATCTCTTACCTTTTTTTTAGCCATTCTGACAGGTGTAAGGTGATATATCACTGCGGTTGTGATTTGCATTTCCCTGATCACAGGGAAGCTCATTAGATCACATACTCTGTCCAGACCACCTTTTTCATTCTCTGCTTTTCTTCCACCCAAGACGCCACCTTGAATTGCCCCCTTGCAAATGCTGCCATCGTGGACCAACCCCCATTTAGTCCTAGCCAACCCCTAACTCTGATCCTAACCTTCAGTTCTCCACTTACGAGGAAGGCAAGTAGAAAATCCTCAATGCTCCCTTTCAACCTTACCTCCTAAATCTCACTAGTGCATCGTTATGCTCCAGCCACACACTTTTCTTCCAGTAAATCACAATCCTTCCCAATTCCAAGCTTTCTCACACTGTCATCCCAGCCAAAAACACTCCTTTTCTTCCCCTTTATTTATCAAAATCCTATTTGTCCTCCGCAGCGCAGTGTGATCCTGACCGCCACCACCAATTGTTTCCCAATCAGTCCATGTGCAGGCTGCTGATGCTGACCTCCTAGGAAATGCATCCAAAACAGGTCACTTCCTGTTAAGAAGCCCATGGTCCCTAGACCTTAAACTGAAAATAGGGTGTAGACTCTCATCTGCAGTGGCATTGCCTCTTTCTTGAGAAGCTCACAGTCTACCAAGAGAGGAGAAACACAAGTGTGCAGATGACATTGGTGTGTATACAAAAGAGGAAAGGTTTAAATTAGCCTCTGATATGGAATTGTATCAAATGTCTCTGTTCCTTGGGAAGGAGAAGAAATACTTGGTTAGAATAAGAGGAAAGAACTGACCCCCTTCTCATGAATATGGCTGCTCCTGGTATGCCTGGATCAGAAACAAAGGGGCAAGAGTTATCATGAATGCAGAGTTGTTAGAGGCCAGGAAAAAATGATGTTCAAGCCCCAAGTCCTTCCTCCCTACATCATTTCCTTCCCACTCTCTATTCCATGAGAATCTTAGCTCACTTGTTTGGAAATAGTTGTATAGGGGCGCCTGGGTGGCTCAGTTGGTTAAGCATCCGACTTCGGCTCAGGTCATGATCTCACGGTCTGTGAGTTTGAGCCCCGTGTCGGGCTCTGTGCTGACGGCTCAGAGCCTGGAGCCTGCTTCTTCAGATTCTTTATCTCCCTCTCTCTCTGCCTTTCCCCTGATCATACTCTGTCTCTAAGTCTTCAAAAATAAATACACGTTAAAAAAATTAAAAAAAAAAAAACGGAAATAGTTGTATAAATAGTTGATGTAGGTCACCTGTCACTCCCTGGTCCTCCGCCCTCCTGATCAGTTGCTGCTGAACAAAGGGAGGTGATCTTAGCCAGAGCTATGAGCCTTCCTACACTTCCTACCCTGCTGCACACACACCCAGCAGTCAGCCATTTTAAAATGAAGGTTGTGGTAAAACACACTATTCCAACAATTCAAAGTCACTATTAATTGTAACATTATAGAAACAATGATTAGATTCATCATGCTGTACAATAATTTTATTTAAGTCCCTGCCAAAGGCAAGAATATCAGTGAATTTTCAAAAATAATTCCTCTTCCACTCACTCCCCTCCAGCCCCATCACCCTCCTTGTGGTTCCTCAAACTCTCCAGACACTGTCAGATCTCAGAACAATTGACATGTTCTCCTTACCTAAACAGAGCTGGCTTGCACAAGTCCTGTGTTGAATATTCTCTCTCTCTCTGTCTCCACTGCCCATTACTCAGCCTCAGGAGCCTGACCCTTACAGACAACATTACTCATACTCCCTTGCCTTTTGGTTTCTAGTTGGGTTGACCAAAGGGAAGCCCTGGCAAGAATTAGAGTTGGGGAGAAAAAAGGTTGGGGTATTATTCCCTCAGCTCCCTCCCTATCAGACACAATTTGGCAATGGCTACGGGATGCCCCATTCAAGGCCAGAGCTCATGCAAGAAAGGAGAGAGCAGGTTGAGCATAAGCTTTGGTAATCTTCTTATTCAGAGATACTCAGAGATGAATCCAAGGGTAGCCAGTTGTCCCCTAGTTTTTAGCCATAATTTTGTATGGAAGAGTCTCTTTAAGAACCCTCCAGTCCTGTGAACACAAAAGGTTACAAACCAATAATTCAAGTTGGATAAAAATTTTTTAAAATGGATTACAAAATTACAAAGGAACTTTGAAAGAAGTAATCTCTTTTTCCTATTTGTCCCTGAGTTCATCATTGTGCTCATCCAAGACCAAATAAGGGACACCAAACACTCAAGTAGGTACTCACTTATTCATTCATTCACTCATTCATGTATTTGGCTGATATTTATTGAATGTCTTTCATGTGCCACACACTATGATAGTCATTAGCAATATATTGGTGAATAAAGCAGACATACACTCTGCCTTCCTGGAACTTCCAAACTTGTTGGGGATCACAGAAATTTTTATCTTTTTTAAAATATTAAATGATAAATGGTGAAAATGACATAATAGCAAACACCTGCTAGGTTCGTCTGCCTGGCATCCATTTTCCCTTTTGATAACTACACCTCTTCCCCCATTCGTAGTCCCTGACATCTGGGGAGCTCCCACTCTAGGAGTGGGGTGGGAACCCAGGTTTGGCCAATAAGGATATGGCTTTACTTCACCTCAGTGTTTTGTTCTGTTCCAGGTGTGAACATCACCCAAGCCAGGCTCTTTCAGAGCCAAGAGTGTCAGGTGTGGGTGCTATAATATTGGGAATGGTAGCTCTGTTTCCTCTAGGATTGCTGAACTGGGGGGATGTAAATGTGAAGCTATCATGGGACCACCGATCTGGAAGAACCTTCAAGGAAAGAATCAAAGTGAAAGAAAGTAGAGCTAGAATTAGAAAGAGGACAGATTCCAATGGTTGGATTTAATATCCTAAATCCAATCATCTCTGAACTGCCAAGTTACATGAGTCAATTCCCTTTCCTGAGTAGTTTAGGTTGAGTTGGGTTCTATCACTGTGACCAATACTGTTCAGAGGGCAGCATGCAGGGAGCTAGGAAAGGAGAACAGGTAGGGGACTACATTATATTAGGTAGCAAGTGGAGATCTCTGCTGACTTAAGAATTTGGAGAAAGGCAGATGAAGGCCCCTAACACTGATTAAGTACCACATAAAAATTCTATTGTGTCTAAAAGCAATTACGGTTAAGATAAAATTTATTTTTGTTTTGTCTTCTAATTTGGGATCTATTCCCTGTCCCTGCAAAACTGCTATAACTTGGGTTAATCATTCCTTCTCTACTGTCATGTTTTCAAGTCACCAAAAAGGAGCACTCAACCAGAGTCATAAAGTTTATCTGAGTGACCAGCCAAATGGACATGAAGTTGTCTCCATGTCTGAGTGCTTACTGCTTTTTTTTTTTAGTTTATTTATTTATTTTGAGAGAGTGGGGTGGGGAAGAGCAGAGAGTGATGGAGAGAGGGAATTCCAAACAGGCTCTGCACTGTCAGCACAGACCACCACGCAGGGCTCAGTCTCACAAACTGTGAGATCATGACCCGAGCAGAGATCAGGAGTCAGTCGCTTAACTCAGGCGCCCCTAGAGTGCTTACTTCTAATTTAAGAATTCCCCAAGGACTTGGCACTCAGCAAGTGGGTATTTTTTTTAAAACCGCAGGGAAGGACAAATAAAAATAAGAATGCCTGGATTCACCCATACTCAGCTGCTGGCAAATACACCACAACAGTTCACCACTTGGGCAGTTTTTTAAAGCTGCTGACATCTGGATAAGAGTTATTATAACAGACAAGAAGCATATGGTTGTTTGATTTGTATCTACCCCAGATTTCTTCTGGATCAAAGATAGATGGATGGGTCTCTCCTGTGTGTGCATAGTATCTTTATACACACACACACACACACACACACACACACACACACGCACACAATCACAATTACAAAATGACATTTTACTTCTCAAACTTGAGATTGTATGCCTGGAAGCAAGGAAACCCTTGTTTTAGATTCCTTCCCTAGAGACTCTTTGTCATGAGTAAGAAGGCAACTAAAATCCACATAAAGTCAAAAAGCCAGCTCAGGGCCAGCTCAGGGAGGGAGACATTGCTCTGGATGGTTTAGCACCTGCACGCTGAAAGCAGGTGTCCTGTTCCCTTCTTGATAACCTAGAGGGTGGCATATGGGTAGTGCTGGGGTCTTTCCAGCCCAAGGATACATGCTCTGGTCAGCGACAATGCCTCCTTTTTCTTCTCATAAAGAAAGCCAAGAAGTTGAATTCAGTCACGGGGCCAGGTGCTCCAGGCCCAAGTTCAATATCTATTGGGAATAAATATATCGCACAGTCCCAGGGATTATTCCCAAGGTGACACTAGGATTCCCACATGGCTCTCCTCCCTGACAGGCACCAGTGTCCCCAGAGCACATCAGAGACGCCTGACAGTAAATAGATTGATCTTCTCTGAGGAGAGCAAACAAAGACTGCTTTAAGCCAAAACTTCCTCTCTTCTAGCCAATCCATTGTCATTTATAGTACATTGATCCACACATTTCCAAAGCAGGATCACTCACCCAGGGAAATGCAGATACCTCATGGACACAAGTGGTTATAAGAATCTAGCCAATGTCAAAGGCTCACCGCCCCTTGAGTCTACTGCTGAACTACTTTGCTTACAGCAACTCCAAAGACATCTGCTTTTACATTCCTCACACAAGCTCCTAATAAGACAGACCTGGGACCACGTCCCATTCCAGCACTTACTGACAGAGGTGGGCAAGTTAACTAATACAACTGAGTCTCAGAGTCTTCCTATGGAGAATGGAGCTCAAAATACCTGCCTCGTGGACAGGTATGTGGGTTAAATGACGAATGCAGGTAAGTATCTAACAGAAATGGCTATATAGTAAAGTTTCAATAAAGGTGAGCCTCCTGCTTTTACCTCCCTCATCACTATAGAAACTGACAGGTTTACCCCAATCTGAGACAGCCACAGCCATGTAACTTGTCTGTATGTCTAGCACTGAGATCTTATTGGAGTGGCTGGGGGTCATCTTGTTGTTTCACATAATTTTGGTTAATAGCACCCCAAAAAGCCTTTGAAGTAATAAGAGAAATTAGCTGGGATAAAAAATAACAATATTGGAAGTACCAGTTGACCCTTCCTTCAAACTGAGCCCAGCAGGATGGTTCCGGCAAAGAAGGCTGGTGAAAATAAGGACCATTCTGCCAACAACGAGGTGGTGACTGAGAATACATTGTAAATATTCACAAGGGCATCCATGGAGCGGACTTCAAGAAACATGCCCTCGGGCACCCAAAGAGACCAAAGGCACCCAAATTTGCCATGCAGGAGAAGGGAGCTCCAGATGTGTGCCTTGACACAAAGTTTAACAGAGCTGTCTGGGCCAGAGAGTAAGAAATGCCCCATACCATAGCTCTGCACGGTTCTCTAGCAAAGGTAATGAGGATGAAGAGTCATCAAACAAACTTTACACATTAGTTACCTATGTACCAGTCACCGATTTCAAAAATCAATGTGGAAGATAACTAACCCTGATTGTCACATAAAGTTACGAAACTGCCAGAGGGAAGGGGATGGGGACAGGCAAAATGGGTGAAGAGGAGTGGGACACACAGGCTTCCAGGCATGGAATAAATAAATCACAAGGATAGAAGTCACAGGGAATATAGTCAGTGATATTGTAACTGCATTGTATGATAGCGGATGGTAGCGACACTTATGGTGAGCGTACCATAATGCATAGAGTTGTCCAATGACTGTGTCGTACACCTGAAACTAACTTAACATCGTGTGTCAAGTGTACTTCAGTTTAAAATAAATAAATAAATAAATAAATAACAAGGCTAAATTCAACTTAAAACAAACAAACAAACAAACAAACAAACAAATAACAAGGCTAAATTTGAAACTGACAAAAAAAATTAGCCCTAGGGGGCGCCTGGATGGCTCAGTCGGTTAAGTGTCTGACTTTGGCTTAGGTCATGATCTCACGGTTCAAGAGTTCAAGCCCCACATTGGAGTCTGTGCCGACAGCTCAGAGCCTGGAGCCCATTTCGGATTCTGTGTCTCCCTCTCTCTCTGCCCCTTCGCCGCTCACTCTCTGTCTCTCTCTCTCCTTCAAAAATAAATAAACATTAAAAAATTTTTTATCAAAAAAAATTAGCTTAGAGGTACAAAACTAGTTGCTCTCTATGTAACCAGGTGTATATTTATTGGCCAAACTCCTTGATAGGGAGAGATTTAGAAATTGTTCTGGCTTCAGACAGCTTCACATAAGCTCCTAGTCCTGATGAGGTTCCGCGTGTGGTAATGCAGATTGGCCCCTGCTGAAGTAGGAGCCAAAATCCAGTCTAGGCTCCACTTTCCAAGCCAAGAACACCTGCTCCAGATTCTGTCTCCCAGAAGAAGGGGCGGCTTTTTTCCTACGTCATACAAAGGTACTGTATAGACCAGCAGCAACCCTGGTCTGGGTTGCAGTCCTGCTCTCTCGTCATGGGCATTCCTTGGCCCTTGGGTCCACTTTCTGATTTCATGTGGGTCCACACCAATTCCCTTCCGGAGTCCTGGGGGTTCTTAGGCACCACTCCGTTTACACTTGAAGCTGATGTTTTCCAGTAAAAGAGCCTGTCACCATTAACACACACACACAAATTCCCTCTGCTCCTCCATCTCTTTGTTGTGGTATATCCACTCTACCTCAGGGCCTTCACACACACTGTTCCCTCAGCCTAGAACAAGCTGTCCTCTTGTGGTGGAGTCCATCTTATATTTTGAGTATTAGCCGAAGCATCAACTTTTAGAGGGGCCTTCCCAGTCACCCTAATTCCAATGGGGCTCATCCTCTTCCACACTTTCTGTCACTTTAGCCACTTGTAGTAAGTGCCATATGACACACAAAAAATAATTTGTAATCATATACTCATTGTTTATTTTCTACCTTATGCTTTAAACTCTAAACTCTCTGAGAAAAGCAGCCATATCTGTTTAATTCACCAATTAACACTGTGTTTCTAGCACATTCCCTTGCACAGCCTTCACCTTTCTATTTATGGAAAAATGAATGAATGAATGAATGAATGTTGGAATTACTCTTCCTCAAGAAATCTTCCCTGGGCTGCACTGTACCCACTTCTAAGGCAGTTCATTCTCCTTGGACATATGAGACTTAACTCCACAAAAAGACAATCAAACTCCAGAGTAGCTTCCCCACTATGTCAGTCAGGTCCGGTTGGGAAAAAGAAGTCTTCTAAGTTGTATGGAGATAAGAGTTTTTTTTTAAATTAGACTCTATGCAAACATGGGAGGAGCTGGGAAAATGAGGGTTTGGAAGGGGGAGTCAGAAAAAGCAGAGAAATAGTTACTCACCAGTCACCTAAGGTGCATCTGCATCAGGTGGACAGGTTGGAGCAAACAGGATGTTTGAAAGGCCAAGCTCACCTAGCCACTGAAAAGGACCTGGAAGGGGGAATTCATGGAAAATCTTTGGAGCTGTTGCCTTTGTGGCTCAATGCCAGGCACCTGGTGGTGGGCCTGGGTCCGCTCATGGTCAGAGAGACCCACAATCAGTAAGATGAGCTAGATATAGAGTGAGAAGATGGCCAAGTCAGGATCCACGAGGCCTTGGGGTGTCCATCTGTCACCATGGAAAACCACAACCACCCTCCAAGACGAATGCTCTTCAAGGCCACCTTTCAAATCCACACAAAATCCTCTTGAGCCAGAACCCCACAGAGAAGGGGATTCAGGAAACATGACTCCAGCTTTGGCCAGCCCAACATGACACTAGTCAGCAAACCCAGCTGGCCCTGTCAAAGCCACTACTTCTCTGACCACGTCTCTGAGGGGACAGCTGACCTGGATGGCCCAGGCCTGGCCACAAAATGACCAACAAACATGCTTTTCTGCCTCTTATGACTGACTTCCAGAGCCTCTGTGACCACCATGATTTCCCTTGAGTCTGCAGGTAACCCAGTCTGCCGGAGCCCCGCTAAGAGTAGGAGGTATTTAGCTCATTCCTGTGGTTTGGAGAAGCAGCAATGTCTTCTGGGTAGAGTGCCTCAGAAAAGACTGAAGTAAAGGAATATACTATCATGGGGAGACATGATCTTTTCCTATTTCCTCATCAGAACTGCCCCTTAGCTGCACCAGGTAAGAAAGGATTAAATCCACACTTCTGCAAATAAAAGGTTTTCCTGGTTTGTTCGAACATCCTCTGTTCCTTCTAAAGTCTAACTGACCTTCCCAACTCCACCCTCACAAGGCAGGTCAGGTTTTCACTCACAGGAAAAACCAGATAAACCAAACCTTAGCATCTGTCTGGTGCTTTTCCTTGCTCATCTGCACATCACTCCTGAGCCCTAGGACAGAAGGAATTTTGCTACCTATTCATCAGCTCTGCCCTTCAGCTATTGGGCGCAGGCTCTGCTCTTTCCGCCTGGCCTCCCAGAGGGCACGTGACAGCACCCCTGATGCTCGGGAACAAACGAGAGCTTCCAAGGCAGCAAAGCACCCTGCCTCCTCTTTCATTTCCAGGGCAGCTGCCATGACCCCACTGGTCTTCTCCAGAGATGATGGGCTGTCTGGCTCAGTCCGTCATCCCACCACTCCGGAATGTAAATCACAGGAGGTCTCCTGCCTGAGAAAAACAATTAACAAGAAATACCAGGATTACCGTCTGCCACATTCACAAATCCCTCCAGCTCACATTTGTCTCTCCCGACAATTTATGCCTTCACAGTGTCAAGCTGTTCAAATACCCTGTGTTTTCCCTAAACGGACTGACTCGTGGTTCTTGGCACTGTTGGTACCATTTGCTGTAAAAGCCAGAGCTATCAGCGCAATGCCCCAACAGAGGTGCTTGTGCGTGGAGAGGGTCGGCATGTTTATTTTCCTTTGTCCCACCAAAGTGAAGGCTCGTGTTCTCTTTCCAGTGAAAGGGAACCATGAGTTTTCAAATCTTTTGTTTTTTACCACATGTTTTGTACAGACTGTACCTCCTTTCTGAGCTACCCCACATGATTGACTCTCCATGCTCTAAGTCATGAAGATAAGAAACCATCATCACAATGGGTGTGTAACAATAACCCAGTGTCTCCCAACCAGTGTGATTTGGCTCCCTAGGGGACATTTGGCAATGTCTGGAGAAATCATTGACTGTTACAACTACAAAGTTGGGAGCCAGAGTTCCTTCCGTTGGCTTCTAGTGGGTGCAGGGGCCAGAGATGCTCCTAAATGTCCCACAATGCACAGGACACCTCCCTCCACCTACAACACAGAATTGCCTTCCGCAACATGTCCTTAGTGTTGGAATTGAGAAACATCACCAACAAGCCAGTATGGGTTGGCTTCTCTCACATTCTGCTTTATGTATTAGAGAGGCCTTGCCTCGAAGCAAGATGGCATTTGGAGGGGAATGGGAGAGAAGAACCCAAGTTAGATGGCTCACTGCTTCCTGATTTCTCTTACACCTCCAAAAAACTTTGATCTGAGAGCATGATTGGGCAGAAAGAACTTTTTACCAAAAACAAACTATGCACATTGGGCCATTCATCCCCTGGGGGCTCGGGTTCCTTATCTGCACAATGTGGCCATGAGACTGCCCTGCCTGGCTCGCCAGTTATTGCAATACTCACGAGAGGGGGTATATTAAAAAGTTTGCTGAAGCTCCAGGTATTTCAGGCATTTTAAGTGGTAGTTAGGAGAATGCATTGTGGTAATGATGAAGTGAAAGGGAGCATTGTTAGCAGCTCGTACAAGAACTCCTGTTGAAAAGAATTCTCTCTTCTCCCTCTTCCTCTTGGTCCTTTGAAACACATGTGCACTAGTGCGCATGCGCACACACACACACACACACATAATTGATGAGTACATTTAAAGCAGAAGAATCATAAAGCTTTCAGAGGAGAACTATGAAACTGTTCTGCGGAGGACCAAGAGTGAGATGTGTCGTTCCTCACCGGGCAGACTCGGCTGCACCTAGATGAGGTGAGAACTCCATGGAGTGAGATGGATATCCTAACACGGTGACGCCAATTTTTCCATTTGAGTTTGTTTGGGGTGATGTAATGTGAATTCACCTACTAGCCTGTCCTTAGATTCACGTAAATACTTTGAGAAAGTGTGTGTGTGTGTGAGTGTGTGTGTGTGTGTGTGTGTGTGAAAATCAAGTGCTGAGTTTCACAGCTGAATCAACACAATGTGGAGCAGAGGCAAAGTACATAAACATAGGAAAATCCAAGAGCATGTAAGTCATTCGTACACACACACACACACACACACACACACATACTCACCATCATAGAATCTTCACAAATATCACAGGAATTTAAGGAGGAAGATGTTTGAATTGAGGATTCCCAGATGATGGTAGGGTCAGGAAAGCACTGTGCCCAACTCTAAGTGTATTGCTGGCATTAGAGTAGGATTTTGTGCCTTTTTAAAGTTATTCTGCATTCCTAGCTAGGCCACAGCACACATCTCTGGTTCACCAACTCCCTACCACTAGGTGCTCTGGATAGGTCACTGCAGAGATGCCGGTTACAAAAATCTTTCAAAGCATATTGAACCAAAACCCACATGGGTTTTGTCAGTGCAGAGAGCCTCTCCCTCCCTGAAGAAGAAATGAAAGAATTCTTGAAACTCAAGTTTGCTTCCTGTCTCCAACTAGCCTTGGATGGACTCGATGATGTCCGTGATTTTGTCTAAGGAGCCATCGTTGGTGTTAATTGGCTGGCAGCCAAGATGGTCTTTAAGGAAAAAAAAAACAGGTTTTAAAAGATCAACATTCATTAGTTTGGTTCTACATTAAGTGAAGCACATGTGGTGAAGGGAATAATTAGTGAAGTTAATTGCAGCTTCTCAGAGAACCAAGGGGAATCCACTGAAATGTCCTGACATTCGTGCAGAGCAATATGTTCAGTGCTCCCGCAACTAATTGCAATTAGCGAGTGAGAGAACATACGTACGGTCTCTATGTGTAATTAATCACACGCCTTTATCACAGTAGACACAGGCTGCTGAGTGACAGAAGACACCTGCCTTGCGCTGTGTCTCTGCACTCCTGGGGTGACTCCTGCTGTATTTCTTACCTTCCTTGCACCTGTTTTTTGCCTCTTGTATATCCACGTCCTGCCTTCGTGGGGCAGGGTTTCTCAGCTAAGTCCCCACTAAAATACATATTTATAATCTTCCTGGCATAAAGGAGGTGCTCAGTAACTATTTGATTCATGAATGAGCAAATGAATGAAAAGGTGGAAGAGCCTTTCTTCCAACTGTGTAGATTACAGTGGCCACTAACCCTTTGAGAGCCACAGAGGGGCTGCCATTGAGAATACAGCGTGCAGACAAGGAGATTTCAAATGAAGGGGCCAGGATGAGGCTGCTTGTCTAAAGGGGGTAGCTCCCAGGATGCTTGGGTTAAGTGAACAAGATGTCCTTGAAGAGGGCCCCCTCCTGTGTTTTCTGGCACCAACTCCTCAAGCATGACCTTGAATAGTCAAATGCTCGCTTTCCTGTGTCTACCATGTTTGCCCCCAAATTATCACTACACCTCCCCACCACCAAGAGAAGTGTGATCCACTCATATGTAAAATATAGATAATTGCTTCTTTGTTGATTTTGTAAATCTTAGATTAGTAAAGAAGGCATGCACTGGAAAAAGATTGCATCTTGACTCTGATACCTAAAGACTTGAGAAGTTATTTTAGTTTTGGGGTGTATAAAATCATAGATATGGAAGAGGTGAGCTTGGAACCCACATTTGTCCGACTCTTATAACTTCAGGAACCCCATGTGACCAACAAAATCGTCTAATTTTCTGTCAGTCAAGTGACACTTTTATTATTTTGAGCTACCCTAGAACCTCAAAAAAGCTGTGACTACTTAATTTGTTGCAACAGAAGCTATATAATAAAAATTTTATAATTTTATAAAAAATATAATAAAGCCCCACATTCAGTGGCTTGGAGTACTTAGAAGTTCATTGCTTTCTCATTTGCCAGTCCAGGGCAAGTAGCCAGTGACACTCCATGGGGTTATCTGGAAAAGCAGACAAGCAGGGAGGTTCTGTTATCCTCAACAAGGCCTTCCAAGGTTGCTTGGCATTGCTTTTCCAGACAGCAGGGAGGAAAGAGTGGAAATTCATAGCAAGGGATTTCCTTTAAGCAAGGGACACAGAAGTTGCACCCATCGTTTTTGCTCAAGATTCCAGTAGGGAGAACTCAGTGACACCAAGTTGCAAGTGAGACTGGGACATGCCATCTTTCTCCAAGTAAACTTTCTTCTGTCCAGGAAGAAGGGAGGATAAAGTAGGGTGGGGAACAGAAACTAAAAAAAGAGAGGTCTTAAGATGTTTCATAAAAGTAGTTCTATCTCCATCATTTCTGTTACACAGAGACACATATCACATGGTACATAGTTAGCATTACACCAGTGTATCATGAGCTCTTTGAGGCAAGGATGGATGGACATAGTGCCTAGCACACAGAAAATGCCCAAGGAAATGTCTGGGCATGAACGATTAAATGAGTTAATAAATTATTCAAATACCACCTAGATCCCTCCAGCGTTGTTTGGAGGCCATATTTCTAAACATCGATGACCCTTTTTCCCTTGCTAGGCTTCAGTTGCCTCTGAATAAACAAGGCCTGGAATCCAATAATCTGGCAATCCCTTAAAGATCCATTCAGTCTGGAGGTTTTCTGGACTCTGCCTACTCTCCATTCAACTGGTCCCTGCACCCTGGTGTCACTAAAGTCTCACTCTCTTCTCAGCTCTATTGACACTTGACTTTACCTAGAAAATCCTGTGATAACAGAAATCCTGGGAACACTTTAATTATTAGCATCAAAAGAAAATCAATTCAAAGCAAAACACAAAAAGGCCTGACATCAAACACAAGAGGAAAAAAAGTGAAAAGGACATTTATTGGGTACCTATCGCACTGAGTGTGATAAACATCAGAATAAATCCTGAGTGCCCAGAATAATCACACCATCCTGAGGAGGCAGTTATTATTGCCTCCAACTTGCAGATGAGAAAACGAAGGCTCAGAAAGGCTGGTAACTTTCCCATTGTCACCAATTAGTAAGAGACACAGCAGAATTCAGATCCAGAATTATCCAAATGAACCAGCTCGTTTTTCCCACTGAACAAAACCACTCACTGAAAAGCCAGCAAACCCGGAACTCATTTCTGAGTTGACCTAAGTAACAATGACTCATCACATTCTCTTAAGGCTAAAGACAAAAAAAAAAAAAAAAAAAAAAAAAGCCCCTGCAAAAATGGCCCAAGCAGAGTGTAATTAGAGACCTTTGCTTCAGTCCTGCAGAGGGGATTTTATTAAAAGGATGAAGATACCGCATAAACCCTCCTCTAAGTCATCAGAGCCTTTAGACCAGGGGACTTTGGGAGCACATCACAGTGCAGAGTACAAACAAGACAAGATGTTCTCTAGTAATCAACCCAAGAGTGACAGGTGGCATCTTCCCAGCTGGGGGGACACCCTTCAGGAAGCAGACAGTCTGATTATTTTAAAAGAAAGCCAGCCAGGCTAAGTAACAAATCTTGTTCCTTTCTTACTTAGTAGTTAAGTAAGGAAGTAGTTAAGGAAGTAGTTAGGAAACTACTATGTTTTCAGAAATTCTCACGGCACAGGATAGCTGACGAGAATGAGAAGGCATGAAACAAAATAGCATCTCCCTGGGTAATTAGAAATAACTCCTAATGCCAACATTTGCATATTATCCTCAAATGTAGGTGTAATGGCACCGAAAATAAGGAAGAGGGAAACAAGATGTGGAGCCAAGTCTACTGGTTGTGGGGCTTAGGGCTGATGAACCAACGCCTCGCTGGTCTGTCAAGCCATCCTCTGCCATCTAAGGCTGGATTAGGGATGACATATATCTTCACTCCTACCCTCTGAGACATAATTTATGAATTTTTATCAAACTTTAGAATCAACATATTAATTCCTCATCCACTAACAATCAATCTGCCTCTACCAAAAACAAAACAAAACAAAAACAAAAAAAACTCCTAGAGTTATCACCTTTTGCCTAAATCAACTTCTTCATAAGGTAGCTCTGATTAAGGGGAGCCAGAGAAAGTGCAAGGGGAGGGAAATCTATCCTCCTACAGATCGGTCAACGGTTGCAAAGCATGCTGGGAAATCGCCATAATTCCAAACCTCTAAGCAAAATCCAAAGAGATAGCCACGACAGTTTCCCCCAAGATTGTTTAGAAGATAAATGACATCAGGAGCATGTCCTAAAGCACTTGAAACTTTGAGAAACCAGAGACAATTATCACAAGGTTTACATTCTCCTAAAACCATTTCTAACCTACCCAAGACAGACTGATGATAAGCTGAGCCTCTTTTTCTTAACTAAAGGACTCCCTTGGCCAAACATTTTTCTCCTAGACATGCTAATCCCATTCACAGAGTTCTGATTTCTAAATGGCAGCTGAGTCACATTTTGCTTAAATCTTTCTAATCAATTTAGCTGTCAGGAAGCCAACACATTTTAGAGAGACCATACGGCAACAGCATTTGAAAAAAGATATATATTAAAATTTATCGATAATGTCCCTTTAACTTAATGACCAAATCTGTGCTAATCCCCAACCGTCTTACTTTGTACTTTAAGTATGATCCTTAAATTAGCATCATTAGCGTCACTGAGTGCTTGTTAGAAATGCAGAATCTCAGGTCTACCAGAGGCCAGCTGAATTAGAATCTGGATTTTACAAGATCCTCAGGGGATTCTGATGCACATTAAGTCTGAGAAGCACCCAACTAGAACAGAAACCATTTTGTCTCAAATATCTAATTGTTCCGTTTCCAAAGCTTACTAGTTCTTATGTATCACAGTGTGCTAACTGGTTTGTTACCCAGCCACAGACACTAAATGTGCAAATTTGAAAGAAAAACTACAGTAGGCAATTAGTATTAGTAACAAGAGAAAAAGAACAAGCAGATAAGAAGAAAAAGTGATGAACACACAAAGAGGCATACACACACACACAAGTTCATTATCAGACAGTATTATCACCGAGTTCCTTACTAGCATCCTGATTTGGGTAAAGTGCCCACACACCATCGTCAAAACAAATATTGATAAGCTCTTGCTGATTAAATCATGTTTGCCTATGGTCAGCTTCATTTTTAAGAAGTTAAGAAAGTTAGGGGCGCCTGGGTGGCTCCGTTGGTTGGGCATCCAACTTCACCTCAGGTCATGATCTCTTCCAGAGTTCGAGCCCCACGTCGGGCTCTGTGCTGACAACTCGGAGCCTGAAGCCTGCTTTGGATTCTGTGTCTCCCTCTTTCTCTAGCCCTCCCCTACTCATGCTCTCTCTCTCTCTCTCTCTCTCTCTCTCTCAAAAATGAATAAATATTTAAAAAAAGACGCTAAGAAAGTTATTCTCAAATTCATAAAGAATGCCATTAACCATTAACTAGAACACAAATCATTTGATACATGTTAAATGTGGGCTAAACAAATTTTCTAGAAATCTAAAGTTGGCCACTTTATTTTGGAATAACTGGTACCTTACAATACACACACACACACACACACACCAATGAGTAAGCAAAATTTTTATTTTAATGACCTGAAAAGTTTTAAATGATGTAAGTAGAAATAAAGAAGAAAACTAGGGGGAAGAAAACTAATAGAAGAGATTTAAAAAATAAAAAGACTATAATCAGCTTTTGTTACTACATGCCGATCTAAATTTATGAAAGAATATGATAATATTTCTTTTTTCAAAATGTTTATTTATGTATTTTTAGAGAGAGAGAGTATGTGCACAAGCAGGGGAGGGGCAGAGAGAGAGGGAGGGAGAGAATCCCCAGCAGGCTCCGCACTGTCAGCACAGAGCCCAGTGCCAGGCTAGATCGCATGAACCATGAGATCATGACCTGAGCCCAAAATCAAAAGAGTTGGTTGCTTAACCAGCTGAGTCACCCAAGTGCCCAATAATCATATTTATTAAATAGCTACACACTACAGACCCTCATTGGATATTTCTCTGTGTTCTATGGCTTCTCATTTGAGGATCAGGAGGGCTCAAATACTAGCAGACACCAGTCATTGTGAATCCACAAGTCTTCACAAAGAGTTTCAAGGCCTCAGTTCTATGTGACTTTGGTGCAATCTCTGCCCGGGCCCAAATCTCAGAGATGGTATGCACACACACACGTGGGTCTGGGATTATATGACTCTGCCATCTTTTTTTATATTGAATTGTAATCGATATACCATATCCTATTAGTTTCAGGTGTACATCTTAGTAATTCAGTATTTTTATACATTACGATGTGATCTTCATAAGTCTAGTTACCATTCGTCACCATACAAAGTTAGTACGATGCTACTGATTATGTTCCTCATGCTGTTCATTCATCTCTATGACTCATTTTATGACTGAAAGTTTCTACCTTTTAATACCCTTCAACTCTCTTTAAATCACACATTGATGGTACGTTTTACACTCCAGTGTTGAAGAGCAACTCAGTAAATATATGCTCTCGAAAGCTTCTCTTCAAGTAAGTACTTAGTCTTTCTTTCTCCTCATAGAAAACAAAAGTCAAAGTAGTAAGAAACAAAAACGTAATTTTCAATTAAGCCAAAAGACACTGGAAGTCCAAACAATAGAATGTGAAGATTAAAAACTGGTGAAGGATAGATCAGCCAGAGTCCCAACAGAAATCAGATAGATTACACAAACAGCGCCACTGAGTGTTTTTTAAGGAGTAATTTACAAAGGCGTCTACCTGGTTAAGGGAAGACATCAAACACAAAATCAACTCAAAATGGGCCATAGAGAAAAGCTAAAACTATGGAAGAAAATCTACTATAAGAAAACACAAGACAAAATCTTCGTGACTTTGAGTTCAGCAAATTTCTTAGACAAAATGGACAAGCAATAAAAGAAAAACTGACAAACTGAACTTAATAAGAAAATTTCTTCAAAATGCAGATTTTGTAATCCACTCCCAGAAATTCTGACTTAATAGCTCTATGGTGATGTCCAGAAATCCTTATTTAGCAAGAACTTTGGGTAGTTCTGATGTAGGTGGGCCCCAGAGCATGCTTCCTATCCCTAGTCTGGTGTTTCTCAAAGGGGGACAAGCCAATCTGCCCCCTGCCCCCTGCCGAGAAGCTGATGACCTCACAGGCACTTCCAGTCGGATGACTTTCGACACCATTTGCTTTACATTTCTGAACCTCAGTTTAGGTTCAGAATAAAAATAATAAAACTTAACTCAAAGAGTTTGAGAAGTATTAAATAAAATCGAATATATGAGAGTGCTTTGTACAGCGTCTGGCCCACAACGGATGCTCAGAGGACTGTTTCCAGCGCATCTCTTTTCCCTGATTGGGTAGGCATACCTTATCCTATACATTACACTACTCTATCATTTTTGCAATCCTTGTGTGACTATATTTTTAATCCACATGTTTATGACCTGTGTCCCTGAGTTGCCACCTCCTTCAAGGCACAAATACAGTTTGTATGTGGCCTCCGTATGAGAGAATGTATAGTATGGTCACTTATATTAACTCATTGATTATAAAACGCTAATGTAAACTGCCCATCCACCCATCTGCCCCAGGAGACTGCTTGACCTTCCATCACCAGTTAGTTCCTCAAGTTAAGCCAAAGTTGCAAATGGGAAAATACGCATGGGTGGAAAGGAGTGGGTGGTCATTCCCAATCTTCTCTACCTAATGAAGGAGTCTTGCGTCTTTTGCTGAGTTCTTCCTCACAAAGCTAGAGATCCAGATCAGGGAAACCTTGAGGAGGCAGGAAGGAACAAGAGATGAGGCTCATAGATTTAAGAAAGGGAAGAAGTCAAAGCTTAGATCCAGTGAAAGGAAGATTAAGACATAAGGGGGAGTTGGGTACCTGAGAGTCAATTTGAGAGACAGGGAAATGAGGTCCCTGTCATCAGCCCAGGACAACACGGAGTCCTGGGAAGAGATGGGGGTTAATAGTAGGTGGTGGGTTTGGTAGGAAGGGGAGGGAGAGGCTCTAGAGAGCCCATTATGCTGCAGAGACACCCTTTAATATGCCCATTCCCCTAACAGCCACTCGGGTGGCTCTGGCTCCTCCCAGACTCGGAGCAGCAGCTCCATGTGGGTATTCTCATGGCGCCTCCTCCTGCCAAGGCAAAAGAGGGCATCTGCATGGAAATTTGGAAGCTTCCATCCTAGCGCCACATGAGAGGAGTCATCCATTGGGACATCTAGGGCCCTTGGCAGTCAGTGCTAAGATCAGCATGAGCCTTTCTTCATGTTCTCTGAGTTCAGAAACCAGGGTATGGAAAAACTCACAGGCTGTGTTCTAGCCAAAGAAAAGTGAATCGCGGTATTTTCCAGAAAACTCAGCCAGGACCTTCAGGCCTATGGGTACCAGCTGGGTCACATAAGTGGCATTCCCCCACCCCACAGCCTCACCATATGCTCACAACCTCAGTGAAGAATGGCATTGAGCAGAAAGGATGAGGTCTTTGTTGAGGCTTTTGCAGGAGCCAGATTTCTGTGAGGAGGAAATGCATACCCTTCTACATCTGAAAGTCAACCTCTCTAGAGGCTTCTCTGCTCAACGCCAGCCCATAAATTCATGGCTCTTTTGACCCCTGCCAATGGCCATAACTCTGTCCACATGAAGGCCGAAGGTCAGGGCAGCTCATCACAGAGGAGGTCCGTGGGGCATTGCAGAAGAGTTCGCTGCTGGTCATGCCACATAATCCAATTCTCAATTCCTTATTATATTTGCATGTATAAGATATTTTAGTTTAATATTAATACTCTGCGAAGGATACCTGCTTGCTGCTAAGGGTACAAAGCTAAATAAGCAAAGTCTCTGCTCATATTCCAACTACAGATTTTTAGGGAGGTTAATAAATAATTTACTGACCAAGTGCTAGACATCTCATTATGTTATAGTTCTAAATCTTTCATACGTATAAATATATACACATATATATAAATATATGTACCTATATGCTGACTCAAATTGCTTTTTTATATGTATGAAGGTTTATATCATTTCTACATATAAACATATTTTATATTTACATATATCTTATAAATAACAGATGCATTTATGTATGCATCTTCATATGTATAAAACATATATTTATGTTTTGGAAATGACAATGGCATTTTTCCTAATAATTAAAGTAACAAAGGAGTAATTAAGGGTACAGGATTTAAACTCTAGTTGCCTTTGACCTTGGGCAAGTTACTTATTTGTTCAAAGAAAGAGTCATGCAATTTCCAAAAGGCAAAGGGAAGGAAATGAGAAGAAACCCATCATGCCAAATTAAAATAGTTGTTATTTTGCTAAATACAATTTGTGAATCTTTTCTATACAATTCACTTCCCTACACACACTCATGCACTCTGCTTTTACAAGATGACATATTCTACTTAGTGTTCATATCTGACTTTTTCTCCCCAACATGGAGTAGACGTCTTTATGAGTCAGTACACAGAGAACCCTACTGTCTTTTTAATGGCTTCACAGTGGTTCACAGTCTGTAAATCATGATATTGTCTCTTCTCCTCTATTTCTTTTTCTAATAGAGTTGGCGCATCTGAAAAACACACTACCAAATAACGGTTGTGGCAATGACTGAAATACCCTACCTCCCTTATGGTATTTCTGGTCATTTACATCTTTTTCCATTTGGCAGTGAAATAGTCACAAAGCCCTGACTTTAATGGGAGTTTTACCATCGAGCTGAAGCCAGCCACGGATTATAAATACTTATTTAATGCTATAAGCTTTTCCATTTTTTGATATTTTATTGAGAGTTTTTGTATATGGAATGGATATCAATTTTTATCAAATCTTTGTTCAGCATCTATCAAGATGATCGGTCATCCTTGCTGCTAATAATTTGAATTATATTGATTTCCTAATATTATATAATTGCTGTAGTCCTAAAATGAACCTTACTTACCTTGTCGTGGTGATTTTTCTCTTAACATACTGCTGGATTCTATCTGCTATGATGATTACATATGCCCAAATTCCAAATACAATAGCAAATATATATATATAGTCGACATAGATAATATATATAACTATTATATACAATATTACAGTTATACATATAAATGTAATAAAAGAAGGAGTGGACAAAAGTATTATATAAGATATATTTTCTACTTTTCTGTCCTTTTTGTACTTATATTGGAGTTAATATTGTTTTTTATAAAAATAACTGGAAATATTTTTGTTCTATCTTTATACTTACAAGGCTAGGTAGGTTTGTCCCTTGGAGGCTGAAAGTAATCGCAAGGAAAATAATCCTTTGACAAATGTCTCAATTTTCAACTCTAGATGCTATTGTACTTAAATTTTCTACCTCCCTTGGGGTGTTTCTGCTCATTTACATCTTTTCCCATTTGGGGGTGAAATACTCACAAAGCCCTGAGGCTTTTTGACTGTTTGGTGGAGTCCGAGCATTTTCCTCCACCAGCCACCTTTGTCTAGTAGTGTTTCTAGTTCTCTGCGAAAATGGCTTTTCTCACCGCTCCCATTATTTGCTAAGACCTCTGGGTTGTGGAATCATCCCCCCCTACAATATCAGACTAAAATCAGGTGACTATTGAGAAACTGAATCAAACAACAAAACTAAGCACGTGGTAAGGTGTGATCTTGAGCTATGATCTCTGTCCCCAGTCAGAGTACAGGAAGTAGACTGGGCATTGCTTGCCTCCCCTGCCTTCCCAGACCTCCAGTCCTCAGTTCTTTCAGTTCTAGCAATCTATTTTGTCTTATTGAATGGCCACCTTAGAAGGACGTATCTGTCACCTCCATTTTGCAGAGCGAAATGAACGTGAGAGATTTCACAGCCAAGCTGAGCTCACACTGGTAGTCAGTGGTGCAGATCCAGGACTTGAACCCAAGGCCGTCAGCCTCATGTCCACGGCCCTTCCACCAGTCTCACCAGCATATTTAGGGTCTGGGCTTCAGTAATTCCTGAAGCCTTACTGCACTCTGTGCCTCTCACAGAGTTGGGGACATATGACACTAAGAGACAGTTAAGTTTCTATCACTTACAGTCAAAACGAGCCCAATTAATGAAGCTGCTAATGTGTATGCCTATCCCTACTCCATTATTAATTCCTCTAATGGTGCCTTGTGCATTCTCTGTAAAGCCTGCCTATCACAAGGAGTCCCGTAAAAACGCAACCAAACAGATTAAGTTCCAAGGAAGTCTACCATCATTAGATTGATTCTGAGTTCGAACTATAAATCATAGGAAAACAAACATAAAATGTGCAACATAACTAAATATTAATAAATATTATATGTAAATGGAGACAAATAACAAGCTAGAGGGGCTGAATCTTAGCATTCTACACAGGTACTGCCTGGTCAGTCCTGGCTAGTTTGTTATCTCTTTAAGTTTTAATTTCCACAGCTATAACATAAATCACTGGGCTTATGTGGTATGAAATGTATGTGAATCCTTGAAGATTAAAAAGTGCTAGATGTGAAGGGTTCTGATTCAAGATGATAAAGACTCTGAATTTACCTCCTGCATGGAACACGGCAAATCACACCTATTAATAGCACAATTCCTCCTGAAGGAGCACTGAGGGCTGACTGAACAGCTACTGAACAACTGAAGATGGAGAAAATGGCCGAATTCTCTATCTCTGAAGATACAGAGAACTGAAGATGGAGACACAGTAGCAAAAGGAACCCCCACCTCCAATGTTGCGAATGGCAGTGGGGAGGGGTAGTACTGAGTAACCAGAATAGATCTCTCTGTTCTTGGACACAGAAAAAAAGGCACGGTTGAAAAGAGCAACTAGAACATGAAAGAGACAATACTTGAAGTCTGCCAAGGGATGAAGGAGCTGAGAGAAAGCTCTCCAGGTGAAAGGGACTGAAGAATGACAAGGTTTATGTTCCCAACCCCACCTTAAAAATCTAGACTGGAGTAGGGTCCCGACACTATAACAGGTGGGTTCAGTTGTCATAGGGAGCTTGTGACCTCAGTGAGCCCAGGATCCACAAGCCCATGCCAGCTATCTTGTGGTGCTAGGTCACAGAAAACAAGCTGCAGTTGTGTGTGTGTGTGTGTGTGTGTGTGTGTGTGTGTGTGTGTGTGCGTGTTTTAATTTTTACTGCTTTATTTTATTTTTACTTTTTAAAATTTGTCTTGTTTTATTTTACTTTTTTTTCTTTTTGGTTTAGTTCTTTTCATTCTTGTTCTCTTTTTTTCTTCGTTTTTTCTCTCTCTTCCTTGTTTCCTTTACTATTTTCTTTTTTCTTTATTATTATTATTATTATTATTATTATTATTATTATTATCATCTTTATTCTCTGTAAAAAGCTATGGTTTTAAAGAGTAACTAAATATACAGGGGCACCTGGGTGGCTCACTTGGTTAAGCATCAGACTTTGGCTCAGGTCATGATCTCACGGTTCATGAGCTCAAGCCCCACATCGGGCTCTGTGCTGACAGCTGGAGCCTGGAGCCTGCTTCAAATTCTGTGTCTCCCTCTCTCTCTGCCCTCCTCTGCTCACACTCTGTGTCTCTCTCCCGTAAATAAATATATAAATATTTAAAAAATTTAAAGAGTAGCATACACAGACACAGCTCCAGTCAGCCAGCAGAAGTCACTAAGCACATATAGTCTGCATAGGGGTCATCATACACACTGCTGCTTCAACTTTAGGAGACGTAGCCATTTCACCTAATCCATAGGAACAAACATAAAAAAATCAAGTAAAAAGGAGAGACAGAGGAACATGCTCCAAAAGAAAGAACTAGAAAAAAACCTCAATAAAATAATTAAATTAAACAGAGATAAGTGATATGCCAGATAAAGAATTTAAATGATTGCAAAGATATTCACTGGGCTGGAGAAAACAGTGGGAGAATTCAGTGAAACCTTCAAAAAAGAGATAGAAAATATTAAAAAGAACCAATCAGCATTGAAGAATACAATAACTGGAAAAAAAAATACACTAGAGGGAATCAACAGAGTAGATCAGAGGATGCAGAAGAATGTATCAGCAATCTGGAAGACAGGGTAATGGAAAATATACAAGTTGAATAGCAAAAACAGAAAAGGATTTTTAAAAATGAGGATAGATTAGGGGCACCTGGGTGGCTCAGTCCAATTCTTGATTTGGGTTCAGGTTATGATCTCATGTTTGTGGAATCAAGCCCTGCATTGGACTCTGTGCTGACAGCACAGAGCCTGCTTGGGATTCTCTCTCTCCTTTTCTCTCTACCCCTCACCCATTTGCATGTGCTGTCTCTCTCTCTCTCAAAATAAATAAAATAAAAGTTTAAAAAATGAGGATAGATTAAGAGATCTCGTGGACGATATCAAGTGAACTTTCACATTATAGGAATTTCCGGAAGAAGAAGAGAAAGGTAGAAAACTTATTTGATGATATAATAACTGAAAACTTCCCTAACCTAAGGAGGGAAATAGACATCCAAGTCCAATAAGCACAGAAAGTCCAAACAAGATAAACGCAAGGAGGTCCAACCACAGCACATAAATTTCTAAATGTCAAAGGTTAAAGAGAAAGAGAAAGTCCTAAAAGCTGCAAGAGAGAAACAAAAAGTTCCCTAGAAGGGAAAATCTATAAGACATCCAGCTGATTGTTCAACAGAAACTTTGCAAGCCAGAGGGAGTGGCATGATATATTCAAAGTGCTAAAAAGAAAAAACCTACAACCCAGAATACTTTACTTGGGATGGTTATGATCCAGATTTGAAGGAGACAGAGTTCCCCAGAGAAAGAAAAGATAAAGGAGATTATCACCACTAAACCAGCCTTATGAGAAATCTTAAAGGGAGTTCAAGTGGAAAAGGAATGGCCATAATTAGACATAAGAAAAATATGAATAAAAAGATGTAAAATACAACAACATATACATAAAATGTGGAGAAGGGAGTAAAAAGATAAAAGAAGGCAAAAAAGAAAAAAAAAGATTTCTTCTTTTTCTGTTTTTTTTTCTTTTTTTGAGAATGGTTCTTACTTAAATGACCATCAAATTAATATGGACTGCTATTGACTTAGAATGTTATCTATGAACTTCATGATAACCACAAACCCCAAATCTGTGATAGATACACAAAAAATAAAGAGGAAGAAAACAAGAGAAGAAGAAAGAAAAGGGAACTACAAAAACATATAGAAAACAAAATTTTTAAATGGTAGTAAGCACACACCTATCAATAATTACTTTCAAAGTAAATGGCCTAAATGCTCCAAAAAAGAGATGGATTAAAATCAAGACGCATCTATACGCTGCCTGAAAGAGACTTACCTCAGACCTAAAAACTCATATAGACTGAAAGTGAAGGGATGAAAATACATTCACCATGCAAATGGAAATAGGGTAGGGATGCCTGGGTGGCTCAGTTGGTTAAGTGTCCACCTTCAGCTCAGGTCATGATCTCATAGTTCCTGGGTTCAAGCCCCATATTGGGCTCTATGCTGACAGCTCAGAGCCTGGAGCCTGCTTCAGATTCTGTGTCTCCCTCTCTCACTCTCTGCCCCTGCCCCACTCAAGCTCTATCTCTCTCCCTCTCTCAAAGATGAATAAACATAAAAAGAAAAAGCTAGTGTAGTAATACTTATACCAAACAAAATAGACTTTAAAGCAAAGACTGTAACAAGAGACAAAGAAGGGCACTGTATAATGATAAAGGGACCAATCCAACAAGAGGCTTTAACAATTATAAATATCCATGTACCCAACACTGGAGGACCTAAATACATAAAGCAATTATCAACAGACATAAAGAAAGAAATTGACGGTAATACAATAATAGCAGAGGACTTTAACACTCCACTTACATCAATGGATAGATCATTCAGATAGAAAATCAGTAAGAAAACGATGTCTTTGAATGACACATTAGACCAGATGAACATAACAGATATATACAGAACATTCCATCCAAAAATAACAGAATACACATTCTTTTCAAGTGAACATGGAACATTCTCCATAATAGATCACATATTAGGCCATAAAACAAGCCTTAATAAATTCAAGATCGAAATCATACCATGCATCTTTTCCAACTACAACAGTATGAAACTAGAAATAAATCACAAGGAAAAAACCTGGAAAAAACAAACACGTGGAGACTAAACAAATGCTACTAAACAATCAATAGGTCAACAAAGAAATCAAAGAAGAAATTTTAAAAAAATACATGGAGACAAATGAAAATGAAAACATAATGGTCCAAAATCTTTGGAACACAGCAAAAGCAGTTTTAAGAGGGAAGTATAAAACAATATAGGCCTACCTCAAGAAATAAAAAAAGACTCAATCTAACCTCATTCCTATAGCAACTAGAAGAAGAAGAACCAACAAACCCCAAGGTGAGCAGAAGAAAGGAAATAAATAATAAAGATCAAAGCAGAGACAAATGACGTTGAGACTAAAAAAAAAAAAAAAGGAAAAAGTTAATGAAACCAAAAGCTGATTCTTTGAAAAGGTAAATAAAATTGACAAACCATTAGCCAGACTTATCAAGAAAAAAAAAGAAAAAACCAAATAAATAAAATCAGAAATCAGAGAGGAAAATTTTGTGATACCACAGAAATACAAAGAACTATTGGAGAATACTATGAAAAATTATATGCTAACAAACTGGACAATCTAGAAGAAGTGATTAAATTCCTAGATACATGTGATCTTCCAAAACTGAACCAGGAAGAAATGGAAAATCTGAATAGACTGATTATAAGTAACAAAACTAAATTACCAATTTAAAAACAACCCAAAAATAAAAGTCCAGGACCAGATGGATTCATAAGTGAATTCTACCAGGCATTTAAATAAGAGTTAAGACCTATTCTCAAACCATTCCAAACAAATGAAGAGAAAGGAAAGCTTCCAAATACATTCTATGATACCAAAAACAAAGATACCCCCCAAAAAAAAAAGAAAGCTACAAGCCAATATCCCTGATGAATACTAATGCAAAAATCTTCAAAATATTAGCAAACTGCATCCAATAATACATTAAAAAGATCATTCAGTACAATCAGATGGGATTTATTACTAGGGATGCAAAGATGGTTCAACATATGCTAATCAATCAACATCACACACCACACCAACAAAACAAAGGATAAAATCAAATAATCATCTCAACAGATACAGAGAAAGCATCTGACAAGACTCAACATCCATTCATGATAAAAACTCTCAACAAAATAGGATTAGAGGTAACAAACCTCAACATAATAAATGCCATATATGAAAAACCCACAGCTCACTTTATCCTTAATGGTGATATGCTGAGTGAAAAACTGAGAACTTTCCCTCTAAAGTTAGGACCAAGACAAGGATGTCCACTCTCGCCGCTTTTATTCAACACAGTACCGGAAGTCCTAGCCACAGCAATCATAAAAATAGAAATAAGAGTTATCCACATTGGTAAAGAAGAAGTTAAACTGTCACTATTCACAGACATTTTGATACTACACATAGAAAATCCTATAGATTGCACCCCCCAAACAAAACAAAACAGAAACCTACTAGAAATAATAAATGAATTCAGTAAAGTGACGGGATACAAAATTAATACCCAGAAATTGGTAACATTTCTGTACACTAACAACAAAGTTGCAGGAAGAGAAATTTAAAAAACACCATTTACAACTGCACAAAAAAGAATAAAATACCTAGGATTAAATTTAGCCAAAGAGGTGAAAGACCTATACTCTGAAAACTAGAGCGATGAATGAAATAGAAGATGACACAAACAAATGGAAAGATATTCCATGCTCGTGGATTGAAAGAATCAATATCATCAAAATATCCATATTACTCAAAGCAATCTACAGATTCAGTGCAATCCCTATCAAAATACCAACAGCATTTTTTTGCAAAACTAGAATAAATAATACTAAAATTTGTATGGAACCACAGAAGACCCTGAGTGCCCACTTGAGAAAGAAGAACGAAGCTGGAGGTTATCACAAGTCAGGATTTCAAAATACACTACCAAGCTATAGTAATCAAAACTACCAGTTTGGAATACCAGTATGGTACTGGCACAAAAATAGACACAGAGATCACTGAAACAGGGTGGAGATCCCAGAAATAAACCCAATTAACGTATGACAAAGGAGGCAAGAATATACAAGGTAGAAAAAACAGTCTATTCGACAAATGATGCTGGGAAAACTGGGTAGCTATATGCAGAAGGGTGAAATTGAACCACCGTACACAAAAATAAACTCATAATGGATTAAAGACCTGAATATGAGACCTGAAACTATAAAGCTCCTAGAAGAGAACACAGGTGGTAATTTCTCTTATATCAATTACGGCAACATTTTTCTAGATATGTCTCCTAAGGCAAGGGAAACAAAAGCAAAATAAACTATTGGGACTACATCAAAATAAAAGGCATTTGCACAGCAAACACAAAGGTAATGATCAAGAAAACAAAAAGACAACCTACTAAATGAAAGAAGATACTTGCAATTGATATATCTAATAAGGGGTTAATATCCAAAATGTATAAAGAATTCCCACAACTCGACACCAAAAAAACTCAAACGATCCAATTTAAAAATGGGCAGAGGACCTGAATATACATTTTTCCAAAGAAGATATCCAGATGGCCAACACACACAAGAAAAGATGTTCAACATCACTAATTATCAGGAAATGCAAATCAAAACAACAATAAGGTATCACCTCCCACCTGTTAGAATGGTTAAAATCAAGAAGACAAGAAACAACAAACGTTGGCAAGGATGTGGAGAGAAAGGAACCCTTGTGCGCTATTGTGGGAATATAAATTGGTGCAGCCACTGTGGAAAACACTAGGGAGTTTCTTCAAAAAATTAAAACTAGAAATAGCATATGATTCAATAATTCCACCATTGGGTATTTACCCAGGGAAAACAAAAACACTAACTCAAAAAGATATATGCACCCCTATGTTTATTATAGAATTATTTACAATCGCCAAGATATGGAAGCAACCTAAGTGTCCATCAATAGACAAATGGATAAGGAAAACTGGGATATATACACAATGGTATATACACAACCATAAAAAAAGATGATATTGTGCCATTTGAGACGATGTGGATGGACCTAGAGGGCATTATGCTAAGTGAAATAAGTCAGGACTGAGAAAGACAAATACCATATGATTCCACTCACGAATGGAATCTAAAAGAAAATGAATAAACAGAAAAGCAGAATCAGAACTATAAATACAGAGAATGGATGACTGCCAGAGGGGAGGTGGGTAGAGGGCTAAGCAAAATGGGTGAAAGGGAGAAGGAGATACAGGCCTTCAGATTCGGAGGGAGTTAAGTTACGGAAATAAAAAGCAGAGCATAAAGAATCCAGTAAATGGTATTGTAATAGTGCTATAATGGACAGATGGTAGCTATACCTGTGGTGAACATGGCATAATGTATAAACTTGTCAAATCCCTAAGTCGTGCGCCTGAAACTAACGTAACATCGTGTGTCAACTATACTCCAACAAGACAAAACAAATGCTAGTTGCAACCCAAAATCACAAAAGACAATTTTTCTACAAACAGCCCCTAAATCTCAGATTCCCTTGAAGACAGCAAGAACATGATTAAGAAACCTATTATCACCATTTCGTGGATGAGAAAGCTGACGTTGGGCAAATTCCCTTGCTAAGTTGGTCTATCTGAAAGCACACAAGTCCTATCTTAAACAATTCCTGACTTCTGCAGTGTAACAGAACCTAAAATCTCCAGAAAATTTCTTCCCACCCCCTTCTCCTTTTTTTTACCCATCTGGATTGGTCTAGATATCTCATGAGTGTGCAAAATCAGTGGTCAGGGCACACTGACATTTTTTCAGGATTCTCTCTTCTACTGTGCAGGTATTTTCATGTCCAGAGTTCTCTGTCTTGTCTTCTTAGAAAGAAGAATTTGTCATCCAAAGGCATGCTGCAGTGTTTTGTAGTTCTCATTTTGCTGACCTTGCTATGCACTGTCATTTCCTTTAATAATATTATTCATAAGAACAGCAATTGCCTCTAAAATGGCAAAATGCCCTATTTTCCCTGACACAGTACTAATGAGATGTGCCCACTTCCAAACAATGAAAGGAGACCCTTC
Source organism: Paguma larvata (assembly GCA_030068075.1). NCBI lineage: Eukaryota > Metazoa > Chordata > Mammalia > Carnivora > Viverridae > Paguma > Paguma larvata. The sequence goes on from CM057837.1 coordinate 33,122,326, forward strand.
CCCACCTACCGGAGAATCACTTGGAGGATATTTAATACCACGGGCTCACTGTGAACTAGAAATATCCAAAAGAATCATATAACAGTGCTGGTTACTGGATTTACTCATTAAAAACATATAAAATCTGCTTAAAAATTGAACAGCTGTTTCTACTTCTTATCTTCAGGCTTGAAAAAAAAAATATTTCCTTGCAACTATTCCTGAGTTTCACTCATCACCTGATGTGCTGGAAATTAATTATGCGCCAAAGATTTTTGCTGCATCAGGGCTTTCTCCAATCCTAAGACATAAATGTTGTCTATAACTATATAAAAGGAAAAGATTATATGATGAGCTCAGCTTTCTTTCACCAATATCTGCAATGGAAAGAAAATAAAAAGCACTTTTTCTTGAAAAACAGTTCATCTCCAGGGGCCAACGCTGTACTCTCTATGCCCGGAATAATAAAGGGGATGTTTCTGGGGAAATCATGAGGATGTCCTTGCCTTTTTCTGGAAAACAAAACAAAAACAAAACGAAACCACTATTGAATATAGCTCCTAAGCTGCAGAAGAAGTAAAAATGTGAGTCTAGCCATTTAGTGGGAACTTCAGGGAAAACAAGATTTTCTCAATATTCCTGCCCCCACCCCTGCCATTCCCCAACTCAATGCCTATCTTCTGAGTAATAGGAAATCCAATCCACCCTGTCTCCATCTATGGTCTTCCTCCTACGGAAATGACCCAGTGATGGAGAGCCTTCTGTGGGCGAGGTGCCAGATCCTTTCTGTGTGACACTGAATGCACTGCCCAGGTGAAGAAAGTGAAGTTAACTATCTCAGCCCCTTACCCAACCTACTCAAGGGTTAGGAAAAAAGAAGGTAGCCCCTAACATCTGGGAACTAACAGCTGAGCCCTAAAGATATTACAAATAGATCTGATGCTTACTGCCAAGTCATATTGTTCTCCTGTTGGTCATAATCTCAGAGACTATCTACCTAGACAGGTCACTGCACACGCCAAACACCACATGTCCCTTCTCTCCTTGGCTAACTGAGTTACTGCTGCTTCTGTACCAATTACAACTTTATCCTCTCTCATCTGCCCTCCTTATAGATAAGATGTGTTAATCGATTATAGAATAACTCATCAAGAGAGAAACTCTACTTCCTTAGACACTTCTCAGATGTAAACCATCAAAATCCAAAACCATATAGTAATCATTTCCAACACCCTCTTATTAAGACACTCCACAATTCCCCGTGGCGTGTTTTCTCCCAGTCTCACAATGAGGAATAGACTCTACTTTCCTCAACCACAAGTGTGTGTGTGTCTGAGGTCTAAAGCTTCTGGTTTCTAGTCACTCTGCCACATCTTCACGTGTTCTCTGAACTGGCCTAAGCCTCTGTTTTTCTCCTCTCTAAAATGGGAATGATCAAAACATCTAATTCCTGGAGTGGTTGTAAAGACTAAATGAATGATAAGCTACCTGAATGCAAACTTCACTTATTATCATTTCCACCATGATCAAAATTACTACTATTTTCATTACTATGAGCCCTTACTGCCTTGTGGAGACCTTTTCCAAGAGCCCAGTTTCAAATGAGCCTCTGCATCTAAACCACACACATGTATTAAACTCCTGCTGCATACAAAACACTTTTCTCTACATCTCATAATTCCTTTCTGCTGAAGACTTCAAAAAATTTTTCAAGCAGTAGAAAGTCTTTACTCCCCATTAAAAATGCTTTACATGTTGCCTTGTATATTATTTCCATTTTTATCCTCATTGTCTCAAACAGGATGGTTTCTGCCTTTAAGGAGCTTACCGTACCCTGGAGTTAAAACCCCCATAGCTCCAGGCACATAGTAAATGCTCAATGAAATATGTGTTGATTGAAACAAAAGGCAAGTATGGACAGAAATGTACCACGGAAACTATAAAGGACCTAGTGTTTTGTTTTGTTTTGTTTTGTTTTTAAGTAAATTATATTCCCAACGTGGGGCTCAAGCTCATGACCCTGAGATCATGAGTGGCATGCTCTACCGACTGAGCCAGCCAGGCACCCCTATAGGAGCTGGTTTTTTAAAACTGCAGGCTCTGAGGCCTGGGGACTGGTAAGAATAAGAAATTCATGTACCCTTTGGCTTAAGTCCACTCCTTACTGACTGTTTGACTGTTTCCATCCTGTCAGCCATTGGTGGTGGCGGCGGGGTTGGGGGTGGTGGGGGAGTGGTTTTTGCATCCTTCAGGCTAACAAGATCACACTGCTTTAAGGATTTTTCCCATCTAGTTAGGAAAGAATCTTATAAACAGAAAAAAAAGTAAATTTCATCGTGTTCCCTTTCGGGATTTTTTTTAATACTCCTTTTCTTCCCACTCTGCCACCAAACATATTTTTCTTGGCTCCAGTTAGCATACATTTTTACGAGTAATGAGGAAGTTTCTTTCTGATCACTCCGTTTTAGGACATAAACATCTTCCAGGGTCGTCATTATTTCTTTTAATGATGAGGTGGAGTCGGGAAGGCAGCTTTCAATAGAATACGAGTGTTTAATTTGCTATTTGTAGCAAACATTTCTTTGACGTCCTAAGACTACTGTGTTAGATTTTTAATTATTTCTTAGAAGGCAGGGGTAGAGAGACCCCTTTCCCACTAGTAAATATATCATTTTCTTTGAAAACTAATTGGCTCTCCTGCTATGGTAATAATTTTTTTTAAGTTTATTTATTTATTTTGAGAGAGAGAGCCCAAGCATGCACAGGAGCATGAGCGGGGAAGGGGCAGAGGAAGAGAGAGAGAGCGAGAGCAAGAGCGAGGATCCCAAGCAGCATCTGCACTGTCAGCACAGAGCCCAACGAGGAGCTCGATCTCAACAACTGTGAGATCATGAGCTGAGTCAAAATCAAGAGTCAAGAGTTGGAGGCTTACCCGACTGAGCCACCCAGGCGCTCAATAATATTTTCTTTAAAATTGAAGACCAACGCTCCCACCTCAAACCCTGAGCAATTGTGAAATCCCATCCCAAGTGCATTCTGGTTGGGCAAAGACGTGACACTACTGTAACTCAATTCAAGTGACAAGCCTGCCCTCCATCTGCACTCCCCACCATACCTACTGCAAGAAGGATACCCTCTCTCCTAATCCCCCGCCATTTGCATTTTTTCCTCACTCAGTTCCAAGCATCAGAGGCTTGGAGGATGGTATCCCTGTCACGGCATGTCCTGCGGCTACTCGTGTGAATGCATTCCATCAGCATCTGGGCACCTGAGATAGCCTCTGTGTATTATATTATGTGAGAAAAGCAAGATGCAGCTATACATACAGTGTGTCTCCACTTAAGTAAACTCTCACAACCCAAATGCCTATATATGTGTTTCAATGTTCATGTATGATCGTTGAAACATGAGGAAAGTATAGATACGTATACAATAAACCATATTGGTTAGCCCCGGCGCAAGGGAGTGGTGGAGTAGGGGGAATAAGTCAGAAATACTTATATTTTACTTATATATTTTTTGATTTTTTTTCACTTTTTGGAACAAAAAAATATGATTTTTTTTAATAGAAAACTAAAAAATGCAAAAGTTCAAAAATATCTTTCGGTCTTTTCTGACTGTTCATGTTGTCCCTGCAGAGCTCAAAAACTCCTTCTGGCAAGAGTAAGAAATAGAAATCTCAAAAGACCACAGCCTGATGAAGCAAAGGGCCCTGGGCTTGAAGTAAGAACATCTGAGTGGAAGGAAATTTGAAGTAAGCAAAATAGATTACTGGGTGTCTCCAAAGGAAAATTATGCATTGTTTTGCTCATACCCCTCAGGATTATCTGATTCTCATCTTTTATTGGCTTTGAGCAACTTTACAACTCTTGAAGTTGTCGATAACTGAGAACAATGCAAAAGAATTTTTTCCATAGGCAAGCAACTGTGGGTTTTTTTCTGCCAGAGGAACGAGTCTCACTCTCTGGCCCCCCCACTTTCCTGCTCTCGAGGTGTCTGTTCTCTGGATTTTTATTTGAACTCCTTATAAAATCTTACCAGTTGCCTCCTTAGTGATGATTTAAATAAAGTGTTTATTTTATATTTGAATGAGAGTCATCGTAATTTTACTTTCTTTCTCAATTAGCCGTTAACATGGGATTGAATTGCATGGCGGCTGGGGCCAGAGCGGCCAGCTCCTTCATTTCTCTGTCCCCACCCGTCCATCTCATTGCCCTTCTATCTGTTACATTCTGTCTCTCTCTTGCTCATATCCCTCTGTCCACATGAGATCAGAAGGCAACGTTTGTCCTGATGCTTACTGGGCTGTCTCTGGGTGGTGGCATTTGAGGAAATCTGTAGCCTTTTTTCCCTCACCTGCATTGCTTGAATCTCATCATTGACATCTCCCATTTTTATAAATCAATAAAGCATATGCAAGCAAAGTCTGACACTTCTCCAAATTTGTTCAGTGCTTTTTTTTCCCTCTCTCCTAATTCTTTATATCTTTGATCTTCGAAAGAACAAGAGCAGTGGGAAATCAGACATATCAGTAGTGGCCAGTGAGCTTTATCAAAGGAGATATTAAAAGATGAGCAATGCTCGGAGCAGAGTTTCTGAAGGGCTTCCCTGCCTGCACGGGTGCCTCTGGCACACTGCAGACTTTTCACAGGGAGGTCCCATCCCTGAGGCACACCTAGAGCTCAGTCTCCCTGTCCCTGAGTTCCTTCTGCACTACTGTCCCCGTGAGGCCTTTCTCAGGTGGCCAGACCTTGGTGGGGGGCAGGTCTGACTCCCTGATACGTCCACCCCTGTGCGCCTTAGAAACTGGCACATCCGTTTTGTAACAGCAGCCGCCAAAGGCATTTGAGGGAAACACACCACTCGGAAAGCTTTGTGCGGCACGCCCAATTTGCCAAGGACATTGTAAGAGGTCTAGCAGCACCCTGGTCCTCCCCGCTACATGCCAGCAGCCCTCTCCCCTCTTCCTTTTCCCATCTGTGATAAGCCAATGTCCTCTGGAGAGCAGAATTGTCCCCAGTTGAGAACCACTGGTCTAGTGCATTTGAGCTTGTGCTCTAACCTAGCATGGTGCTAAATTCTGGAAGTAGAACGTTGTATACAACAGTCAGGAAGGCAATCTCCAGGGTGTTCTCCCCTTGTGGACCCTGATCACCATTTAGCTGAAGAAAGTGAGTAGGACTTGTCTTTCCCTATGACTCTCTTGGAAGAATAGTATTCTGCTGCAATTCCAAATGGAGACCCAGACTCTGTGATACTATCTGGAACACAATGCCAATGCTACAAGAAAAAAATCGTTTCTGACACCATTATGAACATCCCATAACTCAGCACTAGATCGTGTGTGACTTTTTGACACCAAACCAGATGAAAATAGTACACGAAAATAAAACTACAGACCAATATCCCTCATAAACATAGATGCAAAAATCCTTAGTGATACGTAAACAATTTAAACCTGGTAATATATCAATAGAATAATGTACCAAGTGGAATTTTTCTCATGAATGCAACATTGATGTAACACTCAAAAATTGATTGATAGAATTCAGTGTATTAACAGATTAAAATTTAAGGGGTGCCTGGGTGGCTCAGTCAGTTAAGCATCCGAATCAATTTTGGCTCAGGTCATGATCTTATGGGTCATGAGTTCGAGTCCTCCACCAGGCTCTGCTCTGTCAGAGTGGAGCCTGCTTGGGGATTTTCTTTCTATCTATCTATTTATCTATCTACCTACCTACTTACCTACCTCTCTCTTGCTCACTCTCTCTCTCTAAAATAAAGAAACATTTTTTAAATTAAAAATAATAATTTACATATTTTTCTTTCCACACAGCTGTGGGAGAAAATTCTACAAAGCTTCTGCCACCATGTAACAGGATCTCTCTTCCTCTAGTTTCCAAAATCATGTTCATCACTTTGTTTCAAGCACTTGGCCTTCTCAATATCTACTACTATGCAACGTTTCTCCTAAGAGTATTTTGAAGGTGACTGGGACGTTTTCTATTTTGTTCTTTGGAAGTCTTCCAACACCTCCCTGATTCCAAAGCCATTCCCACATTTTAGGTATTCGTTATGGCAGAACCCACGAACCCACTCCCAGGTATCAAAATATGTACTGGTTTTGTATTGTATCTAAAAAATTTCCACAAACATAGAAGCTTAAAACAGTACTAAAATACTCTTTTAATACTTCTGAGTTCTTTAGGTCAGAAGCCCAAGTAGGCTCAGCTGGGTTCTCTGCTGAGGGTTTCTCAAGACCAAAATTAAGGCCAAGTTGGGCTTTTATCTGGAAATCTTGTAGAAGAATCTGCTTCCAAGATCCTTTAGATTGTTGGAAGTCCTTGTGTTTGTCGGACTGCGGTATCTGCTTCCTTGCTGGTTGTCAGTCAGAGGTCACCCTAAGCTTCATAAGGCCACCTGCAATTCCTTCTCACATGGCCTCTCCTATCTTCAAACAAGCAAAGGCAGGTGGAGGCTTTCTCATGTCTTAAATCTCTGATTTATTCTCTGTGCTTTTAAAGGGTTCATGTGATTAATTTAGGTCGATAGAATAATGTATTATGGTCGAGCCGAAAGGTCTCCCTTTTGCTGTATAACATATGTAAACATTAAACGACATCTCAATATTTGCAGGTTCCATATACACTCAAAGAGGAGAGTATTTTAAGGATGAGCTCCACGAGGGATTATTCTTAGAATTCTACCCACCAACAAATTTTTGGAGGTGATGGAAATGGTCATTATCTCGACGTTAGAGGTGGTTTCACAGCTGGATACAATGGTCAGACTCACTGAACTGTACACTTCAAAATGGAAACAGTTTATTGTGGGTAATTATATCTCAGTTAAAGTTTCTTACCTAATACCATATTGAAGGATGAAATATGGAAAACATTCTCAAATAGTAGAAGCAAGATAAGGACATACTCTATTGTCTTTTGTATTCAATATTATACTAGAAATCCTAGCTAGTACAATAAAGAAAAAAATGACATAAAAGGTACAAGGATTGGAATGAAAGAAGTACAAATATTATTTTGTGCAAATGACATGAAGTGAGTACATAAAATATCCCCACAGAATCTACAAACATGTCAATAGAATTAATAAGTAAGTTTAGCAATGCTGCATGACTAAAGTCAATATACTAAAATCAGTTGTGTTGGTACATGCTAACAAGAAATATTTGGGAAATGCAATCTTTAAAAAAAATACCATCTACTTTAGCACTTAAAAATACCAAATACCTAAAAATAAAGAAATACGTATAGCTCTTTACAATGAAAACAGCAAAATATTGCCAAAAAAAATTAAAGACCTAAATAAACAGAGAAATATACTGTTCTTATTAGTTGCAAGAGTCAATATTATTCAGATGTTAATTCTTCCCACATTTCCCATCAAAATCTCCAAGTTTTTTTGTGGAAATCGATAACATTATTACAAAGTTTATATAAAAATGTGTAAATCTAAAATAACCTAAACAAAGTTTGAAGAAGAAGAAATTTGGGGGACTTACACTAACTACCTAATTATAAGACTTCTTAAAAATGATATTCTAGGGGCGCCTGGGTGGCTCAGTCTGTTAAGTGGCCGGCTTTGGCTCAGGTCATGATCTCACAGTCTGTGAGTTTGAGCCCCGCGTTGGGCTCTGTGCTGACGGCTCAGAGCCTGGAGCCTGCTTCAGATGCTGTATCTCCCTCTCTCTCTGCCCTTCCCCTGCTCATACTCTGTCTCTATGTCTCTCAAAAATAAGTAAATGTTTAAAAAAATGATATTCTATTAATGTGCTACAATCACATGGATGTATACATGGACCAATGGAATAGAATAGAGAAGCCAGAAACAGATCACACACATATAATCACTTGATTTACAATAAAGACATTATTCCAATTTAATGAGGTAATGTTCTTTTATATTGAATTGATAGTGCTTAAACAATGAGATAACCATATGGGAAAAATTTTTAACCTTAATCCCTTTTCATGCCATATGTAAATACCAAATCAAGAATTGCCCTAAATGAAAAAACAAAATGGATAGAACTTCTAGAAAAACATAGAAGAAATCCTTGTCACCTCAGAGTAGCCAAGATTTCTTAAACAATATGACAAAACTGGACTTCAATAAATTAAAATCTTTTATTTATCAAAAGTAATCCTCAAGAGAATTAAAAGCAAACCTTAGACTGGAAGAAGATATTCTTAATACATGTATCTGACAATCCAATAAGAAAAAGGGGCACACAGGTGGCTCAGTTGGTTAAGCATCCAACTTTGGCTCAGGTCATGATCTAATGGTTTGTGAGTTCAAGCCCCACATCAGGCTCTGTGTGTGTAGCAACATGGATGGAACTGGAGGGTATTATGTTAAGTGAAATAAGTCAGTCAGAAAAAGGCAGATACCATATGTTTCCACGAATAGGTGGACTTAGTGAGACTAAGCAAAAACCAGGGGGAGGGGAAGAGGGGAAACGAAAAAAAGACACAGAGAGGGAGGGAGATAAAACATAAGAGACTCTCAAAGACTAAGAACAATCTGAGGGTGAGGGAGGTGAGGGAGGTGAGGGAGGGGGCAGAGGAGGTGACGGACATTAAGGAGGGCACGTGTTGGGATGAACACTGGGTGTTATATGTAAACCAATTTGAAAATAAACTATTATAATATAAAAAAAAGATTAGTGTACTCTATTATATTTATGTTATACTTCAATGAAAAAGCAAAACAATAATACTGGTAACGAAGAGAATCAGGATTTAATTTTTTACCATCTCTCAACTGTGCTTTCTCTCTTCCATTTTCAGACATGCTCCCGCACCATGATGGCAGGACGGAGCTGGGAGAACACAAATCTTAGAAATGCTAGCAGCCGATCCAACAGGAAACAGACTTCTTTCCTTCTTTCATTCAGAAGGCAAAGGTTCTGCACCAATTCTCATTGGTGCACATTGGGTCCTATGCCCATTCCCCAAACCATTAAGTTTGATCCAGGAGGGGAATGAGAAGCTGATCGGCCAGGCCTGAGCCAAACGATCATTCGTAGAGCTAGAAGCAGAATCAACAGCATCCAGATCACAAGGACTTAGAGTCGAGGTGGAGTGTTCCCCCGAGGAAAATTAGGGTGCTCTTTCTGGAAGGATAGATTTACACTAGTCAAAAAAAAAAAAAAAAAAAAAAAGCCAATGGGAAGATAAAAGACTTCAGCTGTGTCAGAACCAACAGCAGGCCTTCTCAGGGCGTTGCAGGCAAATGGACTAATGTCATCTCTTCCTAGGACCTTAGGGCCAGGTGGAAAAGCTCGAGAAGCAGACTAGAATTGATTCAAACGCTCTCTCTGTCCCTCTACCACATACGCCCCCCCCCCCCCGCAAAGAACCTCCAGATACAAAAATAAAAACATCATCTGGGATAATGTATAAGCAATCTTCACAAAGGAGGAAAAAATATCGAACCAAAGAGTCTATTCACATGGGTTTAACTCAGCTTCCACATGACTCAACCTCAGTTTCATCACCTTAAAATCTGGAAAGTGTCCTGAATCCCGTCTCAGCATGGGAGGTGAAGAACAGGAAGACAGTATAGTGCGGGTGGCTTTAGGGGAAGTGGGAAGGGCTCTGGGCTTTAGGATCAGGGATTGTCCCCTCCCTCTGCCACTCTGGACTAAGCAATCCTGGAACACGGTAGCTTGCATTTCCCTATTTAATAAACAGAACCACTGAGTTGTTACTGATTTATTCTACACCTCTCCCCTAGCTGATAGTCTGATTGTTGGGTAACCTTGGACATCTGCCTGCTGAAATATTAATTCTGGAAAAGAAGCAGAAGCCCACAAGCAAAGACGTCTCATAAACCCAAATTCTTTGGTATTTATGCCGAATACCAGTTTGATACTGAAGATGCCTGGAGTTCACAGGAGAAGGTGGGCAGGGAACTCCCAGGTCAAATGTCAAGGTCATTGTAGCAAAGGCAAAGATCCATCTCTCCTATTAATCCTCCCTCTCATCTCCCGTCTCTCATCCTGCCTTCTGGTGACATCCGTGGAGGGGGTAGAAATGTAGGAGGATAATGGGGAAGTTCGGCTGAGAGAGCGGCTTTCAATGTCTTCCAGGTCAAGCTTGAACCAGTGCACCAGTACACCTCATAGTTGACACAACTAACACTTCTTAGATCATTTGCCAACTCTATTTTGTTATCCCAGAACCCAGAAAGAGTTGCAATACTTGAAAGACAGGTCATACGTAGTGGGTATCTCCGAAGTTAAAAACCAAAACACCAGGCAGGGGTGGGAGTTTTACAGTCATATTCCCTTTACCTGCACATACATTTTTACCAGCGTAGAAAACTACCCTCACATGCTGGGGCTTGCACCAAGATAAGATCAATGACTGAAGGGCAGCAGGTCAAAGAGAGGAAAGGACCAGTCCTGACCTTGCTGGCTCTTTTTTCCCTGTGGTACCAGGGCACTCCTAAAGGAGACCTTCCTGCCCTTACGGCCAGACAGTGATACTCTCCGGAAGCTAGATTCACAGTCTCAAGTGCTGACAGCCTGCCTCTGGTGGCCTCCAGGGCGATAATCTTTGACCCTCTAACAGGGATGGCTGCAGGAGGTTTTATGAAACGAATAAAATCCTATATCCATGTGCGGCATGTGGAGTGGAGGTTGAACGGAAGGCGGTAATTTAACTGCAAGGCTTGGGTTTTATATAGAGATGAGTTTTCTTCCTCCACGAGCCTATCACTCCGTGTACACTAATCTGTCTTCATTTCTAGCGCAGAACCTGCTACAGCCTTTAAAACTGCCATCAGGGACAGGAACTAAAGTGGAACATGAACCAGAAACTGGAATGAATACACTCATTTGCTAAATCCCACAGCGAATCCAAATATTAACTTTCTAATTGAATTGAAAGTTTTTTAAAACCAGTGAACCAGCTCAAATTGAAACTGAACCTATATATTTTCTAAAACCACTAAATGGAAAAAAAATACTAAAAGGGAAAAAAAAAGAGAATTTAAAAAGTCTCAAGGGTATCTACCCAAAAGAAATAAAAACAACTGTCCATACAACTATTTGCAGGCAAGTGTTCACGGCAACATTATTCCGAATAGCCAACAACTGGAAGCAATTTAAATGTCTACCAACTGATGAAGGTGTAAAAAATGTAATACATCAACAGGATGGAATATTATTCAACAATTAAGAGAAACAAAATACTGACATATGCTAAGCATACTGACATATGCTAAGATGTATATGAAACTCAAACACATTATACTAAATTAAAGAAGCCAGACACACAAGACCACCATGGTTCCGTTCATATGAAATGTCCAGAAAGGGCAAATCCATAGAGAAAGAAAGTAGAATTGTGGTTGCCTAGGGCTGGAGATGGGAACAAATGGGTACAGGGGACCTTCTCGGGCGGTGGAAATGTTTAAGAACTGAACCGTGGTGATGGCTGCATAACTAAAAACCAATTAACTACTTGCTTTAAAAAGTCTCAGAATCAACAGCCATTGTTTCAAGTCTCTGATTCTTGCATCTGCTAGTTTGAAAACACTATGTCTGGCCTGCTTTGCTCCACTAGGGCCTGCCCACAGAGTTGATGGAGCTCTGGCTGCAGTAAAAACATGTTGGAGAAGCACTTTACAACTGTTTCCCCAGTGGTCACATCTTCTGGTAAAACACTAGTTCCTCACACCATCATGGTGGCCAATCACAGCATCTCTCAGGCTGGACTCCAGGGATTTGTCCCAGGAGTAAGCATAGAATCCAAACCCAGATAGTTAGAACTTTGTCTCGGGAATTTTTAAATCTGAAGCTGCAAGCATCCCATTTTCCTCTCAGCCTGAAGCTGGAAGATGTGAGTTCAAAGCTACCTGGTGCCATTTTCCCTGGCTCCCAGTGCAAGTCCATTTGCAACAGAAAATGCAACAATCCATACAGAGGCAGGGACATGAAAACTAGCAAGCTAGAGGCTGAGTGTATCCAACACCAGGAAGCAAACCAATGTCATACCATTTCCACCCCTGTCTTCCCTGAAATTTGGTTACATTTGCCAATAAATCTCCACCCACCTCCCCCGCTTTATTTGCTTGGGCTGGTGTGATTGGGATTCTGTTGCTAGTAAATAAAAACACCAGAGACAGAAACAGAACTCCAGGTGACCTCTCCTAGGGAATCTTTTGAGTAATTCCTTCCCAGGAGAAACATCTCTTCAACCCCAGTACACTCAGGTGTCAACATTTTCTTGTGTTGACTGCATGTCTAGAATCCAGTTCTTGACATTCTCATCCACTATAGCACAAGTTGGCAAACTTTTTCTGCCGAGGTCCAGAGAGTAAATATTTTATGCTATCCGGGCCATTTGGTCTCTAACACAGCTATTCAATCCTGCCATAGTAGTGCAAGAATGCCATGGATAATACACAAATGAGAGTAGCTGTATTCTAATAAAACTTTATTTACAGAGCAGGTGGTAAGTCAAATTTGGCCCTTGAGTTATAGTTTGCCAACCCCTGTTATATAGGATTCTATCTATCTGTCTATCTATCTATCAATCTATCATCTATCTACATATCTATTTAACACCAGGTTCCCATAATTGGATTAATCTGAATCCTTAACTCATGACACACTGTCACCATTGGTTGCTGACAGGTTTCTTTTATTTGAATTATTGATAGATTTTAATAATATAATGAACCCTAGTGAACCCATCCCCCATCTAAGACCTGGAACATTGTTAAGAAAACTGACCTAGGTCTGGTGATCAACAGATGCTTGGCTCTCTAGGCAGTGGGAACAGCATGGGTGAAGACAATAACATAAAGACACGTAACTGATTGTTCCTTTCAGAGCACGGCTTGCCTGAAGTGTGCAGTGAAGTATGGGAAGCAGGAGGAAATTTGGTCCCAGGTAATAACCTAAACATTGCTATGCATATAGCAGGTGGGCCCTACATGTATACTATATATAATTATATAAACACACACACACACACACACACACACACACACACACACACTTAAATCATGGAGGAGTATAAAAAGGCCAGCCCATCCCTCTACTCAACCAAGAAAATCCTTCAGCCCTAGTCCCTCCTGGGAGTCTGGAATTTGAAAACTTGAATTAGGAAACTGGAAAGTGAAGATTTAAACAGGTGCACCCATTCGGCTGTGGGGTAACTCACCCTGTAATTCCAACAAGCTCTGGCAACAGGAAGGAGGTAAGGTCTACGCTCCATCCCAAGCATCCTGAAGGCAGTGGGAGTGTTACAGAAATGCTGGCCAGGTTTGTGGGAGGGGGGCTGACCTGAGGATGCTGAATGAAAGGCAGGAAGCCAGAAGAAATAGGGCATCTTTTGAACTCTGGCCTCCCCATCTGTGTGCTCATTAGTGCAAAGCGCCCACCCCAAAATCCCCGTCCTCCCTCCATGTGAATAAGATTATGCTTCCTTACCCCTGTGGAATTACCTGTGACCGTGTGTCTTGCATTGCCCAGGGAACAGTCAAGTGACTCGTGTCTCCTCCAGGTGGCAACCTCAAGACCCATGTGCAGTTCAACCATCTCTCTTCTCCTTGCCAAAGTGATTGATTGTAGAAACTCTGTGGAGATGAAGCCACCATCAGCCTGAGTCCCCGAGTGACCATGAGAGCAGAGCCATTCTTCTGACCTACACTAGACATCCAGTAGACATTCAGAAATAATCCTTTTGTGTGTTAATGCATGAGATATGATGTTTGTTTGGGAGTTTTGTTTGTCTGTTTGTTCATATCAAGAATAATCTCGACCAGGGTCAAGGAACTGTGGCTGGCAGGCCAAAAACTTAGCCTACAACCTGTTTTGGTAAATAGTTCTATTGTAACACGGCCATACCCATTCACTTATGTATTGTCTATGGCCGCTTTCACACACGAAGGAGTTGTGACAGATACCACATGGTCCCCAAAGCCCAAAATATTCACTTTTGCCCTTTACAGAAAATGTTCACTGACCCCTGAACTAGACTCTTCAAACTGGAGACCCTAGAAGGATAATCCATTAGAGGAGCTTGTCCACACTCTCCAACCTCCTCTTCCTCCCCTTTAGGTTCTCCTGCCCACGGGTGGGACCTCAGTTCTCCAGAAAGGATTTGCTGTCTATCATTCGTACCTTGGTGGGAAACATGTTTGAGGTGCGTGTTGTTCCTGAACGACATGAGACCATGCCTTTAAAACTGTAGACCCCACTGAAAAAGGGATTAATGAAACAGATGGAAGAATTATTTTCGGGAAAAGGTAGGGGTCCTTCCAGATGTCCCTGAAACTACATTATGCAGGTGACTACTTTTGTTAACTCGGCAGGCAAGAGCAGTCCTGGGAATAACCTAATAATAGGTGTCTTTCAAAATCTCACCAGTCTACCTTCAAAACAGATACATTCAGTTCTCTAACAGTTTCATCTGCCAAGCACATAGCTGGGAACCAAGAAGAAAACTAAAAATGCTTCAGGACAGCCAAAAAATGGAAATTTCAAACCCAATATACTACAGTACAAGGAATTTATATCTAGACAATTTCCTATGAGTTTACACACAATTCTAACTTGAGGATCTGGCTTATAAGATCTTATCAAGAACCAGCTCCTGCGAATTCCCTCGCCAACTCCACCCTTTCATTTATCAGCCTTTCGTTTATTCGACAACAAATTTACCCAGTGACTCCTGTATTTTCTCTTTTTTTTAATGTTTATTTATTTATTTTGAGACAGATAGCGGATATGAACAGGGAGGGGCAGAGAGAGACAGGGGAGAGAATCCCAGGTAGGCTCCACACTGTCCACACAGAGCTGGACACGGGGTTCGATCTCACAAACTGAGAGATCATGACCTGAGCTGAAATCAAGAGTTCAACGCTTAACTGACAGAGCCACCCAGGTGCCCCTGACTCCTATATTTTCAAATGCAACTTAACATTTGTAGAACAAGGTATAATCTAATATGCCTACATGTGTGAGCAGGCTTCTGTGGGAAAAACAAGGATGAGCGAGACGGTGCCTGGCCCTCAAGGAAATGAAAGGCAGGACTGTCAACTCCTGACCCGGACTCAAGGCAGCTGAGGGAAAGAGCCTAATAAAGGGAGAAAAGTTTCCATGGGAAAGTAGAGGAGGAACAAAGAGTGACTTAAAGATCTGAGAACTCAGCAAGGCAGGACCCCAACACCAGTCAAGAGCAAGAGAGCAAACAGAGCAATTATGAAATCCAGACAGGGCGGATGCAAGATCACAAGGGTGTCCAGGCATTCCTCCTGCCTGGACCACCACACGCAGGACCCTATTCTATAGTCGTCCACCCCATTCCTCCCCTGCAGTCTGAGTGGCCTTTCAAAGTATAAGTCTGATCGCTCATGCCCTTGCTTAAAAACCACAGTGTAAGGATTTCGGTCCCGGACAGGGAGCCCCCGGAGAAGCGGCCCCCACCTGTCCGTAACGCGGCCCACATCACACAGGCCCGGGCTCACTAGCCCAGCCACGGTGCTCCTTTTCAGCCACTCCTCCGTGACCTGTTCCTCTAGCAACAGACCTTGAGACCATTTAGTACAAGACTAGAGCTCCCTGGCCTTTATGAACTCAAAGATGTCACAACAGCATGATACAGTACAAGCGTTAATGTTTAGTATCAGCCTCTGTGCTTTCCATTTGGAGAAGGAAAAACAAAGCCTGGCATGCCACAGGTGCTCAATAAATCCCACATGCTCTAATTTGGGCAGTTAGGAAGAGAGAGCTTCACAGTTCAGAAAGTTCTCTAACCAATGAGGCTCAATTATTTTAAGTCCTGATGTTTGAAAGAGTAAGTGCCCATTTGAAAAATTGGGCGAAAGCACACTAATCCCCCAAGGCTTCCA
This sequence comes from Paguma larvata, assembly GCA_030068075.1. NCBI lineage: Eukaryota > Metazoa > Chordata > Mammalia > Carnivora > Viverridae > Paguma > Paguma larvata. The sequence continues at coordinate 33,138,196 of CM057837.1, forward strand.
CACGCATCTTCCTTTGAGGTTGGGTGGCCTACAAAGTTGTTTGTACGGATAAATGTCCCGGCCATGCCTCTGTGCTTTCCCTGTTGCCTGTACCCCAAGTACTGCTGAGCGGAGAAGCTCTTCGGTCCAGGAGAAGAACATTGATTCAGGTGGGAAATGAATTGTGAGAACAGATGTTCTGGAAATCACATCTCTGGTCTCATGCAAATGGTGTCAGAAATAGACAATAAGAGAATCACAGAGGAAGTGCAATCGACACAAAAAAACCTTGTTTTTTAGAAACCTTGTTTCTAAAACAAATCTCTAAGCCACCCACAGGCCTGAAGTGAGCCTCCAGGCGTGTGATTCAGAGGCAACTTGAGGTGCAAGCAAACTACTCAACTGCCTAAATTACACTCTTTTAGGGATTCCAAGAAGTTTTCCCTAATCTCAGATAGCCGACTATCCTAGGACCAAAGCACTAGAAGTTTCACAATTAGAAATTCACTCTTCTGGATATATTTTCTCTAGTCCAGAGCCAGGGAGAAGCTATCATTCTTGAGCAAGTAAAACTCTGAGCTGGGGTGCGTGGGTGGCTCAGTCAGGTCAAGTGTCTGACTCTTGATTTCACCTCAGATCATGATCTTCCCATCTTAAGACTGAGCCCCATCTCAGGCTCTGGGCTAAGCACAGAGTCTGCTTAAGATTTTTCCTCTCTCTCTTTCCCTCTGCCTCTCAAACAAACAAACAAACAAAAACAACAACAAAAACAAAAAGCAAAAAACTAATACCATACAAAGTATTAAATAACAGTAGTAATAATGTTTTCTATTTATACAGCATATTGTAGCTTCTAAATCCCCTGGGAAGTGGGTCGAATATGCACTCTTTACCCACATTTTATAGATGGAAACTGAAGTTCAAAGAGGCAAATGACTTGTTCAGAGAACAAGAACAAACAACACGCGCAAAGATAGAGCAGAAGCAGGTCTCCTAGCACAGTGCCTTTGCAGAGACGGCAGCAGAGGCAGAAGCAAAGGGGCCGGGCCGGGGAGGGAGTCTTCAGCCCACCCAATAACGTCTGTCAACACGTCTTTGACCTACATAAAGCCTTTCTTAATTGCAGATGAAGTGCGCTGCACACTGCCATATCAAGACCCTCACACACCCACCTTCGGCCCTTTTGAGCGGATTACATCTGCAAAGCCCCTTCTCTGTAGAGGCAGAGCCACTGAGGGACCACAATGCACAGATCGGCAGGAGCCGGTGGGGAGGAGGGGCAGGGAGCCCAGCAAGGGAAAGGAGAGGGAACAGATGTGGGGCTTGAAACATACATTTCCCCAGGGCTGTAATGGTCATGGCGTTTCCTCTGTGCCAGGTTAACCCGCCTGGTGCGAAGGCTCGCATTTTCCCTGTGTGTGAATATCAGTTAATTCCCATATTAAAAAGGAGAAACTGAGGGGTGCCTGCGTGGCTCAGTCGGTTGAAAGCTTGACTCTTGATTTCTGCTGGGGTCATGACCCCAGGGTCAAGGGATTGAGCCCTGTGTCAGGCTTCCAACTGAGCATGAAGCCTTCTTGAGATTCTCTCCCTCTCCCTTGTCCCTCCCTGCTGCTCACACACGCTCTCTCTCACTCTCTCTCTCTCTAAAATGAAAATTAAAAAAAAAAAGAAGAAGAAGAGGAAATTGAGACTCAGACAGAAGTGACCTGCCTGAGACCGTACAACATGTGAGCAATATTGAACTCGGGCCTTGGGCTTTCCATACAAGCTCTCGGCCAGAAATATTTTAATCCCAAAAAAAAAAACAAGAGGGCGCTCCATTCCACACCTTCTAGGCACAAGTCAAGTCTTTTATAAAAACTGTATTAGAGGGGCACCTGGGTGACTCAGTCAGTTGAGCGTCTGACTTTGGCTCAGGTCATGATCTCTTGGTTTGTGGGTTCAAGCCTCGAGTCAGGTTCTGTGCTGACGGCTCAGAGCCTGGAGCCTGCTTTGCATTCTGTCTCCCTCTCTCTCTCTGCCCCTCTCCTGCTTGCACTCTGTTTCTCTGTCTCTCAAAATAAAGCATTAAAAAATTAAAAAAAAAACTGCAAAAGAAAGACGGAAGAAAAAAATGATAGAGAGCATGGCTGAGAATGGACTGTGCCGGATTCATCTCTTCAAAGGCAATCAGCCACGGGAGCCGCGTCTCAGCATTTACAATCTCTGTAGTTAGAAATAGCAGTTTCTTCCAACCACGGGGACCAGGGAGCATGAGAATGCTGCGCACACAACATGCATGCCCATCCTTCCTTGCTATCTGCATACAGTATCTCAGTGCCCCACGGGCACAGAATTCCAGTGGACCCGGGATGCATGAGTTTAGTGAGACTCAAAGGGAATATAAGGTAAGTACATTACACCTAAGAAAGAGTCAGCAGCACTGGTATCACTCTCCGTGTGAACCAGAACTCCCTCTGAACAGAGAGACACACTCCAAAACACTACTGAGCAAGGAACCCCAACAGGACCTTCCTTAGCCAAGTGCTCACACCAAACGCCAATCGCGATATTCCTGTAACTGCAGAGACACCACATACCAAGTTCTCCCAGCGGTCCTGCTGCAGCCCCACTCTTAGACTTAGGCTAATGGGAGCACCGCTCAACATAGACCCTCACCATCACGAAATCATCTTCACAAATGTTCCTCGAGGATCCTGCTCTCCAGTGAACATGAAGCTCACACGAAAATAAACACACACATATTTATGGCAAATATCTAACAACAACAAAATGGAAACGATCCAGTGTTCTCAACTGGCAATTGGAAAACCAAACTTGATTACATCCTTACCATAGAACACTATGTGGCGGTAAAAAGGGACGGACGGGTGATGCGGGCAACGCAGGCGAATTTCAGATGCACGTTTATGCTAATGAAAGAAGCGGCGCTCAAGAAAACTGTATAGAAATCTTCTGATATGGACTCCATCTGGAAAAACAGAGGCTCAGAGAGATGAAACAGTCTTTCCACACTCAGAGCTCCACCTTCAAGGGGCCCAGCCTGAGAGTTTACGGCTGGCGAGAGAAGGCACCATGCAAAACTCAGGTGAAGATTCAGGGCAAACAAAGCCATTAGCCCCTGTCACCCCAGGCCAGGCAACCCCACAGAATCAGGGGAATGAAGCAGGCGGCCGTTCGCAACAGCTGTGAGAGACCGTTTTCTGCTCCATGAACTCAGCCCACATCGATCTAGCTGACAAGGCCAGAACTAGAACTCAGTCTTGCTGATTAACCGTAACTTATCACGGTCAGTAACTAATACTAAGAAAATCTGCTGAGCAAATAGATTTCATTTTCCATCTCAAGGCGACTGAAGCTATTTTTATTCAGAGTAATTTGAATTCAAAGGCAACCATAAAAAAATGGAGAAAGAAAGAGAGACCCTTATTACAATTCATTTTTTTTAATGTAACAGAAATTATGAGAAGCAATTCAACCATTTCAGCTCAAATAAGGCTAAGCTGAATTTTGGCTGCAGCCCCAGGTCCAATATACCTGCTGTCCTTAATCTGTTTTTTTTTTTTTTTTTTAAATCTCCTTTAGAAAGGAAACTTTGTTCTTGGCATCATTAGAGTGTGCCATTCTCTTGACCTGGCCCCAGCCCAGCACTTTCCAAGCACTAGGCCATCAAACGGAAATTGGCATTGACCGTGTTCTTTTTCTGGGCTGCAACTACAATCAGTCCAGGACGGTCTACACCAAGTAAGCATCTTCCGTGGTGCTGATCTGGGTGCAGTGGTGGCTACAAGTCCTCAAGAACCTTATGTACGTATTGCCTCATGCATGGAAAACTTTTCTCCAAAGAGCAAACGATGGGAGACGGTATAAACCCAAGTGCTAAACATTCACATTCAGGTAAGAATATGGAGTTTAAAACCAATCATTCTCCAGCTTTATTGTACTTCAGCCTCACTCAGGGTGCTGGTTAAAAATTCAGACTTTGAGCACCACTCCAGAAGTTCTGTGTAAGTCTGGAGGAGTCCTCAAGAGTCTGCATTTTTAACAAGCCTCCCCCAGGTCCGGTAATTCTGATGCTGATGGTCCCAGACCACACATCCGTGGTCCTCCACTGACTAGCGTTTCTGCAAACAAGAGGGATGGCTGCCAAGAATGTTCAGGAAAGGCCACATCGAGGCTGAGCATCGTTCGGGTAAGTTAGAAGTGTTTCTCTTATGAAACAAAATAAAACAGAACAGGACCTGGCAAAAAGGAAACTAGTCAACACCCCCTCCTTTCTCATCTCCATCCATTGCACACATCCAAATCTCTGGTCTCATCTCTTTGATGAAGATGTCCTGTGATATGGGAAAGGTCAGTCTCTGGGCCTGCAGCTAAGAAAATATTTGCACTAGGAACATGATGGCCAAGAGGGAGGCCACATAGGAGCCCCAGAGGGCAGGGCTGCGGTTAGTGGATGCCACTGTTGGTTTGCTGCTGGGTGGAGCGTGCCTTGAGTTTTGGCTTTGAGTGAGGGAAGTCCCCAGGAGGCCCATATAATTGTGGGAACCACTGTGGAAGCTCCCCACAGGCTCTGGGAGAGGCATGGGAGGTTAGAGGGACACCAGAACAGCTCCCAAGGACACCACAGCCGCCTTCTCAGCCTGGGCCACCTCGGTGGCTCTCACAGCTCCCCCACTCACCTTGAGGTTTCCCTGACAACTGACTCAAGAGAACTGGCACGAATATGGCTTCTCTGTGAGAGTTGCTGTAACGGATCTGCATACAAACGGAAGAAGGGACAAACGAAGGCGAAAATCCCGGTGACAGATGAAACCAAAAGAAGAATGGCAACCTGCTAGTTTCTGTCCAGGCAAAGGAAGTTCGAGCACATGACGGTTCACTTGTGAATACTTCTACAGCATTTTGGTTTCAGGCTACGTGAACTGCCGCTCAAAAATGAGTAAAAAGAACAGCACCTGAGCAGCTCAGTGGGTTGAGCATCCAACCTTTGATTTCAGCTCAGGTCATGCTCACAGGGTCGTGAGATTGAGCCCTGCATCAGGCCCCATAATGAGGATGGAGGGTGCTTAAGGTTCTCTCTCTCTTGGGGCAGCTGGGCGACTCAGTCAGTTGAGGCTCTGACGTCAGCTCACGTCACGATCTCACGCTTTGTGGGTTCGAGCCCCACTTCAGGCTTGCTGCTGTCAGCGCAGAGCCACTTCAGATCTTCTGTCCCTGTCTCTCTCTGCCTCTCCTCTACTTGTGCTTTTCTCTTTCAAAACTAAATAAACATTAAAAAAGGAGAAAAGGAGAAGAAGGAGAAGGAGAAGAACATTGATGCCTGGATCCTACCACCACAGAACATGATTTAATAAGTCTGGGTGTGCCTGGGCATCACGACAAATGTCACCATCTCCTTTGGTGCATATAACCCTGTAAGTTAAGTACCCTGAGCTCCGTTGTACAGGGAGAAACCAGTATCTCATGAGATGTGTCCAAAGTCACTCATCTACTATGTGAGTAACATGAAAATGATCCAAACCTGAGTCTGTCTGACCCCCCAGATATTTACCACCATGGAGATATTTAGATATGGATCCACTATGGGCATATTTGGAAAAAGAGGTACTTCGGGTCTGGGAAAAGCCAAAGCCAATGAAGTGCAGACCGTGCGGAGGTTTGGGCAATAAGGCCTCGAGAGCAATGAGCCAGGGTGGGGAGAGCGAGGCCCATAAACCAGCCGACCAGCAAAGCTCTTCCCGTGATCTGTCCCATGAATTTGCCTCCTCCATAGCTATTGAGTGTCCCTGCTTCTCCCCGTCTCCACGGCCACCACACTGCTTGCTCTAAGCCACCATTTTGTCTCACCTAAACTATAACTTACACTTGACCTACATTTGGCTGCTTGCCACAGAAACCCGACTGTGGGGCTTAACCAAATAGAGTCTCTCTTTCTCAGTCGCCAGAGTCTAGAGGTTGGCTATGTGGCAGGGACGGCATCTACAAAGTTATCGATGGCCTAAGTACTCTCAAGGTCCTGGGTTCCACGCAGAGTTCTACGTTTCAGGCATAAAGAACAGGGACATAACCGGGCCACACCGGGAGGGCCAAAACCTGACCAGAAATCCTTAGCGGATTTCCGCATATGTCTCATCAGTCAGGCCTGGGCCATCCTCATCTGCAAGAGAGTCTGAGCAGATGAATATTGTGTCAGATGCATTTTCACTCTGAAAATAAAACAAATGAGCAAACCAAATACTGAGGTTTGGTTGATTAAGTGAACTGCCTGAAGACAAGTTCCCTGTTTCCATCCTTTCCTCTCTCTGGTCTTTTTCCCAAATACTAAGCAATACTGAGTATATTTCTGAAGAACAAACATGAGCCCACAAGAGTTCCAGAACAAAATCCTCCAAGGACTTCTGCCACTTCGGTGCAAAAGCAGGGAGCCATGGTACAGTCTACAAGGCGGGGCCGCGCAGTACAGCCCCTGCTGCCCCCAGCCTTCCTTTGGCCTTTCCTGCCTGCCAGGTTCCACCAGCCTCCGGGCCCTTGCACATGCTGTCCCTTTTGCCTGGAATCCTCCTAAATGTCCTTTCTTCCATCTTGTATCCCAGCGCTCATGTCCCATCTCTGACTCCCCTGGCACCCCCAGACTTGATCTGCTTCTTGTGGTGGGACCTCACAGCACCTCGTGCTGCTGTTTTGTCCTCCTTGCCACATCCATAAACTGCAAAAGGAACTGTCGAAGGTCTCACACAACACAACCTCCATGAAGGCAGGGTCCTCGTCGGTTTGGGTCTCTATGATACTCTTACCTCAGGGCCTCCCATGTGATAGGCATTTGACCTCTTCTAGAAGAATGAATGGATGAGAGAATAAATGAATGGGATAAACTAAGGTAAAACAACCTTGAACTTAGGGAACTGAAAAAATATAGCCGAGACAAATAACCAAAATTTTTTGTCTCAAGAATCCACGTCACTCTGTCTTCATGGGCCCTTGGTGAACCCTAGGAGGAGCTTCTCAGAGGCAGGAAGTAATGAGTCCAAATCATAAGAACCACAAGCACTGGACTTTCACGTGGAGAATCAGACTCCTAAAATTGCATCATATGGATGTTTTCAGGAACAGAGCAAAATAAATATATAAATATCTTGTCAAAATTGTAAGAGCAGAAAATTTTGAAACATTCCTAATAAGCAAGTGATAAAAAAGGGAAAGTAAATATCCATTCAGGATATGTAAATTTTCATTGATATGCTCTTTGATGCACAGTTGCCATCATTGGATTTTAACAAACATTTAAAAATGTATGAGGTGTGCCTGGATGGCTCAGTCGGTTGAGTGTCTGACTTCGGCTCAGGTCATGATCTCACCATTTGTGAGTTTGAACCCTGCATCAGGCTCTGCAGTATTGGTGGTGCAGATCCTGCTTGGGATTTTTCTCTCCCTCTTTCTCTGCTCCTTCACCACTTGCATTTCTCTCTCTCTCTCTCTCTCTCTCTCTCTCTCTCAAAATATATAAACTTTAAAAAAAAATACGAGAATATTCTTAAATTCACACCAGGCTTTGTTCTCACTGTTCCCAGCCCCCCAGCCCCAGAATCATACGCTCTTAAATAACTTGTTCTACACACCAAGGTCTCCATGAATGTAAGCCTAAAACTTTGGATGAAACTATAACATTTCCTTCAAAGAACTGAGATGAGGAAGGGTCGAGAGGTAATATTGCCAAAAGAGGACACAAGCCAGACAGCACTTAGGCAACTTCAGTGATTATTTTTAATCAGGTTTGCCGAAGTTTGCAATTTTAAATGTATACTTTGGGAGAGAGGGGCAACATGGCGGAGGAGTAGGGGGCTCCAGTATTTCGCTTGCCCTTTAAAGGGGGATGACTGAAACCATTGTCTCTCTCAACTCCAAAAATCGGGGGGAAAAGGTGCTACAGCAGACAAGAAACGAAGGCGAAAACAGACAGGGCCCAACTAAACATTTTCCTTTCCAGGGCAACTTCAAGAAACAACCCATAACACATCCAGCCAAAATGACGAGACGGAAGAATTCTCCTCAAAAGAATCTACAAGAAGCAGTGACAGCTCAAGAATTAATGAAAACAGATATAAGCAACATAACAGAACTTGAATATAGAATGATAATCATAAAACTAATTGCTGGCCATGAAAAAAGCTTAGATGAATGCAACGGGTCCCGCGCGGCAGAGTTCAAGGACCTTAAAAACGGTCAGGAAGAATTAAAGAAGACATTGGAAGAAATACAGGGGAAACTGGAAGCAGCCACAGCACGGATTGAAGAGGTAGAGGAAAGAGTTAGTGCATTAGAAGACAAAATCATTGAAAAAGAGGAAGCAGATAAAAAGAGAGAGAAGCTGATCCAGGAACAGGAAAGGAGAATTCGAGAGCTGACCGATACAGTCAAAAGAAACAATATCCGTATCATCGGAGTTCCAGAGGAAGAAGAGAGAGAGAAAGGAGTCGAAGGGGTTCTTGAACAAATCATTGCTGAGAACTTCCTCAACATGAGGAAGGAAACGGGCATGGAAATCCAAGAGGCACAGAGAACTCCCCTCAGACGTAACTTGAATAGACCTTCTGCACGGCACATCATAGTGAAGCTGGCAAAATACAAAGATAGGGAGAGAATCCTGAAAGCAGCTAGGGACAAAAGAACCCTAACATACAAAGGGAGACCTATAAGGGTAGTAGCAGACTTATCTACAGAAACTTGGCAAGCCAGAAAGGAATGGCAGGATATCTTCAATGTGATGAGCAAGAAGGACATGCAACCAAGAATTCTGTATCCGGCTAGCCTGTCATTCAGAATAGAAGGAGAGATCAAGGTTTTTCCCAACAAACAAAAACTGAAAGAATTTATCACAAATAAGCCACCACTGCAAGAGATCCTGAGGGGCATTCTATGAAGACAAGGTTGCAAAGAACACAAACTGCCAGGGTCAGCCTTACAAACATGAAACTTACAGATAATACAGTGACTGTAAGCCCATATTTTTCAATATTAACACTGAATGTAAATGGACTAAATGCGCCAATCAAAAGACACAGGATAACAGAATGGATTAAAAAACAAGACCCATCTATTTGCTGTCTTCAAGAAACTCATCTTAAACCTGAGGACACCTTCAGATTGAAAGTGAGGGGATGGAGAACTATCTACCATGCTACTGGAAGTCAGAAGAAAGCCAGAGTAGCCACACTTATATCAGACAAATTAGACTTTAAAATGAATGATGTAATAAGAGATGAAGAAGGACATTATATAATAGTCTCAGGGACCATCCAGCAGGAAGAGCTAACAATTGTAAATATCTACGCACCGAATTCGGGGGCACCCAAATTTGTAAAACAACTAATTACAAACATTAGCAACCTCATCGATAAAAATATCCTAATAGTAGGGGATCTCAACACTCCACTCTCAGCATTGGATAGATCCACAAAACAGAAAATCTCCGCAGAAACAATAGCCCTGAATGACACATTAGGACAGATGGGCCTCACAGACATCTTTAGGGTCCTTCATCCAGAAGCTAAGGAATTTACGTTCTTCTCATCTGCACACGGTACATTTTCTAAGATAGACCATATTCTGGGGCACAGGGAAGCTCTGAATAAATATAAAAGAATTGAGATCATACCGTGTACAGTGTCAGACCACAATGCTTTGAAACTTGAAATCAACCACAGGAGAAAGCCTGGAAAATATCCAAGAACATGGCGGCTAAGAAATAACCTACTAAAAGATAACTGGGTCAACCAAGCCATCAGAGAAGAAATTAAAAAATACATAGAAACAAATGAAAATGAAAATACAACAATCCAAACGCTCTGGGACGCAGCAAAGGCAGTCCTGAGAGGGAAATACATTGCAATCCAAGCCCATCTCAAGAAACAAGAAAAATCAATAACACAAATTCTAACAGCACGCCTATAGGAACTAGAAGCAGATCAACTAAAACAACCCAAGCCCAGCAAAAAGAGAGAAATAACAAAGATCAGAGCACAGATTAACCATATGGAGACAGAAAAGGTAGTGGAACAGATCAGTGAAACCAAAAGCTGGTTCTTTGAAAAAATAAACAAAATAGACAAACCTCTAGCCAGGCTTCTCAAAAAGAAAAGAGAGAGAACTCAAACAGATAAAATCGTGAATGAAAAGGGAGAAATTACAACCAATCCCTCAGAGATACAAGCAATCATCATAGAATACTATGAAAAATTATATGCCACCAAACTTGGCAATCTGGAAGAAATGGACACCTTCCTAAATAGCCACACGCTACCAAAACCCAAACGGGAAGAAATAGAAAATTTGAACAGACCCATAACTAGTGAAGAAATAGAATCAGTTATTAAAAACCTCCCAGCAAATAAAAGCCCTGGACCAGATGGCTTTCCTGCGGAATTTTACCAGACATTTAAAACAGAGTTAATTCCTATCCTCCTCAAGCTGTTCCAAAAAATTGAAATGGAAGGAAAACTCCCGGACTCATCCTATGAAGCCAGCATCACTTTGATTCCCAAACCAGATAGAGACCCAGCAAAGAAAGAAAATTACAGGCCAATATCCCTGATGAATATGGATGCAAAAATTCTCAACAAGATACTAGCAAATCGAATCCAACAGCATATAAAGAGAATTATCCACCATGATCAAGTAGGATTCATCCCTGGGTTGCAGGGCTGGTTCAATATTCGCAAATCAATCAACATGATACATCACATCAACAAAAGAAAAGATAAGAACCATATGATCCTGTCAATAGATTCAGAAAAAGCATTTGACAAAATACAGCATCCTTTCTTAATAAAAACTCTCGAGAAAGTCGGGATAGAAGGAACATACTTAAACATCATAAAAGCCATCTATGAAAAGCCCACAGCTAATATCATCCTCAATGGGGAAAAATTGAAAGCCTTCCCCCTGAGATCAGGAACACGACAGGGGTGTCCGCTCTCGCCACTGCTATTTAACATAGTGCTGGAAGTCTTAGCATCAGCAATCAGACAACAAAACAAAATAAAAGGCATCAAGATTGGCAAGGAGGAAGTCAAACTTTCACTTTTTGCAGATGACACGATACTTTACATGGAAAACCCAACGGAATCCACCAAAAGCCTACTAGAACTGATTCATGATTTCAGCAGAGTTGCAGGATACAAAATCAATGTACAGAAATCGGTGGCATTTCTATACACCAACAATGAAGCAGCAGAAAGAGAAATAAAGAAGCTAATCCCTTTCACAATTGCACCAAAAACCATAAAATACTTAGGAATAAACCTAACCAAAGATGTGAAAGACCTCTACACTGAAAACTATAAAAAACTTATGAAGGAAATTGAGGAAGACACAAGGAAATGGAAAAACATCCCATGCTCATGGATTGGAAGAATAAATATCGTCAAAATGGCAATACTACCCAAAGCAATCTACACATTCAATGCAATCCCAATCAAAATTGCACCAGCATTCTTCTCAAAGCTAGAACAAACAATCCTAAAATTTGTATGGAACCACAAAAGACCTCGAATAGCCAAAATAATACTGAAGAATAAAACCAAGGCGGGAGGCATCACAACCCCAAACTTTAACCTCTACTACAAAGCGGTGGTCATCAAGACTGTATGGTATTGGCACAAACACAGACACATAGACCAATGGAATAGAATAGAAAACGCAGAAATGGACCCGCAAGTATATGGCCAACTAATCTTTGACAAAGCGGGAAAATGTATCCAATGGAAAAAAGACAGCCTCTTTAACAAATGGTGCTGGGAGAATTGGACGGCAACATGCAAAATAATGAAACTAGACCACTTTTTTACAACACTCACAAAAATAAATTCTAAATGGATAAAAGATCTGAATGTGAGACAGGAAACCGTCAAAATCCTAGAGGAGAAAACAGGAAAAAGCCTCTTTGACCTAAGACGCACCAATTTCTTACTCGACACGTCTCCAAAGGCAAGGGAATTAAAAACAAAGATGAACTATTGGGACCTCATCAAGATAAAAAGCTTCTGCACGGCAAAAGAAACAACCAACAAAACGAATAGGCAACCAACGGAATGGGAAAAGATCATCGCAAATGACATATCGGATAAAGGACTAATATCTAAAATTTATAAAGAACTTACCAAACTCCAAACCCGAAAAACAAACAACCCAGTGAAGAAATGGGCGGAAGATATGAATAGACACTTCTCCAAAGAGGACATTCAGATGGCCAACAGACACATGAAACAATGCTCAATGTCACTCAGCATCAGGGAAATACAAATCAAAACCACACTGAGATACCACCTCACACCAGTTAGAGTGGCTAAAATGAATAAATCAGGAAACTATAGATGCTGGCGAGGATGTGGAGAAGTAGGCACCCTCCTACACTGTTGGTGGGAATGCAAACTGGTGCAGCCACTCTGGAAAACGGTGTGGAGGTTCCTCAAAAAAATGAAAATAGAGCTACCCTATGATCCAGCAATAGCCCTGCTAGGAATCTACCCAAGAGACACAGGAATGCTGATGCGTAGGAGCACGTGTACCCCAATGTTCACAGCAGCACTTTCGACAATAGCCAAATCATGGAAAGAGACCAAGTGCCCATCAACTGACGAATGGATAAAGAAGTTATGGTACTTATATACAATGGACTACTACGTGGCAATTAGAAAAAATGAAATCTGGCCATGTGTAGCCAGATGGATGGAACTGGAGGGTATTATGTTAAGTGAAATAAGTCAGTCAGAAAAAGACAGATACCATATGTTTCCACGAATAGGTGGACTTTGTGAGACTAAGCAAAAACCAGGGGGAGGGGAAGAGGGGAAAGGAAAAAAAGACACAGAGAGGGAGGGAGATAAAACATAAGAGACTCTCAAAGACTAAGAAAAAAACTGAGGGTAAGGGGGATGAGGGAGGGGGGAGAGGGGGTGATGGGCATTAAAAAGGGCACATGTTGGGATGAACACTGGGTGTTATATGTAAACCAATTTGAAAATAAACTATTATAAAATTTAAAAAAAAAATGTATACTTTGATGAGTTGTGACAGCTGACTAGAGTTGTGAAACCAGCACCACAATCGAGTTCAAGAACAACTCCTTCACCACAAGAAGTTTTCATAACTGTCTATAGTCAATTCTCTCTGTCAGCCCAGGCCCTAGGTAACCATTCATCTGCTTTTTATTGTCACAGTTTGCCTTTTATAGACATTCACATAATCATGAAATGTGTAGTCTTTTTGTCTGGATTTTTTCACTTAGAATTGTGCTTCGATGAAACATTTCTGTTGTTGAATATATCAGTAGTTGGTTCTACTTTAAAACTAAATATTATTTTACTGTACCAGATATACCACAATCTGTATATCTATTCGCCCATTGATGGATATGTTGTTTTTCTAGATTTTTGTGATTATGAATAAAGCTGCTATGAGCATCTGAGTTTTTGTGTGAGCAGATGTTGTTATGTTTTGGGTAAATACATAGGCATGGGATTGTCAGATCATATGATAAATGGGTGTTTAACTGTATAAAAAACTACCAACCTGTACCATTTTGTAAAAGCACCAGCAATATATGGAAGTTCCATTTGTTCCAAATTACAGTCAACGTTTTGTATTGTCAGCCTTTTAAAATAGTAGCCTTCCTGTGACTGTGTATGAGTACTTTAGCATGGATGTAACTTGTGTTTCCTCAATGACTAATGGTGTTGAGTATCTTTCCATCTGCCTATTGGACATTCATATATACTCTTTGCAGGAAAAGTCTGTTCAAATATTTTTCCCATTGTAATAGAGATGTTTTTCTTTTTATTAGTGAGCTGGAAAATTTCTTTATATATTCTGTGTACAAGCAGTTTCTCAGACGTTTTGCAAATACTTTCTCCCAGTCTGCAACTTGAATTTTCATTTTTCTAAACAATTTTCTCAAAAATCATGAGTTTTTAGTTTTGATGAAATCAAATTTATCATTGCAACTCTTGCTTCTCGTATCATATGTAAGAAATGTTTGCCTAATCCAAAGCAATAAAGATTTTCTTCTTAAAATTTTCTGAATTTTAGGGGTGTCTGGGTGGCTCAGTTGGTTGAGCATCCAACTTCTGCTCAGATCATGATCTCAGAGCTCATGGGTTCAAGCCCCACGTAGAGCTCTGTGCGGACAGCTCAGAGCCTGCAGCTTGCTTCAGATTCCGTGTCTCCACCCCTGCCTCTCCCTCTCCTCAAAAATAAACATTAAGAAAATTAAAAATTTCTAATTTTTAGCTTTTACTACTAGATTTATAACACAGTTTGTATTCAACTTTGTATATGATGTGAGATTAAAGGCTAATGCTCTTTTTTTTCCATATTAATATCCAATCATTTCAGCATGATTTGTTGAAAGATTGTTCTTTCCCTTATTGAATAAACCTTGGCACTTTTGCTTTATTATTGGGGGTTAATAACTGGATTCCCCTCTCTTCCACTGTCTACCTATCTGTTAATCCCACCCTAATTTGATTACACTAGCTTTATGTAAATTTAACAATCTGGTAATATATGTCTTGCAACTTTGTTGTTTTTAAAAATTATGTTCTCTAAGTCCTTTGCGTTTCCATTTATTTTAGAATCAGCCTGTTAAATTTCTACATAGAAAAAAATCCTGCTGCTCTTTGGATTGTGATTGTCAAATCTGTATATCAATTTAGTAAAGATGACATCTTAACAACATTGACCTTTCTGGCACACAAATATGGGATATCTCCCTATTTCTTTCAGTCATCTTAAATTTTTGTCAGTAATAGTTTGTACTTGTCAGCAAACAGCTTTTGCACATTTTTTACAAAATTTTTCTCTAAGTATCTCATGGTTTTGATCATTTGCAAATATTGTTTTTTAAATTTTAATATCCAGTTGTTCACTGTTAGAATATATATCGTTGATCTTATATACTGACTTTGTGACCTTGCTAAACTCACTTACTAGTTCCAATAGAGTTTCTTATTTACTTGTTTGTTTATTTGTTAATTTTTTTAAATTTATTTTATCAGGTGGGTGGCAAACTCAATTTTCTACACTGACAATTTGGAAGGAAAAAGCAGTTTAACTTTTTCCTTTCCAATAAATATGACTTCAGTCTTTTGCCTTCATGTTTGCTACTGACTAGGATCTCTAGAAGGATGCTGAATAGATATGGAAAGAGTGGACACTATTTTAACTCCCAAATTCAGAGAGGAAGTATTCAGCCTTTAACCATTATGTGTGATGGCACAGACTACACAGCCTTTATTACACCTTAGTAGTAAGGCTAAATTACCCTAAAGGCTGCTCAGGACCTACCTTAAGAAAGCTTAAAAGCAAACTTTGTAAACGCCACACTGATCCACAAGTAACTCACCAAGTAACTTATCAACTTACTAGAATAAATTTCAATGCTCAGTAGCTTTTAATTTAGAATTGGCATGCTATCTCTTAGACACTCATTTATGTGACAAACATATATGGTTGGACAGTTTATTTAAGATATGAATTACTGTTTGTCCCCCTGATATCCCCTAACTTACTCACCCCATATTTCAAATCAGTCCTTCAGTTCTTTTCCAGTCTTTCTGGAAGTCTTTCCCTGCCCCCCTGGGAAAAGGGTGTAAGATGCTGGAAGTCAGGTGTTTCTATCTTTTGTAAAAATCCACTGATGTAGGTGGGTGCATGGAGAAGGGAGATGTTTTTTCCAGACTGAGAGGTGGGCAGAGGACAGCAGGGGTCCCAAGAGCAGCAGGGCCCCTCATGCTGCTCCCCCATGGGCTTGGTAAGCCCTCTGAGGGGGATGGTTTTTTGACCTGTCCAAGGACATTGGCCCCAGGTGCCTAAGCAGCGTCAGCACGGCTTCCTGTACCCTGGATCTGGCCTGGAAATTGAAAGCTTTGTGCTCAAGGAACCAGGCAAGCTGGGGCATTAAGGAAATCCACAATGAACTGACCAAGATCAGAGGCTCCTCTCTTATCTCCTCGATTCACATGCATCCACAAGTCAGGAACTGAAATAACGAGTAGGTGTCCATGGCCAGCTTGCGTAGAGAGGAGAATTCAGTGGGACGGTGGCAGTGAAGCTGCTTCAGAGGAAAAAATCGTAAATGACACAGTTCTCCGATCCCTCCTTTCACAACCTGCATTACACACTAGCTACAGAGGTCTTGAAGTCGTGCAGAAGAGCATGTAGGGCTTAAAATCAGTTTTTACGTGGTACAGAGCTATGTTGTCACACTTTTCCAGACATCCACTAGCTTTATTCAGGCACAGTATTTTGGGATGAATGCACACTTACGCAGCTGACCTTATGCAGACATCCAGAGATTGACGCACATGACAGGTGATGGTGCGCCCAGAATGGACAGCTCCCAGGAACAACACCTGCAGGGTCTCCTTTGGGACTTTACAAGAAGAAATAATGATTGGTTGTAAAGAACTGTGCCCGTAACTCCGGAGCCACCAATGCCCCTGGCGGTGCCTTTGAATGAAGGCCCTCTGCTCTGTACCAGTGGGGCTGCTGGGTCTGTCACCCACCCTTTTGAGCAAGTGCTAGGATACCTTCCGTGCTGAGCTGTGTGAACGCTTCTTCTACAGTATTCAGAATCCATTCTTCTGGAAGATTTTTCCTGGCCTCTCACTCTTTCTCCTCCAGATCTGGCCTAGCTGGGGTACCTGGGACGGAAAGATACTCGTCCGGTTTCTCTGAGTATACTACGATTATTTTGGTCACAAGTGACATGAATTCAATTTAATTAGCAAAAAAGGGGATCAGTGGCCTCAGGGGGGTCCAAGGACAGAGTGAACTAGAAGAGGGAAGGACAGGGAGGCGGCCAGGACCTACAGCAGTCTAAAGTTGGGTTCAGACTCCTCATGACACCTGTCTCTTCTGCCTCTCTCTGTGTCAACTCACTCTGTCCATCAGATCAGAGCAGCTCCTTGCACGTGATGGAACACATGGCAGCCAACAGCATCCAGACTTTCTACCATATAATTTGAACTACCAGAGATACCGCTTTGTTGATCTTTCTGGTCTTAACACTAAACATCACAAGGAAATACCTTACTGGCCCAACTTGGGTTGTGTCCACCAATGGGTCAATAAACTTGGATGCAGCCAGCTGAGAAGATGGCAAGTCCTGTGGGGATGATGCAGACTCGATGGCAGAATTGACGGGGGGCAGAGGGTGAGAGCAACAATACTCAGAGGAAGTGAGGGTCAGGAGCACTGGCAGGCCTCAGTGTCCTATAGGGCCTCCGCAAGAATATGTTGGGTTCATGTGTGGCAAATAGCAAATCCATGCAATACCCATACTGAAATATCCACACACACACAGAGACACACAGCAAATGAAGACAGTAAATTACATCAAGTCACAAATTACTAATCCTTTTGATCATTTCCTTCAGACTAATCAGTTCAGAAATCAACTTTATTCACGAATCTTCTCAGAAGACACAGGCCTCAGTTTGCATTTCCACCAACTTCTGCCAACTAAATTGACTCCAGAAGTCCCTTCATCTCGAGCCTTCTATTGCTTTCACAAAATCTCACCCATCTGGGAATAGCCCAGATCCAGGTTACTATTTTCATTCCAAAATGAACACCTTCTAAAATTTGACATTCGGAGCCTTCGGTAGAGGAGTAACACATTTCTGGGGTTTTCTTCCATCTGGGAATCACCTAAAGCGGGGGCAGGGAGCAAACCTGTTCTAATTAAACAGGTCTTTGGAAAAATTCATTTACGTATGATTTGACTATGTTAATAAAAACAGATGAATTCTCTATCTCTTTTGGGGTCACAATGCTTCACTGAAATCTGAGCCCCAGAGGACAAAATGAAATAAAATGTGATTCCCAGCATTCTATCCACAGGAAGTTGACTCCAAGAATAAAGAAGGAAGGGCATCAAGACAAGGTGAACAAAGAGAGATGGCAGTTCAAAGGTCGGGGACGGGATATTCAAGTCCACTTTCTCAAAGTCACAAAGTAGACCAGAAGCTGGCCATCACTCATTAGCTAATTTCTTGATAATCACACTATTCTCATTTATACCAGTTACCTTGTTGTTGGGATTATAATAGGTAACTCTAGTTTTGTTCCAGAATTTCTTTTCAAAATGATAGAAATCACTGGAATAACCAGAACCATTTGAACTGAATCTCAAGTTCAAAAGTTCAAGTTCAAACTTAGGCAACCATTGATCTTCTATGAGTTCGAATGCTCTAGCTTTAATAACACCCACGGACATTTACCGAGCTTACCTCCTGTGCCAGGCACAGTCGTATATACTTTACAAACTCAAGCCTCCTTTAATCTTCTCAACAACCCAGTGAGGAGTGTTACTATTACAATTATCACAAAGCAGTATGGTGGCCCTGGGGTCAGACCTCCTATCTTCAGATCGTGGCCCCACTACTTTCCAACTCTGCGACATCAGGTAAGTCAGGGAGCTTCCTTGTGCCTTGGTTTTCCCTTTGATATAATGGGAGTGGACACAATAACACCCACCTCAAGTATTGTTGGGAGAATTATTACGTTAATAAATATAAAGAGGTTGAAGCAGAGTCTGACACTCGGTAAAGTGCCCCATTAATGTGAGCCACTCTGAGTAGCTCCAGGTTATATATCAGGCGCAAAGAAGGCTAAAGAATTTGCCCGAGGTCACTCCGCTAGTAAATAGCAGAGCAGGGATTCAAATTAACCCCTACTCCACAGTCTCTCTGCCTTGCTTAATGAAAACTGACATTGCACAAAAGCTACATTTGTTGCTACTATTGTGTCCAGCGCTAAGGGCAAACTTCATGCGTGCTCCAATCTTTTATCTACATGCCGATTTTTTTCTTCATTAATGATTAGCATGGCTGGAATGCTTTTCAAGTGGCCTGGAATTGATATTCGAGTTCGAATTACAGAGAAATGTTTCTTTAAGAAACTAGATATTGGGCATAAATGTCTCCTGTTCTTAACAGATTACGGAAGAACAGCTTTTTCCATGTTCACTTCAGTTTATGTCTGAGTAGATAAATTCAGAAGGGCTTTGAGATGCTATTAAAAGGGGAAAAAAAGGGTGCTCAACTCAGAGAACTGAAGTAAAATAAATGTTCTGCCGAGCAAGTGACTGAAGTCAGTGCAACGTGTAAGACGGCAGAACAAGGGAAGGCGACTGCTTCCTCCAGCTCCAAAAAAATAAAAATAGAGGGAAATCGGTGCAGCCAAAGGAGGAAAGCAAATTTGCTGGAGGGCAGGGAAGAGCTGGGTCAATCCTGCTTTTGCCGAATCTTAAAGGAAGCAAATAAACAACGAACACCCCCCACCCCAAATTATATTTTCCTCCCAGGGAATTTTTCCTCTGTATCTCTAGTTCCTGGCAAGTGAAACAAGAAGTAAGCGTCTGAAATGCCCTCTAGGGGATATCTCTGTTTCATTTTCTAAAAAATTCACGGAAGGCATCTGCGTAAAACGGCTCTGTCACATAACGCTGCTGGCCTGAGATTGAGGGTGCAAGTTTATAAGGCTTCACTTCACATTTCAAGCCTCCTGCATGACTGACTTGTCACTGTCTCCCCCTTTGCATTACATTCATCTCATGTCTCATTAGGCATCTCTTGTCTCTGCCACTCAGGGTGCAAATCAGCACAGCAGGGCCGGCTCCACAAAACAAAATGCTACCTGGGTCTAGATTACATACACTCCTTGCGAATTTAGCAGGCCTTCTCCACCCAGAATGTGGGGTCACCTCCTCCCCAAAGCACTATGTCCTTATTAACTGCACCTTACCCCCAAGCCACACTGAAGTCCATACTTTCTTCCTCATCCCCCCATCCCGTACACATTGAGGGTGATGGTAAAACTACAGAGGATTGTCTCCCAAGCAGGCAGATGTGGTCACACGTCTCCCGTTTTTACAATTCATAATTTGATCTCCCATCTGTTTTGTCAGCAGGAGATGCAGTATGTGTGTCTTCCTCCCACAAATTTTACCCACTTTGGGTTTATACAATTCAAAGACCATCTTTCTAGAGTTCCTAAATGGAGACGAGCCCCCATGTTATAGCTTCTTCTTGCCACCAGGTGTCACTGTTGAAAACCAGACCCATGCAGTCCGGTGCTGGTCCAGGGCCTCTAAAATTCCCAGCTAGGGTAGACATTCCCCCACGGGCTGCTGTGGTTCTTTGAGGGAGGAGAAAGCCCTCCCTCACTGCTAAAACTGGCCGAGGTTCTCATGCTTGGACTCCCATGCTTGCAGCTCTTAAAGTCTGGTTCTCTCAATTCCCACAGAGAGACTGGAACAGCCCAAACTGGAGTCACGACTGAGCCAAGACAATTACCCTACACCCACTTTGGCGCACAGCACAGTTACCTGGCAAAACTCATGAATCCAGGAAGGGGTAAAGGATTAGGGCCAAGGGCTGCAGTTCACCACAGCTCCAGAACAAACCACCACACATCTTGTGTGACCATGTAGAAGAAGGAGTTCTAGATATCCACATAGGATTCCTTATATTTAGCCAATCCAGGCCTGAGTATTAATAGTAATTTGCATAAGACTTTAAATGTCAAAAATAAGCATTCATGACCTTTTCTGTTTATATATTCTACTTATTTCTAAAGCTGCTTTGAACACATTCATTGTTTAAAAAATCCTCAAATACAATAAAAATTAAAACAAGAACTAAGTAATAGTGGCAAGTAAAGGAATAATTGCCTTAAAAATCCTAGGGTATGGAACATCTTGCATTTGAGCTCCAAATTAGCCTTGAGCTTCCTGGAAGCCAAGGCAAAGAGGGAAACCCAATGGCTTACATATTTCTTATCGTCTCACAAAAGGACAAGTCCCACTTCATCATGACAAACGTTTCCCTATCTCTAAGAGCTGAGAATGTGAATATGATAATAATTTATTCCATTAAAAATAAATATTTAAAACATTTTAAAAGGAGATAGACCATGAGGTTTTTGACAGGGCGACCATATAATTTGTTATTGAAACCAGCACTGAATGAAATGCAGTGCTATAGACAATGATGTTGGGATAATTATGTTTATTAGAGCCGTTCTGTGAAAATTGAGATATAGGCTCATCTTCCTCTAGGACACGTGATAGCACATTAACTTTGGATTAATGCAATTGGGTTCAACACAGTGTGCTATTTCTTTTCAAGAGATAGTCTCAACAATTAGGTGTGAACTTAATCGAGCACAAGCTATCCTCCCTGTAAAAACCTGCTATGCACTTACCGCAGAAGACAGGGAAGTGTTATTTGTCCCCAGATAGTCAGGTTAAACACATGACATTTATTCAGCATTATGACCATTTCAGGTTAGTCTAGATATTTATCCAAATACCTGTGAGTATCCCTCTCTATTTTGATGTAAAGTAGGAAATGACTGGGCTTTTCTCAACTGCTCTTTCCTCTTGACAAAATGTAGACAAACTTTCCTCCATGTTTAAAGCCCAACATTAGGACAATTGTATATAAGTAGCCTGTTAACAAAAGGATTTCTGAAAGTCATATTACCGCTCACTCTGGAAAAGTAGAGACTGTCTTAACATTTATGAATTACATTAAAAATCCTGCCATCTTGGGGTGCCTGGGTGGCTCAGTTGGTTAAGCGTGCAACTCTTGATATTGGCTTGGACCATGATCTCACTGTCATGAGCCCCACATTGGGCTCTGCGCTGGGGTTAGCATTACCCTTCTTTTGGAGGAATTGCTTTTCTTTGTTTCTTACTCTGACATGTGGTCCGGTAGGACATATTGAAAGATAATTCTGTCTCTTTAGTCTAAAGATAGGCATTTTGTCTGCATCAGTTACCTATTACTACAGAACAAATCTCACCAAAACTTAGTGATTTTAGATAGCAGTGACACTGTTTTCACTCTTCTGTGGGTTACCTCACTGGTTCTTGGGCTGGTCTCATATGTACTCCCTCATGTTGCTGATGTCAGCCGATGGCTTGAGTGGGGCTGGAGGGCCCATGATGACTTGGCGTTGGCCAGTGTCTGGGCCCCTGTCTCCATGTAAGTTCATCCTGGATTTCCTTGCATGGCAGTGGCAGCACAAAAATGGAAGCTTAAGCCCTCTTGATGCCAAAGGGCAGACATCAAACAACTTTACTTCTACTGCGTTTTGGTCAAAGTAAATCACAGGCCTGGCCCAGATTTCAGACAAAGGGAAATGTATGCCACCTCTTAATGAAAGGGACCACAAAACATATTGGAAAGGGCCTTGTGTATACGGATGGAAAGAATCATTGCACTAAATTTGTTAATAACCTACCCCATTCCTGAAGCTGGAAACATGTGGGGCCAAGGTCGGTTAGCAGCCATTGCTGCAGCAGCCTTGCGGAGGGAATTAGTGTGCTGTAGACAAGGATGGAACTGACTTCTGGAGAGAATCAGAAGGAAGAGCCAGAGGGCTCTGTTTCGGCCACTGTGTTGTCTATTCGCCTTGCAGTCTGGATGACACGAGCCAGTTAGTCCTCTTCGCCTCTCTCCTAATCTCGTTTAAGGTAGGTTTCTGTCATGTGCTCTCCAGGAGCCCAGCTGGATACATACTTATTGCTTTCCCCCTTTGTTTACCTCCCGAGAGGATGGAAGAAAGGATTGGAAGTGGAGATCCATGGGTCTAAATGAATTATGTACATGGGCGCAGCAGCCCTCTCTTTCTATACCTTTTGCCAGCTCAAAACTGAAAAGCTTGGTAACACTCTTACTGCCATGATTCCCTCTTATTCTGAGGATAAAAGTGACTGTGAGCGCCCTGCAAGCAGCATCCTTGGTGAAAGATCAGGTTGTGAATGGCACCATCAGGAGAACATGAGAAAGCAGGTTCCTTCATCTCTTCTCAACAACGATTTTAAAGTTTGGACCTGGCAAAGCTCTGGTAGCATCTGTGTCAATGTTATGGCAGAATCTACAGTCTTGTCACCATTTTGGATCGGCTTCTTATGGCAGCGCATAAACCAGACTTGATCTCAAAGGGCTCTCAACCAATCACTTCCAGCCCCTTCCTCTTAAAGAGATACGTGGCAGGTGGAAGGAGCTATTCAGTCCAACAGTTATTCTATCTGAAGTGGAGGACCCGTGGCCAATCCAGCCTCTTAACCAATGGCCAGTGCACGTGGTCAGTCTCAGGCTTTCCTCCCAGGGCCTCCATGTTAACGGATGGGATTTATTAGCCTAATGTATTTATAGATCCATCACCAGTGGCCATTCTGAGGACTAAGCAAACAGCAGAAAGCCAGAATAATAAATCACAGAAATAGGGAGCTCCATTAGATTAAGGTCCGAAACTGTTGCTGCCTTTAAAAGAAAAATTATTTCAATTTAGACTGAAAACCAAAGCCCCTTGAGTGGGAGCCACAGAGGAAGAATTCATTCTGTGATATCACGTGGTGCCCCAAGATGACTAGAGGCAGAACGAACACCCACGTGCCCAATATCTTCACCACAACAAGGTCCTTCCATTTTTTCCTCCAAGAACACTAGGCTTTGAGAGTTTGGACTTCCAAACAGGCTGCAATGATTAATTAACAATTTATTTCCTGGGTTGTTTTTTTTTTTCCTGCATCAAAGACATGTCTAACTGCAAATTAAACAATCTAATCAGCATGAGATAAAGTGTTACCACACCGAGTGCTATAATTTCAGACAAAAAGCAAAGAAGATTTTTAGTTTGCATATTTATCCATAGATTTCACAGGCTATTTCTGCTAAACTTCTTCTAAATGTTGAAAGATGGTTTAAGGACTCTCATTAATACCTTCTGTGATGTATAAGGGCCCAAGTTACCAAAAAGAAGTAAGAAAAGTAGTAAAAACAAAAACAGCACTTTCTGGTTGTCAAAGATTCATAAATATTCAAAGATTTATATATATACATGTATATGTAGATGTGTAGAGATTCAAAGTGTTAGTTACCACTTCCATTATTTCTCTAAAACTGTGCAAAAAGATTGTAGAATTATCTTTATTAACAAGCACTCTCCCTAGTTCCCTAGAGAATTTGAAGTGGTTTCAAATAAAATAGTTCTAAAATAGTAAATAGAAAAATAAAATTAAGAACCGTAAGCACCTATTTTAAAATTGGAAGAGAAAAGGGGGAAAAAATACTAAAAAAACAAGGCTGATATAGTTACCTTAATAAAACAACAAATTAATTTCTGAGCTTCCCATTAGCCAAAGCAAAAAAAGGTACGAATAGGAAATATATTTCTAGGCAATAAACCGTATTACTGAATTAGGAGAGAAAACTAATTGTACCTAAAGGAGAGCCTTTTGTATAAATATTAATAAATATTTAAGGTAAGTTAGTAACGGCCTTAAAAAAAAAAGTATTGTAAACTTACTATGGAAAATCTGGAAAAGACCAAAAAAAGTAAAAATAGGGGAAAAAAAAGTTGTCCATACCTATTAGCCAACCACAAGAGCTGTTAGCTTATACTTTGGCAATTTTCTTCAGGCTTTTTCCTATCCATGGGGTATTTTTAAACTCAATTTTAATCCAAGTGCTTATGCAATAATATGTTCTATTTTTTTTCATTTTATTTTTTTATTTTTTAATGTTTAATGTTTTTTTAAATTTTTAAATGTTTATTTATTATTTTTTATTTAGAGAGAGAGAGAGGCAGACACAGAGACACAGCATGAGTGGGGGAGGGGAAGAGAGAGAGGGAGACACAGGATCCAAAGTAGGCTCCAGGCTCTAAGCTGTCAGCACAGAGCCCAAAGTGGGGCTCGAACCCATGAGCTGTGAGATCATGACCTGAGCTGAAGTCGGATGTTTAACCAACAGCCACCCAGGTGCCCCTATTTTTTCATTTTATATTATGATTATCACTTTTTCTTATTGCTGAAATGTCCTCAAAAACAATGATTAAAAAATATTCTATTGTATAAATATTCCATATTTTACTCAAACATTGCCCAATCGTTAGACACTTTGCCAATTTCCCAGTTTTAAATAAAACAGAGGAACTTGTGCATAAAGCTCTTTCTATTTTATGTAATAATCTTTAGGATACATTCCTAAGAGTGGTATAACTTTAAATGAGTATTTTTGTTTATTTCTTCTTTTAAAAGGAACACATGTTTATTGTGGACAACGCAGCAAGTTTAAAGAAGTATGGAGAAGGAGGAAGGATAGCTTCGCCCAGATGCACCATCTGCTCACTGCTTATCATGTGTCTTCCAGGCACGCTTCTCTATAGCCGGGGATCACAGCCTATCAATGGGGCATCTGGGTGGCTCAGTCAGTTAGGCTTCCGACTTCAGCTCAGGTCACGACCTCGGGAGCCCCGCATCACATATCACCCTCTGTGCTGACAGCGCAGAGCCTGGAGCCTGTTCAGATTCTGTGTCTCCCTCTCTTCCTCCCCCCAGCCATGTGTTCACGTGCTCTCTCTCTCTCTCTCCCTCTTTCAAAAAATAAAAACATTTTTTAAAAACGTTGCATCCTGCTGTATTTACCAATACACCCTAACCATTTTCCCATCGTTACAGATGGCTCTGAAATAATGGCATCACAACATTCTGTCATATGATAGTCACAGTGCACTGCACAAAACTCCTTCAAGCCAGACCTCAGAAGGATCAAAACCAAACTGTCAGTGATTCTTTATAAGAGACTGCAAACCAGAAGCAAAGTACCTAAGGTGGTCCAGGGACATGCTTTGTTTGGCTTGTACCATGTTTTAGTTGGGGGTTGCTTTTTTTTTTTTTTTAATTTTTGAATTGTCAAAATTTTATATGTGAGAGATTCCATTTAAAATGTAGACTCGCGGATCTGAGGGTGACCTGGCTGTGACCTCTGTCACCCCACTGATCACCAGGGTTGAGTCAGCTGATCTGGCTCTCTAGACGGGTGCCCGCTTCCTCCCTCAGTGCTCTGTGTGCGTCCCTCCAGAAGCTGCACGCTCCATCGAAGAGGATAACCTTTCCCGATGAAAGAGGACCATTTGGGGGCCAAGGGTCCACAAACAGCTCCGCTCTTCTGCTAGAACCTCCAAACAAGCTCTTAAGGTCCATTTGTAGGAATATATAGGGTGATCAAGCTTTCAGGACTCCAGATCTTTCTTTAAAAAAAAAAAAATTTAGCCAAATAAAATCTAGACTTCCTATTTCTCTTATACAATCAGAAGGTGTGAGCCTACATTTACACTTGACAGCAAACAGGCCAGAGTTGAGGAGAAGGTGGTGGCTTCATTGGACACATATGATTTGGTCACTTAAGTCCTTCACCTGCCTGCACCCCAGGGGCATTTGAGTGCATCTTTGGTTATGGATTTGTCAGGGTGGGAAGTGTGGTTGTGGTCGAGCTACACCTACAGAAAGTTACCTCTCGGTCCTGGAAGGCAAATTTTCTAGGTATAAAATGAGGATGACAGATTCGCACCCTGGCTTCTGTTCTAGATTCTGTCAGCCATTTTCTGGGTAAACGATCTACAGAGTCTCTCTGAATCTGGTTTTTACATTGATAGAAGGAGCTTAGATGGAATTTATGGTTCCCATGACCATCCTGGATATAAATACACTAATTGGTCAATGAAGATAAAATAAAACGTAAAATAAACTCCGTGGTCAGTCACTTCTCAGGCAAATTTCTGATAGGGTCATGCTAGGGCAGTAGGGCCTGTGAGCAGGACAGTCCGACATCCGCAGTCATTTCCTACAGGCCCACCCAGGGGCCTGCACAGATACCGTGTCTCCACATGCCTGCGAAGTTAGCACAGAGGCACAGAGAGTGCGGACTCCTGCTCTAACATTTCTTTCAGATTGCCCAGCATACTACAAACGGAGTGAAGATAACTTGGTGAAGCAGAATTTCAACGAACTTCCCAAATTTGAGATTGACCTTCCCAGAGCATCGCTGGACAGAGACCCCCCAAGGCACACGCCTGTATCAAGAAAACGAACACGTGTCACACGACAGCAAATAATTAAGAAAATACAGCGTTGATCTCTTTTCAGACGCAGGAAAAACAAAACTCACTTTACTTTAAAACCTCTAAGATCAGGATACATCCTCAATCGTGTTTAAATTGATGGCATGCTTCGTAAGTGCTAGCACCTCAGAACTGGAGAAATAGTGAACACCATTTCTCTTTAAATATCAACAGGGGGTGGGGGGGTGCCTGGGAGGCTCAGTCAGTTCCGTGTCAGACTTCAACCCAGGTCGTGATCTCGTGGTTTGTGAGTTTGAGCCCTGCATCGGGCTCTGTGCTGACCGCTCAGAGCCTGGAGCCTGCTTCGATTCTGTGTCTCCTCCATCTCTGCCCCTCCCCTGCTCATGCTCTATCTCTCTCTGTCTCTCAGTAATAAACGTTAAAAAATAAATGAATAAATAAATAAATGCCAACAGAGGGGTACTTGAGTGGCTCAGTTGGTTGAGCATCAACTCTTGATTTTGGCTCAGGTCATGATCTCACAGTTGTGGGATGGAGCCTAAACACTGGACTCTGAGTTCACAGTGGGGAGCCTGCTTGGGATTCTCTCTCTCTCTCCCCTCTCTCTTTATCTCTTTCTCTCTCTCCCTGCCCCTCCCCACTCATGCATATGTGTGTGTGTGCGCGCGCGCGCTCTCTCCTCAAATAAATAAACTTAATAAAAAATTCTTTAAATGCCAACAGAAAGTTGCCAACTCTCTTTTACTAACATAAACTATTCTCTGTTCTTAATCTCAATCTTCTCTAAATTTTTTAATGTTAAAGTACCATTCAAGAAATGCCAATGATAGTACATGTAGAAAAAAATAAAAAACCCTTACTAACAAAATGAAAAGTTGTCAACTCAATCAACCCCAAATACTTTTTTAACTGGCCTGTAAAATCAAAGCATCTGGGAGCCAGTGAACTGGATGATCTCCCTGCTCCCTTCCAGACCTAATATTATTTTATGTTCTTCCTGCTGTTGGATGATTTATTTAATAAGTCCTCTCGAACCTGCACTTGCAGTCATCTGCTTCACTAAAGCATTTCCATTTTTTAACCAAGTGGTTAACCTCTTAAGGTCCAGGGTGGTTGATACTTATACTAAGTACTACTATTGAATAAAGTCCCTCCAGAACCTCAGAACTCCCAGGACCATGGACAGTGCAAGAAATCTCTCTCTGTTTTAACCGTACGCCATCTTGGATACAGGGGAATGCCCTAGCAGTCTCCACGATGTAACAGCTCTTTCCCGCTCAGCCTGAAGTTCTGAGATACCATAAATGTATTGGTTCAAGCCTCAGAAAAGCCATTTATAACACCTGTCATCTGAGACAAATCCCTCGGCCTCATGTGTAGAACTGAGAGTAACATTAAATCATACCTCATCAGACTGGGAGGAAGATTAAATAGACAATTGTGACAAAAATGCTCGGAAAAGTGCCTGGCACATAGTCAATTCTCAAATGTTCTACAGAAACAAATTAACTTCTGAGATTGTTCCGGGTAAACTTCAAATGCCCATGACTAATGAAGCCAATCGATTGTATACTTTGAAGGAACCACAAACGCTCGTTGTTCGCTGTTATCTCCCGGGAGGGCGGACTGACGCCATTGGTCACAGTTCGACATCTGCTCAACAAGCACAAAAACTTTGATCAAGGGGCATCTGGTGACTGTTTAGTTTAAATGACTCCTTTGGAGGAAGGAGAGAGCTGATAGTTCTGAGCAGCCATTCTTTCTTCAGTGCTAAATGGCGTCCCTTCATTTCTTCCTTCCATTCGATCATTCGGCCAATGCACAAACATGGAGGGACTGCTTCCCAAGCTCAGGTACTGTGCTAGGCACTGAGGACATAAAGAATTAGACACAGCCACTGCTCCAAAGGAAGATGCATCATCAATGCCAACTCCTGTGGGAGGGCTTGGATGCCATATGTTCATTCAAGTCCTAGTAGACAGACACATACCTGCTAGGAAGAACAGTTTCAGTAAAAACCTTTATAGTCTCTCCTTTAAGGAAATGTGGGCATGATTTCCTTTGCTACTTTTCTCTTTTGGCATCACAGAAGGCAACACACCGCTGATAGGAAGCCCTTCTTTTCCAGGGGAGCATTAATAATGGGGAAGCTCAGACTGCTTCTGCTCAACAGTATTCATTACAGCTGTGACTCTGTCAATGTGCAGACTGTAGGGTTTTATTTATTCTTCTTCTGGTCACATTGAAAGGGTCAGATCACTTACTATCCTGCTTCTACCATCAGGCATTTTTTTTTTATTTGCAAATAAAAAATATATACAAAGCATATAAATGGTTATGTAATGGCGGGTTCATGCAGCTTGCAAAACTTGGAGAGGGAACAAAGGAACGACGTTGCAGAGTGGCCATTTAAAGCAGAAATTACAGCAACAAGGGGACCATTGGCCAAGACAGCAAGAACACGACAGCCTGGGTGGAATGACCATTAAAGGGTAATCATTTCTCGGTTCTCGAGCCAGATCCCAGCAACATGAGCTGATCCCTTCTCCCCACACTCTCCCAACTCAGTGTGCACTTCCAGCAATTTCTAACACAACTGCCATGGTGAGAACCAAAAACAATATGGGAGCATCCACTTGCCTGCCATTTCGGCTTTTGTGATTTCTCTACGATCCTTACAAGCCTCGTTTCAGAGACACTAGGTTTGTCTTCGTTAGTGCTTCTGCCACAGACATAGCCACTGAGCAGAACACAAGACAAATACTTGCCCCAAGGACTTCTTATCTCCTCTTAAGTTTCCGAACACACAGAGATTGCCACTTGTCAGGGTATTTCAGAGATAAGAGAGGGCTAATCTATATCTGTTTAGTTTTTTGTTTTGTTTGCAGCTCTCAGAATGTTGACAATAAAGGAATGTTATACCATAGCTACAAAACCATAACATATTTAAATGCTTACATTTCACAAATTGTCATCCAATAAAGGGACACAGTTTTAATACCACATGATGAATGTCCTCTTTCAATCTTGTCAGAGGAACTCGAGGACTACATGTAGAAACAGGCGGCAACAACATCAGACTCTAAACTTGAAGCCTTGTTGAAGGTGAGGGCCCCCTGACCCCATCTGGAGATTCATTTGGCCACGTCCAGAAGGGGCTCTCTAGAGTCGGCACTGTTAATTCACTGGAGACATGTGTCCATCCTCTCCTCAGTCACATGTCTTGACTTCTTTTTTTGCCTAGAGCCAGACTCCAGAGGAAGTGCCCAACAAAACCACAGAGGGGGGTATCTTTGCGTCTCCTGGGAGCAATCCAGGCTCCAGGAACTAAAAGGAAAAGACGGGAGTTGCTGTTGCTGTTGCTGTTGCTGCATGGAGCTGCACTCCAAAGACACTGAATCTCACTTGATTTGACTCCTCATTCCTCCCAGTTATGGAGATCACTGTGTATCCCAGATTTCCAAGAGGAGTCAGGGGAAGGCAGGCTGGAGGACTGTTTTCTACAAGAGATTCATTTAGGTTAGGGCCCTGACTTCCCTGTGCAGAGGTGGTGAGCAGAGAGGAGGTGAATGAGGCCAGAGTGTGGGCTTTGGAAAGAGTACCAGTGAGAAGGGTGACCACACAGCCAGGAAGTCACAGGGCATTAGCACGCAGCACTGTGTGATGCTCCTCAGTGTGATCTGACACACCATGTGGCTGACACTTTCACTGGAGATATGGGAACTTATGTGTGGCAGAATTTTTCATTGGCAACTGTGCACCAGGCAGAATCTGGGTCTGTGGACATGGACACTCCACAGCATAGCAAAGCCTGCACAAAGGTGTGGGGCTCTCAGGTATCCAGAGGGAAGGTTTCAGCCACATTGGGGTTCAGAATAAGTTTATCCAAATCTCTGAGGGGCAGAGGGCATTACCCACCTCTAGATTCTCTGAATAATACAGTCCCTCTTCCTTTAATAACGTGGGTTCCCTTTTTCTCCATCTTCTCTACTTTCTGCTCTCGGCTCCTTTTCCCTATCAACTACCCTTAAATCCAGTGAATCTGGGACTGGTAAGGAGTGGGTCAATCGGTCAGTTTAGTAAGAGATCTGGCCAATCTTCATTTTCCTGGGATCTACACAGCCCTAGCCCCAGGATATGACAACCAGAGGACCAACCCAGCAGGAAGGACCATTGGTTACTCTCATCCCCAGAGGTCCTTTCCTGTGCCCGGCCACTGGCTTAAGAGTAGTAGGACCTCCCCAAATGGACATCTTCAACTCAACAACTGTACTCACCTTCCCTCCGTGCTGGGGTAGGGGTCTGGAGAACTCATCCCACAGAAGGAACTATGGCCTCCAGTCATCTCACGTTAGCAAATGTTGATTGAGCTACTGCTCTATGCTGAATACCAGGCAGGCACAGAGTAAGAGCTTCTTGAATTAGTAAATGACTGAATGAAACACCATCCTCTGCTGATGAGTTAGGGAATGTGAAAGTGTTTTGTGAATCTTACTCTATGTATTCTCCTTTGATTTCAATTGATCTTTACAACAAATCTTTAAAAGGGCATTACTGGGGCACCTGGGTGGTACAGTTGGTTAAGCCTCCTACTTTGGCTCAGGTTATGATCTCACAGTCCTTGAGTTCGAGCCCCAAATTGGGCTCTGTGCTGACAGCTCAGAGCCTGAAGCCTGCTTCAGATTCTGTGTGTGTCTCTCTCTCTCTCTCTGCCTCTCAAAAATAAACATTAAAAAATGTTTTAAGTAATAAAAATAAAAAGGCATTATTACAAACAAAAGAGCAGATTAGGGCGCCTAGGTGGCTCAGTCGGTTAAGCAACAACTTCGGCTCAGGTCATGATCTTGCAGTTTGTGGGTGCAAGCCCTGCGTCAGGCTCTGTACTGACAGCTCGGAGCCTGGAGCTTGTTTCGGATTCTGCATCTCCCTCTTTTTCTGCCTCTACCAACTCATGCTCTGACTCTCTCTGTCTCAAAAAAATAAATAAACATTAAAAATTAAATAAATAATAAGTAAATAAAATTTGAAAAAATAAAAATAATTTAAAAATTTAAAAAAAGAACAAACCAAGTTTATAGCATTTTTTTCTATCATGTAACAAATAGTTTAACTAGAGGTCAGACCATTTCTTTCTCTGTTAAGGCAGACCCTGGCACAATGCTTGGCACAGAGTAACTGTCAGTTAATATTAGTCAAATCAATTTAATAGAGCCAATCTACTATGTGCCTTTGTCAAATCAAATAACGCTCAAATAATCACCTCAGATAACTCAAAGGCTAATTCCTGCTCTGAAGGGAAAAAAGAATATATTTTTCACAAAGGATTTCTAGAACTTTCAGCAGTAGGGAAAAGCCCTCTACACCCAGATCTCTTGTAGGAACAGTCATTTGTTTCCACTTCTAATATGCTGAGATGCCCCCTTTTCATGTATCAGGGACTTCAAAGAAAAGTAGAGTTTCACATGTGAGAACCTTAGACTTTCAACACTGGTGCTAAAAGTCATTACACTTAAGAAGGATATTGAAGCCACAGTGGAAAAAAACATTAAGGATATGAAAGTGAAGAGTCATGTAAACAAATGCTCCAGATTTCTGTAAGGAAGGTGTGGGTTCTGTCCCCATGAACTCATTTCTGTTCTGAATCAAAGCCTTTTCCTACACCACTTAAAGCCCCATAAAATCTTAGTGCCATGCTTCCTACCACACACTGTCTCTCTCACCCACATAGCAAAGGATTTTCTGCAAAGGCCACCATTCACCCAAAGATCCATCCTCCTCTTCCCCAGAATCCTACTAAATCTGGAGTGGAAGACAGCATTGGGCCTTTCAGGTTCTTTCCCCACAACAGAGAGACTCTACTTTGCTTTGGTGTTTGGCGAATCCCTCTAGATGGCCAAGTCTCTTAATCCATCCATACACTAAGCAAAGGGCTATGTCATAACTTCTTCCAAGGAATCCCTTTGGTCCAGGCTTCTTCTCCCCAGGTAAAACTCTTGAATTCTTATATCATCTGACATGTTTTGGGAATGAGGAGCAGGAAATTAAATGATACAACATTTTCCGGTTATCTGTTGCTACATAATAAAGCACATCAACTGATATACAATAATAATAACAGCTGTACAAGGCTCACAGATTCTGAATCCAGAATCTGAAAAGGACTCAGAGGGCAAGCTCCTCTCAAGTCCATGATGTTTGGGGCTTCACCTTGGGTCACTCCACTAGCCAGAGGATTCTGGAACAGGTAGGACTAGAACAGTTAGAAGAGGAGGAGTCCCCTCCATGTTGGCTTTTTCAATCACATGTCTGGAATGTAGACTGGGATAGTGGAAGGACCAAGAGCATCTACTTGTAGCCTTGCCGGCATGGCCAGACATCCCAGGGCGGTTGGAAGTTTTACATGGAAGCTGAAGGCCTCAAGAGCAAATGTTTCCAGCAGCACAAGGAGGAAATTTCATGGATGTTTATGATCTGGTCTCTGAAGCCATCACTTCCACTATACTCTATTTTTCAAAGTTGTCAGAAGCCCATCACAAATCAGAGGAGGGGATAAAGATATCACCTATTGATGAGAGAAATTACAAAGAACATGCAGCCATATTTTAAAATCACTGTAGTCCTTGCTCCAGCCACAAATCATGTATTTCCTTGGAAACACACTTGCCTCCTCCCAAGACCCCTAAGAGTTTCATCATATCACGGCATCAGACTCAGGCTCAAGGTTCAGAGTATCATCTCCTAAATCAAGTCCAAATGCAAATGTGGTTCTTCAAGTTCAGCACCCTGGCTACAGTTTCTCTTGATCTGAAATCCTATCAATTGCTTATCTGCACTCCCGCCCCCAACACACCATAATGGTGGAATGGGAATGAGATAATGAATATAGACGCTCTTGTTCAAAGAAGGAGACAACTAGAGGCATACAACAGTCACTGCTTTTTGGCAATTCTACAATCCATCTAAGCATGTATTGCCAGTTCCCTTTCTAGGGCTCAGTTCTGCTCTTGGGGAGTGATCTTCCCAAGCTCTTGGCTCCCTCTGAGTCATCCTTCTCATCCATTAAAGCCACCCTGTCTGTAGCTGAGTACTTTCTCACCTGCCTCCCGCCCATAAACTTGGGGGGAGGGGGATGGTCCAAAGTCTTCTTTTCATTTTGTGTTTTCTATTTTCCTCTCAATCAGATACGGTGTCATTCCTTTAAAAACTGGGTGGGTCTCTTATGATCAATTTAAAATCTACACTATTAGACAGAAGCCACATCCATATATCTCTTCCAGATAAACCCTTCTATTTCTTGGGCTCCCTATGAGGCCACTGTGAGACAGAACCACTAAGATTCTTAGAGCCTATGAAGTGTATCCTTAAGATCCTTGGGAGAGTTTTGTCTATTTCAAAATGTCTATGAGGCATCATTTTAAACCATTCTGAGTATTTCAAAAAAAAAAGGGGGGGTGGAGAGATTCTTAGCTTCATCTTTGCCCTGAGACCACATTTTCCTGACTGTGCCCTGGATTTAATTTTTCCCCTGGGGTTCTTTGTTAGTTTGAGAACATTTTTCTGAGTGGAAAGACTGTCCAGGAGCTTTTATTTTAGCTCCAAATTCCATTCAAAATCTGAATGGTTATCCTTTAATTCATCTGTCTCCACCCACATTTGATCGGAGATGGAATAAGGAAGCCAAGTGGCCATTCCAACACTCTGCCTGGAATTCTCCCTAGTTGTATCATTAAGTACATTCTTGATCTCCATATTACCACAGGTCACAGTGTTGACCAACTCTCAACCATTACAAAACAAGCCTCTCCTTTCCTTCAGTTTCCAAAACACTGTCCTCATTTCCCTTCCAGCTCTTACAACAGACTCCTCAAGGTCTGTCAAGCTTCTGTCAAGCTTCTGTCAACCATCCTCTCAAGGCCCTTCCAGTGTCCACCTACCATGGAGTTCCAAGCCAATGCTACTTGCTTTTAGGTTTTTGTTACAGTGGCACTTCACTGCCAGGGGGAGGAAAGTCATGCAAGTATTGTATGCTGTGAGTCTACATCTTTAAAGAGAAAAATTTCACACAAAAAAGTCTGTTTTGGGTTTTTATTTAGTTGGTTTCCGTTTTATTTTGTTGTTCTATGTAAGGAAGATTTCATTCTATACTCCTAGAGGAACATTATCATTAGATTAGAACATTATATTATAATTATCTATTTTTGTGTAACAAACTACCCCAATTAGTGGTATAATACAACACTACGTTTTTATGCTCAGGATGTTCTGGGTCAGAAATTTGGAAATGGCATCACAGGGTTGGCCCTTCTCTCGTCCACAGTGTCTGAGTCTCAGCTGAAATGACTCAGACAAGGTAAGACTCAGCAGCTGGAGGTTAGAATACCTGGATTTGGAGGATTTGTTCCAAAAGAGCTTCTTCACTTCTGTGACTGAAGCTTGGGCTGGAATAGTGGAAGGAAGACAGGTTTGGCTGGGACTATTCTGGAAAAGCTGGTTATAGCCTCTCTAGCATGACAATCTCAGGATTGGACTCTTTCCAGAGCACCCCATGACTCCAAAAACAAGTATTCCCAAAAGCCTAAAACTTTTCATGACATAGTCTTGGAAGCCACATAGCTGCACTTCCAGTGTACACTACTGTCAGAGCAGGCACAAGTATGCCCAGACTGGAGAAGAACAGACACGGACCCAATCCCTCAATGACAGAAGTATCGAAGAGCTTGTGGCCATATTTTAAAATTTCTGGGGTGCCTGAGTGGCTCAGTTGGTTAAGCAGCCAAAGTCATGATTTTGTGGTCTGTGGGGTTCAAGCCCTGCATCAGGCTCTGTGCTGACAGCTCAGAGCCTGGAGACCACTTCAGATTCTGTGTCTCCCTCTCTCTCTCTCTGCCCCTCCCCCACTCACACTGTCTCTGTCTCTCTCAAAATAAATAAATAAACTTAAAAAAAAGATGAAAGTGTTGGAATGAAGAGGCTACTTAGTTTATAACTAAAAAGTTCATTATCGGCCATCTGAAGAACAAATATGGGACCAAATCCAAGGAATCGAAAGGGTTGAAATAAATCTTCATCTCGCAGAGACAGAAGTCATAAAGAAACCTTCAGAGGGAGTAAAATCACAAAAGAAAGATGGACTTTCAAAAAAAATTAAGACTACTTCTTGTCAAAAGAAGAGCCACCAAAAGAGAGAGGTCGGGGAAGATTATGGAGAAAGGGAGCAGGGGGGGGGGTGGGGGGAGGAAAGTCTGCAAGTATTCATATGTTGTGAGCCCACAGCTTTAAAGAGGAAAAAAAAAATCACACGCAAAAAAGTCTGTTTTGTTTCTTTTTGTTTGATAGGTTTTTGTTTTATTTTGTGGTTCTATGTAAGGAAGATTTCATCCTCTACTACTAGAGGAACAGGCAAGAAAATATTTGCTAAGATTGTGACCTTGAAAAAAACTTCCAGTCAGGAAGAGTGATGGAGAGAGGTGGGGGCATCTTCTCAGGTCAGGCAGGGTGGTGACGTACTAATACTCCATCTCGAGTTACAGAACCTGGGTCCTAACCCGGGCTGCACCCTGACATAGAAGAGGACACAGACCCTGGAAAGACGTGATTCTCCTTAGGTGATTCCAGGAATCAGAATTTCTCAAACTAAGGGCCTATGAACAATCAATATCCCATGAGCATATAGTGGCATTCCACTACTAAAATCAAACAACAATGTCCTGGTCACATAAGATTTAGTTAATGTATGATATTTTCTCAATTTAAAAGCTTTATCCCATAAGCTTCTCTTAAGCCGTGGGTATATTTTACTACTTTACTCAGAGATAGCTGATTTATTAAACTCAATATACTACAAATAATATATTGCATGATGTCCCAAAAAGCACCATGAATCCCAGATACTTCATTGCTAGGCCAAGCTTAAGAATGATCTCAACACTGATACTGTAGATTTGAGATTCTTTTATTATTCCCAAGTGTGACCTGGCACAGTGTCTCATAAACTGGCACTAGCAAGAGAATAATAGATGGAAAAGATACTCTAGGTGAAGGCAGGGGATTGACTTGGATGACCTCTTGGGGAGGATTTTAGGCATCTGTTTTGGATAAAGTTCTGTTTAGTACTTCTAACTGTCAGCTCCCATTATCTCATACATACATATATATATGCATATATATTACATATATATAATCTTCATTTCTGTCAGCTCCCATTATCATATATATGATATGCATGATGCATATATATATGATATGATATGATATATATATGCATGCATATATATATATATATATCCATGTATATTACATATATATAATCTTCATTTGGGCTTCTATAATAAAAATTCCAGACTTGGTGACTTAAAAATACTTATTTCTTACAGTTCTGTGGGCTGGGAAGTCCATGATCAAGACTCTGAAAGACTTGATCTGGGAGGGCCTACTTCCTGGTTCATAGATAACTGTATTCTCACAGTGCCCTCACATAGCAGAAAATACCGGAGAGCTCTGTGAGGTCTCTATTAGAAGGGCACTAATCTCATTCATGAGAGCTTCATCCTTATGACCCTAATCACCTCTCAAAGGCCATGCCTTCTAATACCATCACATTAGGGGTTAGGGTTTCAGCTATGAATTTGGAGGGTCCCAAATATTCAGTCCATAACATATAATTGCTAATTTCACACTTTGAACCAAAATGCAAGCAATTTTCCTATTAGCTGACAGACAAAATATTGGGAGACAATTCACTCTGGGTCTGTGGGTCTCTCACATTTCTTTCCTTTTTTTTTAATTTATTTTTGAGAGAGACAGAGTATGAGCAGGGGAGAGGCAGAGAGAGAGAGACACAGAATCTGAAGGAGGCTCCAGGCTCCGAACTGCCAGCACAGAGCCCGACGCGGGGCCCGAACTCACAAACCATGAGACCGTGACCTGAGCCAGAAGTCAGATGCTTAACCGACTGAGCCACCCAGGTGCCCTGGTCTCTCACATTTCTAAACATCTTATGAGTCTGGCCTCTTCATGTGGCACAGTGGGAACCAGGAGTCAGGAAACTGGTATAAATGGTAATACTTAGACTACCGTCTTTGCTGTGAGTAATAAATTATTCTTTGTTTCTGATCCAGGAGTCTCCTATCTTCTGCCAGCCTCCATGAAACTATAGCAGTCTTACTTGTTATCTTCCAAATAGAGTGAAATTTCAGACCCTTTGCAGTCCTTAACACAGAATGCTCAGTGACAGAGCTTGCTGCCAAGGAAAAATTCTTCACTGAACATTCAGTGCCAAAGTATCTACTTTCTTATCAATGTTCTCTATATTTCTGTTTAGGGCCTTAGCTATGCAAAGGTATTGAGCAGTTCTTCCACCTCAAGAAAGATAGGAGGCACGTGCAAACTGATGTTCACTGTAGCACTGTTTATCAATTTAAAATTTTAGAAACAGGTAAGTTTCCCAGGGTGCCTGAGTGGTTCATTTGGTTAAGTGCCTGACTCTTAACTTCGGCTCAGGTCATGATCTCTCAGTTTGTGGGACTGAGTCCCTCATCAGGCTCCCTACTGCCAGTGCAGAGCCTGCTTGGGATTCTCTTTCTTCCTCTCTTTCTGCCCCTCCTCTGTTTGTGCTCTCTCTCTTTCTCAAAATAAATAACTAAGCTTGAACCTACCAATAACAAGATATCGGTAAAATTGTGGTCCAGCCATATGATAAAGGCTTGGCACCAAACTATCTGTATCCATAGATGTGTGTCTGTTTATATGGTATAACACTCACAATATGCCGTGTGGTAAAAAGCGGTTTATGAAATAGAAGTGGTCCCATTTTAGTACCAGGAAGCATGTCTTTACATGGAAATAGAATTCCGGAATCATGTACACTAAGAGATTAATGGCAGAAATTCTGGATGGAGAAACTTCAGAGCTTTTTATCTCCCTTTTGTCTTACTCATATTTCCTTATTTTTTGCAATGAACATGTATTTCTTATTGGTCAGAGATGGAGAAAAATAACCTGATCAATAGCTCTCTTCCCTCAACACCCTTTTCAAAAGTATTTAAAGTCCAGAGGGAATGGTGCTAGCGCCAACACAAGCAGCAGCTGCAAGACCACTAGAGGTAAACATTAGGAACCCAGGCCCTCAGGAAGGGGCGCTGCAGTCTAAGCAGAAGCACAAAGCTCTCCAGACACAGTCTGTCAGGACTTTTCTGGTTTTTGACGGCTTGATCTCTAACCAGCCAGGCTGCTTTTGTGAGAAGACCCATGTGCTATCTTTCTCTAGCTTTATTGCTATAACACTTCGAGATTGCCAGGATTTTAATGTGCTCAGGGAGCACATCTACAGATATATCAAGCAATAGCCCCATTCCTCACCCTCCTTATCTTCAGCAAAATAGCTCTACCATCATGAGTCCAAAGCCAGATCTCTGCTCTCTGGCTTCTCCGACACATGAAGATTATTGTCGGTGAGTTGTTGCCTGACCCGAAATATGAAATTCATTTCTATTCTACTCAAAAGTCTCTAAATTTCCTCTCTAACATGGCTGATTCCTAACTGATTCAGCAATCTGGATCTCCCAAATTAGAAGTATGTAGGATCTTTGGTAGCATGGCTCCTGACCCTGAACTACAAGATATACTAAATTTTAAGTCCTAACACTTGGGGTAAATTCTGATGCTGTTATTTATTGACTGTTGGTCCTTGGGTAAACCAGTGAACTAACTGACTTCCTCCTCTGTAAAACGGGTATTGTGATACTGCCTACTTCACAAGTAAACAGGGTATTATGAATACAGTTGCCCAAAGAGCAAGAAAGTCCTAGAGGTACCCTTAGAGACATTTCAAACACTTTATAAGACCTAAGCACCTTCACTTCTAAAGGACACATCCCAACATCCCATCAAATCCAGTAAATTACAGTTATATCCTATATAAACATAAATATACATGTGAATATAAGTATTCGGTGTAAAAATATTTTGAAGATTTTTACAATTTTTTTTGAAATCCAGTTACGAGTCATTTATCCTCGACTATGGCTTCTTAACGATTGCCGTGTATATTCAGAAGAAAAAACAATGTAGCCCACAAATCATTCTCAAATGTAGTGAAAATCTTATAAATACCGATCTTAATAATGGATACCATTGGCGTGTTGTGTTTGGTAGACAACTTTGATTTTGTAATTGTCTACTCTTAATATGGAGCCAACATAATTTTTTCCAATCTCAAACGTTTGTCAGCCCCAGAAAAGCTTTTAGGTCCCAGACAGTGAGTCTAGAATGCCCAATAGATAAATGACTCCGTGTCCCCAAGAGGGTCCCAGAGGTATGGTAGAGCAGTGGTCCACCAGTGATACAATGCACACTCTCGGGCCCCGCCCTACACCAGTGAACTAAAATTTCTGAAGTCTACATTTTTAATTAGCTCTCCAGGGGATTATTTGCCTACCAACATTTGGGAACCAACAATCCGAACCCAGGTACAGGGAAGGTAAGAAGAGCCAAAAGAAGATGGGTATCTTGGCTGCCAATGGAGCCCCACTTAACAACCTCTGTGTAGGCAGCCGGCAGGGCAGAGCAACCTCAAGTGAAGGGAAAACAGAAACATATGCACCTCGATGGAAACTGAATTCCATTTTTATAGAAATAGCATAAGCGAACAATATGCTGCATTCAGCCCCCAGATGTTGAGTCGAGTTCCTTTTTTCAACTGGGAATGAATAATTTATAATCCCATTGTGTTAAATCCAAAATAATAAGCCTGTCTGTTGAAGCAGTGCCGAAGTCCACACTTTGAGGACATACTCATAAATCCTTAAGCATTTTTCTAACTAGCTGAAAAAAATTTATGAAGTGGCTTTGGAGAACCACCGAGCTGGGGTTCTGCAACAGTGGCATCTGAAGCATGCCTGCAACAGAATCGCCTGCACTTGTTAAATACAAATTCCCGGATCCCACCTCAGACTGTGTAAACCAAAATGCTAGCAGGTGAGGCCCAGAAAACTTCATTTTTTTAAATTTTATTTATTTATTTATTTTGAGAGAGACAGAGAAGGAGTGCAAGCAGGAAAGAGGCAGAGAGAGGGAGGACAGGATCTGAAGTGGGTTCCACCCTGGGAGCAGAAAGCCTGACAGGGGCTCGAACTCACAAATCGTGAGCTCATGACCTGAGCGGAAGTCAAATGCTTAACTGACTGAGCCACCCAGGTGCTCCAGAAAACTTCATTTTCAGTAAGAATCCCAGGTAACTCTTCTGCTTCTAGACTGGCTGACAGCTTTGCCTTCTGGGCCCAGATTTGAGCTGACCCCTGAGGGCCGATTTCCACCTTGACTTGATTCCCTTTTCTGGGTATTGCTGAGGCCTTGACCGAGAGGTCAAAACTATTCCCAGCATTGCAAGTAAAACTTCTTCTTTCCTAGAAAACACTAAAGGTGTAAAAAACACCAGCTTATCCCCAAGAGACCAGAAAAATGACCAACTATCCCCTAGAGAATCACTCTCTGTTTCCAGGAGCCACTCTCCAGCCTTTCCAAAGACAGAGGCCATGTTGTGGACTGCCCTGTGCATGCAAAGTCTGCATGGGAGGTGGGGAGGCCAGAGCAGGATAAGGGACACACTAGCTCCCAGCCCTCTTCTTTCTGACCTATATACTTTTTGGCTTAGAAACAGCCTAGGTTTGGGTCTCCAGTTGAGTCAACTTCACCTCATTCGTAGGGATCACCTCGCCACAAGTGAAGCAATTTTCACCTCATCAGTCAAGGTAGTGACTCCTGGCATGACTGGCCACGAAGCCACTTCCAAGGGCTTGTGTCTTCTCAAGAAGGGTGCTAAATGGACCCAGACAAGTGATTTATTTTTCAAGAGTAGCTGCCAAAATCTCAGGTTTGGTATCATGGGAGGAAAAAACAACTGGTTCTTGCAGAAAGAGTGTTTTATTGCACATTCTAGAAGGCATTCTTTGGGGCACTTACTGTTGTCTTCACTCTTCAGGGCTACACCTTTTGACTCAGGGATGTAGATGCAGGTAGAGAATGTCTAGAGAGAGAATAGAGAAGAACCAGAATGACAGTTATTAGCAACAAGGACAAAGTCTCACTATATGAGTCATTTCTTTTAAGAATGTCCTCCTAAAGGGGAAGGACATCAAAGAGATCTTTAAAATGGAGGTACTTCCCCACATACCCATTTGCATGTATTGAAAACTGATCACTCGGTCCTGCACCTAGGAAAGCTACAAATGAGATTGCATTGATTAGTCTTTTGATAGAAACATGGATATAGAGAAATATTCCCCTATTATTAAAAAAAAATAGTGCAAGCAGAGTAGCAAAGAGTAAGGGGCCCTTGCCTCAGCATTATGGAGCAGGGAGGACCTGGGACTAGCAGGAGGGTGCAGGTCCTGACAGGGAAGGGGGAAGCTCCCTCCATGTCCGGGGGCTGTTGGCATACAGGAATATGGACTGGGCCTTGCCACAACTTCCCAAATTGCAGAAGATGTTAAGTATTCAGATTTTCAAGTGACTTCTCCCAATTCTTAACTACCAGCTCTGTTACATTTTTTAAACACTGTAAATAAAATAAGTGTGTCTCCTACAATCTGCCCTAAAGACTAGGGGCTAAAATAGTATACCCCATGTTCTCTGCAGACCTTAGGGATTGAAGGAACAAGGGGCTGTCATTCATTGTCCAACTCCCTCAAGATGCATCCTTGGGCTGAGAACTCTGTCCTGTCTGAAGTACCGAAGCCAGTGTTGGTTTTGAGCCATTTGAGGACAGGGGGATTAGTGCTCAAGCGGTTGATGACCAGCCTCCTGCAGCCGATCCCAGAAGCGAGCTCTTTCACCTCTGGCCGGGTGAGCTATAATTACCCAGGACAATGCCCGCAGCGTCTGTTTCCATTCTCCCATGTCTCAGTGAAATCCTAATCACTCTAAGACCCAGCTCATATGTCATCTTCTCTGGGATATCTTGCCCAATGCTTCCTATTGAACCTACTCCCTGCCACCCTCCCTTTTTTGTGTCCTAC
Source organism: Paguma larvata (assembly GCA_030068075.1). Classification (NCBI taxonomy): domain Eukaryota; kingdom Metazoa; phylum Chordata; class Mammalia; order Carnivora; family Viverridae; genus Paguma; species Paguma larvata. Next base: position 33,181,128 of record CM057837.1, read on the forward strand.
AACATCCCAGATAGATCCACCAACTAGAGAATAAGGTGACAGATGCTACAACGTGCTGGGAATCCCATGAGGGCTGGGGTGGAGGTCGGGGTGGAGACCGTTATTACTAAACAATTATCATGAACCTGGTGTTTGCAGCCATTGTCTTATTGGTGTCTCATGTGCTCTGAGGTAGATAGGTTTTCTCCAGAGAAGAAAAAGTGATGCTAAGCAGGCTTAAGAAACTTGTCTAATGTCACACAGGTGGGAAGAGACAGCTGAACTCTGGCTCACCCAGAGTCTGTATTTTTCATGCTCCAGCCCAGCGCCATAAGTATTTATAATTCAAGAAACAACAACAACAAAGAAGTTCTATTCCAGTTAAGACTGGTTTAGAAAATGAAATGTAAAGTTCTGCAGAGATTGAGCATGTGGGTACCCTACAATGAAACTCTAGATACTGAACAACCATCACGACATCTTGTCAATGAGGAAAAGGAGGGTATAGAGGAGAAGGCGCAGTGTGCTGCCCTCAGTTTAAGGATCTGTAGACTTAAGTTAGGTTCCCCCAAGGGCAGAGCCCAAAACCAGGATTTGGGAACAAGGAGTTTCTTTGGAAAGAAATTCCAGAAAGCCCCATAAGAGGAGAGGGGAAATGAGTGAGGGAAGGGAATAAAGCTAATGAAGGGTGTGTTCGTGAGAAGGTTTCCAGTCTGGGCAGCATAGACTGGATCTGTGTGGGGATCTCTAGGAGACATGTGAACACAGATCAGCAGCCAGGAGAAAGCTTTGAGTTTCTTTTCTAAGAGCAGGAGAGCGGAAGGAGATGATGTGGTTGGGGCAAGAGAGAGGAAAAGGAGGAAGAGGAAGAAGCTGGACAGAGAAGGAGGAGGAGTGAGAAGGGGACCCTCCTGGCTCCCTGGGCACACACACCCTAGAGACCATTCCAAACCAAATGCTCATTTTAGGAAATCCAGGGCCCCAGCTAGTTGAGGCTCTACTCACTTCTGAAAGAGAAACTCCCCATGACAGACACAAATGCTTGTATATTTCAGTTAAGGAAAGCTCACATCTACTGTTAATACGTGGCACAGTCGGCTGCTCCATCTTTCGTATCATTTCCAACTCTGGGGTTTCTGGCTTCCAAGCTCCAGGGGCCATCGATGGGGACAGGTTCAAGTTCCCACAGCAAATTAGTGCCAAAGTCAAGGTCAAAAGGCACAAAAAATCAGTACCGTTGACAGTAGCAAGTTTCATCTTAGCAGCCTAGATACTAATATCATTTCTGACCTCCTTTCTTAGCTATCCCTAACAGCCTGTTTAAAAAGCAACAATATCAAGCCAGTATAATGCTGAGGATAACTTTGCCTAAATTATGTTTGTGCTTGTTGATTTTTAAGGAATATCTGTAATAATGCAGTACTATAATCCATTGCTCACCTATGCCCCTGAGTGGGCTTGTCTCTTCTCTCTACGTGGCTAAACAGTCAAATCCTTTACAAATTGATCATTTCCTTCTTTCATTTGCAATCTCTCAGTTCATATACGAAAACGTGAATTCCCTGTATCTGCTTTGGTTACTTTGATCCACCCTCTGGGGAATCCCAGGCAATACGGTTATGTTGTAATGGGCAGGAACAATCTAGAGAGTAAAAACAAGCCATAGGAAAAAGGAATTGTAGGGAGACTTCGGCACCCCCATAAGATATCTCCATAATGGCTGGGGCCTTTTTCCATTCACTACTGCACACCGATACCTAGAATAATTCCTGGCACATCATAGACCTTCATTCAATATTTGTTGTAGGAAAAATCTTCATCAGCAGCATGCCCTGCCCCCAAATAAACTTGAAGTCCAAGTAAAAACAAGTGAGCTTGCTCTGCAGACACAGGATGGGGACAAGATCCCTGGAACCCAACACCCTTCCCACTTCCAATCAGACCACTCTCCCTCTTACTGAGTCACACAAACGTGCCCACATCTGTCCCACACACCCTCCGTCCCCAGTCACACACTCCACCCTCCAGCTGGGCATCTGACATGAAAAGAGCAAATGGAAGTTTTTGAAATGTCTGGGCCCTTGGATTCCTAGAGCTAGAAGTTCCCTCCTGGACCTGTCTTCTCTTGCATCCTCCAGATCAAAAGATGCTAACCAGTCTTGCACCACCTTAACCTAGAGCCTGACACGTAGCATTAGATAAGACAAGGTACGAGGCCAAGTATTCACAGATTCCAAAGGTTCAACATTTGCAGAAAATTCTAGACCTAAAACTCTTTTTTAAAACTCATCAATTTAGATTAACAATTAAGTAACTGAGGTGACTAGACACTTGTGACCATTGTCTTTCACACCTTAAAAACCTCTGAGCCATCTGCCCCCAAGACTTTAGAGGCTGTATAAGGGAAAATGGCTTGTTCTAGTTCCCACAGCAAAGACAGTGGCAAAATCAAGACAGAAGGCACTGACTATAGAGGAAGTTAAATTAGCTTTTAAACACTACCTTGATTCTCCAGTAATCAGACTCCACACAGGGCTAAACTGCTTAGGAGAGGTGGGAGTTTCGCTACAGTTTTCCTGCATACACTACTGAGCTTTATCAGTGCCGGAAGTCTCCAGCGAGCAGGGGCCACATCTTATCTGTAGCTGTATTCCTAGGATCCCACTCAGTGTCTAGCATATAGTAGACACTCAATAAGCAGGCATGAATTGAGCAAAATCCACCTAAATCAAGAAAGGAAAGTGGTTGAGGGCCTTTTAGGTACCAGACACCAACTGATGGGATTTTTTTGTTACTTCAGCCAACCTTTGTATCACCCATAGGATAAATATCATCCCCCTTTGGCAGATGAGAAAACAGAGATTCAACAGAATTGACATGTTGCAGAGGCAGGACTCAAACCCAGTTGTGAGTGAAAGCGAAAACACTTCTCTTGCAAAGATTCACTGTCACTTTTAACTGTTCCAATCCTGTGGAGCATTGCATCCTACCAGGCACTCCTAGCTCTAAATGCATGTAGGGCACTATGTAATTTGGAACATTAGACTATTAGATGCTGTGGCGGCTCATCAAAATGTGAGGGCACCTGGCCCAAAGAGAGATGATGGAAAGAGTGTTTTTGCCGGCTCTAGTTTGGGTGATAGATGGGCAGTTCACCCACTGGGACCAGGGCTGGGAGAGAGCTTTCATGCACACTTGCATTTTGAATAAGGTTCTGAGCGCGATGCTGGACACCCCTCCACATGAGTTATGGCTGAGGAGAGAAACACAACAAAGCAATTTGCCTCCGTAACTAATTCCTCTTGTCTGTAGCGCTGAAAGAGCAATACTTTAGCAGCCACTGAGTTGGATAATTGGAAATAAGGGCAACTCTCTGAGCGGGCTGAAGAAGGCTGAGGAAGGCTGGTTTTTATCAACCTTGGAGCTATCTTTTATAATCAGTGTCTATGTGCAAAAAATAAAATAAATAAATACACAGGAGAAATAAGCAAGTCTTCCTCATCCACCAATACAGACAAATCTTTTTTTAAAAAATACTATCTTGAAACTCTGTTAGATAGCACTGAAACTCAACTTCTTGGCTTTGGCAGGAATCTTAGAGGTAGGTTATTGAACTAACATTTCTGCAGATTGAGCAAAATTTTGCCAGAATCAATGTTCTTTCCAATATAGACAGAGAGGCGACAAGGCCAAGACTTCTCTGTGAGGATTTTTGTCTTCTGATTGCTAAGCAAGATTCAAGCTCCTCTTTGCTTTTGCAGTCACTTGCTGACTGGAAATCCTGGCAGATTTGTGCCCCGTGCATGCAGTAATTCAAAAAAATTGTACACACACACACACACACACACACACACACACACCTGCCACATTCAGCCCCTCCTCCACACGCTATCCCATATTTTTATGCTATCAAACAATTTGCACCCCAAATCAAGCCAACATCCAACCCACCATTTAATTAGCATCGAGGAACCCCACAACAAGGATCTGCATGTATATCCATGACAATCAACCCCACAACAAGGATCTGCATGTATATCCATGACAATCTCTGATTCTCCATCAAGTCATTTCTGATTTCTGTGGGCACAGATTTGTAAGTGTAAAAGCCAGGGGCAAAATTACAGGCTGGAGTCTTCCCTTGGGTAAATAATGAAGGAAAACCAGTCGTGGGGCAGGAGTCTTTTTCCAGTTAGAGATTTTACAAATAATATAACAATTCAGGCATAATGTTTGGTACTGCATATGATATACAGAGAAAGATGGAGAATATTCCATTTACCAAAAAATCTCTTTGGAGTCAACACTGCATTTACTCTGAAGACATTGCTTGTGAAACTGCTTAAGGTCAAGGTAAGACTCCCAGAGCAAGCCCAAGACCCAGAGGTGATGAAGAAACCACTCTGCATAAGAAAGGAGTGGGAAACTTGACTTTCTGGGAGAAATTCTGGAGAAGACGAGAGAAGGAGTGACAGCTGATGCTGCTTGGCAACAAGGAAGGAGGGAAAAAAAGGAAACCCCAGGTGACAGTGTAACCATGGAGTAGGCTGGACACAGAAAATGTCTAATGGGGAATGTTCAACACAGCCTCGCCCATTATTCTGAATAAAATATCAATATTATAACATGGCTCCCTGATCAGAAACCCTCAGTGGATTCCTGCTGCTTCCAGGATACAGAAAGCCCCAGCCTGCTCTCCAAGGCCTTCCCTCTCCAGATTGGCTCTAACTGCTCACCAGCTCCTGAGCCAGCACCCCATCACTGATGCCGTGGCTCCAGCCCTGGCTCAGATCCCCCCACTTTGGGCAACCCCTGGGCACCTCACCCTGCTCCAATGCCTAGTGAGAGAGTTATGCTAACTGACCTAGAAGGCCCCCTCCTCTCCACACTCCACGAGGGTGTGTGACTTCCCACGGACCTCCACTCCCTCCAGCCTGCACTGCTCTCGCTCTCGTTCCTTGTCACAAAATCACACAACCACTCGCTCGAATGACCTTTTCCTACTTGCGCCTCCCACCTTGAGAATGACCCATCCTTTGAATGCTAGCAAGTTCACACCAACTCGAAAATCCCCAAATGCCACCTTGCACAGACGTCAGGCCCTGCTGGGACCTGCTGCAGCTCTCACGTGCAGATGGTCAGAGTTTTGCTCTGCCACCGCTTTATGTCATTCAATGCTTCCGCATGGCCGTGTCCCACTCATCTGGGTCCTGAACCCCTGAAGCCTTGAACAATTGGACTTTATTATTACTACTACTCTGGTATCACCAACACACTCTTATATAGTTCTGAGCACCAGTGAGACACCAAATGAACAAATGAACAAAGTCAATGAATTGGCTTCTCTCTACCGAGCTCAGTTGTTTTGGCTCAGATCCACAGGCTCCCTGTAATGTAGAACTTTCCCTTTAACTTTCTGGAACTCCACCTGCTGGAGAAAAACTTGGTTGCTTTTTCACTGAACCTGTTTATTCCAGATCTGAGACAGCAAGAAGACCTGTTTTCAGCCCAGGGCGTGTATTTGTATGTGTACATGCAAAGTGAAGGAGCAGCCCATTCGCTGACAAACTACTGAATAAATAGCTCATTAAGGTGAACAGTGGATTCCTGCAAAAACTGAAGTGGGATACCTTGCCTATTTTGAGGGTCATAGTAAACAGTGAGGGGGTATCTTTTGTCCATCCCTTCATTTGAGGAAGCCATGTTCTGTCAGTGGAATGTGAGCTCCTTGGAAACAGAAGCCTTGTCTTTCTACCTTATTCACCACCATGTCCCCAGCACAGATGGGCACTTGATCTGTGGGGTGAAGAACTGAATTAATGAACAAACGCAAGCACACTGAGAATCCTGGAGGACGTCCACAGCCTTCTCATTGACAGCCCCCATCAGATGGTGGCTTTCACAGAGCTTCTCTTGAGCAGCAGCTGGGGGACAGTAGAGGTTGAGCATGTGAGCAGTTTAACAATTGCTTGTTCATTTCCTCATCAAATGCTGCTGTTGATTCCCAGCTCACCTTGCATAACTGGAGGATATAAGGCAATACCTCACACATGGTCCACGCCAGGCCGTAGCCAGCATGGTGGGCTCCAAGCTCCCAATATCCAAATACATTAAAAACAATGCCTGGTGACCTTGCAACCCTCTGCAGTGTCAAGTGGGGTTTCGGGAGACCTCCATGCATGGGGATGAGATATGTCCTCCCTCACACCTGGAAGAGGGGCTTAAGCACACACCCCTTCAGGTGTCAGAAGGCCACACCCTACCAGGCACAGTTTCTGAATGGTCTGCCCAGTAGTGGGGTTTGTTCACATGAGACACTCACTCCCACCTGCTCCTCCACTGCCCTGCAACTCAATACCTATGGGATGGCTGGCCAGAGTGAGCAAAGTATAGACTTGGTTCAGGCCACACCCAATCAAACCCACGAGCATGATACTATAGCTCTAAGCATCTCTGTCAGGGCAGAAAAAGCGCAGTCACATCCAAGGGATCTCCGAGAATCTGGGTAGTAGATCCCAGTGGTTAGTCCAAGCATGGACACTGGAACCAGACAGCCTGGGTTTGGAACCCACCTCCACCACTGATAGATATGTGACCTTTGTCAAGTCACCCAGCTTCCCTGCATTTGTTTCCTCACCTTAGCTTTCTGGATGTTAGGCCAGGTTATGTATGAAAGGGTAAATTTACCACACTTACCCGGTGGGGCTGGGTCCTACAAACGTTGTCATGAGAAGTAAATACAGTAGTACATAGCATGCTTGCCTTCATTAATCTATCACTGTGTAACAAAGCACCCCAAAAGTTAGCGACTTAAAACAAGTCATTTATTTGCTCATGATTTTGCAACGTGGGCAAGGCTCAGCAGGGATGGTTTGTCCTTCCTCTGCGTAGTGTCAGCCGGGTGGCTCTTTTGTGCCAAAGAATCAAAGGCGGCTTCACCCACACATCTGGCACCTAATCTGGGACAGGTTGGAATGGCATGGGGCCACTTGACTCTCCCTCTTTCTTCATAGTCTCACCCTCCTGAGTAGTCAGACTTCTTTGCATGGCTTCCAAGGAAACAAAATCAGAAGCTGCCAGGTCTCTTACGGACCAGGCTGGAAACTGGAACTATAACAAGTCCATCACATGCTCTTGGTCAAAGGAAGTCACAAGGCCAGTCCCTACACAAAAGGAGAAGAAAGGCCCCATCCCTCTATGTAAGGAGTAGCTTGTGCATCCAAGAAGGGCTGGAATGGTAGCTGCTGTATTTGCAAACAATCCACCAGAGCACTCACTATTCCTACATTAGCAGGAGGAAAACCCAAGTCTAAACACTTAGATGGTGTAGAGAAGTAATAAGGCTTTTGACATGAACTATCTCAAGTGACCACCAGCTAAACATATAATACCAGGCTATATCAAAGTTATGTGTAAATCCCAACACTATCACTTACCAGCTGTGTCATTTTGAACAAGTCACCTTGTACTTGAAATGCCCCAAGGTTCTCCTGCTCTCGTGTGGGGTAATCTCACCGCACCAGGAAGCACATAGTAGACACCTTGCCATTTGTGGGTACTCGGTGTTTCTGGGCTAAATACATTCTAACACAGTCTGTTGAATGGATGAACAAATGACTCAATCAATACATCAGTTGATTGAATTAGTGAATAAATGGAGAGAAGCTCAAACAAATAGCACCTCTCCAGGGTTGATGAACTTTTTCAGAGGAACAGTTTGTACCAAGGACCCTCTGGTGGCTAAAGCTGAACATCCCTCAATCCCAAGACCCTTTTATTAACTATGTGACCTTGGGCAAGGTAAGTGTCTTGCACATAGATGTTCAATTAATACCTGTGAAGTGTGTGAATTCTAGAATGTTTGTTACATAGCTGAATGAATCAGTGAATGAACAACAACAACAAAAAAATGATGCCAACAACAGACACCACCACCCTTTCCCCACTGTGCAGGTGAACTCTATCCCTATGGTCCCTCCTTTTTGGGAATACTATTTGGTGGAAATTTCCTCTATTCACCTCCTGCTTCTTCCCTAATATAGCAGCTGCCATACTTAGCCAGACATTGTCAGCCTGACTGGGTAAGTGTGGTCTTTACTTCTTTGCAGATATAGAATACACCCTAGCTTATGCTTCATTTTTGAGTATCCTTGTCCTAGCCCAGCATCCAGAATAGCTGAAGTTCTGAGTTTTGCACGAGGGCTTCCCAGACCTCCTTGGCTATGTTAAGTTGGGCATCTGTTCTGCCTCCACCCTAATAAGCACCCCCTTGGGCTGCCTCCACCAGCAGCAAGAGCAGCAACAAAAACACCAGCTAATTGTGTTCCCTAACATATAACTTAATTGTTAGCTCCCTAAGAGGTGTTCTGTGCACTTGGGGCAACATCTTTCTAATGCAATCACATCTACTCCTACAACCACCATTAACAGGACTTGTACTGCCAATACTAGTAACAATAACAATAGTAAGTCTTAGCTACTATTATTATTATTATGGTTGTAATGTATCAAAAAATTATACTCCTTATTTTCTTTAATCTTCTTAATAACTCCATGAAATAGTCATAATTATATTCTCAAATTTATACATTAAGTTCAAAAGCTCAGAGAGGTTACGTAACTTACCCACATCCCACAATTTCTCAGGGGCCAAGCAAAGATCTTTAGCACAGGTGACTTGACCTTAGGGCTCCTTGGTCACATCACAGCCATTACCACCTGTTCTCATCTATTTGTCTGTCTCTTCCTTTAGATTGGGTGTTCCTTGAGGGCTGGAGCCACTTGTTCCTCATCCCTAATGACTCAGGGTTCAGCACAAAGCCCAGCACAGAGAAGGTGTCCATTGGAACATGTTAGTTGGATGAATGAGGACTCAGTGACCTGACACACGGGGGCCATTCATTCAACGGCATTACCCATTTAAGGAAACATCCCATCTACCTGTGAGGCTTCATTGCTCAAGTGGAAAGGGCATTCTAAAACGTGTCCCAGAGATATAATTATCTTTTGACTCTAGGAGATACTCAATTCATCACTCTTGGCCAACTCGAGAGTTGGATTGAGTTGGGCTGAGATGTGACAAGACAAATTAGATTCCCAAAAATCACCTTTACTTTTTTAAGGTTCTCTTACTTCCTCTCCTCTCTCTCCCTCTCTTTTCCGCCCTCTCCTCTGAGGATACAAGTTCCAAATAGTTAACTTTGACACATTGGAGTAAACAATGACTGCTTTAATTTACACCCCTCAGGTATTTCTGCCAGGAAGCACTCTTAATCAATTGTTTCCATACATAACCTGATGAGGCTGGGAGAGACCCTCAGAGGAAACCCAGGCACCTCAGTGAAACTCAGCCACTCAGGACAGATCTCATAGGAGGTAGCCCGGGATGGCGTCTGAACACCTAGAACATGTCAGGTGAGCCGCTCAATGTGCTGCAGATGTTGGCACACACCATTTCCTGTGTGAACTCTGAGGGCGGGGGCTCACAAATCCTAAGAGGCTAGTGCTTAGACTCTACTGAAGTCGCCCACATCCCAGCTTCATCTTGCAGAGTGTGTGAAGAAAGAGGCCATTTCTGAGTATGTGAAAGTACCAACAGGACAAGGCTCAAGTGACCAGGAGTACAACAAGGTAATCACCTTGGGAAATTGACCATATCCTAGCACATTCAGTCCACATGGGGCCTGATGGAATTTTTCAGCGGGAGAAATCTTCCAAGAACACTAAGTGTGACCTATGAATCACCAAGGGAGCTAGTTAAAATGCAGATCCCTGTGTCCCGCCTCAGCTAGACTGAATCAAAACTTCAGGGGCCTGGAAATCTGCATTGGCAACATGCCTTTCCCACTCCCAAGGAAAATTCCAATACTCAAGCCTGAGAATTTCTGTCACAGAGGCAAAGTATGAGGTCCAGTGCCCGGAAAGATAACAGGCACTGGGGGAGAGTGGAGGTGCAGGGAGTGCCACACACCTCGCTCCATGGATGTTCTCCCAGGTCCTGCAGGAGATTCCGGAGTGACTGGCCCAGAGAACCTTTATCTCAACCACTCTTGGCCTCTCTCTTCAGGGAAATGGTGAGTCGAAGTTTTCTCAATGCCAGAACCACTGAATGAGTTTGTGCACCTGCCAGCTTTGGGCACATGAAGCAGAAGGCCAGAATCTCTAGAAAACTAAATTATTTGGCCTTAAGTTAGAAATATCCTGTAAATAGCATTTTGTAGGGCTAACTCATCTCTACTCATTCTGCTTGCTGTGTGGTGGGGGAGCTAATAAGGAAAAGGAAAAGCATGAATACATGAACCATTGCTCAAAATTTCAGGTGTTTACAGCCCAGTACCCTCTGCCAAAGAAGTTTTCTCTGGGAGTCTTCAGTATCTGTACATCAGCACAGAGTAATCTTTAATTAGATCCTCTGTGGATGCACAACTAAAATTCTAGCAAACTACGGAATAGCTTAAGACATTTTTTGACTCAAAAATTCATTTCTTGGGGCACCTGGGTGGCTCAGTGGGTTAAGCGTCCAGCTTCAGTTCAAGTCATGATCTCATAGTCCATGGGTTCAAGCCCCACGTCAGGCTCTGTACTGACAGCTCAGAGCCTGGAGCCTGCTTCAGATTCTGGGTCTCCATCTCTCTCTGCCTCTCCTCTGCTCTCTCCTTCTCTCTCAAAAATAAAAACATTAAAAAAAATTTTTTAATTCACTTTTCTGGGTGCCTAGGTGACTTAGTTGGTTGAGCGTGCAACTTTGGCTCATGTTGTGATCTCACATTCATGGGTTCAAGCCCCACATCAGGCTCTGTGCTGACAGCTCAGAGCCTGGAACCTACTTTCTGATTCTGTGTCTCCCTTTCTCTCTGACACTCCCCTGCTCATGCTCTGTCTCTCAAGAAATAAAATAAAACGTTAAAAATTTTTCATTTCTCTACTTAGGCCCCCATCTTCTGATTGGTAGTCTCCATTCCCTGCCATCCCAGCCTGCCACCAGCCCACATGGTGTCAAACTTGGTCAGGAAGCACTTTGGTCAAAAGTATTTCTCATTCTTTTTCCTTTGTCAGAGGGACATTAAGGCTTAGCTTTTAAAATGTTCCCCAAGTTGAAAACAATGACATACAAGCTCAGTACCCAGGGAAATGAAGCTTGCTTTAGTGTAGATTCAGCCATGTTTTTAATTTGTGGGAAAGACAAAAAATATATATATATTGAATTTCATACAATTTTTATCATGTCTTACGGTGAAAAGCCACTTGCCATTTCTAAGAGAACTCTGACGGGCTCCTGGATTCCCCAGGAAGAAGACAGAAGCCAAAGAGCCAAGAAAAGAGCTGGGTGTTCCCAGAGCCGTATCGTCACTTCCCAGAAAAAGGAGAACTAGAGAAAAATGTTTCAGAGCAAGGCACAACGTGGTGTAAAAAAGCGCAGGCCACTCCCTTTCTTTGGAAAGTTATGTCTTAGAGGTTGTCAACTGATCTGAGATGGTGACGTGTGGATTTATTTCCTCAGTTGCATGGTGACCATTTTACAGATGTGAGTGCTGTCACGGCAGGATTCGTTGGCCCAGGCTCTCCTCTAGGACGGGGCTCCTCGGGCTTCACAAACTGAGCTGACTGAACTCTCGCCAGGTGCCAGGGCCTCTCCTCAGGGATAAAGACTGGTTCTCTCACCTCCAGAGCCATGCTCCGTTGGCATGGGCTAAAAGCTTTGAGAAATGAACTCCTGCTGTGCACACGTGCGTTTCTATGGCAACAATCATCCAGGTTTGGGCCAAGGTTATCAGATTTAGTGAGTCCCTACAGAGACTAAAGACAACTCTCTGTCTGGTGTCTTCTCAAGAACAATTTTTTTCTCTTCCCTGAGCTGGCTTCTGATAGTCACTGACGACTCATTGTAACAGCCATGCTTCTGCCTCCCAAATACATCCCACAGATTCCGTCTTCTACCAGGCTGTTTTTTCTGCCTTCAGATAAGACTACATTACAATTTAGCAGGTCGCAAAGATGGTATGCTTTATTTAACTCCTGGCTCTCTTGCAGTGGAAGGTTATTTACAACTGGTATTATTATTAACTACCATTTAGTAAGTACCCATGATAAGCCAAGCGCTGTCCAAGGCACTCAACGTACACAATTTCATTCTTTAAAATAGTCCCATGAATACAGTGTCATAATCCCCATTTCACAGATGGTAAAACTGAGGGCCAAAGAAGCCAAGTAGCATGCCTGATATTCCAAAGTTACGTGTGGTGGATCCAAGATAGGAACCAGGTCTTTCTGATTTCACCGAACTTCCAAATCCTACCTTTCCATCACTTACTGCTGCCTACTTCAAATGACAGTTTACCTTTATCTTTCTTCTTAGAAGACTTCATATCTTTTCCAAAGTCTTATATTGTTTCCAAGCTTCTCCTCTATGCTTTTTAAAAAATGTTTATTTAGAGAGAGTGCAAGCAGTGGAGGAGCAGAGAGAGAGAGAGAGGGAATCCCAACCAGGTTCATTGCTGTCAGTGCAGACCCTGACTCGAGGCTCAACCTCATAAACCATGAGATCATGACCTGAGCTGAAATCAAGAGTCAGACACTTATCCAACTGAGCCACCCAAGTGCCCAATGCTGTCAACTATCATATCTCCTTTGAACATTTCCATTAAGCTGTCTGTTTTAGTTCTTTTTTTATCACCCCTTTCTGAACCAACCTATCTGACCTTTCTTGGTGAAGCCCTAAATAGGAATTATGGTCTTAAAAAAACTAACAGCAGTTTTCAAATTTGTGTTTTTCAATGCTACAACATGCCGAGATCATGACCTTTAAGATATCTCATACATACTTCTTTGGGTTATCTTTATTCTAACAGTTATCTTCTGGGTGCCAGTCTTCCGAAGGAAGCAGTTATTGGGGTAGGACTGAGGAAAGATGGGCAAAAGGACAGAGATAAATTGTCTGGAAGAAGTAAACAATCCAATGTATCAACACGTAGTGGAAATAATAGGAGCTCATCTTTTAAAATACTCTATGGCAATGAATGAAGAATGTTCACTGAATATCATAATTCAATGTTCATCTATCATTTGGGATGAAGGCTAGCATCTTTACCTACTTGCGAAATTTTCCCAAGTGCCAGCATCCCAAGCCAATAATCACAGCAAATAGGCTGCCTCCTAAATAAATTTCACGTCGGCAAACTCAATTATTGCATTTTTCAAGCATTAACGTGCAAAAGGCTGAGAATATTGCAGCCACTTCTCAGTGCAGTGGTTATAATGACAAGGCTAGAGCTGGTTTCAGGGTTTTCTCAATTTTCAAATGTCTTTATAGAGTTTACCTTTCTCTAGGCTGTGTGTTTATTTATTGCTCTACCCTCTTTTTATTGAGCTTTTTGGTTTTTGCTTTGGCTGACAGCTTGGTCTCTGTTTACTGAGCCTCAGCAAAGGTCATCCTCTAAGCCTTTCAGAGAAAGAATATACACCTGGTTACAAAATCAGGAACATAAAAGTTATCCATAGCTTGGGATAGTCAAGTTCTTTCTACAAGGGGTCAACTTTTCAATTCACAGTAAGCAAAGAATGACACCAAATCAGCAACAATTTAATCCTTGTTAGAGTCACTAAACTTTTTTTTAAGTTTAATTATTTTGAGAGAGGGGTTAGGGGCAGAGAGAGAATCCCATGCAGGCTCCACACTGTCAGTGCAGAGCCCAACACAGGACTCAATCTCATGAACTGTGAGATCATGACTTAAGCCAAAATCAAGAATCAGACACTTAACCAACTGAACCACCCAGGCACCCCATAGTCACTACACTTTTTTAAGCAGAAAGTAAAATTCAGATTCCTTACTCTGGTTTCCAGGCACAGAGCAGTTGGATCTATCCAATTTTCCCTACTCTTCTTTCTACTCCCAAATGAAAGAAGTGCTTTACTCTGACCTACTAATGAGTCGTTGCCCCAGTAAGGCTATAAACATCCTTGTATTCAAGAATCCCTACTCACAGCCCTATAATCAAGTCACACACATGGACCACTGTTGAGGGGCACTTGACCAGATTCAGGAGTCAAGGCTCCATTAGGAACTCGCTGCATGTCCTGAGTGGAAGGGTCCTACTTCTCTCTCCTGTCTTTCTCTCTCTCTCTTTCACTCCCTGTTTTCATTTTTCCCTTTTTTTCCTTTCTCTCTTTATTTCCAATTTGGTGAGCAGAAAGAGACACTCATCAGGGCACCTGGTTGTCTCAGTTGGAAAAGCATGTGACTTTTGATCTCAGAGTTGTGAGTTTGAACCCCATTTTGTGTGTAGAGATTACTTAACTAAACAAAGGAAAGGAAAAGAAAGGAAAGGAAAGGAAAGGAAAGGAAAGGAAAGGAAAGGAAAGGAAAGGAAAGGAAAGGAAAGGAAAGGAAAGGAAAGACACAGTCATGGAGAACACCACAGTGGTGGGGCTCCTGTGGTTTCTAGTAAACAAGAGTTGATTGCAGCCAGTTGGGTGTTCTTGCAGTAGTCTAGCTCTCCTCCTTATGGGTAAAGCTAGGCTAGAACCCAAAGTTTTGGGGCTTATTCAACCTGATCAGCTGTAAGAGCTCCTCAAGTCATCTCTTGGTTGATATGGTTCAAACTTTTAATTCCAAAGGGAGAAGGCTTTCCAAGCCCCGAACAGTAATCATCTAATTCACTCATAAACTCCAAGCCCCCTCAAAATCACCCTTCCATGATATAGCAGTTCTTTGTAGCCACAGATAAATAGCTTAGAGGTAAAAGCATAGCTGTCCAGTCCCCTGGCTTAGATTCCAGATCAACATTATTCCACTTGGGAACTAAGACACCCATGCCCCCATGCCCACCCACCTCAAGGCTCGTCATCTCACAGCACATGCGACTGGTCCCTAAGGAAGTAGGGAGAAAAAGAGGACTCATTTTAAACTCATTCCCACCACCAGCCAATGTGCTGTGCTGGTGGTAACTCGTCTTCATTTGCAACATCATAATGAAAAAAATTAAGCATGCATACAGATTTGATCCAATTCCTGACTTGCTCAAAAAATGCCAACTAACTATCCAGAAGATAAGTTCCCAGATCCTTCACTTGCAGGACCTACCTTTTCTCACATGGCCCCTGCTTTCCTTTCCAGGCTAATTCTTGTCAACTCCTGTCCCCTCACATTCTGCACACCAATCTCACCAGTCAAACATCTTGCCACCTCCCAAATACAGGACCCTGCTTTCTCCCACATGCCTTTGTTGTTCTTCTCTCTCTGACTTTCTTCACCTTGCCTACCTGCTAAATTCCCTCTTGGTTCAGGCTAACCTCATAAGTAAAGCCATCCCACAGTTACCCCAACAGAATTGACCACTCCCTTCCTTGGTCCACGTGGTCCTGTCCCATCCCCCGTAATGGCTCCTACTACTCTGCAGGACATTTACAGGAGAAAGAGAGCAGGTGCTCCAAGATACATAGGTACCTATCATGTACCTATCATAGCAATAGGCACGTTGTGTAAACTCATTGTGTCATTTGCCAAATGTTCATCCCATGCGATGATAAGAAAATTGAAGGCAGGAATCATTTCTTTTTCATCACAGCATTCCTAATGCCCGACACTTTATAAGTGCTCAAGGATGTTTATAAATTTAAATTCAACTCACACAACAGTTGACAACTGAATGACCAATGACTACTACAAAAGTGTCCAAGTGGTTAAGGTTTCATGTGGTAAGATCAGCAGCAGAGAGGTTTCTATGGCTTAATCACCAGGCTGAGCCCAGGAGGCCCACTTTCAAGCTCAGGTTTCAGGGCTCGAAATAATAGAAAGAAGAAGAAGAAGAAAAAAAAAAAAACGCTCTCACTTAGCGAAGTAAACAAACATCGACTGCAAAAAGAAGGCAAGAGATAAGAAAGGGATATAAAGATTATAGCGATATCCTGTAGAATTCTAGCCACGCGAGCTCGCCGCTCTGCTCTTCTAGCTGGATGGGCGAAGGTATAATTTATATGCCCAGACTTCATCATCTTGAATTTTTTTAAAGGTGATAAGTTGTTTTAATCAACCTGGCTTATTCTTTTTGCCTCGTGTCTGATACAGTCGTAAGCTAGAAGGCAGTTTCATGCAATTCCTCCTTCTATTTGGTTGATATATTATGCTCTCTTCCAAGTTTTTCTCTTGAGAACATCCCTTCTTTATTACTTTTCTTCTCAGTTCCTATAATGAAAGTTTTGCAAAGCATGACTACTGTTTTTTTACTCCTGATTGAAAAGGGAGAAAGAATATGAGTACGTCTGGAAGATGTTTGACCAAAGCATGGTGTTTTTAATGGATGAACATCATTCCAAGTATAGAAGCTGGGGGTCTTTGCGATTAAGGCACAAACCTCTCAGTTGTCAGAAGGTCCTAAAGAGAAACAAAATGAAACCAGGAGGCAACTTACCTTTCCTTACGTAGGTGATCTGTCTTCTCCTGCTGCTTTATAGATTACTGCCTTTTTGTTTTTATGGAAACTATATCCATACCTATGTTTGGCATTATGCTAGCCACACTGTCAGCACACAATAAAGTTTTATCTTGATTAACGATAATAATAATCACGCAAGGTAAAAAAGTTGCCATCAATTTCCCACACTTTATTTACCTCTGTACCTTCTCTGAAATTACTGAAAAGAAAAAGCCTTCATTTGCACACACATATCCCATGTGCCTCAACCATTCCATCTTCAATACATGCCAGGAGAAATTCCCAGGAAAGCAAGGTGACCAGAGGAAAGCCCTGCAATCCTGAAGCTCTACGCAAAACATTTCTCTAATTCAGTTCCATGTCCTAGAGCAAACCATCCATGTTTCTAAGGTGGCTCTGCTCTCTTGCCTGCAAAAACTGGGGTCCCCCACCTCTGGGTGTCTGCCTTATCAGATGACACTGCCCTGGGACCAACTGCCCTGAAATAATGCTGCTCCTCATGGTTTTCCAAGGGGTTTCTTGTATTTGTCTTTCTCTTGCAGGGAAAGAGTTTGAAATAATGCTAGTCAAATATCTGCCACCTGTTGCCGAAACAAACTGAATTGATCATCTGGTTAATCTACTACTCACTCCTCAAGGCTCAGTCCAACAGTTATCTCTTCCATGAAGCCTTTCTCATAGGACCACTGTGCCTTACACACACACACACACACACACACACACACATACACACACACACCTGCGCACGTGCGCACGCCTTCTGTGCCCCCATACTGCAATGTTTATACCTCAATTTAACACTTGCTTCCTGTCTGTTTCCCTCTTGAGGGCAGACACCATGCCTCACTCATCTTTGGGTACTCCATAGCAATTTCACATACGGACGACACATAGAACCCTCAGGGAGGGGTGGCTACAAGCATTCAAATAGAGATCAACTGTAGAAGCCAAAAACATATACATGGAGTGTCCAAAGAGGCGATGAGATGGTACCTCCTATCTCAGGGATGGACTTTGCCTCAGTCAAGTTCTGGAACAGAAACCAGAAATCACAATGTAAAACCAGATAGGACCAGAAGACAGAAACAGTTGAATTGGTGTTTTCTGTGTTCCTCTGGCTCTTAAAAGTACACTGGAGGGCTCGAAGGTGGAATAATGACTCATGACTGTTGTCAAGAGAGAATGGGAAGGTATCACAGCAGGACAGAGACAAGAAGGCCAGAATAGAGGTAAGGTCACCAGAATCAAGAATATTGCTCAGAGTCAAGAAACATCTATGAACACTATGGAAATCCTAGTAAACCTTCCAGGTCTGTAGCATTGGATACTCAATAAAGAGATCTCACAGGTGTACATAGCTCATAAGTTCTAGTAATAATGAATACAATTATTACTTGATCAATTAGGACTTCTTTAGTTGTAAGGAATGAAAACTCTCAAACTACTTTAAGTAAAAAAAAGGGGCACCTGGGTGGCTCAGTTGGTTAAGTGTCCGACTTCAGCTCAAGTCATGATCTCATGGTTCATAGGTTCAAGCCCCACGTTGGGCTCTGTGCTGACAGGTTGAAGCCTAGAGCTTGCTTCAGATTCTGTGTCTCTCTCTCTCAAAAATAAACCTTAAAAATTTAATTTAAAAAAGACACTTATTGCTCATATAAAGGCCTTTAGATCTAAAACTTCAGGTATAGCTACATCCAGGTGCTCAAATCAAACCACCAGAAATCTGTCTCTCTCCAGTTGCTTCCTTGTATTAGTTTTCTGTAAGTGGGAGCAAGGATAGACATCAAGAGCACAAGGTACAGGTTTCCAGACCCAAAGGAAAGAGAGATTGCTTCTTTCCTTTAGCTTCAGCAAAAATTCTGAGATTGAGCTCCACTGACTGGCTTAGATTACATGTCCATCCCTGAACCGAACACTGCAGTGACATGGAAGAAATGTCTTCATTGAACAAGTCTCAACTATACATCAGAAGAAGAAAGAATTAATGCAACCAAGTCAGAGCAAGGAAGATGAGATGAACAGGCAAACCTAGTCATCTACCTCATCAGTATTTAGCATTTATTAGGCACCTTTGGTTTCCCAGGCATAGTCAAGAAATAGCAGTCTGTGTTGTGTTGGCTTATTCTAAGCTCTCAGCAAAGAGGACCATAAAGGATACCATCCCCTCTTCCGAAGTTTCTGTAAAAATGGAGAGTAATTTATTCCAAGAGCAGTGTGACTTAGATTTCCCAGCCATTATGTATGAGACTTTTTAGGAACCAAGATCAAAAGATTAGCAATAAAAACTGGGGGAGCTGGGGAAGAGGCAAAAAATCTCTACTTACAAATTATGTAATCATAAACCCCAAAAGAATCATGGGTAAAACTACTACAAACAATAAAAGAATTCAGTAAAATGGCCAAGTAGAAAATTTACATGCTATTCCAGCTATTAAACTCTTGTCCTTCAGCTCCGGATGCATCCGTCTATACTTAGCTTTATGATACAGAAATGGGACTCTGCAAACCCAATTCAGTTTTGTTGGCTGAATGAATAATATATTTATCATGACTAGAACTTATGGACCATGTAAACCTGTGAGATTTCTTTAAGCGTTCGTACTGCAGACCTGGACAGATTTTTCTCTCTGTGTGGTTTTAACAGCACAGGACCCAGGAGGGAGACTGCAAGGCTGAAAAGAAAGGAGGGACTTGCTTCTTCCTGCTGGCTTTCTGCCAACTTCGGGTTCTGGTGACTCTCTCCAAGCAACGACCCCTGATTCCAGTAGTAGCAGTGGAATCTAGTTTTCAGTTTCTCTAAGAATTACAGAATCAGCCTCGTTGTATACCCTTCAGAGACCCCAGCTCCAGCCAGCCAATATCCTCCCCTTCAACGTCCGCCTCCCATGGGCTGTTCCTTTGAGTCTGGAGAGGCCAGCACCAGCTGGGCAGCCTCTTCCTGGAAGTCTGAGGTGTGGCTCTACAGAGGACCTCCCAAACTTCTAGATTTAATAACTCCATCCTCTTCCTTCCTAACCCAGCCCTAGGGCTGGTGGCTGCTTCCTATAGTTTCTTCCCCTGGGATGCCTTGGTGTACTCTTTTCCCCTTTTCAGTTACCACTTAACCCCTTTATACCAGTTAACATTTGCATTAGATGATCTCTGTTCAAATAATTAGTACTATTTCTGTCTCCCGACTGGACCCTAATTGATACCAATGCAGAAAGCAACAGACTTCACATATACAAAATAACCAGTGAGAAGAGAGGAAGAGAAGAGAAAGCCCCCTTCACAAAAGCAGAAGGGGAAAAAAACCAAGATAAGCATTTAACTAACAAAAAAATGTGAATAACCTCTATGAGGAAACTCATTAAATTCTCCTGAAAACACAAAAATAGTTTGAACCAATAGAAAGACACCTGCTCTTAGATAGGAAAACTCAGTAACGTAAGGATACTAAACGGGTTGATAATAAAATCCATACAGAAGAATAAAAAAAACAAGAATATCCAAGAAGGTTCTGAAAAAGAAAGAATAATGGGAGGTGGGGCTAGACCTATGGGTATTAAAACATATCTTTGAATAAAATAGTGTGCTCTGACATTGCTTTGACAGGGAGGCCAACTAATGACCCAGAATAAAAAAAAAAAAAATACACCTAACTATATAGCATAACGGCAGTATCTCAAGCAAATTAGAAAAGATAGGGGCACCTGGGTGGCTCAGTCAGTTAAGCCTCTGACTCTTGATTTCAGCTCAGGTCGTGATCTCATTGTTGTGAAATTGAGTCCCATGTTCGGACTTGTTCAGCACGGAGCCTGCCTAGGATTCTCTCCTTCCCTCTCTCTCTTTCTCTATCCTTCCCCCACTCACTCTCTTGTGCACTCTCTCTCTCAAAATAAATAAACATTTTTTTAATTAGAAAAGATAGAGTTTTAATAAATAATGTTGAAATTACTTTGTGACCACATGGAAGAAAAAATATTCATTTTTCATATCATATCTCAGGATAAATTTTAAATGGAGTAGAGATTTAAAAGTTTTTAAAAATAAGTGAGGAAAACCTGTCCTAACTATGACTCAAAAAAAAGCAATAAAACAAAAGACATAGAAATTTGAAGACATAAAAAAAAAAACTCTTGCACAGCAAAAAGAAAAAGAAATCCATAAAGCCAACAAAATGGCAAAGAGGGAAAACTAATACAGTGAATATCATAGACAAAATACAAATATTCCAGTATATGAAAATCTCCTAAAATTAAGAAGAGAAAGACTAACAACCAAATTTAAAGCAGACAAAATTTATAAACTGGCAATTTAAAAAATTCAGTGACCCTTAATTAAATAAGAAGAAACTCAACATTTTCCAAATTAGAGCAAACAAACTGCATATGTGACAAAAGAGTCATATCTAGAATATAAACAGAATTCCTAAAATTATTAAAAAAGAGATAAACAATCTAATATAAAATGGACTAAAAAACCTTTCACGGGTATTTCACAAAAGAAGATATTCAAATGACTATAGTTAACATCATTAGTCACGAAGAAAAGGCAAATATGAATCATCGTGAAACATCACAACACATTTCCCAGAATGGCCAATATTTTGAGACTAGAAATAATTGTTGACAATGATACAGATCACTGAGAGCTCTCCTTGGCTGCTGGTGAGGTGTAAACTGGTACAACTATGTTGGAAAACTATTTAGCAGTGTCAGCTAGAGCTAAACCCATGCCTACCTTGTGCCCCAGAAATTCTGCTTTTAAACAAATACCCAAGAGAAGTAAGTGAGTATGTCTAAAAATATTCATATCAGTATTATTAAAAAATGTTTTAATCCAAATGTCCACCAACAGAGTAAATATATCATTACTTATTTATGCATATAGTGAAATACTACATTGCAATAGGAAATAGCTAACGTGCTACATATATACCACATGGATAAATCCCATAGATGCAATATTGGGTGAAAACAGGCAGAAATAAAACAGTGCATGCTGTGTAATTCATTATTTGAGGTAAATATTTTTTTCTAGTGCTAGAAATCAGAATACTAGCTACTTCTGGCAGCTGTGTTGATTGAGAAATGGCTAAAAGGAGTTTTCTGGGTTCTAAAAATGTTTTAGATCTTTATAATAATGATAGTTACCGAGATGTGTTTATAAATAGAAATATATCAAACTTACATTTAAAATTAGTTCACTATACACATTTTGCATGCTAGACCTCAATAAATTTCAAGAATACAAGAAAAAAGTAAACTGAAATACCACATCTCACCTAGTAAATTGACAAAAATCAATAAATTTGACAACACTCTGTTGGTGGGGTTATGGTGAAATGGGCGCTCCTGCAGTGCTGATGTTGATACATACAACTATTATGGGGGAGAATTTGGCAATGTCTAGCAAAATCATTTATGTATCTATCCTTTCACATAGTAATTGCACTTCTAGGAATCATAACTGTCAAAAAACAAACAATGTATATATAAAGATATTTATTGGGGCACTTTTTATAACGACAACAGATTAGAAAGAAGACCAATGTTCATTAAATGGGGCTTGTTGAATAAATAATGAGCTTCCATATGAGGGAGGATCATGCAGTATAAAAAAGGATATAGAACACTCTCCTGGTTATATCTTTCAGTGACAAAAGGTGAGTGACTTGAAGAGCAGGAGTATGGTGGTCTAAAGACAGCTATGTATTCTTTGACACTCTTTTTGTCCAGAGTTGGAACTACTTTCCTTCCTTTTGAATCGAGGCTGGCTTGTGACTACTTTGACCAATTAAACATGGTGGAAATAAAACTAAATCAGTCAAAGCCTAGCCTTTGAAAGGACTAGTTGCTTCCACTTTATTCTCTTAGAACCCTAAGCCACCATGAAAGAAGTCCTTTTACCTGCTGGTGAGAACACCCCATAAGAAGGTCCTGAAACTACTTGGAAAAGAAGAGAAGCCCAACTGAACCCAGAGTTCCAGCTGTCCTTGTGAAGGCATCAAGTATGTACGTGAGCTGTCTTATATCCTCCTGGTCAGACCAGCCAAGGCCAGCCACCACATGAACATCACTGTCTACACAGAGCAAAAGAATCACAAACAGCAGTAACATGCATATTGTTATGTTTAAATTGTTATGTGTATTTTGCAGCAAATTATCAATTTGACATCATTAGGAATCTAAATGTTGAATATAAAATAGTATAAATCACAGACTTTAAAGGAAAACCCTCTAAAGTTAAATTTGAATGGAAAATATCTGTTTGTACTCATATTTCTTCTATTTCTAAAAATATGTATTTCCTAGTTCTAACTATTGGACAGGTCTAGAAGCAATCGCACTACTAGGCATTTACCCAAAAAATACAAAAATATTAATTCAAAGGGATACATGCACCCTGATATTTATAGAAGCATTATCTACAACAGCCAAATTATGGAAGTAGCCCAAATGTCCATCTACTTATGACATCTACTGATGGTAAAGAAGATGTAGAATATACATACAACGGAATATTACTCAGCTATAAAAAGGAATGAAATCTTGCAGTTTCCAATGACATGGATGGAGCTAGAGAGTATTATGCTAAGCAAAACAAGTCAGTCAGAGAAAGACAAATACCATGGATTTCACTCACGTAGAATTTAAGAAACAAAACAAACAAGCAAAGGATAAAAAGAGAGAGAGGGAGGCAAACCAAGAAACTTCACTATAGAGAACAAACCTCTAGTTTCCTGAAAGGAGGTGGGTGGCAGGATGGCTGAAATAGGTGATGGAGATTAAGGAGCGCCCTTGTCACGATGAGTACCAGGTGACATATGAAAGTGTTGAATCACTATATGGTACCTCAAACTAACACCACACTGTATGTTAACTAATTGGAATTTAAACAAAAATGTTAAAAATAATAAATAAATGAATAAATAAGTCTAGAAGGGATGACAAGCCAGTAGCATTGAGCAACCCTAGTGTCCAGACTGGGCTGTCTTAATATCATTCCCCATAGCAAGGCACCAAGACTCTTCTTAGAAATGATTGATTCCAAGTTTGGGGTTGGAAATATGCAAGAGGAGCCCAAGACAGCTTGCGCCAGGAAGGCAAGGAAGTCACTGAAGACAGAGTCACACCAAAAGGTCACAGGAGCCAAATCACAGGCACATGCTGGCCTAAGATGATATCATGTGAGAAAAAAAAATGACCGCAGTGACGCAACACATTATCAAATATATAAAAGTTCATGAGTTCATTATGACACTAAAAAAAATTTTAAATCTCATTCATCACCACTGGAGGTTGCTAAGGCACCAACTTATTGCTCTAAAATTTGATAGTGAAAAGTTCTAGAATAGGTAAAAATTAATTAATGGCAAAAAACGGTAAGAAAAGTGATTGCCTCTGGAAAGGAAGTTGATACAAAAGGGAAGGTGATGGAAATGTTCTACATCTTGATGGGATGTGAATTACAAGAGAGTATGCGTTTGCCAGAACTTATGCAAATGTACACTTCAGATCTTCACATGTCACTCTAAGTAAATTTAACCTTAAGAAAAAAGAACTATAAATAAATACTGAACTCTAGCCAACAGGTTTTTTCACAGTGGTAGGTATTAACAATTCTGAAACCACTTTCTGTGTATTACAGGCTTGAGCAATACAAGTAAATACATTGAGGATAACGGGGCCAGTTTTCTCAGTATTGAAGGATGGAGATATAAATGTGAAACAGGAAACAACTAGAATGTTCTGATAGGGACTAGAAGCATCCATATCAACTTAGAGTTTTTAATACAGCTTTTAACAATTTAGAGTTTTGTAAATAAAATAAATGTGTGTATACATGTATTTCCTGTCTCTGTCCACTGAGACAGCAAAGAAGCAGTCATGTAACGGTGGCAGTGAGGAGAGCTAGTACCCAGAGCTGGGTTTCTAAATACTATTCTCCACTAAAAAGACTAGGAATTTGAAAAAGCTGATTCCAGAGAAGACCTCATTGCACCAGAAACCAAGAAATTCTCAAAGAACCAAGATCTCCCCACTAATTATTTATTAACTGTACAGTGAAGATACACTTTTTTTGGTAGCTTTTAATTTTTTTTAATGTTTATTTATTTTTGAGAGAGAGAGAGACAAAACATGAACAGGTTAGGGGCAGAGAGAGAGGGAGACACAGAATCTGAAGCAGGCTCCAGGCTCTGAGCTATCAGCACAAAGCCTGGTGCGGGGCTTGAACTCAAGAGCCATGAGATCATGACCTGACCCGAAGTTGGATTCTTAACCAACTGAGCCATCCGGGCGCCCCAACACTATTTTAAACAAATGATGCAAGTTGACATGACCAAGACCCTACTGATATGAAACACTGAGACCAACACAACATCACAGCTTTGATATTACTGTTAAAGAGGCATAACCTAAATCAAATCATAAGGAAACTTTAGAAAAACCCAAATGGAAACATCTACAATATAACTGATCTGTACCCTTAAAAATAATGACAAGGTCAAGAAAGACAAAAAAGATTAAGGAATTTTTCCATATGAAAAAGACTACCGAGACATAATTAAATGGGTGATCCGGGATCGGATCTGGACTGGGAGAAAATACATAACTATAAAAAGAGCTATTAGGAAAATTGCCATATTTTGTATGTGGGTTGAGGATAGATAATAGTATTATATCAATGGTAAATTTCTGACTCTCGATAATTATATTGCGGTTATATAAGAAAATGTCTTTGCCCCTAGGTAATGCATGCTGAAGTGTTTATGAGTAAAGGGATATGATCTCTAATATACTCTCACATAATTCAGAAAATATGTATGTAAATAGTAAATCAAATAAAATGTAAGCATTTGGCGAATTCAGCCAAAGGGTATATGAGAGTTCCTTGTGCTGTTCTTGTAACTTTTCAGTCTTCAATTGCACATTTTTTAAATACAAACCAAAAACTAATTATTTGATAAATCAGAAAAATGAATATGGACAAGGATTAGATGACATTAAGCAATTCTGCGTGGTGTGCTAATGACGTGCTGATTATGTTGTTTGTTTTTTAAGCCTTTGCTAGTTAGAAATACATACTGAATTTTTGGTGGGTGATATGATGTGATGTCTGAAATTTGCTTTAAAATATTCCAGTAAAAACAAAAGGTGCAGGGATAGATAAAAGAATGGTTGGTTGAATGCTGATAACTGATAAATCTGGGTGATGGGAACAAGGAACTTCAATATATCTTTCTCTTTCTTGTTGCCTATAATTGAAATTTTCCATTAAAAAAATAAATAGGCTGCCAGATACATAAGGAAAGAATTCTCCAAGTAATGGAAAAAGAATGTTATGCCCCGGGTCCCAGTTCCTGCATGGCGGTGGCCTCAGCAGGAGCCTGGACAAGCGACATCCATCTGATCACCTCTGCCTGGTCATTTGCAAAACGAGTCTTCCCGCCAGGTCGCTTCTGAGGTGCCAGGTGGGTTCTGCTCAGCCAGGTGGACCCCACCGGCCGCCAAGCCACAATCTTCACAGACCCCGTAGGAGCACTGCATCCCGCACACATGTCTCCTACTTTCCAAATATTTGACAGCAACGGATGTGGGATGGGAGCAGGAGGGGGAGCTTGGTAAGCCTGCCTTCTTATGAAGGAAAGTAATACATCAAGAGTTGCTTTTCTCTCTCAGGAAGAAAAGAATTTCTAAATGAAATGATGAATTTCCTGAGAGTCATTTGCAAGACTTGGGACCGGTCCCTCTTTCTGCTCGTGACTTCCACAGGCCGATTCACTTGCTCTGTCATGTCTGCGGATTAACGCAGCCCTCCACCTCTTTCCCTGATGGAGCTGCTCTGGCCATCTGCGAGCCCTTCTACGTGCTTCTCCATCTGGGAAAGGGGATAAAACGTCCAATTAAAGTGAGGTTTCAGGAGCACCGCTCCAGACACAGACAGTGGCTGGCTTGCAAGAAAGGCCTTCTGAATAGTGTTAGGACAAAGGGCAGATCATTTTGTGGACCGCCAACTTTTCTGTGCCTGAACAGGTCATTCTCAGGGCAGCTCTGGACGTGTGCAGCCATGAGACAAACAAAATGTGACTCCTTGGCCTCTGGCAGTGGGGAGGGGCCACCCCGAAGGCCCTCCTTGGACAACTAGACTCACTTGGGTGACTAGATGTCTTACTGTTGTGTGCCCCGTCCCCAGCTTCCTTTAGACTGCTTCTGGCCCAGCAGCTGAGGCCATGCTAGCAGGGGGTGGGGCGGGCAGGGAGCTGGATGGCTTTCAGGCAGAAGCAGCACCCCCCCAGGAAAAAAGGTGGGACAAAAGAGCTGTGTCCATAATAAAAATGATGATCATGTATCATTCATTAAGGGTGAAGAGTTTGAAATGCATTATTCACTTAACTCCTCTTTAAAAAGTTACTTATTGGGGTGCCTGCATGGCTCAGTCGGTTAAGCAACCAACTTCAGCTCAGGTCATGATCTCGTGGTCTGTGAGTTTGAGCCCCCCGTTGCACTCTGTCCTGACAGCTCAGAGCCTGGAGCCTGCTTCGGATTCTGTATTTCCCTCTCTCTCTGCTCCTCCCCTACTCATGCTCTGTCTCTCTGTCTCTCAAAAATAAATAAACGTTTAAAAAAATTTTTTTAAGTTACTTATTATCTCTAGTTTTGTTATATTTATTTTTAAAGTATTTAGATGTGTTTATTATCTCCACAGGATAACTGAAACTGAAGATCAAGTGAGTTCCAGAGGCCATAAAATAAGCAAGGAAGTTGGATTTGAACCTAGGACAAGTTGGAGTCTTGAGTCCCCACTCTTAACCTCTGGGCTATACTGCTATCAATTCTCAGGAACTGAAGGTCAAATCAAATGGCAATTGCCCAAGGGACCGCCAGCTCCAGGAACAGAGGGCACAGTCAAGGGGAGCCAGGAATTCTGGGGCAGGAAACGTGCCCCTGGGCCTGAGACACAAGGCTGACAACTAGTCACTTAGAAGGCCACCAGGCAAGAAGCCAGGGAGGAGGAGGTGAAAAAGTCTGACCCTGGGGGACAGACATCCATGGCAGTCTTTGAACCAAAAAGTTGCTTTTTCTAAAGCTGAGATGAGAAGAAAGCCATAAGGCCACTCTGGAAAACAGTGTATAGGCTCCTCAAACAATTAAAATCAGACTACCCTATAACCCAGCAATTGCACTACTAGGGATTTATCCAAAGGAATACTAAAGTGCTGATTTGAAGGGGCACATGCACCCAAGGTTTGTAGCAGTATTATCGACAACACCCAAACTATGGAGAGAGCCCAAATGTCCATTGACTGATGAATAAAGAAGATATGGTATATAAACACAATGGAATATTACTCAGTGATGAAAAAAGAATGAAGTCTTGCCATTTGTAACAAGGATGGAGCTGCAGTGTGTTATGCTAAGTGAAATAAGCCAGTCAGAGAAAGACAGATATCATATGATTTCATTCATATGAGGAATTTGAGAAACCCAACAGACGAACATAGGGGAAGGGAAGGAAAAATAAGATAAAAACAGAGAGGGAGGCAAACCATAAGAGACTCTTAAATACAGAGAACAAACTGAGGGTTGCTGGAGGTGGGGGGTAGGGAGTGGTTTAAATGGGTGACAGGCATTAAGGAGGGTACTTTTTGGGATGAGCACTGGATCACTGATGTTAGAGATGAATCACTGGTTCTGCTCCTGAAGCCAACATGACACTTTATGTTAACTAACTTGAAAATTAGTTAATTTTTAAAAATCCTGGGGAGGCTGGATGGCTCAGTTGGTTAAGCATCCAAATTCAGGTCATGATCTCAGTTTGTGAGTTTGAGCCCCATGTCAGACTCTGTGATAACAGCGCAGAGCCTGGAGCCCACTTCAGTTTTTGCGTCTCCCTCTCTCTCCTCTCCTTTGCTCTCTCCCTCTCTCTCTCTTTGAAAAATAAACACATTTTTTAATCCTTATAAAAAAATCAATTAGGGGCCACTCTGGGTGGGGCTAGTTTAATTCAGTTGACAATTGGAAAAGGGAATAATCTCTGAGGGTTAAGGCAGTCACAGAAGGCTTCCTGGAGGAAGGGGCCATCCAGTTCACCCCTGAGATCAGATACGATTAGAACAGAGGGAGGAGAGGAGGAGATGCCTTCAACTGGTCACGAGGATGAACAGAGAAGACAGGCTTAGTATGTCCTCTTCTGGAACCAAGTGAGTTTCTGATTTTCCTTCTCTCTCAAAATGAAGCCTCTACCACTGGCCTTTCTTGAGGGAACCTCACTCTACAAAGTACCTAGTATTTTACAGAGGAGGGAGCTTAAGCTCACAGAGAGCAACTCTGTGAGTGTGAGGACTTTGCTTAAGAAAAAAACAGTCAGTTAAAAATCCAGCTTTCAGAGATGTTAACCCCTGCCTTTTGGGGCACAGGGTAGGAGAAGGCCACTCGTTGATGGATTTGAACAGACTTGTTGCAGAAGAAAGCATTCCAAATACTGCAGTTTCATCTCATTTGTTGATGTCACCAAGCCTAAGATCAGCATTTCTGCTAATGGGAGGGAGCTGGGTCCCAGGCAAGGGGGCAGTGACAGATGAGAAGGAGTCATTCATTAATGCATCCACTCACTCATCAAATATGATGGAGCACCTCCCATGTGCCAAGCTTTGTGTCTGGTTCACCTTGCAGCTCAGTTCCCAGCACACGTGGTCCCTGTGTCAGGAAGTGTGCAGTTAGGAGAGGGGTGACAGTTATTGATGAAATAACAGCACAAACACAGAATCACATTCTGGAATAAGTGCTGTGCAGGGAGGTTACCAGAGTTATAAGAAGGGATCTGACCTAATCTGGGAAGTAACAAAAATCTTTACCAGGAGGTGACATGTAAGGTTTACAAGATGAATAGGAATTAACCAGAGAAAGAGTAGCTTCAAGAGCATTCCAGGAAAGGCAGGCAACCTGAGTCAAGGCCAAGAGGCAGGAGGGAGCTGTGTGAGGCCAGTGAAGCAGGGGAGAGGGTAGCCTTGAGGTGACATTGGGATGGCAGAACCAGACAGTGGTGGGCCTACAAGGATGGGGGCCTTCGACCCAGGAGCATGAGAAACTACTGAGGGGTTTGAAGTTTGGGTTGCTTGAATAGGACCGTGTTTATAAATGTCAGTTCAACGGTTATGCACACAATGAATGTGATGGGGACAAACGTAGAAACAGAAAATAGAAAATTAGTGCAGTACAACAGGTGGGAAGTGAAAGTGACTTCTACTCAGATGATGGCTGTGGACACTGATATTGATGGATTCAAGAGACACAAGGGAGGCTTTAGCAACAGAACATTCCTCAGCAGGAGGACAGATTCCACATGACACTCTAGGTCGCCCAATCCCCACAGGGGTCTTGTTCATGGAGGAAGAACTCTGAGCCTGATTGGTGACCTAAACTGTCCAAGATGACCCAGCCAGGGGCAGAACCTGGGTCTCTAAACCTGTTTCCAGAAATCCCCTCATCCTTCCCTCCCCAGCAGACCTCTTACCAGGAGAGCGGTGAGGGAGAGCACCATCACCAAATGCCTCTCGGGGCTTAGATTAGCCTTTTCATAAAACCAGACCCACAGTCTAGTCCAGTATTTCACACTCCATATTCAAAACCAGCCTTAAACACAGCCCATTCACCAGCAGTCCTTGTAAATCCAGCTTCCCTGGATTCCCATGGGGGGCTAATTCAAGAAGTCCACATAGTTGTTCCCTATTACTGCTGCAACAAATTACTGTAAACTTGGTGGCCTGAAATAGTGCATATTTATCCTCTTAATTTCTAGAGGTCAGAAGTCTGAGGTTCGTTTCAGTGGACTAAAGTCAGGATGCTGGCAGGACTGGTGCCTTCTGGAGGTTCTAGGGGAGAATAGGTTTCCTGCTTCCGGAGGCAGCCTACAGTCCTTGGCTCATGGTTCGCGGCTCCTTCCTCCACCTTCACAGCAAGCACCACAGCATCTTGCTTCCATTTTCACTTTGTCTTCTGTGTTCAAATCTACCTCTGCTTTCCTCTTTTCAGAACATTTGTAATTAGGGGAGCCTGTATGGCTCAGTCAGTGAAACAGCTGGCTCTTGATTTCAGCTCAGGTCATGATCTCACAGTTTGTGGGATAGTGCTCCCCGCCGGGCTCTGCACTGATGGCACGGAGCCTGCTTGGGGTTCTCTTTCTCCCTCTCTCTCTCTGCCCACCCCCTGCACTTGCTCACTCTCTCTCTCTCTCTCTCAAAAAAGATTAGCTTAAAAAAAAAGAACATTTGCAATTATATTTGGGGTCTACCTGGATAATCTCATCATCAAAAGATACCCAACTTAATTGTATCTGCAAAGTCCCTTTTGCCACGTAGAGTAACATCCATAGATTCTATGAATTGGGACCCAAATGCATTTCTGGGCCATTAAGTCTACCACAGTTTATCCACAATGAAGGGAAGACAGGGCTCAAAACCCTCCAGACAATCTTAGGAAAATTGGGTTAATATTAAAATTACTGCACTCAGAGAAGCCCATCAAGGCTAAACATTTGCAATCAAATGTCCAATCAAAGCAAACCTAGTAATGTGACTGTGCAGTCTCCACATCCTTAACTCACTCTTGCTTAGCTCTCTTGGTCTATGCTGAGCCTGTCCTGGGAAACTACACACTAACCAGACCAGCCATTAAGCAAGCAATGTCTTACAGCCTCTGCTGGTAAAAGCTCAAGCTACAGTTGACCTCCTCTCCCTCCCCCCGCCACATGAAACAAAGAAATTCTGGAAAATCTATAAGTTTAATTGTCATAAACTGAGCAGTAAAAATGTATACATTTGACTGGCTGGAGCCATTTCATTTTCAGAATCCATCACATTAGATATAGTCAGACACTTACCTAAAACAATTATATATACAATCAATCAATCAAATACAATAAATAAAATAAAGTTATGTACAATATAAGAAAAAAAACCACAACCGAATAGAAAAAAAATGAGCAAAGACTTGAGCAGGGCGTAAAGAAAGAGAATAAATAGGGCTCTATTGCACTAATCATCAGGGAAAGGCAAATTAAATCCGTGAGATAATAAGACACACTACCCAAGTGGTCTAAGTAGGGACAGTTAGGATAAAGTGCTAATTAGGAATGTTGCACAAGAGGAACTTTCACAACTTTGCAGGGGATATTAGTGCTAGTACCGCCACTCTGGAAAACTGATGGTAACATCAGCTAAAGTTGAGCATCTCCACACTGCATAACCCAATAAGTCACACAGAAATACGTATATGTTTATCAAAAAGATGTGTATTTGGGGGCACCTGGTTGGCTCAGTCGGTTGAGCGTCCGACTTCGGCTCAAATCATGATCTCACGGCTTGTGGGTTCGGGCCCCGCGTCGGGCTCTGTGCTGACAGCTCAGAGCCTGGAGCCTGCTTCAGATTCTATGTCTCCCTCTCTTTCTCTGCCCCCTCCTCCCGTCTCTCTCTCTCAAAAATAAACATTAAAAAAAAAAGTTAAAAAAAAAAGATGGGTATTTAAATTTTCATAACAGCACCATTAACTTTTACTTTTCTTAAATTGTGGGAGAATATACATAAAATTGACTTATGTTATCTGTTTCTACATGCACAGTTCAATGGCACTAAGCATATTCACATTATCGTGCAACTATTACCACCATTCATCTCTAGAACATTTCTCCAGCTTCCCAAACTGAAATTCCAAACCCATTCCACAAGAACTCCCCATGCCACCCTCCCCTAGTCTCTGGAAACCACCATTCTAATTTCCGAATCTATGAACTTGACTGCTGTTGGTACTTCACATAAATGGAACCACACTGTATTTACCCTGTTGCAGCTCAATTACTTCATTCAACACAGTCTTAAATGTTAATCCATGTCATCCATGTTATGCTTCAGCTTTTCCTTCCTTTTTAAGGCTGAATAATATTCCATTGTATGGATATACCACATTTTCTTTATCCATTCACCCACCAATGGACACCTGGGCAGCTTCCACCTCC
Source organism: Paguma larvata (assembly GCA_030068075.1). Lineage (NCBI taxonomy): Eukaryota > Metazoa > Chordata > Mammalia > Carnivora > Viverridae > Paguma > Paguma larvata. The sequence continues at coordinate 33,213,536 of CM057837.1, forward strand.
ACATCAACAAAAGGTTTCCAATTTCTCCACATCCCAGCCAATACTTGTTATTTTCAGTTTTATTATTATTATTTACTATTCTTATCATCAACCTAATGAGTGCAAAGTGGTATCTCACTACAGTTTTGCTTTGCATCTCCCTAATGATTAGTGAATGTCGAACATCTTTTAGGTGCTTATTGGCCATTTATATTTCTTCTTGAAGGAAATGTCTATTCGAGTCCTTTTCCCATCTTTTAATTGAACTGTTTGGGTTTTTTTATTGACGCTGTAGGCATTCTTTATATATTCTGGATATTTGGATATTAACTCCTTACCGGATATATAATTTGCAAATGTTTTCTCTCATCCCACGGGTTGCTTTTTCACATTGTTGACGTGTCCTTTGATGCACAAAAGTTTTAATTTACTCCAGATTATCTGTTTTTTTTCCTCCTGTTGCCTCTGCTTTTGGTGTCATATCCAGGAAACCATTGCCAAATCCACTGCTCTGAAGTTTTTCCCCCTATATTTTCTTCAAGAGTTCTATTGTTTCAGCTCTTATATCTAGGTCTTTAATTCATTTTGAATTAATTTTTGCATATGATGTAAAGTTAAAGTCCAACTCTATCCTTTTCAATCTAGATATCTACTGCTCCCAACACCATTTGTTGAAAAGACTATCCTTTCCCCCGTTGAATAATCTTGGCACTCCTGATGAAAATCATTTGACATAGGTGGAAAAGTTTGTTTCTGGGCCTCTTATTCTATTCTAATGCTCTATATGTCTGTCAGCAGCTCCATTTTTAATAGCCCAAAAGCAGAAGCTAACCAAACATCCATCAGCAGCAGAATAAATACTTAAGTCATGAGATAGTTATACTGTGGAATTCTATACGGTAATGAGAATAAAAGATTTACAAATAATAAGAACATCATGGATGATGAATCTCACAAGCATATGTTGAGCAAAGAAAGCTAGACACAAAAGAATATTTACTTTAGGATATCACTTACATAAAATACAAAAACTAGTGAGTTTGGTTTACACTTCTGGAAGCAAGGTAGTCATTACTGTAGAGGAGGGAGGTGATAGTGACAGGAAGGGGTGTGGCAGGGGCAGGAGGGGCTTCTGAAATGCTAGCATTGCTACATTTCTTGATCTGAATGCTAGTTTCCTGAGCATGTTGAATGAGTAAAATTCATCAAACTATACATCTATAATTTGCGCATTTTTCTGAATGGGTATATGGGCATAGGATGTTGCAATACAAAAGTTTTTTTAAGAAACAAATATTCTATAAAGTATAAAAAACATGACTTCCCTGCAAGAGTCATTCTCACAACCTGCGGGTCCATCACTACCAATTGACCTGTCAGACAGCTCAGCCAATCCAAATGCCAGAGTGTCCCAATCACATCACGGAGGGGTGGTCAGCTAAAAACAGCTTATAAAGTTCCCAGAATCATCTACTACAGTTCATATTCCAAATTCATAAAGCTGATATAAACAAAGTGCGTTATCCGTGATCAGTGTCTAATAATAAAACAATAAGATTATACCTGTTGTTAATATGTCTATGACTGGGAGACAGCACGACAAGGGCAGACAATTAAATCAAGATATGCAATAAGTTAATCCTGGGAGACTCTGGAAAGATGAAACGTGCTTCATCTATGAATGTCATCAGGAGCCTTATGAGTCACTCCAAAGCACTTCTGGCTACAGGAGCCTCAGGAAAGATGACTTTCAACCTTTTTTGTCCCTTTATATTGCCTCACACAAAGCTGTCTCTCCTTGGCTCCCCTCAAGCCTTTCAGATAACTCCATTCAACAGCTAATACTTGTCACTCAGTATAGAGGACCAGGATAAAGAGCAAGGATTGGAGGATAGGTCCTTTGTAAGTGTGTGTTGACTGAGAAGGAGGGAGGGAAGAACCGCTCCTCTGACAGGAGACCATGGAACATTCTGGAAGCCATCATTGCTCTCTGAACTCCAAATGGCTAGAGAGACAGTCTCATTCCACCTAAATATAAGAATTTGAAGGCTGAGTTTAGGGGGTAACTTGGTGCTTACAGATTTTGTATTTACTTAAAATTACTTAATACTTTGTTTATCACAGATCTTTTGTCATTAATTTTTATTTTTAAAAATATCTCACCAAAATATTATTTATCTTATACAACACCCACACAATAACAATTCATTTTAAAAATGGGCAGAAGACATGAATAGACATTTTTCCAAAGAAGATACATAGATGGCCAACAGACACATGAAAAGATGCTCAACATCACTATCGCCAGGGAAATACAAATCAAAACCACAAGGAGATAGCACCTCACATCTGTCAGAATGGCTAAAGCAAAAAACACAACAAATAACAAATGTTGATGAGGATGTGGAGAAAAAGGAACCCTCCTGCACTATTGGTGGGAATGCAAGCTGGTGTGCCTACTGTGAGAATAGTACGAGGCTCCTCAAAAACTTAAAAATAGAATTACCATAGGATCCAATAATTCCATAACAAAGTATTTACCCAAAGAAGACAAAAACACTAATTTGAAAACACTAATAAGATGCATACATCCCTGCTTATTGCAGTATTATTTGCCATAGCCAAGATATGAAAGCAATCCAAATGTCCATCAATAGATGAAGGGATAAAGAAGATGTGGTATGTATGTATGCGTGCACATGCGCACACACACAATGGAATATTACTCAGCCATAAAAAAGGATGAGATCATGCCATTCGCAACAACGTGGATGGACAAGGAGAGTATAATGCTAAGAGATAAATATAAAAACAGACTTAGATATAGAGAACAAACTGATGGTCACCAGAGGGGAGGTGGGTGTGGGGATGGGTGAAACAGGTGAAGGGGATTAAGAGGACACTTATCATGATGGGCACTGGGTAATGTATAAAATTGTTGAATCATTATATTGTACACCGGAAACTAATATAACTATAATTATACTGGAATAAAATAAACAATTAATTTAAAAATGTTTTATGTAGGGGCACCTGGGTGGCTCAGTCAGTTAAGTGTCCAACTTCGGCTAAGGTCATGATCTCACAACTTGTGAGTTTGAGCCCCGTGTCATGCTCTGTGCTGACAGTTCAGAGCCTGGAGCCTGCTTCAGATTTTTTTGTCTCCCTCTCTCTCTGTCCCTCCCCTGCTCTCTCTCTCTCTCTCTCTCTCTCTCTCAAAAAAAATAAGTAAACAAATATTAAAAATGTTTTATGTTATTTATCTTGATCTTTGGGTCTTGGCACCCCCTTACATTTGGCTGGTGAGGTGAGTGCCTGGCTCTCCTCCCCCTAATTCTGGCACTGCACTATTTTCACACTTGAAGCAAAAGTCACACTCAGGATACAGCAAGCTCGTGAGTCCAAGCAGAGTGCTCTTAGGTTACAACCACAGTTTGTGCCTGGAACTTTCCAGCTCTGATGTCCCCAAGCAGTACAAACACATTTGTTGGCAACTTCTCATCAGATTTGTACAGTGTTTCGCTGTTTAATTAAATTCCAAGAACACCTGTTTCATCAGCTTATAAATTCCAACTAAATTTTAAGAGGCTTCTGTTTGGCACACAGAGTTTTTATTTTCTAGGCTGTAACCACAGCAACATTTTTTCCTTGAACATCCATCCTTGGGTCCTGCCACACACACACCACACCCTCGTCTCCTGCCCTTGGCGGCGTGGAGAGCTCAAGGTGGCTTTGTACACTCCCATTCAGCTCTCTGGAGGCCAAACAACAGCACAATAGCATTCCGGGCTGTTGGTTTTCCTCTTCTTGATAGTCCACCTAAAGTGTGGACATTTGTACAAGAAGCCACAGCACATAGACTGAACTTCCTTCACCGCCTTGAACCCAGTAACTGAAACTGCTGCTCTTTGGTTCAGCCTCTCCAAGCCGGAGCCCCAGGCTGGGAGCCTTCCGTGCATCTGCTTCTCTCTGAGCTTCAGTCTCCGCTCTGTGAAGGGCGCTAATGAAGTTCATCCCACGCACTGTAAGGATCTGGCGACTGTCCCTGAGGCCACAGCTAGGAAAGGGTAGATAAAGTAGGGACTGGAAGCCAGGCCTCTCGGATTCCAAAATCTGCCTACCTCCCCAGCTTCTGGTTCTAGGACCCCAAAGTGACTCCATTAAGGGTCACCTGAGAATATGGTAATGAACAAATATCAAATATGGCAGTGCTTAGGATAAAAAAAAAAATTTAAAGAAACAACATCACCCACATAAGGAGCTGGACTGGGAGGACAAGAGAGGTGTCATTAAATACAGCCCACCCGGGGCTCCTGGGTGGCTCAGTCGGTTAAGCATTCGACTTCAGCTTAAGTCATGATCTCGTGGTTCCTGAGTTCCAGCCCCGCATTTGTCTCTCTGCCATCAGCATGGAGCCTGCTTCAGACCTTCTGTCTCCCTCTCTCTGTGCCCCTGCCCTGCTCGTTCTCTCTCTCTTGCTCACACACACACACACACACACACACACACACACACACACACACATACATACACACAAATAAAGCACGCCTAAACTACAAGGAGGGAGGCAAATTGCACAATAGCAATGACATTGGGTCTAAAGTCAAGTGAACTCTACACTGACTGGCCTAATTTCTCTGTGCCTCAGTTTCCTCTTTTAGAAAGTGGGAGTAATTGTTTCTAACTCGCAGGCTTCGTCTACAAGTTAGAAGAATGAATTAAGGTATAAGGTTTAGACTAGGGCTTGATGTCTGGTAAAAGCTCACTAAGTGTTAATTATTATTACTGCCATCCTTGTTGTTGTGTACCATTAAAATGCATCTGTCATGGCCTCCTCGGGAACTTCCCATCAACTCCAAGACACGTTTCAAACTCGTGGCAGTTGGGGCCGACATCCCCCGGGGATGCCCTCCCCAACCCGGCCTTTAGGAGCCTCCGCGGAGCCTTCCCTGACCACTCCAGTCCTACGGGACCTCCCTCTCTTACACTCCAGCCAACACATGCTGCCTCGTTTTCCCCTTCACGTGACACATCGAAGGCCTCCTGGCCTTTCCTATCCTTCTGTGGAAGGAGACAGACTGGGGACCATCCCGTGGCCTGTTCTCAGTGCCCAACTCAAGCCCTCCCCAGGTCAGATGCTCATCCATTCCTGCCTTTCTCGAGTCATCTATCGCATGCTTTGTGCGAGAACCTGGGAAGACAGCATTGAGCAAAGCGGGCACAGAACGTGTCTTCGTGGAGGATGATAATAAACAGGTTATTAGAGAAATAACTATACAATTCGAAACTGTGATGAATGCAATGAAGAAAAATAAGAGAGAAAGAACTGTCTGAGGATTGATAAGTATCCTGCCCCTCAACACCAATTTATACTGAGTACCGTGGACAACCTTGCCCCTCTTTCTAAGGATCACTTCCCTTGGCACACCAGAAGCTACCGAAATTCTAAGTAGAAAATCCTCCAATCATCGAGGAAGGAAAAGACCAAATGGGCCTTCCCCATCTTTCTTTGCCTTGGCAAAGGGCTGGCTTGCTCGGTGGCACCCACGTTCCTGGGCGCAGGCTCTGAGGCTCTCTCGCTTTGGCACTGGCCTCTGGTTTGCAACGGAGCCTCGGGGAGAGAGCAGCTGTCTTGGAATTCTAGCGAGGCCTGCAGGGGAGAGCAGTGTTCAGATTCCCTTCGACTAATTTTTTTTTTTTTTCCAAAAAGGGAACAGTGGTGGGTTTTTAAAAACCACCAAAGTAAGAGAGCGGCGGGGGGAAGGATGCTGCAAGCAGCAAATGGTAGCTCGGACCATGCCTGAGACGCAAACTGCGATCTCTCAGTGAGCAGTGTATTCCAAATCTGCACAGAGTCTTCCAGGTGATCTCAGGGGATGGGGGATTATATGTTTCTATTCCAAGCAGAGCATTCTCTGAAGGTGTTTTCGAACAGGCCTGGCAATTCTTCCTTTCTTCCCTAGGATAGAAGGCAGCCGACTTTCTCGCACCTTTATTTACTGGTACGTTGAACACAGGGTCCACATATTTGTCCCCTGACTGCAATTACTGCGTGTGGCCACTGCCCTCCTCTCGCAAGCAGCCTTGCTGCCACTGGAAAGGGCTCTTTTCCCCATACAGCCTGTCCATCTGCAGTGATTCCTGGTGGGCCCCGGCTTTTCCCGCAGGCCTCTGATCTCTGTAGCCTCTCCTCCCAGGGAAGGATGCAGCCAAAGCAAACACAGGGCTTCCCCGTCACCTGCTTCCTGGTGCCGCCCTGGTAGACTCTGCTGACACCCGGCCTCCAGAAGTGTTTTCCTCCACCTGTGATACTTGCGGCTTGCCCTGCCTTAGCTGACTGTCTTTACCCCCTCCTTTCCTGTTTGTTGAATGCCGTGCCATCTGCCAGGCAGGTCAAACTCCTGGTCATGGCTGTGGGGTGCACCTCAGAGAAGCTGGCCTTTGAAATCGGGCAAACCCGGGTTTCAATCCTATTACCAGCTGAACTTCACTTTATCCTTCTGCAAATACAGTGTTCCATAGAGTTAAAAAAAAAAAAAAGAAGAAAAATACTTTATTATTTTGCAGATTGAAGATGTCCTTCGTGACATTATATACATGACCTGGAGTTCCAGCCTTAACGGACATCCTGTAGTGATGGTAACACCAGTCCCCTGGGACTTTATAGAGGATTAAAGGGGTTAACATATGTATTTGAGAGTCTCTTATGTTTTATCTCCCTCCCTCTCTGTGTCTTTTTTTCCTTTCCCTTCTTCCCCTCCCCCTGGTTTTTGCTTAGTCTCACAAAGTCCACCTATTCATGAAAATAAACTATTAATAAATAAATAAATAAATAAATAAATAAATAAATAAATAAATAAATAAATAATAAAGGGGTTAACATATGTAAAGTATCTGAATTCCTGCCAAGCCCTTATAAAAGACTCAGTAAATATTTTATCACCTCCTCCCCTAGCCCAAACCCCTGCTTTTCCCCGCCTATGCCATTATAATATGTATGCACCACAGCTGCTTATTACATGCCTTCAAGCCCCATGATAGGTGGGGTACTTTCCATCTTTCTATGCACCTGTCGATCAGAAACATCCACTTGCTCAGAGGAAAGTGAAACCAGGCTGGCTTCCATCACTTTCACCTTGTCTTTAAAGCCCCATGCAGCTTAGGACCTTCACAAAAGTATATCTTGGCAGTTGGAACTGTCTCATGCTAAAATTAAGGAGTCAAGATGTTTATTTCATAAAAGCTCAAATTTCTGGCAACAACCTGTACCTTGTCTATTAGGAGAAATGAGTGGGTCTATATATGATTTGGAGCCTCTGCAGAGGTTCGGTTTAGATTGTCTCCAACTACATGAGAAGGTACATTTTCCAAGCCCAAGAATTTATCACCATCACCTACATCTGCAGACCTGTCATTTACATATGCCATACATTCCTTTGGAAAACAAAACAAAACAAAACAAAACACTGCTTTGGAACTGGAATTTTCCTTTTACTTGATAGTGGCTGTGGGCTGAATTGATGTGACAAATGGGGTTGCTGGAGAGACCCTGTTATAAACGTGTGGTAATCGTTGCTTTCCAGAGGAAGCAACCGAATACACTGCAGTCTTGTTGAAAAGTATACATCTGATGAAATATACATGTGATTTCAATGGAAGAACAGCTCGAATTTGCTTAGGTTTTTAAACAACAAATTCAATTTAGTTCAACTCTTCTCCCTACCCCCATAATAAGAAGCTCATAGACTATTTCAGTGTCTTGCATCCCAAAGACAAGATGTATATACATCTGTGCATAAGTTTGTCTACATGTGCATCCACTGCCCACACGGTTCCATTTTAAAACTCTACTTTTCTCTGCTTGGGAGCAAGACAAACTACCTGGTAATAGCTCCTAGGCAAGGCATGAGAAGATGGCACTTATTTTATAAACATCAATAAGTCCCTAGGAAGCTGCCTTACAAGGAAGGCTCAGAAACACTTCTCCTACCCCTTTCAAGTCTAACTTTCTTGGGCCCAGGGAAGACACATAAAAACAGCAAAGACCACACAATTCTACCCCCTGAACCAGCCCCCCACCACCAAAGTGATGCACAACTAGCTACTGCAAGGAAAAATAGCATACATCAGCATTTCCCAAATGTGTTTATCTCAGGATCTCTTTTGATGAATCATAGGATTAATATCTTGTGAATCAGTTTGGGAATCATTGCTTCACTAAAGATGACTTGGCTAAGAGAATAATAGAGAAGAGAAAGAGAGGCCATCCCAATATACTCTTAGGTCTCATCATTTGGCAACCTCAGGTGGTTCCTGGTTTCTCCCTAAGGGCAAAGGCATAGAGATTTTAAAGAGTTTAAGCAAGCTCTCCTAGGGAATTCAAATTCTCTAAGAAATAATCTAAGACCAAATGGCCTCCCAGAGATGGAGGCTGGAATGCTCCCTCATTTGGGGTCCCCATAGCTAGGACAAACTACTATGCAACAGTAGATGCCCAGGTGTGTGTTGGATTTCTTGACAGTAGATAATTCATTTACGAGAGAGGACACCCATCAGCCATCTTTCCCCTTTCAGAGCTGAACAGGCACTCATCTCTGGGCCTGAAACCTAAGTACTAACTTCCTTTTTATTGCCCAAATGTCACCCAGGGCAGGCCAAGGGGAGCCTCTAAACCTTTGCTTCTGGTCATTCATAGGGGGACAGCCTCTGGGAGAAACCTTATCTACACTGGGAGAACCCTTATCAGGATACCTATGACAGGAACCTAACAACTCTCTTACCCTTGGAGAATTAAATGGCAAAGCACCAAATAGGAGCTTGCCTTCTTTCCACGGGGTTCTCCTGGACCAGATACTATGTGCTCCAACTCCTCTGCCATTCACACCAATTCTATGGTAAAGTTAAATTCTGATTCCACATCTCCCTGAGCCCCAAATCCCAGGAACAATAACTGAAGGTTAGGAGTCCCAAGGCTACACCAATTGAATCCATTCATTCCCTTGCCCCTCCAGGGACAGGATCAGTGGTAAATGTAGAGATTAGGGATTACCATGCAGTTCAAAGCTGGCCCACCCTGATTAAAGTGAGTTAACAAAGGCATTTACAAAAGAAAAGTTCACTGAATTTGAAGCCTAGAAAATGTCTCTGTTAAATTGGGTTAGATTTAAAATAAAAGAAAAAACATCAACCTGGGGGGGATAAAGGTTCCTGGAAGCAAGTACATTCAATTAACTGATACAGCTATATTATATTTTCCTTCTTTCAGTGAGGCTAAGCTAACCCAGAACAGAACATAGCCATTTAAGTAATGATTACAAAATAACAGCATTAAAAAGTTAAATTTGAGAGCTCTTCCTTTGGGCAAAGCATCCTGCAAAGGCTTCTATATGAACTATTTTATTTAATTTTTACAATTCAGGGATGCCCATGGTATTTTATCCTACTCTACGGATGAAAAACTGAGGTTCTCAGAGGTTAAGAGACCCACTGAAGATCACCCAGTTACTAAGTAATGGAGCTGGGATTTGAACTCAAATATGTTTGAATCCAGAGTCAAAACTCCCAACCAGTACACTCAAAAAGACACAGGTTACAACTTCTCCTGAGGCTGTAGCATTTAGGGGAGACCAAACCAAAATTCCAGTCTCCTTCTCACACAGCTCATGATTATTATGTGCCTGCCATTGTTCCCACCACTACCTTGGGTACCCTACCTGCATCATCACTGAATCCTTACAGTGGTACATTAAGATGGACCATACCTCCATTTTACATAGAGATAACTGGGGCTCAGAGAGGTTACATGTCCAATGTCACCCTGTTAGGAAGTGGCAAGGCCAGTGCCCCACCCCAAGCCATGTATGTCACTCCTAAGTTCATAACTTTCACCTCCAGTTTAGCTAACTTTGTGCCAAAAGTTTCCTCTACAATTTTGGGGAAATGTGAGATGTGTGGAAAGAGCAGGGTATACAGAGAATCAGGACAAACTTCCCTCTGCAGATCTCCAGAGCAACCTCTTTGTCCCCCAATTTTGAAAACCAAGCAGCTGGCCCCAAGCAACCAGCATCAACTCAATATGCCATCCATCATGCTGAAAATTTTCAAGAGAACATTGGTGGCAAATGTTCCTCAAGTTATAAAAATTCCCACGAGTGGTGACACAGAACATGGAGAGTTTTGTGCAAGTCTGGGCCTTTCTCCAGCTCTTCCTAGGGTTCCTGCTTGAATTCCTTCACTTATGAATTGTAGCTTTTAAAGCAGGGGCAGGGGAGCCCTGCAAAAAGTTGAGATAGCAGGTGACAGTTGTTTTGGCAACTAATAGATGTGCCCCTGCCTCCTACTCACCTCCCCTCAGCACCCAACACACATGGATTGAAAACCCTTCTCTCTGGTTCCCACCAGTAATAGCACGGGGTAGCTCCAGATCTAGGCTTGAGGCCCAAGTGGACGCCTTGCAAAGACTTTGGCTAGTTTTCTAAGAACAACTTCTTCTCTCCCAAGCTGGCATCATATGCCTGCTGGAAAAGCATCAGCAACTCTTGCACAGTCCCGGGCTTTCGTCTCAGAGGACAGCTTCGCGGTAAGTTTGATCCAGCTCACTTTCCACCCTGTGCATTTGCCATCATCAAATATTCGAGTGGAACTAATGAATGCCTTTTACTTCCCTTGAACAAAAAGAGTCTTCGAGAAATCGAACCACCAGAGCCTGTCAATTTAAGGGAATTAGTCTGGTCTTTGAGAAAATGAGTTGCTATCCCCATCCCCCAAAATAGTTCTGGGTTTTTTGTGCCCACCTAAAAGGATAATAATATCTTCACCATTACTATGCCAGCAAGAAAAATGTTTCTTTCCCCAGGAGACAGAAACACATTTTCTGACTGAGCCTAGGAGACAAAATGCTAAATTTGAATTTATTTTCCTCAGAATATCTTTAAAATATCTGGGATCTGCCCCTGAGTTCTGTGCAATCTTTAGCCCGCCCCCCTCCCTGCCCAATAAACTCATTTATTTTTCATGCTGACTAGAATTGGAGATTGAATTTCTCCAGTCCCATTCCTATCTCCCCTGGAAACTTCCAGAAGAAGTACCCTGATATCTAGGAGAGGAGCAGCTTGGAAGAGAAGTATGGAAGGGCTGGCCATTGAACAGAGCCCACAGTGGTAACCGGACATGAGGAAGGCGACACTGGACAGCATGTCTCAGTGATTGTTCTCCATTTCCTTTCCTGAAGTTCCCCAAATAGAGCAAGTCCCCGCGAGGGTTCTGAGAAGAGAGCTCTGAGCATCTGCTTGTAATGCTTCATCACACCATTTCACAACTACATGAGGAAGAAACCAATGTGGTCCAGGATGGAACTGATGTACTTTCTGCCTTGGCAGGGTAGTCTGCTATTGAGGGGAATCAAAGGGAGCCATAACAAGGCTTTAGTCAAAACTATGAAAGCTGCCCAAAAAAAACTATGAAAAAAAACTATGAAAGTGCCAAATGGAAAAGGTTCTCAAGAAATGAGCTCAAAGGACAAAAAGAAAACATCTCCCATACTTCTTTACCTGAACCCCAAATCACCACTGCACCAGAACCTTAGGGTTACATTCTCTCAAATTTTGGAGAGTTCTGAAAGGACAAGGATGGAGCACATGTGAGGATCTGAATTCAATCCACCAACATCGAAGAGCCTACACAGTCTAACAAAGTATGAAACTGCTCTCAGATTAAATAGGGCGGCGGTAGTTACAGCTGGACCAAGGCACTGGAGCTGTACCAAAGCTGCCTCGACAACTACTGTGGCCTGGGCCCCCAGAGAATCTTGCCTATTGATCTGTCCATGTGCAATTCCTTCCCATTACTTTTCTGGTTATATAGACCCAATTAATGACTTCACATCCACACCCGTTCTTAATCTGTGAATGTTCTGCAACACTTCCCAAACTCAGTGGACGGAGCTTTATCTATTGTTTGAGATCCTCTGACCACAACCCAGCCCACTAATACCTCAGATCATTGAACACAAACACATATAGGGGCCACTAAAGAGGTTTAAATAGAAGAGTAATACCAACACATTGGATCTTTAGGAAGGTCACATTGACCTCAAGGCAAGGAATGGAAAAGGAAACAGGAAACTAGTTAGAGGCTAATGTATTAACCTAGGCAAAATATAATAGACTAGATAAGGGTAATGAAAGAAGAACCAGGGAGAAATTTGTGGCTTTAAGAAATATTTAGGCAGGAGAATAAGTAAGATGTGGGTGAGGAAGATATATCTTATATGGAGAAAAAAAGAAGAAGTGAATATCACAGATAACCTGAAAGTCTCTGGTGGTACAATAATACATAGGATAGTGCTACCAGATAATGAGTTGGGAACACCACAGAAGAAACAAATTTGAGGGGAAAGGATGTCAAATTCAATTTTGTATATATAGAGTTTGGGGAAATTGTGGGACATTATCTGGAAACACTAAGTGGACAGTTGGATATAGATCTGGAACTCCAGAGACACATCTGAACTCAGTGTAAAAATATTACGAGTTTTTAGACACAGGTTGGATCAAAGGCGTGTGGCTGAGTATGAATGCTGCAAGTCAGGGGAGATCCAAGGAAAGAATTCCGATGCACCGAAGACTTGCAACTTTGGAATATGGCTTCCAAAAATGATTAATAAGTACTGAGGAGACAGAAAAGAGGTGTACACCGAGGACTGCGTGTCAGGAAAGCCACATGAAGAGTAGCCCATAGTGTCATATAACAGAGATCACGGAAGATTAGACTTTGAAAACTGTCTACAGGATTTAATGACAAAGAGATCTTAGGCGACCTTCATCTGGCTAGCTTTTTGCTGCAGAGAGTAAGTGAGAGTGAAGCCAGTTTCGAGTGGGCTGAGGAGAGACTGGTAGGTGAGAAATTGGAAGAATGAATGGATGTAACTCTTTCAGAAGTTTGACTACAAAGGGAAAGAAAAACCAGGGCAGATGGGCTGAGGACACTGTGGAGAGATGTATTTTTATTTTTATTGTTAAGATGGAAAAATATATATTTAAATACTGACTGCACTGAGCCAACTGAAAAGGAGACGTTAAAGAAGATAAAGGAGATAGCTGGTAGATAAAGATCCCTGAGGATGCAGGCGGAGTGGATCTGGGATCCAAGGCATGAGCAACTCTTCCCTGGAAAGAGGTATAGAGGTCAAAACCTGCAGAGCTCAAAGTAGGTTGAATGAGTGACTGGAAGTTAGGGAGTTCCTGCCAACTTTGCATCAGATGCCAGCAGTAACACACTCTCACCCCACCATTTTATCATCCAAAAGAATGAAATAAATTTGTTCTATTAGGAAAACTGGAACATATTGGTGGGTGTTAGGAGGAGGCAGATTTTGAGTCAAGAGTGGAAAGAATTTTCTAACAACTGGAGCTGTCCAGCAATAGCACCGCAGCTATGGTGAGCTGTCTGTCAGAGGCAGTGTGTAAGCAGAGCACTGAATGCTGTAGCCTTCCTGGCCAACTTCAGTGAATCTTGTACTGGAAAGAGGTTTGAACTACAGAGTGTCTAAAGACCCCTTTCAGCTATAAATTACTTCTGCTTTCAAGGTAGACACTGACTCTTTCCCAGGAATCCTGGAATTGGCTACTGTTTTGCCTATGAGGGGTCCTAGAAGTCCTTGGACCATCAGTGCTAGAGCTGCTATTTGCAGGGGTGCCCCCAGGGGGTGTTCAGGAGAAAAACTTGGCTGGTAATAACCAATCCCATATCCTATCATTTCACTGTTGGAAATTTATCCCATGAAGCCTTACTTACACTCAAGAATTCCTTGTGAAAATATGAACATTCTTAAGAGAGTTTCCATCTTCCATTGACATCAGGCAACTTCTAGGAGCAGACTTTTGTGGGAATGGGCAGTCCATTGTCATGGCTGAGATCTAGATTCTAGCATCCAACTCCATCGGTGTCTGTGGGTTGACCGCTGGTGAGTTACTTAACCTTTCTATGCCTATTGTAAAGGATCAAAAATCTAATACTTAGAAAAGTGCCCAATGCATAGTAATCACTCAATTAGTAGTCATTAAATGCACAAATGGAGCAACACTGCCAGGAATCTGGGACAGAGTAAAGTCATGGTTGGTGAGAAAATAATGAAGAAATAACATTTGCTTCATTATCCTCCACTGAAATTTATAATTTGAGATTTGCCCAAATCCCAGCCTTTTAGAAGATCTTTGTTCCTGTTATAATTATTAACTGTCCAGGAAACACAAATACATTTGTATTTCCAATGGAAAAACGCCCTGAGATATAAAGATTGACTGAGAAAATAGGTTCAGATTCCTCTTCACTGTACTCTAGAGGGATCCTTTCAGGTCAGCTAAGTTGCTGTACTGATTTCCACCCAAATCATATCAGTAACTGACACTTATTTAATACTTACTATGAGCCAGACAGCTTAATTACATATGTTATCTATAATCCTTACCAAAACCCTGCAGAGCGGGTATTAGTCCCATTTTACAGATAAAGAAATGTGGTTTAGGGAAGTTTTAGCAGCTTGTCCAAGGTCACATCGCTAAAAGCAAGGTCAGGATTCAAAGTCAGGTCTGTCTAACCATGAAGCCCACGTTTGCTACTGTGCCCCACTTCTTCTCCATGAAAGACCCTACCAAATGGTAAGCTTTTTACAGCCAGCATAATACCTTTGTTTCCCCTGAACTGCCCAGCTCCATTGCATAGGAAGTGCTTAGTGAATGATTGTTAAACTCCCAAGTGCATAACCAGAGTTTAGTATTTTCAATATTGTCAGTTGCTGTTGCTCTGTCTTGTGCCTTCCTAACTTCCAACAAATAACAGTCCACTAATAAGTTTGAGTCCCAAATCTCTTCACTTCCATCCCTAAGAAATGAACCAAGGACATTCCAGAGGTCGTAGGAAGTCATTCTACTGCCCTGTCTTTAACTTCATAGAGCATCAACACTTCCCATAGTCTTTAGTAACCAGCACTGGACACTTACATAATATTTGGTACACATGGAATCAAGGAAAGTCAAAATCGGAGGGATCCAGAACAAAGATAAAGCCTCTACTATGGCTGAGTTAGGAAGGTGATCTTCCACTTTTGGCTCAGGCCGGCATATTCCAGGTTCTATATCACCCAATCTTCCCCCACTCCATGCCTTCACATTCCACCAGGATGCTTGGCAACCTGGCCTCTACACACAAGCATTTCTTCCAATTCCTACTCATGCTTCAAAGACCACCTCCAGGTGGTCTTCCCTGACTGTCCGATCCCTCTCTAATCTTTGTCTCTTCATTTCTAACCCAAACTAGAGCTTCTATATAGCTATGGATAGCTTCTCATTGAACACCAATGCTTTATGCCTCTTTTCCAAGTCTCCACAAGTAAACTGAGCATTATTTGCAAATAAGAGTGGTGTTTTCCATTCTTCCCTCCCCCATCCCAGTGCTGGGATCCTTGCTGAATGAGTCCAAAGACACAGGATATCCCCAAACCAAGTTTCTCATGCTCAGAATGCAAGTATAGGAGGTGCCCTTTCCATCAAACCCAAGCGCCATCCTCACCCCATTGGCTTTCCTAAATTATCTCTAACCAGATTACCCTTCTTCCCACAGAACACAGAATCCTCCAAGGAGGCCTGGATGGATGCCGGCCCTAGTTCTTCAGCTAATTGCTCTCATCCTCTTCCGATACAAGTAAGGAATTATCCCTCCCTAAGCAGTATAGTCCTGGAAAGACATGAGTGGTGATTCATGCACGGATGGGGGCGGGGGGTGGGGGCAGGAGAGAAATGGCAGAAAGAATAGAGAGAGCATACAGGCTGTTATGGAGCCACAGAAAGAGGCGCATTAACCAATTTAGTCAATTATGCAGCTGAAGCAATTAAATAACCTCGCAATGGTAGGAGGAAGTGTAAACAGAGCCCACAACACTACCCTGTCGGCCAACAGAAAAACAAGGTTGGCTGCTGTGGTGGGAAGTCATTGCATTCATGTCTTCAGCATCATTTGCCTTCCTTCATAGTACTAGAACTCCTCCTCCACGCGGGGAACCTATTCCGTGCATTTGGAGTAGGGCTCACCTCTAGACGAAATGGGCATTGTACCAGGATTAGTGGAGTTTGCCTTCCCCCAACTTCAGTGGTTAATTTCAGGATGGGCATAGTATCCTAACAGAGATGATTAGAATCATGCCTGAGAATAGAAATATAGATACTGAAGGAAGTCAGCCCCTCTTCCTTTAGGATTGTGAACTTTGAAGATGCCAGGTTTGGAATACCAGTAAGCCATTTCTCCTTCCAAATGGAAAAAGCTTGCCCGAGAACAAAGGCGATATGCTAAAGGGAGAAGATCCAAGAGGTGGAGAGAATAGGGAGGTTTGATGCATAATTTGAGTCCTATCCAGCCATGCCTGAAGCCTGTGGACTTAGCCCTTTCTACTTTCCCTCAAACTAGTTAGATATGGGTTTCTGCATTTTTGTTTTGTTTTGTTTTGTTTTTCTGAAACAGAAACACAACTAATATACCCACTGAGACAAGGAGTAGATATTCCAGGGGGAAAAGATGCCAAAAATCAGGCAAAGAGGTCTTTGAAAGAGTATCATCCCCAAATTTTATTGAAACTGTAATTTACTTCTGGAAAAAAAAAAAAAAGAAACTGCAATTTAGCAGACTTTCAGCCTCCTGCACACTGAAAGCAGCCTACCAAACTATACTTCAACCAACAAAAGAGTGCCTTAAGTATAAATTTCAGAGAACAAGGCTGGAAAGGGAATTATCTCAGTCTTCCCTTAAAATCCAATGTAAACCAATCCGATCAGGATGGTAGGAAGCACAGACTTAACTTGACCAGAGACCCACCACTGGCTTCTATAGGCTCCAGTTCTGAGTCTAAACATCTTCCAAAAGGCTCTCACCTAAACCCTGATGCTGGACGCTGACTACCAGGTGAGAATTCCCACAACCACCCTGGGAGATGGGAGGTACAGAGCCAGAGATGTTGTCAAGTCACTCTCCTGATGGCCTCCCAGTATGTTGTCTTCTCTCATTTTCCAGGAAGAATGCCAAGGAGGCATCCATAGCTCCCTGAAGAGTGGAGAAGCAAGTTATTAATTAAAGGAGTGATGCATACCTTTGGGGTGACTTACGCAGGGACCTAATCTTCCTGTGGCAGGCACGTACACAGACACTCGCTCCAGAAGAGTTGCTATGGGCAGAGCTGGCATTTGATGCAAGACTTCTCCAGTCCACTAAATTGCCCTGCATACTCTCCATGAGAAGGCCCTGAAGGACAGGAGGGAGCGTACGATGTGTCCTCTGGGGTCACCAGCACACACTGGAGGCAGAATGTTGATTCTAATTGGGACTTTGTGTGGAGTCAGAAAACAGGGAACATGAAAAAGACAAAAAGACACACCATTTCCTCCAAGAACTGATCCTTGGAGCTCAGCTTGGCACCCGGCACTCTCTTTCACAACCACAAACTAATGCCAAGATGGAGGTTCTCAACCATGGCTACACATTAGAATTACCAAGGTAGCTTTAATTTTTTTTAATGTCTGAACCCTAAAATCAAGATTTGTACAGAGAGGGAAGCAAACCATAAGAGGCTTTTACAGACAGAGAACAAACCAAGGGTTGCTGGAGTGGGGAATGGGCTAGACGGGTGATGGGCTTGAAGAAGGGCACTTCTCAGGATGAGCAATGGGTGTCGTATATAAGTGGTGAATCACCAGATTCTACTCTGAAAACCAGTATTACACGGTATGTTAACTAACTTGAATTTAAGTACATAAATTAAAAAAAAAATACTTTTCAGAGGTGCCTGGGTGGTTCAATTTGTTAAGCATCTGTCTTCGGCTCAGGTCATGATTTCGCGATTCATGGGTTTGAGACCCGCGTCGGGCTCTCTGCTGTCAGCACAGAGCCCACTTCAGATCCTCTCTCTCTCTCTCCCCCTCCCCCAGTCGCACTTTCTCTCTGTCTCAAAAATAAACAAGTATTTAAAAAAATAAATATAAAGAAAGGATTTTTCAGAGAAATCACCCGATGGGATGGAGAACCATGGAGTCAAGAGAGCACCATTTTGCCATCTACTTCCTGTCACTTCCAAGGCACCCTCAGCACAAGTGGACCAGAGGAGCCATGATGACATCAGAGTCTCCCTTCCTCAATTCTCCTTTTGCTTCCTTGAGATACTCAAGTTTCTAGGTGGCATTAAGAAGGACTTCACCAAAGGGTGAGGATCCTAGAAACTAGAAGCAAAAGTGGCAGGGAAAAGAAAACAGACTAGAACCCAGCTGGTGAAAAGCTCTTCCAGATCCCTCTTCAGGACAGTGACTACTGAATGGACATCTTAGAGGCGTGAACAGATGGACAGAAACACTAACTGAATGGGGAATGGACTTAGTTCTTGGTCACCCTATCTCCAGCCATGATAGACTGGATGGAGTCGACAGGTCAGACTCTCTCCCTGGGGTTGTAACACAGCTCCTGTAGCCAATCTCAGCTGGGGTTTAAATGGCAAAGATGTTTTGACCCATGCCCAGAGAGGATTAAGCTGCTGAGAAAGAGAAAAGAGAAGCAGACACTCACGAGAAACAGGAATAAGCCAGAATGAGGCAAGTTGCACCCATCTCTTGGTGCCTTTCAGGATTTTTCTCCAGCCTGTCATGAAGCCCAGCAGCCATTGCTGCTTTGGGCTCCAAGAAACCCTCCCCAGTGGGGAGCAAGGTAACCGACATCCTTTCCTGGTTGAACCACACACCCCATACTTCCTGTTCTACTCACCACGGGAGTCTTATTGCACAGCGGAAAGAGGGAATCTGGTTCAAAAGTCCAGATAAGGCCTTTCCCATAAGAGATCTTGGCCACATTTCTTCACTTGTCTGGGCCTCAGTTTTCTCATCTACAAAATAGGGGCCTAGTAGGCATTAAAAAAATTAATACATGCCACCGTCCCCAAAGAGTATCTGGCATGTTTCCTTTCAAATAAATTCCAGTAAAAGTCATATTTTACTTCTCTCTAAAATTAAGTACTTTTTCCTTGCAGTCCCAGGAAGGAAATCATATTGTCCAGTAACCCAGTGGAAAAGTGTACTGACTTCCCTGCATGTGTGGTGGTGTTTTACTGTATGTAACTGTGGAAATCACACTGTCTGTAGCTCAAAGTTCTCAGTGTCTAGAGTGGAGCTGCATAAGTTATGATCGTGGCCCTTAAGACTCTTGCCTCTAGTTGGGGAAATCAAGACAAGAAAAAATAGTAACAAACGCCTAGTGACATGATAGGTGATACTACCAAAGGGGGATGATGGAGAGTGGGCGGGAAAACATCAGGCCTGACCAGGCTGTGCATGGAGTGTTCACAAAGCAGCTGGGATTTGAGTCGCCATGCTATGTGATCCCAGGCCCCAAGGCGGCCACAATGCCCTTCCAGCAAACTCCTCACCATCCCTCCCAGAAGAAACTGGAAATGCCACCAAAAGGTGTTCTTCACAGGCTAAAGATTTCTAATGATTACATATCCACTGAGGGCCCAGCAGATTCCATTTTTAGATGAGGACGTTTGGGTTTGCGGTTAAGCAGAAACCAATGTGCTTTTTGCTACTAGAGGCAGAGAAGACTTGGCCATGCCTATGCACTGGCCCCAGGGCCACCTGCAGATGGTTCCCATAGTTTCTGGGTTCCTGTTCTCTACCTGGGAACATCCTCTACCTTGGGACCTTGCTCAACCATGCTTAGGAAGCTATAAGTGCCAGAGAGTCAACAACCAGGTGCAAATCTCTACCAATGAATGATAGGATCCTGTTCATGGTAAATATCTCCTTGTTTTCTCCCCTCAGTGTGAGGGGCAAAACCAATTCAGAGATGTGTTGCACAAAATTTCTCAGCAGGACCAAACTCCAGAAGCCCACAGTGGCTCATAGTCATTAGCTCACTCTCTATTGGGTGTCCTCCATTCTCCCACTCACTTCCTCAGCTCCCTCACAGTGATTTCTAAGATCATCTCCCAAATGGACTGCTTATGCCAAATCCTCATCTCAGAGTCCATTTTTAGAGGAGCCCAAACTAAGCCTTACAAGACACCCTAAAGCCAGGTGGAGTATGGGTCACTCTGAGAAACTATTGCTCAACCACCATCATACCTGCTTCTCCTGGTACAATCTGGAAGTCTTTCTCCTGCCTCTCTCCTGGTGGTTCTAATCCTGTTTGTTCCTGTCCTCTGCTAATCAACACCATTTGGTGCTGCTGGGTAGGTCTCTGCTCCTGCAAGTGAATTAGCAATATTTCCTGGATGTTTCTTTAATGTACATCTTTGGGGGGAGGGGAGTGGTTATGGTGTTCAGCAGCTATACTCAAACCAAATGAGCTATTAGACATGGAGAAGGGAAGTCAGCCAAGTCCCTGCACAGGCCCGTACTGGCCCCATTCAGTGATGCACTGAGGATAAAACGAAGCCCAAGTTAGGCATTTATGTGGATTGAATCTCCTTGCAGATAAATAAACTGGCCAACTTCCCTGCTTGGCATGTGAGCTGGGTGTTGGTGAGCAGGAACAAGCGATTAGCCTAGCTGCTGCAACACCCCAACTCCCTAGTGAATGGCAGCCCCACAGCCCAGCCTACTGGGCGGGAAAGGTCAGGATGTCGGGTCATAGGAGATGAGACAGGTGAGACTGTCATGGGGCTGCACATAATTCCCTCAGCAAGAATCTGCTGATCAACTTCAGCCCATTTTCAGTAAATGCCATCCCCCTTCGAAGACTGGGATGAGGTTCACTCAGAAGGAGCCACGTGGAAATCAAAAATAAGCCGTGCCTCCCAGTTAGTCACCAAGCAGTGTTCAGTGGTGGGATCATCTACCAGAAGGATTTAGGCATCCAAGACAAGAATGGGTGGGGGGAACATAATCAAGCTATGGCATAGGGATCACTGGAAAGCCAGGCACTCAGCCCATGAGATGGAATCGGTTTCCTTCCTCCTGCTGCATCCACCTATGGGCAAAGGAGGTTGAAACTAGGAGGCTTGTGGTGGGAAGCAAAGGACACTCCCCAGTCACCCAGGGCTCTCCAACTCAGCCACAATGGAGAAGGAAGTTGGGAAGGAGAAGATAAGAGAGAGAAGAGAAGGAAGAAAGAAACAGGCAGCTGAATAGGCAATAGAACTAAAGGCACCCCAAGGACAAAATCCATTTTGAGCAGATGCTCACCAAAACTGCTGATATAAATCCTTCCCTTCAACAAATACTCACTGAGCACCTTGTATGTGCCAGTCATCGAGCTGGATGCTGGGAATTTGTGGTGGATGTGGTGTACCTTCTCGAGCTTTTCCCACCAAGCAGAAAAGAAGACTTTGGGAAAAATAAGCATTGCTGGTAACTGTCAAGGGAAGGTTACCTAAGTGAAATCATAGGGGACATTGAAGAAATACAGCTGTGAGGCAAGTTCCTCAGAGTCTTAGAGTGAGGTTTATAAAGACGAGGAAGGAGCAGCCATCAACCAGAAGGAGGAGGGATTTTTCCAGGCAGAAGAAACGGCAGGTGCAAAGGTCTCAAGTCCAGAAAGCATGGCTTCTCTGAAGAAGCTGAGGAGAGAAGGCAAGCAAGAGGGTAGGGAGAGTGTTCTTAAGAGACAGAGACTTCACCTGGTTAAATTGTACACAGATTCTACAAAGAGAGGATTCATACACAGACATTTAATTGATAAAACTTACTCAGAGTGCACATAAAGAGATACTGGCGGGGAATACGAATGAGAAGTTAGGGAGCATGGAAGAAGAACAGGCAGTGAGGAAAACAGATAATGAAGGAAAGGCTAGATCCAAAGACATGAAAGCACAGAATCTTCCAGGGTTGTAAAGAGATTCCTCAGATTGAAAAAGCATTAGTCATGAGCAGGATACATTTAAGTAGTTTCAGAACTGCTAACTGATACCCTTGTGAGAAACAAATTTACCAGTTATTGTGTTTGTGTGCAATTCTTTTTGCCTTTTTTTAAACTAGACACTGTAAGTGTCCATTGTTTCCCCAAGATCACTTTGTCCACTCCTCCCTTCCCCATACACCTCAGCGTGATACCATGATTTGTTTTAAATATAGTCAGACTCATGTGTTTTAGCCTGCATTCCAACCCCCTCTCCATATACCCATAACCCCCCCACACACACACATATCTTGATTGTTGTTTTTGTTTAATTTATAGACAATAAAATATATTTTTGTAGTTCGTTTGCTGTTCTATGCATTTTCATAAATGCGTGATAGTATACCTGCCATAATTCTGTACAGAACAGGTTTATCTATAATCTAGGGACTCTAATAGTTGCCCCTATTTTGCATGTGAGGAAATGGAGGCACAAAGGGATAAATAACTTTGACTGAGGTCACCCTCAGGTCACTAGTAAACAAAGAGCCGGGTTTTTGCGTGGGTGGTCTTGGCTTCTGAATACCAGCTAAAATACCCAATATTACACTCTCTGTATTTCCACACCCGGCCCCAGTCTACATGAACATTTGATTGCCAGGAACTCTTCCACAAAGAAATCCCACATGTGCGTCTGCTGGAATCCTCAGCCAATAACGCCACTAGAGGCATGTGGAAAGCCTGACCCAACTTTCTGGAAAAAGAGTCATGAGAACAAAAATAGTACCCCTTTTCAAACTGTCAAATAGGTTGAGGTTAAAAGGGGAGTATAAAGGGGACATATCTTAACCTCTAGCTCAAGATTTCCTGAGAATTATTTTAATCCTCCATCTTGTGACCCTTTGAAGGCACAGATCATTTCATATGCACCTCTATAGACCTAGTACTTAGCACATGGCAGGTGTTTAACCAACATTTGTTCAATGAGTGAATGCATGTATCAATAAATGAAAGATTGCACATTTAAATATCAAGAGGTACCAGAGAAGAACCATGAGCCATAGGACATGTGTCCTCTTTCAAGTGACATTCTTCCCATCATAGAGGGGAAGATGGGACCCTTCCCATCAGATGGGAAGCCTTACACTCCAATCCTCTTAGTTTCACTAATAGGGTCTCAGGCATCATGGTCCCCACATTTGTTTGCAGTGCAGCAGAGGCCACAGACATGTCTGACCTGTTAGCTAAACTATGCATAACATGGAGTTGGTGTTTCTCTGTAGCCCTTTTAGCTACATGGAACTATGTGGCAATGCAAGACAATATGAGGCAAACATGTGAATGGATGATTGGTGGAGGATGGATGGATGGATGGACGGACAGACCTAAAGCCTGCACTAAATTTCAGTGAAAGCTACACTTATATACTCCTTGAGGGCTAGATTTATTTTGTCCTCCTTTATACCCATAGCCCCAGTGCCTAACACACTGCCCTATACCTAATAGTTTCTCAGTAAATCTTTATTGAATAAAAGAGAAATGAAAAGGACATGGCTAACAAGCAGCCTTCCTGTGCCAAATGCCAATAGAGGTATTCTTAGCTTGTCTGTGTACTCATATGTATTTGACTCCTGTGGCTCAGCTTCTGTAACAGGTCTTACTAATGCTGAGGACGAAAATTGGAAGACCAGCCCCTTCTGGACTGATTTTTATATGCACACTCACATACGTTGGGAATATCTAGAAGTTAAAAGGCTTTCTAAAGCGCTAATGGAAGAGCACAGAGCAGAGAGGACGGGACCTTCTCTAGGGTCCCTGAGAAGAACTGTTTGCATACCATCCACTGCCTTCCCTGCATCCACATCAGCAGGAACCTGATGTCCAAAGGCATAGTTCTCCTGACAGAACAAAGCCTTGCCAGTGACATCCAGAGAGACCCTCACCAGAGAATGCTGGGCTGAAGGAGGGTGGGAAGGCAAGCCAACAACAGCCCATGGGGGCAGATGTTCTGGGTACGACCATAAGAAAGAGAAAATGATGTATTTTTTAATGCCTCACTTTTCTTTTGTCATGTTGGGTCGTGGGGAGGGGAGGAGGGCCTCTCTCTATCCCAGCCTCAGTACAGCCCTCTGTCAGATCATTGCTTATGCGAGATCATGCTTATTGAGTCAACGAGAGCATCACACTGTCCTTGAAATCAGTGTGAATATGCTTGACTTAAAAATAACTGGAGTGTTGCTTGGTCCCCTGGGTATGCCCCAAACTCCTGCCAAGGAAAGGCTCTGCTCCTTGGGGGCAAGAATTTATAAGAGGAGACGAGGTTCATAAATCATAAAATTATTTCCACAGAAGCAAGCTTTTCTCCTTAGGATGCGCAAGACCACAATGAATGACCCAGGTTTGAATAAAGTTCTTCATAGAGACAGCATGCAAACACTGACCCTCAGAGTCTAGGAATTTGCATTTGGGGCAGTCTGTCTATCATGGTGGAGTCGGGCTTTGTTAGCAAGGTTTGTCCAAACCCATCAGGTGCACACCCGAGAGTCCCTCACGCCCACCCTGCAGAGCCCATAGTGTGTACAGTTGTCAGGGGACTCTCCGTCCTGTCACTCATTCACTTACTCTCCGCCAGAGTATTCTTCTCTTCCCTGGCCCCTCAGGAAGACAAGCCATCCTCAGAACAGAGGGAGGACTCTGAGGCTGAGGGGACACAGGGCATGACCGCAAGCACTAAATTCACCACCAAGTACACAAACGGCCAGGAAGCCTGCCTTGAAATATGCCAAGGTCTTGCCCCGTCACCATCCTTTACGCTGGGCGGATGAGATGACCATGTGGTTGGGTTGTGTTGGTCATTCTCCGTTTGTCTCCTCAGCTCCATCCTCTGCCCCCCTCTCCTTCTAGGAACTACATCACCAGGGCAGGGTCGCTGCCTGCCTTCTGGGGGGCTCCCCCGAGGGAGACACTGCCAGAAGATTAAGAGGGTGGGAAGAGGCGCAGGTTGGCCTTGTGCTACCACCTCCCTGTTTTGGGCCTCACTCCTGGCAGGGCTGCCTCCCTCCATCCTTCACACCTCAGCCCCTGCTGGCAGCCACTTCACAGGCAGCCCTCCCTGGGTTCCAATGACGCTATTCTCCACCCTAGACTCTTCAAGCCTATGGATGGTGGGCGCTTCCTGATTCTGCTTTTCTCTGGGTGCCTCACCATCCCCGGTTGGTCCTTATAACACTGCCCATTTCTCTGTTTTCCCCCTCATTGAACCACCCAAGAGGCATTGTGCTTCCTGGAGGGCAGGGCTCTGGAGGATCGGGAGGTACAAAGGAAAGGGTGTTAATCTTGGATTAAGGGAAGCCGAGGTCTAGATGCTGCTCTGCTTCTGACCAGTTGTGTGACCCTGAACAAGTCACTTCCCTCTCTGGGCCACAGCTCCCTCACCTCAGCAGCAGAACAGGGAGGCTGTTCTGTGCAGGGAAGCCCACACCACACTCTGTGCCTCCCCTTTTCCACCAAACACCAGAAGTCCCTGGGGTGTCCCTCTAGAACCCTGGGGCTCTGAAGAGTTTGAAAGCTAGAGATACTCGCCACTCTTTTAGCGACTTCAATATTTGATATAAGGAGATTAGATGATCTTCTCTGGAGATAATTAGCACAGTGATTAGAATAGCGACTCACTTAAAAGGGGCTCCTTGGGGCTTATCAGGTGTCCTGGAGGGGATGTCTAGGCACCCACTGCACCACAGACTGGGCCCTCCTGAATTAGGGAGGTCACTCTCTCTTTTGTGCCCTCCTGTCAATGGCCACGTCTGTGGGCAGCAGGAGGCCCAGAGGGCGGTGGGCTCCCTGAGAGGCAGGTCTTCTGAGGGCAGCTCCACAGCCTCATGGGTGACACTCACAGCACTGACACCAGGGAATCTGAACACGGCACCCGGCGCCCAGCGCATGGCTCACCTGTGTCCACGCACCTCCCGGCTTTCTTTCCCATAAACCATCGTCCATTCTCAAAGCCTCTGAGGTGGGCGGAGCGAGGACGTTTGACAATTACATTTGACAAGTAACAGACAAGCACATTCATGGGAACAGAGTCAGGGACGCATTTCCCAAAGTGGTATGCACGGCTAACAGGGAGGGAGCCATGACCAAAACCCAGGCCTTAAGTGTCTTTTCCAGAACCATACATTCAATTTATGTAGATGATTAAACTAAACTACTGGCTTTAAGGACTTCGTATTTGGAATGAGGCCAACTTTTACATGTTTCTATTCATGATTAAAAGCATGTCCTCTGGCTGTTCTCCATAACGTCACAGGCTTACCAGGAAATGAAGACAACTCTCTGGGAACCTTGGCCTCTTATCTGTACTTTCCCACGTGCTCTTGTGAACACTATTTATCTCACAAAGGTGGGGCTGTCTGGGCTAAGGCCGCACAGCTGTTTGGCCCCTCCCCACATGTCCCTCAATTGTCAGCCTGGTGCTGTGTCTACCTTCTTGTGATCATTTAGTCATTCAGCAAACATGTTGAGCCCTACTGCAGGCCAGGCTCGTGTTGGGAACAGTGAAGGAACTGAAGTGAACAAGGCCCAGGCTTTGTCTTTAGAGGAATTTAGACTCTGGTGGGAAACTTAGTACAACGAGCCACAGCGGAGGCCCAGGGGGATTGCCGTGAGTGTGATGTGCTCCCCGGGAATGCAGGGAGCACTGGAGGAGGAGCAGTCTCCTTTGTAAACCCTGCACGGCAGACTAGGGTAAGAGCTGAGGCTGAAGTCTGTGGAAGAGCAGGCCTGGGCCGGGCTAGAGCACTTTGGGAGGAATCTGCATTTTGGGGCCAGAAGGAGGGAGCTCCAAGGGCAAAGTCATAAGTGAGCATGGCACACCCAGGGAGCTCGGCGGGGCAGAGGCGTCAGGTGCAAGGGACACACCCACGATGAACCAGGACAGGTCAGCAGGGGCCCAGGGACCGAGGGCACTCTCCAAGTCCATACGTAGAGCAGCGCTTTCCAGGGGAAGGGACCACAGCGATGTTTGGGAATTGTCACAGGATGTCGAAGTGAGCCACAGCAGCCTATTCTCAGCACGACCTGTGCAATGGCGGGCCTGCCTGGAGCGCACTACCTGATGATTTTCAAGTGCCTCTCACTAAAATGGACGGAAAGCAGTGACAATAACGGTACTTACTAGAGCAGCTGCCCAGCATGGCTGGTGCCAGAACGAACCCTTCCTTGTGTTAAGAAGAGAGTCAGAGTTTTGCTGCAACATCTGCCTGACTCGCCTCACTCTGTGAGATGAAGATGTGAACGTGTTTCAAAAAACAGAACCACCCCATCCTTAAGGCTGTTCAGGGCCGGCTCCGGCAGGAAGCCGCTCTGCGCCTGGACCGGTGGAATTAACTCTGCAGGGGTCTCCACACCCAGGCAGGGGCCGCACCCCCACCAAGTCTGGAGCACCTGAGGGCTTCCCGGGTGCTTTGCCCTGCCTCCTGCACGGGACTGGGGCTCCCGGGACCAGGGACCACAGCCGTTCCCTCACAGCCGCTAGAGCACATGTTAAGGACATGGAGTAAACAGAGATTTGTGGAGACCGCTCCCTCCTCCCCACTGAAGGCGCGAGTTGTGTGTGTCCTTCCTGACGGCTTGTCTATCTGTGCGTCTCCCGGGGAGGGACGGCAATGGATTCTCTGGCATCCTTCCGTCCCTGTGAGCAACTTCTGCCATTCGTCAGATTCCAACACCTCCTCTGTGGTCCTCTAAAGGTGGCTTCTGTTCATAGAAACTGTGGACGCATCCCATCTGAAGGGAGAGGCCTACTTTTCAGTGGAGAAAAATCCAGGCAGAGGAGACCGGAGAGAAGAGGAGCACAAAGTATAGGAAAGACCCAAGAACGCTGGTGCAGGGTCCCGAGGGACAGGTATTCTCAGAGGTCACGGGAAGCTGGCCCAGGGAGAGGCCACAGTTAGCTGCTTCCTATGCAGTGACCCACATTTGATAAAAAAAAAAAAAAAAAAAAAAAAATAGCTGTGACTTTCTCCCCTGCCCCCGATAGAACACGTCGGGCAAACAGACCCATGGATTCTGAAGGTGTTTTCATCTCCAAGTGTCCCCTTTCTTCTACCAATGGCGGAGGAAAGACTTATCAAACTGTAATTCTTAGTAGCCAAGATCTCAGAACTAAGTTAACTTAGCAGATACTGCTGATAATTTGGCCCCAGGGAAGCGGGACCAAGGCATGACCTACAGAGAGAGTGACAGTCCAAGCCAGCGGAAAGATAGGAAGGGAGAGACGTTGGACTCACCCTAAGTGCCTATCCCATGGTGTGTAACCTATGCCATCTAGTTCCACTGCAGGCCCTGCAAGAGCAGATACCAAATCTATTGACAGATTTGGTATCCGAGGCTCAATTTACTTGGCCAAGGTCTGACAGCTAGGACGGGGCCGGTATGGATTTGTTCTCTGCTGGTGAGCATACCGTCACATGGGGAGCCTGTTAAAAACAGATCTCCCAGCCCCACTTTCAGAGATCCTGTTGCATAGGGTGGGTAGAGGCCCAGGAGTCTGCATTTCTAACCAGCACCCCAAAGTGACGCCCGTTCTCATGGGTGCCAGGTGGCGGGTTACAACATAAGCTTTGGAAAGACACTCGGGTTAGAAGCCCAGCTCTGGGACCTTGAACAAGGTACGTAAACTTTCTAAGCCTCAGCTTCCCCATCTGCAAGATCTAAAAAACACTCCACATGGGTTTGTTAGGAGGCTTCATGGGGATGAGGCAGCAACAGTGCCCGGCATAGACTCACGTCCAACATCTGGGGGGCCTGGAGTAAGAGTACAAGCAGAGGCGTCCTGGGCCTCCACACTTCCCACCCAGCTGACGCTCTACACCAGGCTCTCACACTGTCCAGTGTGGACATCCCAGGCCACACCCCAAGCTTCGCTCACAGCCCTTGAAAACAGTGCCTCCTCCTTGCCATGGCCCCCCTTCGGGGCTCGCCTTGTGCAAACTAGAAGCATAGTCCGACCTTCAGGAATAAGGATTCAGGGAAGAGCCTGCCCACACAGGCAGGGAATTCCAGGGTTCCTGGCCCTAGAGGGGATGAGGCCTTTAGATGGGCACATTCCCAAGGCCCAAAGACAGAGGATCTAATGCACAGGAGTGTGATTGGACATAATGACTCTGCATCACACTCTCGAAAGTTGCTAAGAGAGGAGATCTTCGGTGTTCTTACCACAAAAAAAAAAAAAAAAAAGTACGTGACGTGATGGAGGTGTTAGCTAAGGCGGTAGTCATACTACAATATAGACATGTATCAAATCGACACACTGTAGGGGCGCCTGGGCGGCTCAGTCAGTTGAGCGTCCCACATCAGCTCAGGTCATGATCTCACAGTTTTGTGAGTTCAAGCCCTGTGTCAGGCTCTGTGCTGACAGCTCGGAGCCTGGAGCCCGCTTTGGATTCTGTGACTCCTCCTCTCTCTGCTCCTCCCCTGCTCATGCTCTCTCTCTCTCTCTCTCCTTCAAAAATAAATAAACATTCAAAAACATCCAGCCCCAGGACCAGGAGACACAGTGAACTGAGCAGAGAGGCCCTCTCCTCCTCATTTCTCCTCTAGAGAATGACATCTGGGGCTTAGTTGGACAGTGAGACCACAAGTGTGTCACAGCAGCCAGGACTGTAACACTGTGTCCTGAGCAAGCAGGCTTCCCCCAGCAACATAGGCAGGGGGTCTGTGTCTTAGGACAGGAAAGGTCAAATGGACTTTCCTCCTCTTCTCTTTCTGGACTCCAACCACAATCCCACCAGAAAACAGATACAAACCACCTGCCTCCCCTATGGCTATTAAAACACTTCAACGCCCTGTGGGGAGGATGTGAGGGCAATGATTCTCGTTTTATGGGTGAAAAACAGAAATGAGAGAATTATCTCTGTTACGGCATTTAGCCCTTTTTCCTTTAAGGTTTGGGGTTAGATGCTTGAAGTTCAGCTCCTGGCTCTGGCACTAGAACCTGAAGCAGGCTATCCACTTCCCCTCACCTCAGCTTCCTTATCTGTGAGTTGGAGAAATATACGCTTCAAGTATTATAGAAATGGAAGGCAATAATATAAGGAAATTATTTAATACGGAGTCTGGCAAATAGTGAGGGTTCAGTAAGTGTTACCTGTTATTTACCTAGTACTATTTACCTTTCTCGGGAATATAGCTTATCCCTCTAACTGAGCTGCCAGATCCCGGATACGGGACAAGATCCAGATTCAACTCCAGGCCCCACTTCCCTCCAGGACGGGGCACGGTGTCTGGAACATAGCAAGCAACTAATAAGTGATGGAAGAATAAATAATTTAAAAGTGAGTGAGAAGGAGGAGAAGAAAGAGTGGCCCACAAAACTCACCACACCCTGGACCCGAGCACTGTCCAATCAGCCCAGAAGCCCGGTGAAGGGACGGCACCAGCAAACCCTAAGCCACGGCCCTAATTGCTTCGGAGACGGATCTCTTGTGCATCAGGCCTGACTCAGGCTCCAGTAAGGCTGGAGAGCAGGTTTGAGAAAGATCTGGGAACACGGCTGACATTAAATGACTCATTTTCAAAAGCCATCAAGCTAAATTCGAACCATATAATGGAGTACATGAATAATATAAATTTTTACATGCATATATATGTGCATATATTTTTTTTTCATTTAGTTTCCTCGGACGGTTTGACAACTCCCTGGGAACCCACTTTATGACAGGAAAGCTATTTTCAGACAGACATGTTAAGAAACTAAGTTTCTGCTGAGGTCCTTGGTGTGCACCCCTGGGGCTCATTGGACTGGGTGGGTCTTGCCATTGGCTCCTCCAAAGTGATCGGGGCACGGCCTCCCTTTTCCTCATTCAGAGCAGGGCTGGGATTCTAAGCCAGGAAAACGTTCCCAGAAAAGAGATGGGTCATGAAGAATGAGGGCCAGAAAACTGGAGGAAAGATCAAGTATTTGAAGGAATCTGGAGAATGAAGTGACTTTATTTTCACAATAAATTAATTTAGGCAGTACACACATTTCTTCTTCTTCAAGCCTACTTTAGAAAAACATCCATATTAGCCCTGGCATAGAATGACCAGGGTCATGCTCACGTGGTTGCAATGCTGTCCCCATCCCCAGTGCATTTCCCAGATATAAAGCAAGGCCAAGCAAAGGTGTGAAGCAAGTCATAACTGAAGGCTTAGGAAAGGAGCAGAAGTCCCGCCCAACTAGACGGCGCCCTGTCCCTTTCCCAGCTCTCCCAAGCACACAGCCAGGTCTTCTGCCCTTGATCGGCCACATGGCCCCAAATCCTGCTATAACTCTTCCTGCTGGGGACACCCTGTCTGCTGGCCCCTCTTTGCAAAGAGCTCTCCCCAGCCAGCCCCACCCATGGTCCGTCCGTGCTTCTTCTCCAATCCAACTTTCAGGTCCTTCCTCCAAAATATACCAAGATCCACTATGGTAGGTCCTATCCTCAGAAGAACCTGGGAGAAGAAAGGAGGAAGAGACAGGAGAAAGGAATTCAGGGAACAAGAGAGAGAAGAAAGGAAAGCGAGAAGGAAAGAACAACCCTTTCTTGAACATCATCATCACAGCAACATGAAGTGGTCTGTTTCATGCTCTGTTTTACAGACACAGAAGTTAACGCCTGGAGAAATGAAGTAACTTTCGTGATCACATAGCTGATCCATGCAAGAGCTGAGAGTTTAACCCAATACTCCCTGGCTCCAAAGTTCACACCCTACACATTTTCCTGAAGAGTCAAAAACAAATCCATTTCTGAAATTTTCTTTAAAAAAATTAGCAGATTGATTGGGAGTATAAAAATCCTCAAACCACCCTCACTATGCTCACTATGCTTACTAAACACAGTGGTTTCAAACTCGCTCCGCTTACTGTCATACCTGCACCCGGCTGGACCCCAGTTGAGGATGTCTGAGGGACCAAGGTCACAGCAAAGACAGGCTACATGTCTCTACTGTGAGTGACAGGGAAGCCTGCAGCTGTTTGCCACAGCGCCCTGCATGTTTCTACAGATCTGGAAAAGGCCACACCTTCCCAGAAAGATTCATTTTCCCCTCCTTATTCAATCATTCTGGGGAAAAGGGAGGCTGAAATATATCTTGGTACATATTCCAGGGTTTGAGTTTTATAAAAGTACTCAAAAAACCCAGTTTACTCAAGATCTAGTTAAAACTCTGGGGCCCCAATTGCCACTCCACATGTCATTTTAGTATATGTATGAATGTAGAAACAGGTCTGGAAACAAAATGCACATGAGTATCAATCTATATCATGTATACATGCATTTTGTTTTATTTTAACATCTACCTGATTACATATGTTTGTGTTTGTAGATGTATAGATATTCTTACTGGGATGCCTCTGTCTTGTTACACCTTAAGCATGTATTTAGTCTACCCACGGACCACATGATACCATGCTGTATATAATCAGCACGATATGACCTAAAACTCTCTTCCCAGGAAAATTACAAGAGGGGATGGGAAGATGGGCG
Source organism: Paguma larvata (assembly GCA_030068075.1). Lineage (NCBI taxonomy): Eukaryota > Metazoa > Chordata > Mammalia > Carnivora > Viverridae > Paguma > Paguma larvata. The sequence goes on from CM057837.1 coordinate 33,245,884, forward strand.
GAAGAATGCCGCTTCATCACATAGAAGAATGCGGGTACCTGAAAGGCCTCTTGTCTCTCCCTCCTCTCCCTTCTGGGTACGTAGGAAGTTCTGTCGACACTTAAATCAAGGCAAGTTACTCCTGGGTCTTTGCTCAGAAACCATTTTATCATCGCTTATTTTCTGAGCACAAGCTGCCCAGAGCCTGGATGCAAAATACCCAGGTAAGACTGCCATCGTGGACAGAAACACAAGGTCATCACTGAGCCAGGAGCTCATGTGAAGTCACACTGACTCGTCACTCCAACTTGTTTTTATAATCGAAAAAAAAAAAAAACAGTCCTTTATGATGTTCCAAGACCCTTTGGAGGCAGGCAGAAGTGGCTTCCCTACAAGAAGGCTCCTACATTATGGTTTTGGCATGAACTGCAGAGAAATCATTACGACAGGAGAAGTAAGGTGATGTTATAAACTATTAATAAGCTTGGGATTTCTCTTCATAGGATGTTCATTTTTAATTCAGAGTGTATTACCTGAGTTCCACTTCCGTGGTAATAAGAAACTTCTTCCCCATCACTCACTTTTCTGGGGCGGATTCAAAGCCAATAAACTCACCTCCTTTGAGGCTTTCCTCCCCTCATCTCTACATTCTCTTTCATACCCACGCACCTGGTGCCTTAAGAAAATACAACACATGGAAGTAGCATTGGAAGGAGCTAACGTGAAAAAGTAGGTGCATGACGGATACAGAAGGGAAGAAACACTTTAAACTATTCTGACAAAGGAGAACCTGAGAAGTGACAGAGTTAGGAAACCGACTCTCAACCCAGGCTGGTAATAGGTGGGGATAAGAGATTTGAAAACTCAACCGGAGTTCAGACGAAAAAAGAACCAAAGAGAAGTTGACTGATCTCAACTAGGCCAGCTAGATTTACAAGGCCACAGGTCGAAGCCTCTGCCGTAAGCCACTGTGCTCTCCAGGCTAGGCAGCAGAGGCCACCTGGGAGACCCAAATTAATGGAAGCACATTCGATAATGCAGGACTGTACTCCCAGGGTCTCTGAATTTAAACATCGCCTGCTCGAAACATTCTCAACTTAAAATCGAGTTGAGTTATAGATTAACCAGGCTGTCAGTATTGCCATTTTATGATCAATGCCTGTGTGCCAAGGCACCCTCCTAGGTATTATAAAGCTGACCATGACTTTCTGCCAAACACCTAACTTCCTCAGACTTGGCAGCTGTCCTGCCCTACTAGAGACACTGGCAGAATTTGCCCTCACACCTGGACTCCTTGGCCTAAGTGGAAACCACACGTGTCTTTGTGTGTACCATCTCTAACCTAGACAATGGTGAAGCAGAGTGAGACCATGGCAGTGGGGGGCGAAGAGTTCCTGAGAGGAAGAGGCAGGGAAAAGTTACAGAAAGGTTTTGTGTTGGGAGGGGCGTGGGGAGCTGGCACTACAGGAAAGGGGAAACCGCTCTCCCTAACTTTCTCCCTGAAGCAATGATGTCTGCATGCAAAACGAGACCTCTTGGGTAGGGGACACCAGGCCTGCCTCTCTCTCCAGCTGGAAAACTTCTAAGCAGCTCAGGAGCAAACCCGCCCAGATAATGTGCACTTCCAGCTGAGCCAAATAAGGAGCGAGCTGTGAAACAGACACCCCACGATCGACAGCAGGCTGCCTTTCTTCTTGAGGGGGCTCCAACCAGAGGCAGCAGACATAAAAATGAGACTTGCAATTTTCCAGAACCACTGAAATGGGTGACGGGTGTGAGTAATGAGCCATTAGGATAAGGAAGTCCAGAACTGTTCAGTCAACAGAGGAACAGACAAAATGAAGATGCATCTTTCAAGAGGACAGACCTAGGAAAGACTATCTTTTGGTCCCACAAGAATTAGGAGGATGTCACCACGTCTCTCCAGTGTCTATTGTGACTCCACAAGACACGCTTGGATACGTAGCAAGGACCATGTTGAGATTCATATACTTTATCCAGAAACACCATCCCAAGGATTTTTCTAAAGGATATCGGTACTGAAACAACAAGCATATTATATGAAAAGAAGACATCAATTACAATATAGTTAACCCTTGAACTACATAGGTCCACTTCTATGTGGATTTTTTTCTGATAAATACAATACAGCACTATAAATGTATTTTCTCTTCTCTATGATTTTCCTAATAACATTTTCTCTTCTTTAACTTATTTGGTTGTAAGAATACAGTATGTAACACCTATAACATACAAACTATGTGTTAATAAGCTCTTTGTGCTATCTGTAAGGCTTCCAGTCAAGAGTAGGGAGTTAGTAAAGTTTCTGGGGAATTGAAAGTTATATATGGATTTTTGACTGCATGGGAGATGGGTGCCCCAAACAGCATTGTCCAAGGGTCAACGGAATCATCTAGAATGGCCCCAAACTGAAAATAACCTGTCAAATCAAATGGAAGTTAGTCATAGTGGTTTGTATTTGCATTATAGACTATCATCCAGCCATAAAAATGACAAGTTATAAAGATTACATAGAAATATGAGATAATGTTTATAATGAAATTTAAGGTTGAAGAAGGATTTCTATGTAGTGAGTGCTTACTATGAGCTCAGCACTACGTTATACAATGTATGTGTTATATGCACATATTATCTCTTCTCATCCTCACAGAGCCCTGTGGGTAGGAAAGGTGCTACTACTATCCTCAATGTACATATGAGAGAATTGATACAAAGTTGCTTTAGTAATTTTCCTAAGTTCGCAGGATTCAAACATAAGCTAACTGATGCCAAAGCCATCTTTCTTTATCCAACAGGCCACGCAAGCCCTAGACACCAGAGGGTAAGAAGCCAAGGTTGGTATAGATATGAAAACGGGAGATATCACAGTTTGGACCAATAGAAAACAAATAGAAGATGATAGATTTAAACCCAATCCTATCAATAATAATGTTAAATGAAAATAGTCTAAACAGTCCAATCACAAGGCAGAGGTTGTCAAATTAGATAAAACTAAGTAATATCTAACTATATACTGCAAAATTCATTTTAAAAGTAAAGACATACATCAGTTAAAAGGGTGACAAAAAATCGAGTTTATTTTTATGCTAGCAATGAACAATGGGAAACTGAAATTTTTATATAGCATTACGATAGCATCAAAAAAAGAAAGTATTTAGGAATAAATCTAACAAAAATATTTGCAATACTTCTACGCTGAAAACTATAAACTTTACGATGAAGAAGACTTAAATACATGAATCAGAAGACTTAATATTAGATAGATGTCATTTCTCAACAAATTAGCCTATAAATGTCATGCCAATCCCAGTAGGATTTTGTGTAATAAGTGGCAAACTGATTAAAACTTATATGGAACTACAAAGGAGTAAGAAGAGACAAAACAATTTTTAAAAAGAACAACAGAGTAGGAGGATACACATTAACAGATTTCAAGAACTTCTATAAAGCCACAGTAATCAAAACAGTACGGTAATGGCATAAGTATAAACAGAAATATGAATAAAACAAAAAGAAGCCAATTGATTTTCAACAAGGATTCCACAGCAATTCAATAAAGAAAGTAAAGTCTTTTCAACAAGTATACTAGAACAGTTGGATACCAATAGGTGGACAGACAGAAAGAATGAAATAAAGACTCCCAACCCTTATTTCACACCACGTACATAAACAATCAAGAGCTAAAACTCTAACATTTTCTAACTGTAGCACTTTTTTGAAGAAAGCAAGACAAAATTTTATGACTTCAGATTACTCAAGATTTCCTAGATAGGACAAAAAGCATGATCCATAAAAGAAAAAAATACGTTAAATTGGATTTCACCAAAATTTATAACTTCCATTATTCAAATGCCTGTTAAGAAAATTAAAACAGCAGCAGCATACTGGGCAAAAATGTTTGAAAAACACATATCTGGCCAAAGATATGATTACAACTCTCACAACGCAATAAGATTTAAAAAGGCAATAAAAACGGGTAAAATATTCGAACGGTTCACCAAAAAGTATATACAAATAGTCGACAGCACATGAAATGATGCTCACAGCACGCATTTAGAGCTAAAGTTAAAAGGACTGATACCAGCAAGTGTTAATGAGGGTGTGGAGTAACTGGAATTCTCATACACTGCTGGGCGGAAATGCAAAATGGCCTCTTTAGAAAACAATTCTGCAATTTCTTATAAAGTTCAACATACACTTAACCGCACAACCCTGCTTCTAAAAATCTTGCATTATTTACCTAAGAGATGTGAAAATCTATGTCTAAACAAAAGTGTGTGTGTAAAAGCTCACAGCAGTTTACCCATAATAGTTGGAAACTGCAAACTGTCCATCTAGCAAATGGATAAACAAACTTTAGTATATCACCACAGTGGAATAAAAAGAACTGTGCCTGGGTGGTTCAGCCAGCCGAGCATCTGACTTTGGCTCAGGTCATGATATCCAGGTTCAGTTCATGAGTTTGAGCCCCACGTCGGGGTCTGTGCTGACAGCTCAGAGACTGCTTCATATTCTGTGTCTCCCTCTCTCCCTCTATTAAAAGAAATAAATCTCAAGAACATGATGTGAAATAACAGAAGGCTAACACAGAGCTCCATAATGTAGGATTCCATGTGTATCACATTCCACAAAAGGTCAAACTATAGGGACAGAAGAAAAATTTGTGGTTGTTGCGTCTCAGAATGTGAAGAGAGGACAGACTGCAAAGGGACACGGGGAATTAAAAGGCTCTGTACTTTTACTGCTGTCGTGGCTGCACAACTATATACATTTGTCAAACTTACGAAGTTGTAAACTTTAAAATAATAAACTTTGTTTTATGTAAATTATGCTCCAATAAACCTGACATTTAAAAGAGTGATGAAGTTTGTCATGCATATTAAATATAAATATCACTTTACTTAAGAGCAAATAAAATAAAAATGTGAAAGGTTTTTTTTTTTTTGGCTTGTTTTTTGTTTATTTTTGTTTTTGTTATGTTTTGCCTAGCTTGGAACTCTCTTGAACTTTCTAAATTATGATCCTCCAGGCTAAGGCCAAACTCACCTTTGGGCAAAGTGGTTTGCTGTCTGCAGAAATCTTTTTTTTTTTTTTTTTAAGTTTTTTAAAGTTTATTTATTTATTTTGAGAGAAAGGGGGATAAAGAGAGAAAGCAGGCAAGGGGCAGAGAAAAGGGAGAGAGAGAATCCCAAGCAGGCTCCACCCTGTCAGCACAGAACATGATGTGGGGCTGGAACCCACGAACTGTGAGATCATGACCTGAGCTGAAACCAAGAGTCAGCTGCTTAACCAACTGAGCCACCTGGGTGCCCTGTTGCGAAACCTTCTGCTCTGCCTCCCTTAAAGTGGCTCAGAAGATCCATATGTCTACAGGCCACCTACTAATCCATGGAGTGATGTGTTAACTGTAAATAAATCACCAGCACATAGACTGAAATGCCCCCTTGAAACAGAGACTAATATTTAAAAGAGAGAAAAGAAAAAAAAAATGTGTGTTGAAAAATAAGTCTTTGTAACTTATGTAGCAACTGAACCAGGAAATAACGATACCAGAGAACAACTAGATTCTTCCACAGAGCCTCTCGCCTCTCAGCTCACCCCATGAGAAGATACCCACCACACTGAGGGTGGGGATGGGGATGGCGATGATGACAAGAGCATCAGCACAGTGCCAGTACACCTTAAGCATTCAGTAAATTTTCATTATAAGTTTGATATATATTCTCATTCAGAGCACAAGACAACCCTATGAGTAAGCACTTTAATTATCCCACTTTACAGAGAAGGAAAATGAAGCACAAAAATGTTAAATAACTTGCTCAAGTTCACACAGCTCCCAAGTAACACAGTTGATATGATGGTTGGTTTTATAGATCAATTTGACTGGGCCATAGGCTGCCCCGATATCTGGTCAAACATTATTCTGTGTGTGACTATGAGGGTGTTTCTGGATGAGATTAACATTTGAGTCGGTACCAAATCCCGTGATGTGAGTGTGCCTCAACCTGTCAACTGAAGACCTGGATAGAGCAAAAAGCCCAAGTAAGAGGAAACTTCTCCCGTCTGATGGCTTGAGCTGGGATATTTCATCTTTTTCAGCCTCTAGATTCAGAGTGAAACATTAGCCCTTCTTGGGTCTCAAGCCTACAGGCTTTTGGACTAGAACTTATTTCATTGACTCTCCTAGATCTCCTGCGGCTGGCTGACTGAGGATCTTGAGACTTCTAAACTTCCATAATTATATGAGTCAACTCCTTCTAATATAGGGATTTAGTTAGAAGGAATTGACACAATTAGAAGGATTTAACAGATTACAGAGGCCAAGATATCCCAAGATAGATGGATGGATAAATGGATGAAAGTTCGGATGGATGCACGGATGGGTGGATGGGTGGATGGGTGGATGGGTGGATGGGTGGAAGGAAGGAAAGAAGGAAGGACAGATGGCCTGTTGGTTCTGTTTCTCTGGAGGAGAATTCTAATTTACCTGGGCTTTGAATCCTTGTATCTCTGAGTCCAAAGCAAGAGTTCTTAATGATGCTAACCATTCTTAAGACAATATGTCAATGAAAAATCAATTTGCTTCCTAAAAGGGAAACACCTTCTGCAAGTTCTAGGATGCCCAGAGTACTGTTGTTGTTTTATATCTATCCTTTATTTTCCACTTCTAAAACTCAAACATAAAATGCTTTGATCATACTTGGCTGTCCTTAATACCATGTTGGGATCCACCATTTCTCATCTCTTTGTAATAACTGCAAAGTTCTCCCTGAGTTCCAAGTCCTGAAAAACAAATGAGGGCCTCTGGTTTAAATTGAACTTTTTGTCCAAAGCAAGCACATAATAGGAAATCAAATACTGACACAAGGAGGCAAGTGATTAAGATCTAGGACAACATAAAATTATAAAGAACTAGAAAAACAACTCCCATTCAGCCACCTCTAGGCTCTGTGACTGATAATCATACCCGTCAATCCCCATCCCCACCATCGAGATGTACATGGAGGTGAGAGTAGAAGAGGGATCAGAAAACGTTCAGGAAACGAACTAGGAAGAAAGCCCATTTCACCACCTGGGTCTCTGAACATGAAACATTTTCATCTCAGCCAGATCCTCCCAACGTGGTTCCTCCAGCTGAGGAGGCCTCTCTGCTTTCAATGGTGGGAATCTATTATTCATGAATATATCTAGCCCTTCTGAAAGGGCCTATTTCTGGATGCTCCCACTCCTTAGGTCATATGCTTACTTTCGACCGGATAATGCTACACCTGCCTTAAAATACTTTGAAAGAGCAACTGAATCTATGCAGTGCTTTGCGGTTCACATTTTTGTATGATCTCGCTGCCTCTTTTCTATGGCCCAAGTGACTAGTTCTGGTCAATGAGTTATAACCATAAATGAGGTGTCATTTCCAGCCCAGAGCATTATATTGCTGGGCAGGATGCTTTGAAGTCATCCTTCCCTCTGCTAGGAAAAATACAGGGTTTGGGATGAACTGTTCCATCAGCCAGAGTCTCAGGAAACACGAAGCCTAGTTCCCAGAAGTTACACAGTAGACATATGATGTAAGTTGTTACAGCCATTGAGATTTGGGGGTTATTACTACAGAAAAAAAGCAGTCTATCTTAAATGGTACAAGTAGTTACAATTACTTGTTTTATGCCTCTCGAAAGGTATACTCAGGAATTGAATTAGCTAATCTATATTGATTTTTCTGAACCATTCATGAGTAGGGATGGTCTCATCCCTTGTCAGGTCTGGTATTTCCGGTCTAAGTATCATAACATTAGAATCCATCCTGACTTCCTCTACCATCATCACTGCTAGCACACTCACACATGCAATCTCACACACACGTATACGTGAATGCACACACTCACACATACACATACACACACACACACACATACACACACATCTTGTGCTATTTGATCGTACCAGCTTAGCAAGGGCCGGGCAACCAATTTACATTGGTTGAAAGTTCCTTCATAAAGCTACAGGAGAGATTTAACCTAAAAGGAGTGACCTCTTGCTTTACAACTATGTGGCTAAAAGGGAGAGAATACAAAGAGGGGGCACAGACCGCTGAATCAGATAAAGCAGACAAATCGTGGGAGGACTGAGACGAGCCCTGGGGTTCAGAACAGAGATGGGACTACAGCTGTGGAGCCTTGAACAATTTCTAATCAGGAAAATCGCCATATATGCCCAGACCAGGCTGTCCATCAGAATCCCTCGCTAAACCTGGTTAAAATGCAGATGGCTGGGCTCCATCGCTGATGTCCAGAATCCGAAACTACAGGGATGGGCACAGGGAATATCACATGTTCGTGAGCCTGTGGGAGATTCCGATAATGACCTTGTAGACTAGGGGAACTAGGAAGCCCTTTCTGATTGTGCAGTCTCATAGAGTATAAGCAGAGACAGGAATATAAGGACATAGACTTCCCAGATATGAAAACAGATGCTAATCTGTGTTCACTCACTAGGTGAACTAATGAGTCTCTGATAAAAGTGAATTTAGCAAAATCTTTGGAGAAAGGGTAAGAAAAATGGCTTCTTTGAGCCAGGGTTAGACATGAGGGTGAACTTCCTGGAGATGCAGATGGTCGACCAGAAACTAAGGCTGCAGGTGGTAAGAACCTTCATTTCCTCAATTAGCCATATTCTGTATGCCTAGGCAGGACCGGCTTCATGTGTGATGACCTGTGCAATCAGAGAGGGACCCTCTCAGGAGAAATCCCTGCTTGGTTTAATGCTCTACAGTTGTAGTCTTGGAATTCTTAATAATTTTGTCTTTGAATGTGAGTTATGCAAGGGAAGTCTAAAGAGACAATGGAGCATGCGTATGAGCAGAAACGATACACCAGGCAGCAATAATACATGCGGGCTTAGGCCTTCGGGCATGGCGGGCCAGGGCAGCCAGCGCCAGAACCTGAGCCCACATGGGTGGTAGCAATGGTCATGGCCGGGGAAGGCAGGCTGCCTGTCAGCCTCTGGAGCCCATCCCTGTTACATCCGCAGAAATACGAACTCTCTGTCCTGAGTGCCAGGACAGAAACTGCTGGTGCTCAGGCAGTAAACTTTGTCAGTAAATTACTACGAAATAAAAATGTGCACATGAACTTTGCAATACAGCATTTCCAGGAGTTACCAAGATTCTTCAAAGAGTTTAGAATCTCCAGTTTTGAAAACTGCTGTAAAAAGCAGAGCAAATATCCTCAGGCTTTGAACTAGAAACTGAATTTAAAGGTTGCTACATTCAACAGAAGAGAGCAGCATTTTCATAATAAACCTTAAATGAACCACTTATTAGCAAGGAAGACAATTTTTAAGTTAATGTTTCCTTGCGGTACCTGGGTGCCTCAGTCAGTTAAGTGGCTGACTTCGGCTCAAGTTATGATCTCACAGTTCATGAGGTCAAGCCCTGTGTCAGGCTCTGTGCTGACTGCTCAGAGACTGGAGCCTGTTTCAGATTCTGTGTCTCCCTCTCTCTCTGCCCCTTCCCTGCTCATGCTCCGTCTCTCTCTGTCTCCCAAAGCTGAATAACCATTAAAAAACATTATTAAAAATTAATTTTTCCTTGTATGAAGAAATACATTGTACTACATAAACAAGAATTTTGAATTATACACAAATCATGAAGGTACTTTCAGTTGCTTACAGGACCCCTACAAGTTACAGGAAATGTCAGAGAAAACATTAAAATGCCCTTGTATAAATATACTTTAAAATTAACTTCAAACTTACACAAAGCTCATTTGTATGAAGTGTTAAATCTTTTTAGAAAACTTGTTAAGCAAGAATCATTAGCTCTAGACAAGCTGGTGTCTGTATTTCAAAATAATTTTTTAGAAATTTACCCTAAAGCTCTTATACCCAATAAGATACTCTTAAACTCCAGTAACTCCAGTAATTCAGCAGAAAGATCCTTCTTCGAAATTAAAACTTGTGAAAAATCATTTGTGATTTAGTACTTGTAAAAGAGATGGCTCTCAATTTTATCAATTGAAAATGAAATTACTAAGAGCATAAATTTTGATAATCTCATAAATGAATTCACAAAAAAAGAGAGCCAGAAAAAATCTTGCAGCCAATCAAAATATTATATTGATAAAGTATTATTGTAGTATAGGAAATTATGACCACATATTTTGTACTATTTGTCAATTTTGTTACTCCTGTATCACAATTACACCATTGTTTTATAAGTAGTAAAATATTTTTAAAGGAAAAGGCTTATAATTTAGCCCTTTAACTGCACTTTTTTGAACAAGAAGCCCCATATTTTCAATTTGCCTTGGGCCCTACATATTACATCACTGTCCTGCCTAGTGGGCAACTATTCTGAGGATTTGCGGGAAACCTCAGGGCAAGTCTGAGATCCCCATCTTGCCAAAGACTTTTTGGTGATTTAATCAAATACGAGAGAGTCCAGTGTATCCTATAACCCAGAGACCAGAAGCATTGTAACAGCTACATTCTCAGTGTCTATGTTCTTAGGAGTTCTAAGACATCCTTGACTTTGTGTTTCTCTTTTTGGACTAAGGCCCTCATCTTCTGAAACAGAAGGAACTATATTTCAAGCTTTCACCCAATGATTCATGAGTGCGACATCTTTAAATAAAAACAGGGCAAGGAGGGGAGACAGCATCAGACTTCTTTGAATGCGGGCCAGTGTTTCCAAATGCAAAATACTCAACAGCCAACTTCCCCTGGCTTTGTAGATAAACAACAAGATGACCTTTTATGTCAGAAAGGAGCAATGAAATTTCCATTTCCTTGTGGAATGTTGGGTTTGGAACAAACTTTTTTTGCGTTTCTTCTCAAGATAACAACCAACAAAATGCCCCAATAAACATAAATTATGGGATTCTGTGGCCAATTCAGATGTTCAAACAAATGATCTTGTCTTTTTCCCAAATGAAATATTACAAACACATCTTTAGGAACTTCCCCGTGCAGGAGTGGAAGTCTCCTGCTTCCCTGTAATGTCGCATCTTTTGGCTCCTGGGAAATGATACCCTGACCAGTCACTGGGTACTGTGAAAGCACAACATGCCTCCTCAACTCTCCTTCCAGTCATTTCAGAATGAACCGAGGCCATTTCCCTGACCCCCTTTGGCTGGAGTTGGGGGGCGGGGTGCAGCGAGCCATTCCCCCAGTGGAAAAAAAATGAAGCCAATAAAGCCATCATCCATTCTCTACAGAACTTTTGATCCACTTTTTCTTTTCAGTATTCCCAAAGTTCCCTATGAATAAAATCATGTTCCCAGGCCCCACCAGTCAGGAGATAAAAACCAGGAAGTCTATAAGAGTCACGTTCCCACCCTCCTTTAAGAAATCTGCTGCCCCCGCTAATTCTAACATTCAGGGAGGCTCCGATTATTCTTTTTACAAGGTTGCTTTAAATAACAACTCTTCAGGGTGAACTGAAAATAGCACTCGAGTTACAAAATTTTGGTTTACATGCAATCTTCTAAGATTGGGTCAGTACATGCTATGAAGTCCACTCAATGATCATTTTGCTTTTAATCTCCCATAAAATAATTAGTTCAACAATAAAATATTGAGAAAATGATACTTTTTAAAACCTTTGCTGTGCTTCTGTTTGCTTTTAAAATATCCCTGATAAAATACAAATCAAAACCACACTGAGATACCACCTCACACTGGTCAGAGTGACTGAAATGAACAAATCAGGAGACTATAGACGCTGGCAAGAATGTGGAGAAACAGGAACACTCTTGCACTGTTGGTGGGAATGCAAACTGGTGCAGCCGCTCTGGAGAACAGTGTGGAGGTTCCTCAAAAAATTAAAAGTAAAACTACCCTATGACCCAGCAATAGGACTGCTAGGAATTTACCCATGGGACACAGGAGTGCTGATGCATGGGGGCACATGTACCTCAATGTTCATAGCAGCACTTTCAACAATAGCCAAATTATGGAAAGAGCCTAAATGTCCATCAACCGATGAATGGATAAAGAAGATGTGGTTTATATATACAATGGAATACTACGTGGCAATGAGAAAGAATGAAATCTGGCCATTTGCAGCAATGTGGATGGAACTGGAGGGTATTATGCTAAGTGAAATAAGTCAGTCAGAGAAGGACAGATACCATATGTTTTCAGTCATATGCAGAGAAAAAAAGTTTCAAAAGGGAGGGAGGCAAACCATAAGAGACTCTTAAATACTGAGAACAAATTGAGGGTTGATGGGGGGTAGGGGAGAGGGGAAGTTGGGTGATGGGCATTGAGGAGGGCACTTGTTGGGATGAACACTGGGTGTTGTACAGAAACAAATTTGACAATAAATTATATTAAAAAGAATAAAAATAAAATAAAATAACCCTGATATAAAAGTTCTTTATTGGAGTTGAAAACATGAGGGAGCTCTCTGCCAAAGGATCCAATAGTGGGGTAGAAAGAGAGAGAGGAGAGAAGAGAGAAGAACTTGACCTTGAGAATATGAGAAGAAATGGATAAAAGTGGATTGAGTGTGTATCTTTCTCTGACTCCACAATGGAGTCATGATCTTGACATTCATTCCATCTGCATCATCAGCATCGACATTCACTACAAGCCCACTGGACGGAAAAGCTTCTATGTTCCTGCCAGCACTAACACATTAGCAGTGACTCGGGTACTGCTGGAGGTACGACGTCCATCTATGGAATCGCCAGAGGAAGCGGACTCTAGTTAGCTAACAAGCACTCCCATGAGCATGTGAGTTCCACACAGCCAGACACACGAATGGTGCTTGGCCCAGAGCAACTAAGGAGTATCTATTTATAGGGTGAACGAGTGAGTGGAATTTTAAAGAGCTTACTGTCTAGTTGAACATGGATGATTTTTACCCAAAATTTGGATCCGAAGAGCTGCAGATGAGTGGGTCAATGAGCTGTGTCAGCCCAAGGAAAATAGAGCATGGAGGGTGTTTCAGGATGAAGCTAAGAACTTTGCCCAGAGGTAGTTCCAGACAGACCTTCATTTGCTTCCTTGTCAGACAGACAGTAGGGATGAAGAGGGGACATGAGGATTGCAGGTGAAGTCAATCTCATGGGTGGCAGTACTTTATAGATGCCAAACAACCAGCTCTGTGAGTGGGAGTTACCCCAGCATTGTAACTACCTGTTCACCTTTGTTGCCTAAGTATAGAACTGCCTGACCCTCCAAGGATCACAAGTAACAAAAAATCACGATGAAACTGCTCCATTTATGAAAACGTGGGGAACATACACAACATAGGAAACTGTCTTCACAACTAGCATTCTGGCAGCACCTGGGTGGCTCAGTCAGTTGAGTGTCTGACTTTGGCTCAGGTCACGACCTTGCGGGTCGTGAGTTTGAGCCCCACATTGGGCTCTCCGCTTTGATCCTCTGTCTCCCTCTCTCTGCTCATATATATATATATATGTATATATATATATATAACATATAACATATAACATTCTGGTTGGTTCTACCCCACCAATGGTAGAAAGAGGAGGCTGAGAGGAAAGAGGCTCCCTCCATCCATGATGGAGCGAAGTCCACTACTACCAATGAGCCAGACTGCACCAGCAACCTGGGTTGGTGCCAGCAGCCCAGGAGGGTCTATGAATGGCTGGAGGACGAACTTTCTGAATTGGCTTTTTCTGAGGATGAGATCCTTGTTCTAACTAGAAAAATTGGCCTGTTCTTGAAAACTACGTAATCGATCTCTGTTTTTATTTTTCCCTCTTTTTGCTTTAGCAGCTAATAAATCATTTTAAATGAAAACTTTAGAAGGCATATGAGGTTGTCATGTTATATCCTAGCTGGGCACCCAGGCAAACAAGCCATTTACCAAAAAAATCTCTAGTTAGAGCCACAATGCCCAGTGCCGTCTCTGCACCCTTAAAAGATTCACCGTGTCAAAAGTGGCCTTTACATGGGGACATGTACAATATTCACATGCCAACCCCTCTGTCACACACACATGCATGTGCACACACACACACGAGTCATTTTATGTCTTGTTCAATAGGTTCATTTGTTCACAAAACCAAGAGGGCATTGGGAAACTGGAGGAAAGACTTGGAATGGGACCATCCTTACCTGCTCCTGTCATAGCCCATGCGAACTGAAGTCTGAAAGGCAAGGACTTACATCCCCTAAGAAAAGAAACATTGGCTCGTTCTTTTCTTTTCTTTTTAACATTTATTTATTTTTGAGAGACATAGAGACAGAGCGTGAGCAGGGGAAGGGCAAAGAGAGAGGGAGGCACAGAATCCAAAGCAGGCTCCAGGCTCTGAGCCATCAGCACAGAGCCCAACACAGGTCTCGAACTCACAGACCATGAGATCATGACCTGAGTCGAAGTTGGCTGCTTAACCAACTGAGCCACCTGGCTCGTTCTTTTCAATAGAGATTTAGGAAATAGCTATTTTACAGTCTTGTATTCCTAATTATCAGGCTTCTCCTTTCTATTTTCTTTACGTCAAGATTTGTTACATTTGCTTAACACAGGAACTAAAACTAGGAAGTAGGGTAGAGGGTTAAAAAGCCTGATAGTTCAGAAAAAAAAATCAATTTCTTCCCATGAAATTTTTCCTGTCTAACTTCCACTTATATATACTTAGTACTGTATCATCTCCACTTTCATGAAAATATATGAAATTTTAGTACCTCTAAAGACATAAAACCATAGGATTTTTGAATGATAAGAACCTAAGGGGTCCTCTGAGGCTGATTATTCACTCTGTTAAAAGGATTAGCCATGGGGGTTCCTTAAAATGACAAGTTTGTCATGTGCCTTTAAAAGTGGAATTCAATAACAGAAATAAAATCCACACAGACATGCTCACACTGCCATGCCCACTACATATTATGAGGTGGACCTACAACATTATTTGGTTTATCTTATGAGAGCTAACATGCCAAAGAATAAACTACAAAATGAGAGTTCTGTGGTCATCTCATTCAGAAAAACATAGTGGTTATTGCTGTCAAGCCTGCTCCCACCCCAGGCTCCTTTCCCTGCTCTTCCTTGGGCCCTGAAGATACATGAATCACTGATCCTCCCCTTCATCCAAGGCGCTGTCCAAATGCTCTCAGAGAAAGTTTCCCTCATGTTCTCCCAGGTCACCTATTCCCTTCTGCTCCTTTCTTTCTATTCATCATGCTTATCACTTCCTGGCTTATTGAATCTCTTCAATCACGAGCAGTTGCCCTAACTAACTACGTGCTTCATGGAGACAGGCAATTTTTTTTCTCTGTTTTGTTCACTAGTCCTATTTCTAGTATCTATAACAGGGTCTGGCACATAGAAGTCAATAAATATAGAATGGATGAGTGAATGAAGGACCATGCAAGCAAAGAGTACTTGGCTATGGCTCCAGTACATTCTGGAGAACCTTCAGAATCTTGTGGCTATCTCACATGGGACGTCCTTGTAATGGGGAGAGCTCTTCTTCCGGCTAATCTGTCCTAGGTGGTGGCGGGCACTGAAGAGTTTGTGCAATCCCTCTGACCCCTGCTATGTGCCAGACAACGTGCACGAATGAACAGGGAGTGACTAAACAGTAGAAGAGCTAGGGTGAGAGCGAATGGCAGACGTGAGCCAACCTGGGGCCATGTTCTAAAGGACAAATCAGGGTAGCCAGACTAGGACGAAGACAGGGCATTCCAGGAGGAGGTATGAGAACAGCAGAAATGAGGAACGGATCAGGAAAGAGACTATCTAAAAGACAAGGCATAAAGAGAAGAACACTAAATGAAATTGCTTGTACTGCACGAAAAGCCTTCTGGTAAAATCTAGTCCCCCTTTGCTTGTGACCTGGACAGACTACTCCATGATGATCCCCCACTGGCATAATAGCAGCAGCCGCCACAGCCTGTCCCTGTTGTAGCTGCCGGCAGCCCTCGTGCAAAGGCTGGAGGGTGGACCCACCGGGCTGTGTACAAGGGACAGAAACAGCTGCCTATGCAGCCAGTCCTGAAATGGTCAGATGAAGATAAGCCTCACCTAGCAGGCTCACTAGACATTCACAACCATGAATTTGATGATAACTCAGGCAGAGATCATCTGCCTCATTTCATTTTCTGAGATGTGAGCAAAGAGAGGCAGGAAATGATATGGAGGCTCGTTGGGGCATTCAAGTCCCCTGCAGCTTGCTTCAGGCCTGGATACATCCAGCCCATAGTTTTAGACCTGACTGTGTGAAGAAACCCTAAGCCAACTAAAGAAAACCTATCCTGTCCCGGACATGATTCCCACTGCTCTTGAAAGTAGTATCTCAATTAGACTGAATGATAGCTCGATGAGGCCATGATACACATTCTCCATCTTACAGGTGAGCAAACGGAGGCTCTGCAGAGGTACCATGACTTCCTCAAGAGCGTGTGACTATTGAGTAAAGCTAAGCCTCAGCCTACACATGTCTGACCTCCAAAGACCATACTTATACCCAGCTACCTGGACGTAAGAAACTTACCTACCAGCAGACATATAATACTTGACAAAATGTAAACTCAAGCCATAATTTGCGAAAATGGATGGAAGTGCTCTTATAATGGAGGACACCACGTTAGTCCTCATGAAACTCCAGAGCCTCAGTGTTTTGTTTCCCATAGCCCAATACACCCAACTGCCAATGCCTCATCAAGACCTCGGCCAAATCCCAGGGCCTGAATCTACCGCTTGCCTTGTTCTTCAGTCAAAATATACAGGCCGATACAATAGAATAATAGGCATCCATCTAAAACAATGTTCCTAAGGAGTTTTTAATGATGTGGAAAATGATTTTGAAACAAAGTGAAATAAAGCACACTTATAATCCAGACACTATAGGTCTTAAATATATAAGAATAAATAGGTACCCTATGGTAGAATAACTGGGAATGCACATGCCCACTTACTATAAGCGACTAGAAAACTGGAAAAATACACAGACAACGGTTTCTGAATACTGACAACAGTCATTGTAGGACTACGATGACTCTCTGAAAAAAAAAAATGGAAACAATACCATTGCAATCCTAAGCAAGTGGGCAATCTTCCTGGATTGAGGATACAGAGATCTGATTTTGAGTAGGCTGAGGCAGC
Source organism: Paguma larvata (assembly GCA_030068075.1). Lineage (NCBI taxonomy): Eukaryota > Metazoa > Chordata > Mammalia > Carnivora > Viverridae > Paguma > Paguma larvata. The sequence goes on from CM057837.1 coordinate 33,262,958, forward strand.
TGAATTTTGTGGGGCAAAATTCCAAAGAAGACAGTGATACAGAGATAGAGCTTCAGAAAACCCTTAAGAGTTCCCTTGTTGCCAAATACTAAGGTGCGTGTTAATAGAGTGAAACTCCACAAAGCCAAGAAAATAACAGCTAGGGATCTGTAAGCTGAGCACTTTCCAGAACTTAAAGGGATGAGAGAAATTTAAGGTCTGACCAGCCAGAGTAGAGACTCATCATTGATTGCCCAGATCATTCAGTGGAGAGTCTAGAAAGGGCCATGCCCTAGTAGTGGGGCTAACCTAGATCTGGAATAAAGACTACTGCAGAATTGCCCTAATAAAACTGAAAATGAGCCTTGAAAGAAGTAGGCCGGTCCTCAAGCAACATAAATCCCTGCCAGAACAAAGCCTGGCACCTGTTAAAAGAAACAAACAAACAAACAAACAAACAAAAAACAACAATGTTATGGACTGAATTATGTTTCACCCAAATCCATATGTTGAAGCCCTAATCCCCCATGAGACTATATGTGGACACAGAGCATTTTAAAAGGTAATTAAGGTTAGGGGCACCTGGATGGCTCAGTCAGACATCCAACTTTGGCTGAGGTCATGATCTTGCAGTTGGTGGGTTCGAGGCCCACATCGGGCTCTATGCTGACAGCTCAGAGCCCAGAGCCAGCTTTGGATTCTGTGTTTCCCCTCTCAAAAATAATAAAAAACATTTTAAAAATAAATAAATATAAGATAATTAAGGTTAAAAGAAACCATAAATCCTAATCCAATATTACTGGTGTCCTCATAAGAAAAGGAAGAGACATCAGGGAAGCCTGTACACAAAGGAAAGGCCATGTGACTCAATTGGAGAAAAAGCAATCAAATGAAACAGATCCAGAAATGAGGGAAATAGCAGATATGAATTTTAAAACATCTCTTCTAAACATTCTAAAGAATGAAGAATAACATGAACAGAATGCAGATATTTAAAAGACATGAAGAACCAAATGGAACTTCCACACATGAAAAATATATCAAAAATGAAAAATTTACCAAAAGTAATTCTATTCGGGTTTTCCAGAGAAACAGGATGAATAAGATATATATCAAAAGAGAGATTTAGTTTAAAGAATTGCTTCCTATGAGTATGGAGGTTGGCAAGTCCATAATCTTCAGAGTGGGTAAGGCAGTCTGGAGACCTAAGGAGAAGCCAGTGTTGCAACTCAAGTTTAAGGCTGTCTGCTGGCAAAATTCCTTCTTGCTCAGGGGTGGTCAGTCTTTGTCCTGTTAAGGTTGTCAAGTGATGAGATGAGGCCCACCTACATTTTTTGAAGGACAAACTATTTTTCTCTAACCTCGCCATTTCTTCACCATTTTATCAAGAAGATATAATCCTATGTGTACATGTACCCAATAAAAAAGCTTCAAATTACATGAAGCTTTGAATAACCTACACAGACCACAAGGAAAAATAGATAATTCTAGAATTATAGTTAGAGATATTAACACTCCTCTCTCATTAATTAAAGGAGCAAAAAAAAATCAGTAAGGATATAGAAGATTTGAACGACACTTTGAACCAATGTGACCTAGTTGACAGTTATAGGCATTACCCAACAACAACAAAATACACCCTGTTTCCAAGTGCTCATGAAAATTTTACTGAGATAGGTCATCTTCTGCGGCATAAAATAAATTTCAATAATTTTAAAAGAATTGAATCATGCAGAGTATGTCTTCTGACCACATTGAAGTTAAGTTAGTAATAAATAAGAAAAAATAACTGGAAAATCTTCAAATAGTTAAAAATTAAACAAAGACACTTCTGAATAACTCATAGGCCAAAGAAGAAATTACCAAGGAAACTAGAAAATATTTTGAACTGATTGAAAAAAAAAAAAAACAACATATCAAAAACTGTAGGACACTGCTAAAGCCGTGCTTGGAGGAGAATTTATCATTTTAATACGGTGCAAGAAAAGAAGGAAAACTTAAAAATCAAAGATCTAAACTTCTGCTTTAAAAGCTAGAAAAGGAAATGATAAACCCAAAATACGTGGAAGAAGTATGATAAAGAATGAAAATTAATGACATAAAAAAAGCAGACCAAAAAATAGAGAAAAATCAATGAAACCAAAGGCTAGTTCTTTGAAAAGATATAAATAAATAAATTTTTAAAAAAGAATGCTCAAAAATGCTAATATTTTTTCTTGGTTAGATTATAAATGCTTAATTTTATTACTTATGTTTCATATTTTCTAAATATTTTTAGTGAACACAAAATTGAATTCTAATGGAAACATCAAAACACGATTTTTAAAATTACCACTCCTGTGTTCATTTTGGAAGCACTGCAGTGCTTTGCTCTCCAAGGAAAGACAGTTGTCTTTCTGAAAGTCTGTTGATTAGGTGACGTAACTATCTGAAAGAGAGCACCTCCCACCCAGGTTTCCACTGAAGGAAGAGAGCCCTACTCTGCTCCAGATGGCTCCAGTCCCAGAATGAACACTTCTGCTTCTGACCACCACATTCTTTCACCTTCTGGAGAGCCTGAAATCCAATTGGCCCATGTAAACCACCAGCCCTTTCAAGTAGAATTGATTTCCTGCTCTGCCCTGTGCCCCTGCTCTCACTTCCATAGTCTAAGTCTGCTTTCTCCTTCACCTACATATGCCCCTCCCCACCTTCCATGCCCCCTACCCCACCCCAAGTGAGATCTGCTGTTTCCTACCTCTACCTCAGAGCACTGGTTAAATTGCACTTGAGAGAATGCCCCACTGCATTCTGCAACCCATCTTCATCAGTAGCAAACATGATACTATGATCTGATTCCCATTTGACAACATGTGTCTATTTCCTGTTGGTTAGATCTTGAGAAAAGGAGAGGCTTTACCTAGTCTCCCTTTCAGTATATTGCTGGGTCCATAATCTGTTTCTATGAGATCATGTAAGCCTTTTTCTGATTAAACCGTACACGTGTGACAAATGAATCTAACTGTATTACAAATGCATGACATAACCTCACTGATAGTCGGGCCCGGAAGAAAGGAACAGATCTAAATCACCCTGGAAAACAAGATTTTCTCAAGATGCTACAAAGTTAAAGACATAAAGACCTGTCAATAACACAATATTCTAGCTGGTAAATTTGTTTCTCACAGGAGCACAAGTTAGGATCCCTACATATATACTAGGATTGGACAATAAATATATTGCACATAATGACAGCCAGGTTTTTCACTATCAGAGAAAGAAGAAAGGAAGGAAGAATAAAAACTGAGTCCTGTGGTGCTAGATTTGAGTCATAGGATCAATAGGAACATATGTTTTATTCAAACATCTATACAAATGGACACAAATAAATCTAGATATGGACTATTATGTGTTTGTGTGTATGTGTGTATACTATCATTTCCTAGCTCTGTCCACTGAGAAGGCCTAGAAGCAGTGACATCCCAATAGCAATGAACACAAATAATACCCAGATCTTAGTTTCTAAATATCATTTCCAAATAAAAAGAAATGATGGGTTTTAGGTCTGGAATCTAAAAGATCTCATAGCCAGATAATAAGAAAGTGCTAAAAAGAAAAGGTGGGAGGGGGGTAGGGTATAAGCTGGCCATAACAAGATAAATACTGCATGATTTCACTTATATGAAGTTTCTAAAATAGTCAAGTTCATAGAATCAAAGAGTAGAATGGTGGTTTCCAGGGGCCAGAGGAGAAGGAAATGAGGACTTGTTAAATACCAGGCATAAAATTTCAGTCAAGCCAAGGCAAATAAGCTCTAGAGACCTGTTGTACAACGTTGTGCCTAAAGTCAATAATAATGTATTGTTAAGAGGGGAGATCTCTTGTTAAGTATCCTTACTATAATTTTTTTTAAAAAGCATGTCAAAGGACACAGGAAAGTACCTGAAAGAGCTCCCAATAGCCAAACTCAAAAAATATGAGCAACAAAATACGTAACAATAATGTGGGATTATAAGCCAAAGAATAAATATTCATTATTCCATACCGATTTAAAGAAATAAGACAAATCCTTTTATAGAAAAATTCCAATTAAAAAATTAGAAGGAATGAGAAAAATAGAAAATCACCATTAGAACACCACAGTAATAAATATTACAGTCAATATCCACTGACAAATGCTAAAATTAATAGGTGACGCTTTAAGGAGAAACAGGATATTTACATAGCCTCAAAATATGTTCCCTAAAATATGTTTTAATTACTATTGAGGTTTTAATATGTCCACCTATTCTTTCACACATCTCCGTCCAGAAGGTGGACCCTACTTTTCCTCACCTTGAGTAATGGCTGACTTAGTGACTCACTTCTAAGAACAGAGTACGAAAGAGAAAAGTAGTAACTTTACAATGGAGACACCTGGCAGACACTGCCTTAACCAAGTGATGAAAATTAGTATCACCAGTACTACGTCATACTGATCTAATTTACTCTGTGATATAATGTAATGGGGAGTTATCATCTCTCTCGTATTCTTCCCCAATAGCTATAACCTCAGTCTAATTATGAGAAAATAGCAGACAAAAAACAACTTGAGGGCATTCTCCAGAATTACTGACCAGCACTCATCAAAAGTGTCAAGGTCATGGAAGATAAGGAAAAACCAAGAAACAGTCACAATTTTTCTCATATATCCAGAATTATTTCAGAATAAAACTTCTGAAATAAAGTGCTTCCCAAAAGGAACAAAATATATATGGTTTGAGTCAACAAAGCCATAAGTTGAACTTGGAAAGATTAATAAAATTGCTGAATTCCTAGGACAACAATCAATTTTAGAGAAAATGCAATTAATAATAAGACAAATTCGTAACACAGAAGATCTTTACACTAAAAACTATAACACATTGTGGAATAAGTGAAAGACAATTCAAATAAATGGAGGACTATATCATGCTTATGAGCTGGAAAAATCGATGTCATAAAGATATCGAACTCCAAATTGATCTACAAGCTGTATGTGAAATCCCACTCAAAATTCCAAATTTTCTTTTGGATATTGACAAGTGATTCTAAAATCTACATTGAGATGTACAGAGGAGAAAAATAGTCTCGAATAACGACAACGGACTTACATTACCTGAATTAAAGCTTCATTAATTAAGATAGGGTGGCATTGGCACAGGGACAGACAAATCAACCAATGATACAGAAGATAGTCCAGGAATATAAGCCCCCAAAGATGCAGTCATCTGGTCTATGACAAAAGTGAACATGTAATGTAGGGGAAAAGCATAACCTTTTCAATAACAGGTGCTCACTCCATTGGCTATCAATATGGGAGAAAAATTAGTCTTGACCCCTACCACATACCATACACAAACATCAGTTTCAGATGAACTGTAAATCTAAGTACTAAGGGTGAAACCATAAGACTTTTAGAAGAAAACAGGAAAATATTTTTGTTACATTAAGGTAGGCAAAGCTTTCTCTACTATCTCACAAAAGGCACTAGTAGTAAAGGAAAAAAATTATAAATTATACTATGTTAAAATTAAGAATTTCTGTTCATCAGGGCACCTGAGTGGCTTAGTCGGTTAAGCATCTGACTTGATTTCAGCTCAGGTCGTGATCTCATGGTTCTTGGTTCAAGCCCCACTGTCAGTGCAGAGCCTGCTTAGGATTCTCTCTCTCCCTCTCTCTCTGCCCCTCTCCTGCTCACACATGTGCTCTTTCTCACTCTCTATCTCAAAATAAACAAGCATTAAAAAAAAAAAGAATTTCTGTTCATCAAAAGACATCATTAAGGGAGTTTTTTTAAACCCATAGATACAGATCTTCCTCGACTTACAATGAGGTTACACTCTGAAAAACCCATCATAAGTTGAAAATATAGCTAAGTTGAAAAAGCATGCAATACACCTAACCTTCAGAACATCATAGCTTAGCCTAGCCTTTAAACATGTTCGGGACACATTACATTAGTCATACAAAAGCATCTAACACAAAGCCTGTTTTATAATAAAGTGTTAAATATCTCATGTAATTTACTGAATACTGGAGTGAAAGTGAAAAACGGAGGGGTTGTATGTGGACACAATGGTTGTAGGTGTGTCGCTGCTTATCCTCATGATCACATGGCTGCAGCTGTCACTGCCCAGCATCCCCGGCAAGTGTTCTACCACATACTGCTAGCCAGGGAAAAGATCAAAATTCAGAATCTGAAGCATGGTTTATACAGAATGTATATTGCTTTCACACCATCGTCTAGTCAAAAAATTATTAAGTCCATGCATCTTAGGTCAGGGCCATCTCTATGTGTATTTGCAACACATATATCTAACAAAAGACTCATCCAAAATATATACAACGATTCCCAAAATCATCAAGTAAAAGAGAGTCCAATAAAACAGAGGAACCCAAAGACACAAACAGGTGCTTCACAAAAGAGGATATACAAATTAGCTGAAGCAGATGAAAAGGTCCTTGGCTCCATTGGCGATCAAGGAGATGCAAAATTAAAACACCACCATCAGACACCACTGCGACCCCACCAAAATGGTTGAAAAGAAAACAGCAGATCATGCCAAGTGTTGGAGATGATGTGAAGCAACTGAGAATCTCACACTGCTGCTGGTAAGGGTATAAATTAGGCCAAACACATCAGAAGACTAGTTAGCAGTAGTTACTAAAAGTGAGCATATGCACTTCCTAAACGCAGGAATTTTACTCCCAGGAATATACCCACCAGATATGTGTACATATGTTCACCTCAACGCATATACAAAAATGTTCATAGCAGTACTGCTCATAATAGCCCAAAATTCAACTCTGCAGAAAGTCCATCAATAGTCAGATGAGTATTCTGACGACAAATAAATACAATAACACTGATGGATGACATAAACATGCTGTTGAACCAAGTAAACCAGAAACACATAAAAGTATAATTCCATTTACATAAAGTTCAAAAACGGGCAAAACCGATCTCTGGCATTAGACGTGAGAGCAGTGGGCATCCTGTGGTTGAGGAGAGGATGAGGACGGGGCAGATGAGGACTGGAAGAGGGCGTGAGGGAGGCTTCTGGGTGCTGATAATATTCTGTGTTTTGATGCGAGGGCTGATTAGGTATGTTGTTTGTGAATATTCATCAAGTGATACATTTATGATTTGTGTACTTTTCTAAATGTGTGTTATATGTAACGATAACTTTCCAGGGAGGGGAAGGAGCTATACACATGCCTCTAAAAGGCCCTTGAGGGGGATCGTGGGGGAGGAAACAGGTCAACAATGTGGGCATCCTCCGGATACACTGTACTGATCTAAAGGCAGCCCAGAGTGTATGGAACCAGCCAGGGACGACAAACTAGTAGAAAATAGAAATTCCCAATCAGCCCAGACGAAGAGCTCTGGATGGATGTAGCTCCTTGTAGGCAAGCATCCTTGATTCAGTTCCCATCAATATGTCCATTTCTCTCACCCTATTTTCCTCTGTAGCTCTACAGCACAAGAACGGAATTTGGGAGAGAATATTCACATGGGACTCACTCCATCCTGAACTGTGTCTCCTAACCATCCCACCGAGTTAGATACCAAGGCCTAACAAGAAGCTTGGTGAGGAAATGCAGCACCAGGAAGGCCAACTCTAAAGGCTGGAGAAAATGGAGGCAGGTCACTGATGTGTCCACTCAAGGTCTTCCTGGGATAAACGAATGTCAGAACTTTGGGAAAACACAAAGTTCTTTTCGTCAGCAAGATATCTAAAGCTCTGTCCTTCACCTTGCTATCAATCAAAGCATCTTGGTGATTTCATCTCTAGATAAATATTCACTCTGATGACACTTGTGTCTCATCTCTGGACCATAAAGTCAAGATTTAAGAACAATGTGATGCAGGAAGCTTGAGGATTAATTAGGATTGTCTAGAATCTGTCCTTAGATCACCAATTAAGTTCTGATTTAATGCCAAGTTCTTTCGAGTGGGAGGGGACACTCAGAGCCATGTGACTGGTCCGTAGAAAACTCGAGGTGACCCTCTGTGCCTCCCTTCAACCATCTGTCTTTAAAATGTCCTCTGCACCGTCTGGCCTCCTACGGTATTTCATGAGTCAGAATGTCCAAAGGACTGAGCTACTTCCCAAATTACCAACACTCTGGTGACCATTTCGAATCTTCACTTAGCTTTTGTTGACATAGCTGCCTGGTCAAGGCCATTCTCTATATCCTTCCAGATCACTGTCAGGATCACCATCTCTTTCACCCCTTCCCCCACCCTGCCCTGACTCAAGAGTTGTAACTCTCTTCCCATAGCACCTGTGTCCATACACACAGTTCTGCCATTGCAGGGCTCACATGGTGGCAATCATTCCTTTAGTGGCTCTCTCCCCTACTAGATCTTGACCTTTACAAAGGTAGGGACAGTAACTTATGCATCATGCTTTCCATAGCTCCCCACACAGTGCTTAGTATCTTTATTGCTTTTTCTGATAACGCATGCAATACAAGGCAATATAAAATTTAAATCTCACAGAAATACAAAGTGTAAACAGTGAAATTGCCCCAGAATCTTCTGTCATAAGAGAACCACTGCCAGTCCGGTGTATGTTCTGTCATCAATTTGTGTGTGAAATATATATAAATTATTAATGTTACGATTTTTCCTAAAGAAAGAAATCACTGCCTACATGCTGTTTTGCAACTTGCTTTATCACTAAGCAGCATAAGACAGAGAAGTACACTTCCTTGATGAAGCACGTGGATCTGCCGTGTTCATCTTAACGGCTGCATAATGTCCACTGTAGAGAGGTGCCATTATTTATTTACCCACTCCCCTGTGGAAGCATAAACTCATTTGCCTTGCTATACAAATAATATCACCATGAAATTTTTTTATGCATATCTCTTTGTGTCCATGAAGTAGTATTTTTCTGGGATAGATTCTAAAAGTTGAAACACTGGGTCCTTACAGCTTTGTTTCCATCTGCGGAGAACTGGTGTGGTGCTCATAACCAAAAATGCCTCGGAAATGATGGTTGACTGGGGTGCCTGTGTGGTTCAGTCGGTTGAGCAACCAACTTCAACTCAGGTCATGATCTCACGGTTCATGAGTTCGAACCCCACATTCAACTCTGTGCTGGCAGCTCAGAGCCTGGAGCCTGCTTCAGATTCTGTGTCTCCCTCTCTTTCTCCCTGCTCATGCTCTGTCTCTGTCTCTCTCTTTCTCTCAAAAATAAATAAACATTAAAAAAATAATAAAAAAAAAAAGAGAAATGATGGTTGACTGACCAAACAATGAGAGTCAAAAAAGAAATAGTCCTAAAAAGACAAGTTCTGTGTCTTTGGTAAAGTAACTCTAGCAAACTGGCCCCTCATGTTGTACTGAGTCCCTAGCGTAAGGATTCTTATAGTAAACCTCACTAGGCTGAAGGTAAGGCTCATGTCTAATTTGTATCTGTTCAATTCACCAAATATATTTTGAGCCTACTCTAAACTAGAAGCAGGGGAAGAAATTATCAGCAGTAATTTCTGGTAAAAAGTTGATGGCTGCTGATGAAATAGGGAACTTTTTTATTAGTTAATTTCCCTTTATGCATTGTCAGCCAGGAAGTTCAACACTCAGTGCTGATAAGAACTCTCTTCTGTTTTGGTTTCTGCTGTTTGCTGTCACCCTTCTTAGTATTCCATTCCACTGCTTTGTTACTTTTTTTTTTAACCCATATTTCTACAGTTCTATTGCTATATGCATTTTATTGCAAACTACCTCAAATTGATACTAAGAGTAATTACAATAACTAATTTCTTTATAAGGAATTTATATGTGTTATTTTATTTAATCCTTACTCTTTAAAAGTTGTAAGAAAGGTAGGAGAAGGATAGTCACTGTCTCTTTAAATTTTTGGTAAACTGAGAATCAGAAAGATTAAGTGATTCACTCAAGACAACACAGCCAGGAAAACGTAGATATGAGGATGTAAGTGGGGTCTCCGGATTTCCATCTCAGGATGGAAAAAATTAATGAAAATTAAAATGAACTAAGCACTGAATCATATGAACACCTATCTTCTTCCTTCCCCTTTACACTGTTACCCAGACATCCACATTCTTGAAGTAAACAGATAAGAGGTTCTTGGGGGAGGAGAAGGGAAGAATTTTGCTTTAGTAATGGGTGTGTAACAAGATTAACATTGCCGCCTGCCCACCACCACCATACAGTCACTGTCTTAAACCTTAATTTCTCACTTTGCACCAAAACATAACTATTTCTCTAATGTCTCTTATGACTCCTGTGTAATTCTTCCAGAATCTTCCAGATATGTTCAATTACATGACAGAGGAATGAGGAGAAAAGGAGGATGGGAGAAGGGAATATGTGTAGAAAAAGGAGAGAGGGGAGAGAGGGAAGTGACAAGGAGAGAGAGACAGAGAGACAGGCAGAGGAAGGGAGGGGAAAAAGGGTTAACTGTTAGATAAATTAAGCCAATGAAAGATCCCTTCCAATGTCGAACAAAAGCCTTTCCTTTCCTCCCTAGCTTTGCCCTGCTTTTCTATTTTCATAGGGTGGGGAGGACTGTGCTTTTTATGCTATTGCAAAACAAGCAGAACTATGAGCTACATTTCACAGTTTATATAATGATTTCATGTCATTTTGAAGTTGTATTAGAGGTCCACCAGCTAGTTTTTCCCTCTGGGGAGAGCTGGAGAGGGAGGGAACCTGTCCACTGTAGAAAGGTGGACACCTTCATATTTACGACCCATATCCTGAGCACTTCCCAGGTTAGTTGGTATAAATTTTCCATACCAGCCTCTCAGAGTACCTAACTCAGGGCTTTCCCCTGCTCATTCCTAGAGTCACTAGGAACCCATGGATCATTTCCTAGCTGAGACCTTCAAGTGTGTTGTCCCCTTCGCTCCCTAGCTGATGACAAGCCCTGGTACCACAGTGCCTTGTGACCACTGCTCGATGCCCCAGCTCTGCGGACACTAGTATTTGATGGTGATGGTTAACTTTGTGTGTCATCTTGACTAGGCTAAGGGATACTGGGATAGCTGGAAAAATTTTATTTCTGAGAGTGCCTGTGATGGTGTGTCCCGAAGAGATTAGCATTTGAATTGAGCCCTGAATAGAACCAAAAGGCAGAGGAAGGACAAATCCACACTCTTTCTACTTGAACTGAGATAGCCATCTTCCCTTACTCAGATGTCGGTGCTTCTTGCTTTGGGGCTTCCAGACTGAGACCAGGACTCACACCTTGGCCTCCTGATTCAGGACTTTGGACTCAGAATGAATGACATCACTAGCTTTCCTGGCTCTCTAGCTTGAGGGTGGCACATGGTGGGATTCCTTAGCCTCCATAACTGAGTGGGCCAATTCCCAAAATAAACCTCCTCGTATATATCTGTATCTATATCATCTATATCATCAACCATATCATTATTTACCTATATATGTATCCTATTGGTCCGGTTTCCTTATAGAACCCTCACTAATACACTGACTAACCAGCAAAGAGTGTGAAGAAAGAACAATGCTAAAAGACCTCCACTTTGAAGGAGTTTCAGACACCTGCCATTCGAAGTCCGAGGAGGTAGAACAAGGGTGTGGCACCTTGTGAATCCTGCATAGCAGTTGAAGTGGTAATGTTCTTTAAGCAGGGACACTCAGAGTCAGGAAAAATCTGCACTACCCGGGACAGATCTGTGTTCTGAGTACGAGTCTCACACACCACCTGCCTTTTTGATGGCTCCATTTAACATGACTCCGGAAGCATCAGCTTCACAAGTGCGAAACTGAACCAGCCATATTTACCATCCCCAGTCCTCTCCAATTCCCCCATCTCAGAAAATGGCAGTTAGGGTGTTCAAAGAAGAAATGCTGGAGTCATCTGACACCTCCATCTCCTCAGTCATCAACAGGCTTACCTCCTGGGTATTTCTCCAATGTATTCACTACTCTACAACTTCACTACCATCACCCCTTTCAAACCAGCATGATTTTATGACTAGGCTCTTCCTACAGCCTCCTGACTGACCTTCCACTTCCTCACTCTTATTCAATCAGTTCCGACAGAAGAGTAAGTTTTAAGAACACAAACCATTGGATAAACACTCCAAAGGCTTCCTACTGCTTTTAGAATTAAGTATATAGATTTAGCTTTGGCTTATGGAGACCTGACCATTGCAAATCCCTCCAATCTCCTCTCTCATCATTCTATACTATAGTGGCCTTCTTTTGGTTGCTCCAAGGCACCATGCCCTCCCCTGTCCCACAGCTTTTGCACACGCTGCTTGTCAATAGCTCATGGAATCCTGGGCCCCTACTCACCTGCACTCAACCAACTCATTATCCTTTGGGTCTCAGCTTAAATGGCAACCTTCTCAAGGAAGCCTTCCTGACCCCCTATCGTAGCATTGTGTGCTTTATTCACAGTATTTATGATAATGGTAATTATTTTTGTAATTATTTATTAGATATCATATCCTCCTCCCTTGCTCCAATCTCCAAACTGTAAGCTCAATGAGGGCGGAGCTGATCTACCAGGTGCCACCCCGCATTCTAAGCATGCAACTGTGAAATGCTCAGGAAAGGTTTGTGGAGGAACAAGTTGAAATGAAAGGGGGGAAATAAGATGAAAGGACAGTTAATTGGCTCTTTTTTGAACTGATTTCTCCTTATGTTTGGAATAGAGAGAATAATACTTTCCCAGAGGACTTAAAGGAAAGTTGTTTTGGGAAAAGTATACACATGTGTGTATAAATATATGTTCTTCTTTCCTCATTACTTTAATAAGGAAACAAGCTTAGGCTTATGCATAAAACTTGACAACAGGCGAAATGTCTGAAGAAAATGTATCAGTTGTAAATAAGGACCATGTACAGAAAACTCAACTCAATATGGCAAACCACCATTTTCCTGGATTCCAAATAAATGGAATGTGTGGTAATCTTCTAATAATCTTTTTCTCCTCTTTCCAAAAATTACACCAGTCCCTTGGGGATACCAAGTATTTTTCAAACTCTTTGGCAGAATCAGTGTAGTTCTAGAATTCACTGCTCTGGAACGCCATCAAATCTGTCAACTTTAAGTGAGAAATGCCCAAACCCAGGCGCCAGACTGCAAAGTGTGTGCAGCGGGATTCAGCACAGGCTCCCCTCACACTGGTCCCAAGCTCACTGGATGCAGGGCTGGCGGAGACAACGAGGCTGCCTGACAAACGCGCCCACCCCCCACCGACAGCATCCCTGCCACAGCTGTCATTCCGGGAGATCACACCCTTACTCCTAACACAAAGCCGCTCCCCAGACTAGTTTTGCAACTACTTTTACATTATCTGCAGTGGCGGCCACTTTGACCTGTGGAGGTTCGGACAATGAGGGGTTTGGGAAGTGTCTAAAAGATATTTGGGGTCAAGCCTGGTGCAAACTGGAAGACCAAGCTGAATAACACCTTTTTGTTCGTTTTTTTTGTTTTTCATAACACCTGTTACATATTATCCAGGACATAGAAAGGTTCATATTTCACTTGAATTTTCTCCAGGCACTTCCCAAAGAATTGTTTTGAGCTGAACAGCATGTAAGAAAACTGCACTTATGTCTTCCGTGGAAGTATGGATCGCCTGCATTAGAATCGCAGGGGCCAGGGAGCTTGTTAAAATGCAGCTCAGAGCTGCCCCATCCTGAACCTATGAGGAAATTAAACTGAACCCGCTGGTGGAGAATAACGAGGGAGACTGGCAAGGTCTCTAACAAGACCTACAATGGAAGAGGAGCCGAAGCAGAAGAAGCAGGAGGCCAGAAACTGAACACAGGGCAAATCTGACAAGGCACCGTGCTTCAGGGACCAGAAAGGAGGCCTGCATGGCAGAAGCCCAGAGGCTGAGGTGGAGACCACACGGATGGGCTGGAAGGGCAGGCTGGGAATGGGAAGTCACTGAAGAATCTTACACAGTCCAGTACCCTGGGTGACTCGTGTTCTGACAAGACTGCTCTGACGCTGTGTGGAGAAGACATCCGGTGGGGCAAGAAAAGGAATCAGAAGACCATTTGGACTTGGACTAGGGTAGTAAAAGTGGAGACACAAAGGCGTGCAAGTCTGAGGTACAAGGTGGAAGTGGGCTCGTGGGCCGAAAGAAGGCCAAGGTAGGGGGAGAAGGAATCCGGATGACAGCCAGGTTTGCAGCTTCTATAGGGTGAAGAGTGAGTGGTACCATTTGCTCGATGCACAAGGCTATGGGGAAATGGGGAGTCAGGAGATACCTTTGGATGTGCTCTGTGTGGGGGTCTTACCTATAAAACAGAGATACTTCTACTGGCCTGCATGGTTTTTGTAATGATTAGAGATAATATATGCAAAGAGCTTCAAGAAACATAGTAAGGACCCAATGAATGGTATCTGTAGTAGTAATAGTAGTATCATTATTGTTATTAAACATAAGCATATTTGTTGGTACACCAGACACATTTGAGCCAGCCAGTATTTCTTCTGTTTCTCTTCCTAAAAATACCATTAATTGAAGCTGGACTAACAATGTCCACCACACCAGCCCAACCTCAGTGAGCCTGCGCAGAGATTTTTCTCTACCTCCACCTAACTCCCGTGCCCAATATCTTGACACTGCACACTTGATCCACTTTGTTCCACTTTACTAACTGGAAACATCCAGAACCATAAGGATTAAGCACCTAAGGACTTGTGCGTGGGGCAATCTGTAAATTTTCAGTCTCACACGCCAGTGTTTATTCCCCTATCTTTGGTCTCACCTCTGCCCCTCTCAAGCCCATGACTCTCTGCCAGGTTTTCCAGTATAGACGCGCTCCCCGCCCCCCGCCAATTTCACCACCCCCTGAGACTCAAAGAAGGTGCAAAGAAAATCAACCTCGCCTTAAAATCAGTAAGCCAAAAGAGACCCCCCTGGTGATGAGAGGCAGTGGGGGACGGCCAGGAAATCAAATCCCTCAAGTACATTTTAATGCCTTAACGCGATCAAGAACACTGCGCTGTTGGCACTAGGGACATTCTGATGGACTCTAAGGAACTAAGTGATTCCAAAACTGTTTGCAGGAGGAACCGGAAGAGTAGTTGGGAGCAAGCAAAACATCCCTTTGAGTAAACCGTTCCCAGACATGTCACAGCTCAGCCTCTGCAGCCATTCATCGGGTCCGGAAGCGAGGCTTGACATCGGAAGTCGTTTGCTGCCAGGAAAGCAGGAAGGTAACAAGTGCGGCTGAAGGGGCAAGTAAGGCCAGAAAAGGAAAACCATTCAATGACTCCAGGGACTGGGGACAGACACTGGGAGCTCATCACACCAGCCTCCGCAAGGAAGGATCGAGCCTGTCACTGCAGGCCCACAAGCAGAGGGGATGAAGGGCAGACCGAAAGCAGGTGGCGATCTCAGGAGCTGGAGAGCTCAGCCTGAAGGAGCGGCCAGTCCTGATCAGGAGATCACACCCTTACAATCCAGCCGTAACAACTGGAGGCAGCCAGGGAGATGGCAAAGGGCCAGTGCGGTAGCTAAGATGGTGCCGAAGGGGGTGCCAGCCTCCCTCCCCATCCATCCTGATGGCACCAGACTCCCCAGCTCACCAGGTAGACTGCCTACGTGCTGGCCTCTCTGATCAGGGAGAAGGTAACTGCTAGGCTCAAAACACCTCCAGCGTTACTGGGACTGGCACAAGTGTCCATCTCACAGAGCAGTCACGTGTCAAAGGAATATCCCTAAAAGTCCCCCCCCAGGGTATTTAATCCAGGCCCTGCCCACAGCGCTGCCTCCCTAGCACCAGGCTAGACAGAAGGATGTCAATCCCATTTATAAATCACCTCCCAGCCGTAAGCCAGGCAAACATTTGATAACCTTGATTATCCCCTGCCAGGATCACAACTGAGGCGGGAGAGGAGCACTCAGGGGAGGATCAGAGGAAAGGAGCCTTCTCACTGCACAGCTATCACCAAAGGAGCAGGGAGCACGTCTTCTCCAATGAAGTTTAAAAGGGCACCTGGGTGTCTCAGTCGGTTAAGCGTCCAACTTCGGCTCAGGTCATGATCTCGCTGTTTGTGGGTTCGAGACCCACCTCGGACTCTGTGCTGACAGCTCAGAGCCTGGAGCCTGCTTCAGATTCTGTGTCCCCTTCTCTCTCCGCCCCTCCCCCACTCAGGCTCTGTCTCTCTCCCTCTCAAAAATAAATAAGCATTAAAAACATTTTTAATAAAAATTTTTTTAAAAAAATAAGAGAGGCAGGAGTTAAGGAGTTTTTCATTTATTTTTCATTTCAGTTTTTGAGACACAGCAGGATATAATCAGCTTAGGAGTTAAACAGAGACATCTGTCTGACTCTACCTGAGACCTCCCAGCTTGCTTGTACATACCCCAGAGTGCTTTTGAAGAAAGCAATAGAATAAAGATATATAACTATGAACACACAAAAATGCAGAGTGCAGCCAGCTCCTTACCACAGCCCTCCCGTGTCTCCCCAAAGTCACTGATTCCCTGCCACCTAAGAGCAGAGGCACGAATCCCTCCAACAAGTGAGAACTGGCAGCCTGCCTATAACCAAACTTCATCTATATGTCATAGATGCTAGAGAGGCAGCTTCTAGAAAAAAGAAAAAGCCCTTCAAGACTGAGGTGTCCCCATACTGCCCTGGTTATGGATTCCCAATACTGCTGCCGCTACTGGACCCCAAGGCCTGGAAAAAAGCATTTAATCCGTCGTTCACCAGTTACTTATTGAGCGCCTACTTTGTGTCAGGCCCTTTGCTAGCATACTAAAGACAAAACACGGCAGACACTGAAGTCATGTGCAAGCGGGAGGAGAGAACGAAAGCACACAAATGAACAAGATAAATGGAGAGAAGGTTAACGGCCATGAGGAAGACAAGTAGGGTGACGTAAGAGAGAGTCCGTGAGGGGGGAGGTGCTAGCTACAGTAGTCAGGGAGGGTCAGTCTGAGGACAGGACACTGGGTCAAACCCTGGAGGCTATGAAGAAGGCAGTTTTCTGCCAAGGGAGCAGAAAATGTAGCACCGGCACCAGCATGCATGGCAAGGAAGCCGTTCCCAGCCGTGCAAGGTGGAGGGAGAGAAGAGAGAAAGGAAAGGGAGTTAGGCACAAGGCAGCTCGGCCTCATCCACACGCCTGACGACGTGCACCCGTGTGCGTGTGTATTGCATACAAGAAGCCCCGCGTTCCTTGCACTGCTGGAGTGCCCATCTGGCTGTATTCAGCACGCCCAAGGCATAGCCAGCACATGGGAATAAATGGCCAGATCGCCATGTCCTCCCAGCTCACATGCCATGGAAAGTCATTCTGCACGGACATCGGGGCTTCCTGTTCTTCACACTGAATGTGGCTTCACCGCCTCCTCCTCTGTGCTATTAAGGAAACCTAGCAGTCACCCCTGGGGAGCAAGGCACCTTTCCCGCCTAGCGGTCTGGAGCAAACAGAGCTCCCTTACATTTCACAACTAGCTCAGGCCTGAATTTATGCCAGGTCATTGTGTTCCATTAAGGTTGCCATGGTTACGCCAGGCCCCGGGGTTACCTGGACTTTTGATGTGCTGGACGCAGGGGCAACAGCTGTTTTGCTTCTTCTGAGATGTACCAGGAAAGCGGCAGAGAGGTAGAAATGCCGGATAGGACCCAGGAGTCTGGCGGAACCGGGGGAAGGAACAGCATACCAT
This sequence comes from Paguma larvata, assembly GCA_030068075.1. NCBI lineage: Eukaryota > Metazoa > Chordata > Mammalia > Carnivora > Viverridae > Paguma > Paguma larvata. The sequence goes on from CM057837.1 coordinate 33,280,585, forward strand.
TCACCACCGAAAAACCAAGGCTCTGTCCTAAATTCACCGGCCTGTGAGCTCCAGCAGGGCAGGGACCCGCACTGATACACCCTGGTGTTCCCCAGCACCTGGTGCATAATGAAGTCTCAATAGACGTGATCGACTCATTTTGTGGCAAGGGGGAAACAAAATCACAAAGCAATTCAAATAAAGAATCCATCTTGAGCTCTACCCTCTTTAAAATTCAAGGGGTAATGAGGAGATTATAAGGAAAACTATGCTCCTCTCATTGCAAACTGGAGATCACACAGAGTGAAATTTCTCTTGATGAGGAAAAGGGCCTAGACATGTGACAAGGGAGGCATGTTAGTGTCAATCCTCCAAGAAGCAGAGGCCAAAATAGATTGGATATGGAAGAGATTTATTTGGGAGAAAAGCCTATACAGGATAAAAGGGGAAGGAAGCAGGAGCCAGAGGGGAGAGCCTTCTGACCACATTATAGGTCTAACACTCATCAGAGGAGGAAGGGCTGGGTAGGAAGAGCCTGGAGACTCCAGGGCAGCTCTTGAAAAGTCTCAGCCAGGTGGACAGAGAGCCTCCGAGCAAAAGCTGCCCATTAGAAGAGTCCCACACTGAGCAGAAATGGCCAATTCTAGGGTCGCCGCGGCACTCAGTCATGGTCTGGGCAGAGCTCAGGAGAAGTGTGGTCTTGACATTAATATGACGGGAAATTCAAAGGTGGGGGGGTGTGGCGGTGGGGGGGAACTGAGGCTGCCCAGGCAAGGAGATCGGAGCAGGGCACCTCCATGGCCACACAAAGTGGTGGTATTTGGAGGGGGCATCAGGGAGGAGAGGAAGATCCCCAGGACGGTAGAGTCTGAAACCAATGTGGCGGGAGGTCTTCAGGCACAGGGACAAGAGGAGGAAGCAACTGTGAGGCTGTGCTTTTCGCTGCTCACTGCCTACCTAGTCTCTACTCTGCTCTTCCTGCTCACGCACAGAAACACCCCAGACTCCCTGGCAGCTAGAAGTGGGCATGTGACCTGGTCCTGGCCAGTGAGATGGAGGCATTGAAGGAGAAATCTGCTGCTTGTTCCTGATTAAAAGGGATTGGCTCGACCCGCCTGTGGCTGATGCTCCCCCCTCTTCCCGTCCTTGCTACTCGGAATGTGGGCGAGAGGCCTGCAGGGGAAGCAGTCACCTTGCTACTGTGAGATGATAAGCTTGAGGATGGAAACCACAGGCCAGAGCTGGCAGGGGCACAAGGAAGAGACACAGCCTGGGAAGCTGAGGACACAGGGCCGAGCTGCCCTGTGTGGGAAGCCCACCTCCAGAATTCTTGGGACAGGAGAAAAATAAACCCCATGTGACGAAGCCATGAAAGTCAAACTAGCATGCTGTGCTGTCAAGCCCAAACCCTAAATAATCCAGGGACAATCCAGACGGAGGGCTACTCTGAGGTGAGCAAGGGGACGCCTATCCTAAGATACAAGGTAAGATCAACTGGACAGGGCTGGCCAAAGGCCTTGCAGGGTGGGGGAGGAGGGCCCTGAGGGAAGTGGGCGTGACCGTTACTCGGTGTTTGAAACAGGCAGGACAAAATAAGAAGCGGGTCTATCTGTCCGAAAGAACCCAATCACCTGTGTTGTGAATCCTTTCTGCAAGTAGTTTGAAATCTCACTGGGGAAACAAAGCAGAGAAACTGTACCTTAATATCATACAAATTCGATCACTAGCAGCCGGTGCTTCATCCCTATGCCCACCACCTCACGTGCGGAAGACGTCAGTGACAGTCACTAACAGCCATTAGGCCCAGGGAAGGCCTGGCGCCCTCCCTGCCCGCAGGCAGCCCCTACCACTCAGCTGAGGTCAGCTGCTGAGATGAAATTTACCTGCTGTGATGTCATCATCTACAAACTTGAAGATTTTAGGCCACAAAAAAAGAGAGTGGAAATACACTCTTTCTCTCATCTCGACAGACTTACGTGAAACCATTTTCCCCTGGGGATCCCTAGAATACGATTTGCCTCCTAGAGACCAGTGAACAAGAAAGGAGCCTTCCGACCCCCCGTCTCACTCCAGCCAACATGAGAAAGTGAGCCATCCAGTGCAACAGCTCTGGCAGCCGGAACGCTTCCCAGCTCTGGGGGGAGGTCTGGCCCAGAGCGACGGCCCGACAAACTCCGTACTGTCACAGAGACCTCCCGCCACAAGTCACCTGTCAGCACGTCAATCTCAGAATGTGAGCAGAGACGTGCACTTACCACCGCTGCTCCGCGGGGCCAGCAGTGGACGTCTGATCAGCCCTCTGTGCTCCACGAAGCCACGGCTCAGGGTCCAGAAAATTAATTAAAGCCTCTAAAGGACACAGAAAATTCTGGTCTTTATAAAAGTGAAACCACTCCCCTCTCCTCCCCTCACATCCCCGGGAGACCTGCACGAAGTCAATCTTCTAATCCGAGCACAAGTCTCATATCCTTCTCTAATTGCCTGAACGGGGAAAAGTTCCCCACGGACCGTTTCAGTTGTTTCTTCAATCTGGAGAAAATACATTTGATTAATAATCATGTAATTACATTTCCAATTCAGTGACCATTATCACCGGATGAAGATCAAGATGAGGTCCGTCAATAACTCTGACAGTGAAGTCTTCGTCAGCCTGGGGTCACTGGTGATGGCGGGGAGGCTTGGCGAGTACTGCCGTCGCCACGTCGCTAAACGATCAGAGTCTGACCTTTTAGCAAGACTCTTTCTAAAAGCAAACTTACCTCTGTTAAGTAAAACAGATAAAATTAGGAAGATAAAAACAAACAGAAGCTGGTCCCTAGAAAAGATGCTTAAGAGGAGGCGGAAGAAAGTGGGCTGCTGTGTTCTGCCCCTGCCACCCCATTCCTCACCCCTAATGCCAACCCCCAGACGGCTAAAATGTCCTCACCAAACACAGGAAGCTGCACTCCCGGACCTTGAACCCTCAGCTCACCCACTCAGGGCCTGGCATCCCAGGCATTTGCCCCACTTGTGTGGCTCAGATTTACCAACCGCCCCTGAGGTGCTTATCTCTCACACAACCACTGTCGCCTGCACCTTGCGAGCCGGTTCTTTTCAATAAATCTTTTGCTACATATCTCCTGCTGCCACGAGGTATCTGGTTGAACCCTGATTCATCTAGCTAAGATACATATCAATTTGGAATGTTTTCATTCAATCCACTCACCTTCTTTTACAAAAATAAATTTATTTTGCACACAAAATTTATATCCCTACCATAAGTAGAAAAAACAAGAACCACCTGCCAGCACGGAAGGAAAGCATACAGATAAACACAATAAAAACAAAGGCGATGCCGTGGAATTCCAGCTGGATGCGATTGCCTGCCAAGGCTCTGAGCACGAGGCCCATCCTGCCGGTGTTAACTAGAAGATGAGAGAGTTGATTTGGTGCCGGGGTGTGTCTACGTCAAGGACAAAGTCTCAGGGAGATGCTGACCGGAAAGATTGATAGAGAGCTGAGAAGAGAATACATTTCTCACCACATGCTCCCTGTTAGCTAACGGCCCGCCCACGCACGTCACATCCGGAATCCTCTCCTGTGCAACCAGAGGTTTCCATCCAGCCCCTGCAGACACAGCACGGCAGGGTTATGGAGGAGCAGCTGGGAGCATCCAGAAGGATCTTCCTTCCCGGTGGTTACTCAGTGTCCAGAACAACTGGTCTTGGTTTAACCGCAGGGAAGTGCCAAATCCAGTCCCGAGGACAGTGGAATCAACCCACTTGCTTCGTCTTTCCTTTGCACCCTGAGAACGGGGCCCAGTAGAAGGCTCCCTAGCGACATATGAGGGTGGCAGGTTCATACTCCTTTTTGGTAATAGAACCACAGAAGCCACAGTAATACTGTCCTTTCACCAGCAGTGGGAGGAGGCATCACTCCTAAATTCTCAGGTGTCACTGCAGAGGCTCCCTGTACCAAAGGGAAAGGATCCTGAGCCCCAGGAAGCAGTGTTCAGAAGGAAGAGCCTTTGGTGACCCCTCTGCTTCTGAAGGCACTCACTCTGTGCCTATCCACAGTGCTACAGTTCTTGCGTCCCCACTGACCGTGTAAGTAACCGGATTCACAGCACGCGGCACACAGTAGAGCTCTTTTCTAAATCCCCACCTGTGTCACTAGCTCACTTCTTATTTGACAACAGGCTTCAGGTGTTCACAAGTGACCTGTAGGAATCCAAGCCAACAGAAAGACACAACAGGCACTCCTGAAACAGAGATTGTAATATGTTTGGACAGCCCCAAATCAGGCAAAATAATGCAAAGAAGGTGGGGTCGGAGTTCAAATTCCAGCTCTGACACTTCTCAGTGGTAAGACCTTGGAGCAAATAATTTTTTAACGCTCAGTGTCTTCATCTGTGAAATGGGCCCAAGAATAGAACAGATAAAGCAGATGCCTTATCATTGTCTTCTTTGGGATAAAGAACACTCATTTGCATTGGAAGTACCAGCCCCTCCCACTCTCTGTATGGGGTAAGACCCTACTCCCTCCACCGAAGCACCTGCGGTACATACGTGAGCTGGCTGTTGCCAATCAATCTAGTCTACCTTTCCAGCTCAGGGCTGAGAATGCAAGCAAAGGCAGTCCATTGAGGCAACACGCGTGCTTTCTACTTGGGTGTCGAGGCCGGTGGGATAGAAGCCAAAGCTGCTGGTGGCCATCCTTGCCACATCATAACGAGTTCTGCTGAGAAGAAGGTCAGCATAAAGGAAGGCAAGGCAGTATGAGAACAGAGGTAGGGAGAGACCAATCATGTCATTTGAGGACCTAGATCCTGCAAGGCCTAAAGCTATCGCGATTTATCCCAAAGACTGTTTTTCAGTGTCATCATCAGATAAAACTAGCTTGGACATCGATGAAAGCTGAATCAAGCTAACCATTGCTTGCATCCTCACTAGACATCATAAGGTGATCTCAGGATTAAGTGAGAATGCCATAGACAGTAGATGCTCAATAAACTCTAGCTGTCATGGGGATAGGGGGAGCTCGCTGAAACAATGCCACCTAAAATATCTCTCTGTTTGCTCGCACAGGGCAAGCGCTTATCCAATACATGGTAGTCGTTACTTCTCCATGGGAGCCGGCAGCCCAGACAGCCAGCAAGCTCAAATGAGCATAGGACTAAAGCCCTACATCATCAGCTCCAGGGATGAGAAGTTAAGAAAACCATTTTTTGTAAGTAAGAACATTCTTACAAAGCTCGCGGTAGCCACCACCCTGTGCTGTGTGGCCTAGTGGACCTCAGCAAAGCTATTCGAATGGGAAAATCATTTTACCACCGGTTCAGCCGGGACAAGCTCTGAGAAGTAAGCACCACGCGCTACAGGAGCTGGGCTTTTTCAAAAGGAAAAAAAAGTAGGGGCAAGAGAAAAATTCGTCTTGTTTCTAAAATCCAGATTTAGATGCTGCCAAGAGTTATGCATGACACACAACCCCGCTACATCTTGATGACAAGAAAGATTTAATAATTACTTTTTTTCAAGGTTGACATACTTAACTGTTCTTCCAAAAATACCAGTGGAGAAGGGGGTGGGGGGAACAGATGGAAAGTGACAAAACGCATCAATTGCCCACATCATTTCACAACAGCAGCAGTCAGGAGGAGAAGTCAGTCAGCAAGTGGCCCAGCTACCGTTGGCAGATTTCATTTGTACTCGTGGCATATAAGCCCCATCCTCTAAAAGATAATAAATAAATACATAAATAAATAAATAAATAATAAATCTGATAAGAGAAAACATTATAGAATGGGTGTGGCTGGATAAACTATTAAAAATGGTCTTTTAATGCTTTCTGAATTCTGCCAAAGTCAATGTCATGGGCAGGCAACTTATAACATGGGTTTCATTTGTTAGGGTAAGGGCAGGCGGGAGGTAAGAAATTAAAAGTAGGGTGTCTGGGTGGCTCAGTCAGTTAAGTGTCCGACTCTTAGTTTCAGCTCAGGTCATGATCTCACAGTTCATGAGTTTGAGCCCCACATCGGGCTCAGCGCCGACACCACAGAGCCTACCTAGGATTCTCTGTCTCCCTCTCTCTGCCCCTCCTCTTCTTACTCTGTCTCTCTGTCTCAAAAATAAATAAACATTTAAAACTTACAGAGTGGCTATCATGTGAGTTCTCTCCTTTAATCCTCACCCCCATTGCATAAGCTAGGTAATTAGTAACCCCATTGTACAGATCTTGAGTTCAAAATGATTAAGCAATATACTTAAAGTCACACTAGATATGACAAAGCACAGGTCTGCATGCCCCAAAACTTATGCCCAAAACCAATGTGCACCCTATAAATCTTTGTTTTCTCTCTTCCTCTACCAATTTTTTATTGTATCTCTCTCTTTATTCCCTCTCTGTAAGAACTAGAGCTCAGTGAGACTATGGACCAGGTCTATCCTGTTGTATTAATTTGCTACATGATGATTTGTTACTTCTCCATGTAGCCACCTTAAACACCGGTTCATTCATCCAGCCCCCCAAGACCCTACTTTTACCCCAGGCTGGTATAATCTGTTTAAAAAAAGCATTTGAAGGACATAGGAAAGAAGGAAGGAAATTTGGTCTTGCCAAAGCATCTCTTGATCCTCAAAGAAGCTCAAAACCTGGACAGTGTTATGGTAACCACTATTCGAGTGGCTTTCCTCTAGTTTGTTCTTTCAACCCTTTGGGGTCCATGAGGAGTTGAGGCCAATTAGAACTTTCCAGTCAGGCAAAATCTAAGAAACAGGAGGAGGATGAGCTTGAGATTACAATAATAACTGCTAACCTTTTTTTTTTACCTGTGTCCTTCCTATCTGCCTGGCACTGTTTAATCATTCATTTCCATTAACTAGGAGAAACTCCAGGGCCATGCTGTGAGGTGCTATTAGCATCTTCACTTTCACAGACGAGTACTAAGGCCCAAAGGGGTGAAGCTCTGTGACCAGGATCACCTAGCTGATAAATGGTACAAACCAAAGCAGTTGGCTGTGGAGCCCGTGCAGGAATCTACCATATCTGTCCTCAGCGGGTAAGCATGCCCCATAAGCTATGTTCACCCTAGACTTCAGGCACATCTGGACAAGAGGGCTTTGCCTGGAGAAAAAAGGAGTCCAGGAAAGAAAGGCATAGGGTTGTCCAAGTCCTCTCCAAACCTAAGCCAGTATCAGGATGGGGACGGAGTTTCACAAATAGCTGTCCATCAAAACTTCTCCCAACCCAGTCCCCAAAGGCTCATGTGACCTTGGAAATGGAAGGTAAAATAACAGAGGCATCAACATTAAAATTGCTGGAACCCTGAGCAGATTCAGTTGCTACAGAGGCAGCCCCCAGAGCAGACCTCGTCCTCCTCACTGGGGCTGGTCAGCGGGGCACAAAGCAGACGGCAGCCAGCAGTGGCGGTCACAGAACAGCGTGCTGAGCTGCCACTGTGGGCACCCCCGAGACAGGAAAACCAGACCAGCAGAGCTGACAGATGTCTGGGGTTACCAAGAAGAGAACAGAAATGATCACGAGTATTTTGAGCAAGGCTGGCATTTCCACAGATCCCATGAGGTAGAGACAGACAAATTCTTATTTGTCTCTATCATCCAGACGCTACTTTTACCCTGGGCTGGTATAATCTAGAAAAGCACAGTGATCTTTATCCAGAAAAAAAAACAAAAACACAATAAATCAAACATCAAATGGATATATATATGTACTCATACATATGTACTCATACTTTATATGTGAGTATATGTATAGACATTAGTGTACTCACACTTCCTTCATTTACAATTTTACCAAGTATGTATATTTTCTTCTCCCCCGACTCACTGAGTCATTGGAAAAAGTAGAGAAGCAATGCTTAACCCTTGTGGTGATTTCTTCGGTTTAACTGAATGAAGAATGTCCTCAAAATATCCTTCAGAAGAGACCCACGTGGAGCAAACCTTTGGGACGCAGCTCATAAAACGCATTTGCCTGTTTTTAAGATCCTACAGCAGCAATGACCCCCATGCCTACAGCCCTCCTCCTCCGCACCACACACGCTGTTCCTGTTCTCAGGGGCACCTGCCTCACCTCCCCACCCTGCTCTACATCCCTTTGGCCCAGAACTGTCCGCCCTCCCATCCCGGTGCCCAGCAAACAGCAATGGGCCCTGCGACTCTCCCCTCAACGGGTGGAAGTAGAGCTTTGGGAAGTAGCGCTTCTGGTATCCGCTCTCCCCGGTGCTATCCTGTCCTCCCACCTGCTCCACCCCTGGGAGCCATGGTCTCCAATTCTGGAGTGACCTGGGACACAGAGTGGGTTGAAGACTGAGCTAAGTCAGAAGAGCAGTGCTGAAAGGCACCGGGGAGGTTTCTCGTTCCGCCATTCATCCAGCAAGTGTTAAGAGCATTTATAGAATGACAAGCAACTCTTAAACCCTGGTCAAAGGAGCAGTGAGACCAGCTTATTTCCTCAGCTGTCCGTCTCTTCGCTGCTTGTACGTCTCCAAATCATTAGAAAGTCCGTTCACAGTTTGAATCAAAATCTTCCTCCCCATAACTTACCTCCTTCGATTTAGATATTAAACTGCATCGTAGGCAGATGGGTTAGATGGGTGACGGGTCCTAAGGAGGGCACTTGTGATGAGCGCTGAGTGCTGTATGTAAGTGATGAATCCCTGAATTCTACTCCTGAAACCAACATTGCACTATATATTAACTAACGAAAATTTTAATTATAAAAAGAAAAATTAAATTAAATTAAATTAAAAACTGCATTGTAATTAAACTATGGAATTTAAATATAAAAACAAAACCCAAAGGGTATGAGGAAAAAATATAGGAAAACATATAATCTTACATCAGGAGAGATTTTTCTAGCTATGACGCCAGAAGTAAATTAATTAAGTTTTTGATGGATTAAAAATTAAGTAAAATTTTTGATGAACTTGGCAATTCAAATATCTGAAATACGTATACCCTAAACCAAAGGCAAGAAAGAAATTGAAAAGAAACATTTGCAACCTACATGGCAGGCAAGGGCTGAGAGTCTTCATATTACAAACTTTTAAAGTCAGTAAGAAAAAGAGAATACGGGCAGAAAAAAATGGGGAAAAGACGCGAATAGGCAATTCATAAGAAGGTACAAAAAAAGGTGAAATCTGAGAGGAAAAACACTGAACCTCACTAATAATCCCAAACATACAAATGAAGACAAGATACCACATTTTATTTATCCATCTGGCAAGTTATTCTAAATCATAACACCAGTGCTGGGGGAAATGTGAGGAAACAGGTACTCACACACACTGGCGGTACAGCCTACAGAAAAGTTTGGCCACACACATCAAAAGCAAAACGAAAAACGAAAAGAAACACTTTAAAATGCTCGTAATCCTTCCAATCCTAGAACTTCCAGTCCTCGAACTCTATATTAAGGAAGTACTCAACAGTGTGCACGAAAATGTATTTCCAATGCTATTCATCCCAGAATTCACTATATTAGATAAAAATTGAGGAAAATATGTAAAAAAAAATAAAATTTTTAAAAATAAATCATCACAAGTCCCCAAAATAGAATACTTTGTAACACTTGAGAATAGTGTTATGGAAAAATAATGACTTTGAATGTCGATTATAAGATTTAGTTGCAAAAAAAAAAAAGCCAGTTTTAAAATGCATTCATTTAAAAATTATACTGTAAAGCATATACCAGGCATATTTGCCTAGGGAAATTAATAGGTTATAACCTGAAGGGTTAACAGATGATGATCTTGAGAGATGGGATTCACTCACTCTTCCTCTCTCTCATTTCTTTGTAATTTCCCAATTTTTTTTGGCAATGATTACCGGTTTCTTTTCTACTAGTAAAATTCCGTATTGCGAGCTAAGCTTACATTCGGTGTTTTAAGAAGCTCTACCACACAATCTGTTCATGTTTAATCTTTCATAAAAAATAAAGCCCAGGAACATTATTTTCCCTGGTGTTACCTAGTTGAGTTTTTAACCTAAATGCCAATTTTTGCATTTGTGTCTGCAGAATGTCATCATTTTGGCTGGGACTCTGACTTCCAGCCTGCTGGGGTCCTTTGGACTCCTGTCTCTGTCATGGATACCTTAGCTTCCTGGCTCTGTACCTTCAGGAAATTTAATCAACGCCTCCCCCGGCTCCCTCTGGGGACAGAATTGAGGATGGCTGCTGTGGGGTCATCCCCTCGGTCTAATCCTGCATGGGCAGGGGATTGGGAAGAAGAAGAGATAGTGCAGTTAACCATGTCGACCCCCAGGACTCGGGAACAGAATGGCAGAGAGGGAAATAGTATCAAAACAGAGAGATTCTATGGAGGAGCCACAGAAAAACACTCTGCCTCCAATCTGATTACAGAGCCAAAGAAATAAGACCTCCGGGGCCAGCTCTCCTGGCTGCCTGCCTCATCCGCAGACCCAGGCACTGTGGTTGACCCACTCTGCATCACTCACTTAAATGGCAACGACATCTGACAGACAGAGCATCGAGCCATGGCCCCGTGTGTCTCTAATGTGGTTAGAGCTGGAGAAATTCTTCATCAGAGAATATACTAAAGCGTTTAGTGTCCCCTGGATGCATTAGGGGCGGGTTCTGCCAGCCTCTGTGAAGCACCTCTGTGTGTTTACCCTGAAAACCCCTGAGCTGGCTCCACACTCGTGCCCTCATTACTCATCTCCAGAACCCCAGCCAGTCTCCGTGACTCAGCCAGGTGGCCCCATTACGGCCCCTTTTCTCTCTTCATTTCCTTCCAGGTCTCTTCTGGGTCCCTTGCCTCCCTCTTTCCTGGGAGCCACAGTCCCCAGCTAAGCTGCAAAAAGTCTCCCACTTGCCGTCCTCACCCTCATCCTCCCACGCCCCCTAATACTCCCAGCTGTTCCCTGCTTCCCAGCATCTCTGCCTGTCCTTCCTGTCCTTCAGGGCCTGGCAAAGGCCACCTTCTCCTGAAGTCTTCTCAGCTCTCATTAGCCAGGATTAGGAGTGCTCTCCAGTGCTTGTAGGGAACTTTTATTTCTCTCCAGCACTTCTGAAACAAGCATCTAAGGACAGTAGAGGGGTGGGGGGAGGTGGGGTAGGGAGCCATCATAAGGGAGAGTGTCAGCTCCTACAGGGAGGAAAGGCCACCACCTCCTGCTCTTTTATGCTTTGCATACAGCAGAAACCCAAGTTCATGGGCTTGGTGTACCTGGCTGGAGCTTCTCATACTATATATATACAATATTATTCTATGTTATACTGTCCATGTACTATATACACTACACTATACTATACTGCACTGTACTATACTGTACCTATACTCTGATCTCCTGTGAAAAAGAAGGGTTTACCATCATTCCTAACAACCATTATTACATAAACACTTACCTACCTAATATTCAGAAGTCTGAAGTTAGGAAAAGATTTCTACTCTACAAAAGAAACTCATTATAACTCATTGTAATTACAGTATTGTTGTTGCTGCTGTTTTTAATCACCTTCATTTACTATGTAGCTGTTATGAAGCAGGTCCTGGGCATACTGTTTCTAATCATTACAATATTAGCACAAGGTGAGCCCTAATTCCACAGTAGAAATGGGAAAAATTAAGGCACAGGGAGGTACAGTGATTTGCCAAAGGTCTGATTACTCAAACTTTGTGAAGTCAGGATTTAAACCTGAGATCCAACTCCATATTCCTGCCCTCTCCACTATTCAGTGTTTTCTGGTAAACTGTAAGACTCTTCCTGCAGATTGTGAAGTATTGAGCTGTACTTAAGTGGTTTTGTTGGGCGAAGAGTAGTGTCATGGTTAAGATTAGGGTTCAGGGGCGCCAGTCGGTTAAGCGTCCAACTTCGGCTCAGGTCATGATCTCACAGTTTGTGGGTTCAAGCCTTGCGTCGAGCTCTGTGCTAACAGCTCAGAACCTGGAGCCTGCTTCGGATTCTGCATCTCCCTCTCTCTCTGCCTCTGCCCCCCCACCTCTCTCTCTCTCTCTCTCTCTCTCTCTTTCTCAAAACTAAAATTTAAAAAAAAACATTAAAAATAAAAATGAATAGGGTTCAGCAGCCAGGCATCCTGGGTTTAAATCCTAGCTCTACTGTTTACTAGCTGGGAGACCTTGTTCAAGGCACTCATCTTCTTCATGCCTGAGTTTCCTCATCTGTGAAATGGCAAGTTGGCTCAATAAAATCTTAGCTGTTGCAGTCCTGTATGCCAACCGTGTCCTGGCAATGAGGTCATTAATCCCTGACAGCAGCTCTACAAGAAACACATAATCAAACCAGCAGGGAAGCTTATGAGGTAAAGGGCTGGAAAGAGTTTTGAAACCACCACAACCTGGAAGATTCCTCGAAAATTAAAAAACAAAATCCAGAAGTATCTTGCTAGTAATTTGGAAGTCATTTTATAATTTATAGAATGCTTATGATGAGCAGATTTTCAGAGATGTGGTTGACCAGTTGTCCTGGAAATCTGGAAAAGTGTGAGAGCATAAGGATCAGAAAGGAGCCCTATGCTTTCAGTAGCTCATTTAAAACCCTTCTTTCAACAGGTCTTTAACACCAATAGGTAAAAGTTCCAAATGCCTGAGCCTGCCCTAAATATAAATCTTACTAAGTTAGTCTCAGGCCATATTGCCAATCTTGTTACCTCACACAATAATCTTCCAATTCCACATGGTACAAGCCTCTACTCAACCTTCAATACCCAGCTCTAATGCCCCTTGCTCAGTAGAACCTTAACTGATTTCTGTCGGGAGAGGTCATTGTTTCTCCACCCCTGTTGCTATAGTCCTTTTGTACCCCTCTCTACTGCAACCCTCCTTACTGAAGGTTTATGTGTCTGCCTCCACTCTCTGTCATGGGAAGTAAGGAGTCAAGGGCTATGATAACATCCTGGTCATCTTTCATCATTGTATCCCAAGTACTTGGCCCATATCAAGTACCAAGCATATGTTTCTGAGTCCACACATAAATTAGTAAATAACTTTTAATGCTAGTGAAAAAGTCACTCGAACTTAAACCAGAATTTTGTTTGAGCTTGATAAATAGTAACTCCTAAATCACCACCAGCGTCATCGTCTTCATCATCCAGATCATTAAGATCACAGCAATACAGACTGTGTCACCGAGAAAACTCAAGACCTGTGGAGGATTTGCTTGCGCCATTCTCCTAAATAACGTAGGTCAGTTAAAAGACTGTCTCAGGTCTCTGTCTCAGGTCTCAGATATAACTACCTCCTTACATAGTGATAACTATGTAAGAACTAAAGCACGAAGACCATTCAAAAGTTGATTTATTGCCCTTGTAGAAACACATAAGCCTATGTCCACAGAGACAGCACACAGTAGGCACACTGGTAAATATTTGCAGCATGAGGAGTATTTATGGTGTGAGGAGGCTCTCCCGTGGTGCCAGCTCGGAAGTCAACTGTCCACATTCTTCTGTTTAAACTACCTAGTTATGAAGGAACAGGTGGTGTTGCAAAGAAAAAAAAGCACTCAGTCAGAAAACCCAGGTTTAAGTCGTAGCTCTACTACTTAGCAGCTGGGTGACCTTGGGCAAATCACTTGCCAATCTGGGAATTGGTTTCCTCGTCTATAAAAATAGGGATAATTTGCCTTGCCCTGTTGTGTGAATTCCATAAAATCAATACGTGACAAAGTATCTAACACTGGCCCAATATGGTAGTCAGTGGACATCTGTAGGGCGTGAACTTGGTTCTGTGGCTTTGCTAGACTTCTTTCCTGAACCTCAACCTCACACCTAGGATTTTATTTGTATCCATCCTATTAGCTTCCAAAATAAGAAGAGGAAGGAAGAATAGAAAACAGAAGTGAAGCATTGACTCCTTGGGGGGAAAAGGTATCTTATGCAATTGGACTAGGGGTTGGGGCTGAGTTTCAGGAAAAACCACCAGACAGACAGACAAACCACACACACACACACACACACACACACACACACACGCACACCCCAGATGCTGGGTATGATAATGTAGAAACACTCAGCTTATTTGGGCTATATAAAGCATGACACTCTCCTTTACGGGAACCACTGGCTATTTGTGCCTAATTGTATTCTCATGCACATAATTAAATACATTTGGCTTCACTTGGCTATATGTTAGTATGCACGCTGCATCTTCATTAATGTGGTGCTAATTTGTTGAAGTCAGACAGCTACTACTTTAAAAATGAAAGAATATGTTGCCTCTTGTTCTTGTTGATATTTGTAACCAAGAAAAAAGCAACTTAAAAAAATATATGGATGTGTCCATTAGAATGACGATCATCAACAAGATGGGAAATGACAAACATTGGTGAGGATGTGGAGAAACTGGAATTCTGGTGCATCGTCAGTGGGATTTTAAAACGGTGCAGCCACGGGGGAAACACTAAGCAGTTCCTCAAAAAATTAAACATAGAAATACCATATAATACAGCAGTTCCACTTCTGGATTTTTACTCAAAAGAATTAAAAGCAGAGACCGAAACAGATACTTACACAACAGCGTTCACGGCAGCATTATTTACAATAGGCAAAAGGTGGAAACAACCCAAATATTTACCAAAACATGAATAATTTTTTTTAATTTTTTTTAACGTTTATTTATTTTTGAGACATAGAGTGAGCAGGAGAAGGGCAGAGAGAGAGGGAGACACAGAATCAGAAGCAGGCTCCAGGCTCTGAGCTGTCAGCACAGAACCTGACGCGGGGGCTCGAACTCACAGACCGCGAGATCATGACCTGAGCTGAAGTTGGACGCTTAACCGACTGAGCCACCCAGGCACCCCCAAAACATGAATAATTTACCAAAACATGTGATGTGGTATACACACAAAAAGGAAAATTACCCAGCCTTAAAAAGAAAGGAAATTCTGATATAACCCTACACATGGATGACCCTTGAAGACATTGTACTAAGTGAAATAAGCCAGACATAAAAGGACAAATATTGTATGATTCTACTTATTTGAGGTACCTAGAATAGGCAGATTCACACAAACAGAAAGAGAATGGTGGTCACCAGGAGCTGGGAGAGGGGGTGACAGGGGTTGTTGTTCAATGGGTACGGAAATGGATGGTTGTGCAACATTGTAATTGTACTTAACGCTGCTGAAATCTACACGTAACAGTGGTTAAATGGTGAATTTTATGCTGTGTATATTTTATCACAATAAAAAAACCATATATATATACACACATATATATGGAATACATTTCTGTGGCATGTTGTTTGGGTTGGTTCTCAATTTCTCCTTAATTGTTTCAGTACAATAGCTGGCAAAATGGCAATGGAGGAAATGCTCCAAGCTGGCCAACTTCAGTTCCTTTCTGGAGACCTGCATTTGAAGGGTCACAATTTTCAATTCCTCCTCTTGAGTGTCCAAAACCCTGCCAACGGGATTGGCAAAATGTTGAACTAGGCCATTCTCCTTCCGGAGCCCGGGACTCCCTGGCAGGTCCTTGACTGAAAACAACCCCACCCTATAGTCCTGGCCTGTGTTTCTGTATCCAGCCACCAAAATGACCTGCTGGGGGTTCTCAGGATCCACTTAAGTAACCAGAATTAATTCAAGAAAGTGGTGTTATAGATTTAATAGCTTAATTGGCGGCATCTCCCAGAAAACATGTCTGCATTGTCACCAGGTTATCTGGAGACCATAGTTTAAAATAAAAGGAGCAAACACAAATCCATTCTCTCAACAAATACTTGTTGGTTCTGGGATGCACAACTGCACAACACTTTTCCTTTCAAGGATAAAAAGGGCACATGTTGCAGGCAGCACCCATGAAGGCAAGAGTTAATGTGTCCCAGTGGAAAGAACAGAACTCTGAGTGCCTGCAGAGAACCAGGGGCACCTCTCTGTGTGGCGCTGGTCTCAGCCTATTGACAGTGATGCTGTTGGCTAGAAATGCCTGGAAGCACATACCTGGGTCTGGGTTCCCCTTTCAGAACCAATGTTGTGGCTGGACCAACCCTTGTGGTTCTTTTTTATGACTATACAGTGCCCTCAAGAATAACCAGGAGGAAACTTTGGAAAACAACATTTATTCCTCACAGGTCCTGGGAGGACCCACAGCACACCTGGGGCCACACATCGAGGCCAAGGGTAGAGAAAGGGGTGGGGGGCTTGCACAGGACTGGGGTTCTGCTTTTATCAGGGTCAACGATGAGGACCTGGGTTTCACAGATTCACTCTCTATTGGTAAATTTAAAACATAAAAGTGAGAATTTAAACACAAGAAGAGGGGCTCCTGGGTGGCTCAGTCAGTTAAGCATCCGATTCTTGATTTCGGCTCTGGTCGTGATATGGTTTGTGAGATGGAGCCTGGTATGGGGCTCTTTGCTGCTTGGGATTCTCTCTCTCCCTCTCTCTCTTCCCCTCCCCTGCTCACAGACTTTCTTTCCCTCTCTCTCAAAATAAATAAACTTTTTTAAAAAAATGTTTTAAATAAACATAAGAAAAGGGGAGGTGGTGGGAAGAAGTGGCCAGTTCAGTGACCTAAATCAACCAAAGACTTTTAAAACAAAGAAGCTTGGGGGGGGGGAAGAGGGGGAAGGGCAGCTCCTTCTGGGAGGCTGGCACAGTTTTTATTCAGATAGCTGCCTTTGAAGTGGATGCCTCAGCAATCGAAGCTTAAATCAGGCACTTGCATTACAAAAAGGAAACCCAGCTGTCAGAGCTCACCCTACACTCTAAGAGCTCACCCTACACTCTAAGCGTGGGTCCTCTCACTTAGAAAGGAGACTCTTGGCCGCACTCCCTCTCTTCGGGCCAGTTCGTTTCTAAACTGCGCTGATTATATGCTCTGGCCACACCAGCCTCTCAGGTTACTCACCTGAGCCACATTCCACACCGAGGGCTTGGTAAATCAGTAACACTGCCTTCCCACCCAGTTAATCCCGCAGGTTGCCTAAACAAGGGCATGGCCAATGCAGCCTTCAACCTCAGCATTTGTGGTTATTGGATTACAACCCCCCCGCTCCGCCGCCCCGTTCCCAGTTAAATTCCCTTAGCTCAAAGTTTTGCTTTTGTACCACACAGGCAGTTGTGTTTTTTTAATGTTTTTATTTATTTTGGAGAAAGAGAGAGAGAGTGCAAGCAGGGGAAGGGCAGAGAGAGAGGGGGACAGAGGATCTGAAGCGGGCTTTGTGCTGACAGCAGAGAGCCCAAGGCACGGCTCGAACTCACGAACCCGAACCCAGAGATCATGACCTGAGCCAATGTCAGAGGCTTAACCGACTGAGCCACCCTCAAAGCTTTACTTTTGACATTTATTTTTGAGAGACACAGAGACAGAGTGTGAGCAGGGTAGGGGCAGAGAGAGAGGGAGACACAGAATCTGAAGCAGGCTCCAGGCCCTGAGCCATCAGCACAGAGCCGAGCCATCAGCACAGAGCCGAGCCATCAGCACAGAGCCCGACACGGGACTCGAAGTCACAAACTGTGAGATCATGACCTGAGTTGACGTCGGCCGCTTAACCGACTGCGCCACCCAGGCGCCCCAAAGCTTTACTTTTGAAACAGACTGACATTCGTTCCCAAATGAGCAGGGGCAAGGCCCCAGAGGTACCCTGTTTTTACCAGAGGAAAGCAGGCCGGATGACCACTCCAAAATACTCTTGGTCCAAGGGGTTAAGGGTTCATAGTTTAGCATCTTTAAAGGAGGCAGGCAGGAACAGGGGTTCCCTGAGAAGGAGGAGCCAGGCAATCGTGCTCTTCTCTCCCCGGCCCTCCAGGTAGCTCAGGCCAAGCCATCCCGGAGAGCAGTTCTGTCAGGGAGAGGTCAGGATGCTTGGTCGGAAGCATGGGGAAAAGCACAGACAGGGATGGTGGGCGCGGGGCACGACTCCCGTTGCCCCCTCACTCGGCAGCACAAGAGCAGCTGCCTGCTCACGGCCATTCGAGCTTGCACCGGATGGGCATCATCTCATTTAATTTTCAAGAGACACAAAATATTATCTCCTGTATAAATGATGGCACTGAGACACAACGTGGTAGGCTAACCCTACCAGAAAGCAAATGCGTAGCTCCCCGTGGCTATAAAAATAACATTTTTAAAGGTTCGATTCATGGAGTGCCTTTTGCCCACTCTCCATGAAGCAGTCCTCATTTTCTCAGGTAGAGGTGGATGCCTCTTCGAAGCCCCAGCCTAGGATAGCACTTCCCCTGGGCTCTGTCGCTTTAGAAACAGATGTGATCACCCCCCTGCTGGGTGCACTGGGTGTCAGGCTCATGCCTTGTCCATCTTGGATCCCAACTGAGCTGACTGGACACCACGACACCGTGTGAGATGACCCAAGAGGAAGCCGTAAGAACCTGGATGCCTTACTAGGCCCTCCTTCCTAGGGGTGCTGACACTGAAAAGACCGTTAGACACCCTGTCCCCAGCCTCCAGGCCTGATGGACACCGGGGCCGACTCTCGCCCACTGTCTATGAGTGACAGCCACACCAGTCCTTGCAGCATTTCCTTGATCTTATGGAGTCATTTGCCTTAAAAATATCCAACAGCTGTGCATTCCACAGTTGATTGTACATTAATCATGCATCACAGGGGACGTGCCATCGCGGCTTCCAAGTCTTTTGCAAACACACAGACGGGCACCGGGCACCCAGCTTCTGAGCTGCGGGGGGAATAGAGACAGGGCTCTAAATTCCAGCTGGCCCCTGTCTGACAGCTATAAAGCCTCAGACATCTGGCTAGAGAGACTGGCAAATCCGCAGTCCCTTGGCTGTGGAGCACATGCTTATGTAAGGGTTCGAGCACCATTTGACAAAGCTCCCGTTCACTCTCTCCGATCCTGTGATGGTCTGAGGGCACCCGCCTCCGCTCACGCCTCTTCCTTCTCCCTCTGTGTTCTAGCCTATTCTCTCTCTCTCTTTCTCTCAACAACTCAGGGCAGTGCATGTTAAAAACTATTAGACTCACGATATTCATTTAAACGCCTACTGTGTGCCAGGCACGGCCCTAAGCCTCACAAACACCCTGCAGGCTGAGCCGTATTATCTCCATCTGCGAAGGAAGCAGAGGCAGCCAAAGGCAATTAAGGGACTTCCCCCAAGTCACACAGCTGGGAGGTGGCAGAACCAGGATTCAAACTCTGATCTGGTTGATTCTCATCACACTTTCCTTCCTTTCCCACAATCCTGTCATGCCCCCCTGCAATCTCTGTTACCCGGTCAGGGTCCCAAGGCCCCAGAAATGAAAAATGATCCACCAGAGGGGCCAGACCAACTTGGGGCAGATCAGGGGCCAGGAGGGAGAAGGGAGAAGGGGAAGGAGGGGGGCTGGCGGAGCCGGAGGAAGACTGCGCAGAAGGAAACTGTTTGTTGTGAGACGTTTAATTATTGCACTTGGGGGTAATTTATTATCAGGGAAATGAAGTGATTCCATTAGCCTCCTGTCGCTCTCCAAAATAAATCCGTCAGAGCGGGGTGAGGGGGAAAGGAGATGAGAGCTTCTCTGTTTTAATTTGTTTTTCTGCCGATCGCCAAATAGAGGTCCAGGCCGCATTTATCTATGGGAAGGGAGTTGGCGGGGCTCCTGCAGAAGCCTCTCTGCTACATTCAGCCCGTCTGTAGCCACATTTCCATATCGGAACAAAAAAACGAGCCCAGCTTGGGAAAATGGGGCAAGTGCCCAGTCAACTCAGGAAGAGACCAGAAGCCTGGGAGCCAGAGCCAACTCTGCCACCCACTGGCTCTGGGGCCTCCGTCCCCAGCTCATAAATGAGATTCTCCAAAGGTAATGCACCTTCCCCCCTAACATCCCCAAGCACCAGCTGACTCAAGCTTCCAGGAGTCCTTGTGCCTTAGCATGACATGCAGGTTCTACTAACAGCTCAGTCAAGGACAGAGCTCTCCTTCCTCCTCCCGACCAGGTACTATCGCTACTTGTATCTAACAGCTGTGGCTCTGAGCTAGCAAATGGTGGAGCCAGAACCAGAATCCGAGTCTGAGCCTCAGCTCGCCCGGTGCTCTGAACCAGTGCTGTGCCATGTCATCTCGTTCCATGGGGAAGCAGGGGATGCTCTCCACACACCTCAATCGCCCACATCACAGCAACGTGAAACCCTACCTCCCTGGACTGTGAGCAACTGAAGACAAGGCACTACTGTTCTCTGCTTTATATCTGAATGAGTCCCATGCCTAACCAAATCTGAAGGACTTTATTATTCTTTGTACTCCCAGTGCTTGGCACTCAGCAGGTACCCAATATATATTTGTTGAATTAATCGATCACCCTGTGATAGGACATTTCTCACTTAGCTGAATGGGCAACCAGATCTTAACCAAGGGAGAGGAAATTGCACCTTTTTCACAGAAAATCTAGATATCTGGAGAGAGAAGACCTGAGGGCACTCTAGTCATTCCAGTGGGGAGAAGCCAAATTTTGCTCCTCTGCCCAGGAGCTCCGATTTCCTCAGCAACTCCACTGTGCCTCCATGGAGATGAATGCTACCAACTGATAATGGTGCCAGAGGCCACGGGCTACAGGAATCTGCCTCTCCCAGATGCCCTGCCCTAGTCATGTACCCAGGGAGCTGCGAGCTTTCTCCTGGCACAGTTTCCTGGTCACTTCCTCATCTAGAGCATGATAACAGAGCAGCATCGCCTGGCCCCTGAAGACGGAGCCAGGAACTACAGGCTCCCAAGATTGTGTTCAGGCCACTGGCAGACCCAGCCTCCTTCTGGAGGGTTTGGCACTAGGGAGTCAGGACACTTCATGGTCCAGTCAGGCTCCAACCTCAAAGCCAAGGGAGCTCAACACTGCCATCCACAGAGGCACCAAGACATGTGGCTGCCATTATCAAAGAACTGTACCAACTTCTTGTCACGTTTCACATACTAGAAGTAAGATTTCACCACCATGGACACTGCATCTGACCCCACCCCAGCCCACTGCCAATGTACATTCAATGACCCACTGAGCTGGAAGGAACACACACACACACACACACCCTGGACACACAGTCTGGGTGGTTTTATATATCAATAAATAGCTTTGGTTACCATCAACCATTCAAACTGGTTGAAGATATGAAGCCAATGAACACAGTCTGGGAGAGAGATTCAGGCGCCTGAGCCAAGTGCTGCACATCCTTGTCCCCACCCTCCTAGTGTGGGGCTTGGGGGAAGAATCATCCCCTTCTCTTGAACGATGACTGCCCGTGTCCCTTACTCTAGCTGCCATAAGCTAGTAGATCATATCAAGCAAGTCCCCCAAATCCTGTGTCTCAAACTTTAATGTGCACATGAATCACCTGGGGATATAGGTTTTACTGTAGCAGGATTGGGCAAGGGCCTGAAATTCTGCATTTTTAGCAAGCTCTCAGGTGATACTCATGCTACGGATCTGCAGACCACACTTTGAGTAGTAATGCCCTCAATTCCTGGATCCTCGGTTTCATCTACAAAATGGGGCTCATATTAGCTACCAGAGCTGTCAGAGAATAAACATCGTATCTGTGAAGTTCCCAGCAAAGTGTCTGGCACACAACGGGGCAAGTAACAAATATGAGTTTTGTCTTCCCTGCACTTCTACATCTTTCTAGCTGACCCCTGAGCCAGTGGTTCTTGACCTTGTTTGGCCAATAGACCCCTCTGACAACCTAACAAAAACTGAAAGTTCTTTACCAGCCATGGACTAGACTGTACTGTGGTAAGAAAAATCCAAAATCTCCGTGGCGTTTAACACAACCAAAGTTTACTCCATGCTTCTGCTATGTGTCCGGCCTGGGTCAGAGGGGCTCTGCTCATCGTAGTCATTCAAAGACTCCGATGATAGAAGCTCCATCTCAACAAGTGCATGTTCATCGTGTTGAAGGACAGGCCCGTGACAGCATCTGCGCAGAAGTAACATGTCACTTGTCATATTTCAGAGATCAAAACAAGTCCCCATGCACTGCCTCATTTCAAAGAGGCCAAGGAAGTGCCCAGAAGATGAAGAGCCAGAAGTATTTGGTGAAGAACACTAATGATTACCACCACTCTACTTCCCAGGGAAAGAACGCAGTGTAGAAGCTCACTCATAATTCCAGCAGGTCCACAGACCTTCCAAGCTCAATCCGCCCTTTATACTTTCTGAACATGTTCAAAGGAAACTGGGGAGAAGTAAGACTCATTTATCAATTCGGTAAATGTTTATTGAGCATCTACTCTGTCAGGCACATTCTAGAAGGGAAACAAGATAGAACAGGTCCATACTCTCATGGGTCTTATATCCTCAAGGGGATAAACAGACAATAAGTGGGGGAAATTACAGCAGGTAGTAAATACTGTCAAGGTAATGAACAAGCGTGTGATGGAACAGAGTAACTGGAATGTTGGAGAGACCTACTTTAGATGGAGAGGTCAGGGAAGGCCTCTCTGAGAGGTGATGCCTAAAATCAAAACATAAGGATCAGAAGGAGCCAGACATGTGCCTGGCTAGAAGGAAAGCATTCCAGGCAGAGGAAACAGCAAGTGCAAAGGCCATGTGGCAGGAAGAGATCAGTGTCCTGGATGGATAGACAGAAGGCTAGTGTGGTGCAGGCTTAGTGAGTGAAGGGGGCAGTGGTAGAAGTTGAGGTGGGACAGAGTCAGAGAGGTCGGCAGGGGGCAGATCATGTGCGTCTTGGGTATGCATTCACGCCACCTGACCCAGATCCTGGGATCCTTCCCCCATTGCAAAGCGAGTTGTGGCTATCCTGAAGAACGTGAGCAAGAGTCAGCTAGACCCCCGGGACATCACAGCCTGAAGCTGAGCCTTGAGGACAGAGGACAGTGCTAAGCCTAGGAGGCTAGAGAAGACCTTTAAAAGACTGAAGAGCTGTTAGTCCAGTGTTCTCTTTCCCTGCGACAGGACCCAGGCTGAGAACCTCCTTCTGTAACTCAACACATCTCCCTTCTCCCTTGTACAAAGATTCATGCCTCCTTCCTCCTCTCCTGTCCTCAGCTGCACCAGGCTGGCCTCCCTGTCTCCAGAACAAGTTTCCTGCTTTCCTACCTCTAAGCTATTATGATATTCCTCCTTACAATGTTGTATGATTTCCTCTCTACCTGCACATGGACCATTCATCCTGCAGAAAAAAAGCTTTAATCCCACCTTCTTTCTGACATGTCTAAGGATCGCCCACAGCTAGAACTCGCTGACCTCTGCTTAAATTTTTAAAGCAACAGGGATGCCTGGGTGGCTCACTCGGTTAAGTGTCTGACTTCGGCTCAGGTCATGATCTCACGGTTCATGGGTTCAAGCCCTGCATCAGGCTCTGTGCTGACAGCTCAGAGCCTGGAGCCTGCTTCAGATTCTGTGTCTCCCTCTCTCTCTGCCCCACCCCCTGCTCATCATGCTCTGTCTCTCTCTCTCTCTCTCTCTCTCTCAAAAATAAACATTAAAAATTTTTTTAAAAAATCACAAAAATTCTTAAAGCAAGATTGGATTGGCCTAATGGCATTGGTTACTACTTCACACATAATTCTCCTGTCTCAGGAAACTATAAGCTCATAGATAACAGGAATGATGTAGTTGGGTAGCTGCCCCTTGTCTCGCACACAGACAGTACTCAGGAAATGGTTTGACTAACACAGAGGTAGTAGATTGGGAAATGTGGCAACACTGCCCTCTGCACCCAGGCTCCTTGGAGGACAGGGTTGGTCCAATTGCTTGCTCACTTCTGCCTCCCCAGTCTCCTAACACAGGACCTAGAGCTGGCCAGCACTCAACGGATACTTGTGAAATAAACCACAGGACTCATCTTAGGTTGGTAATTTTGGAAAGGTGACTTGACATCTCTGAGCCTCTGTTTCCTTATTGCTAGACCAGGGATGATGAGTTTCTTGGACATCAGGTTGTCTGTGAAGACCAGAGAAAACAGAAAAGAGTTGTGTGAACTGTGGAGTCCTCACATATTATGAGTGGCTGAATGGATCCCTGGTCAACAGACTTTGTCATTCCCCAGGGGATACCACACCCAATAGAGAAGGATGTGAACCAGCGGGTTGACTAACACATCCTGCTTCTTACCAAAGCAGGTCAGACCAAAAGCAAAGAATAATAGGGTTGTGTTTCAAGTAAGAGCATCTGTTCTTTGAAAGATAAGTGTCTTCTCACCCATCATGTCTGATATCGACTCTGCTTGCCCTCTGATTCTTTCTCTTGGCCTCATGGGGAGAGCGGAAGGGAGCTTGGGCAGCCAGGTTTCCTAACGTTCTCTGTCTCCAGGCTCCTTCCACTTTATTTGCTTTTCAGGGAGCGTAGCCCTCCAGAAGTCTGCTCTGGCTTCCTGCACATTGTATACATCAAGAAAGAGCCTGGGTAGCAACAGGAAAGGTCAGTAAGTCCATCATTTGTGAAGACAAGAGATTTAGATCCTACCGAGCTCAGAATGATGCAGAACTGGACCTGCACACCTAGGTAACATATCACAGGCAGACAGAGTTGTGTGGTATTCTGGCTCTGCCATGTACAAACTGTGTAACCTTGGACAAGTCTCCTTATCCTTCCAGATTCACTTTCCTCCTAGTACCTACTTCATAAGGCTTTGGTAAGAGTGCATCCAGATAATACTTATAAAGTACTAACAAAGTGCCAGGCACATGGAAGAGCTCAGCCAATTTTGGCTATTATCATTATTATACCATCAAGGCACAGATTTGGGGTCTGGAAAGTATTCTCTCACATACCTCCCAAAAGGAAAAGAGCCACAAACCTACAGTGCACGCTCCTAACACACTTAAGAATCTCCTCGGTCACTCATGCACACTCCTCACACCCTCAAAGACAAAGTTGTCTGGGCCCTGTGAGCTTCTGCTGTACAACATGTGCAGAACAAATTGCACAGTGTCTACACTGGCAAGTTCCAAGACCATGATCATTCACATAATGGCCACATATCAAAACTCTTCTTTTGATTAGGAACTGAGAGAGGTGGTGGAAGGCAGAGCAGCTAAAACATTCCTATATCAGGGGCACCTGGGTGGCTCAGTCGGTTAAGCGGCCGACTTCAGCTCGGGTCATGATCTCACCGTCTGTGAGTTCGAGCCCCGCATCGGGCTCTGTGCTGATGGCTCAGAGCCTGGAGCCTGCTTCAGACTCTGTATCTCCCTCTCTCTCTGCCCTTCCTCTGCTCATACTCTGTCTCTATGTCTCTCAAAAAATAAAATAAAAACGCCAAAAAAAAAAAAAAAAAACATTCCTATATCAAAGATGAGCCACCTCCAGGCATACGCTCAGGACTACCAGGGAAGTCTCACCTTGTCAGCTGGTGAATCCGGAAGTAAGTTTGCATCCCCTTCCCTGTATAGGAAAGTGACGTGCTGGTCACCTGTCTGCCTTGCTTATCAGAACCTGAATCTCTCAAAGGCAGTGACTAGTCTATTCATCTTTAGAGATCCAACACCTGACAAACAGTATGCACTCAATAAATACTTAAGTCAACTGAGCTGAGAATCCTTTCTCTCTCCCCACAGGGGCAGAGAGCAGTAAGCCCTACCTAAGGAGGAAGCTTCCTGAGAATTCCACCCACATTTCTGGGGCAGATGCACACCCAGCCCAGTGACCAATCTTCAGTGCTCCATACTGGCATTTCAGTCTTAGGCTTTGGTTAGCTGTTGACATCTGCCCCTCTATCTAGACATATTAACTTCTGAAAAGTAAAGACACTCTGTCTTCTGGAGCAGAAGGGGAACAAGCATTATTAGTATGATATGCTGGCTACTCTCCATCTGCCCCTCCAAATCCTCCCTTCACCCTCCTCTGCTCCATTCTGTGTCCCAGGAGACAACTCCATGAACCGCATCGAAGAGTTTTCCTTGGCAGATGGCCTCCAGATGGTTTCAGTCAATGGGAGGTGCTAACAGGAGATCAGGAGATATAAGGAGAGACAGGTCAGGGTATTTCCCCAGCAACCTCCCTGATGGGTCATGGCTGTACTCCTCTGCACAAGTTCACAGTTCCTGCCAGGTGGCCCTCTCCTTTGCTACAGCTCTCCCCAGGTTTCATAACTGCTCCCTCCCTTGAACCTTTCACACACAGGTGTGGAAATGACATTGTGCTGTTACTAACCCTGGGGTCCTTCATCATACTGGTCAGTGCCAGAGCCCCAGCCCACTCCTTTGTAAGCAATCCCCTCATTGAATCCTCCTTAATTCCTAGCCTGACTGTGACATCTGCTTCCTGAATCTCGACAAACCTGGAAATCTGAGGGTCTAGGCTCTAGTCCTGGCACTGTGGCAACTGACCATGTGCCTTTGGTAGGGCCCCGCCTTTTCCAGGTTTCAGTCTTTCCCTCTGTACAACGGACAACCTGACTAAGTGTCTCTAAGGGGCCTTTATGTTACAAATTGTTCTGACATATCTAACATGGTCCCTAGGATAGTACCATGCACAGAGATGGTGCTGGAAACTACTTGATCGAAGGCTATAGGTGGGGAAAGGACAGAGTGTGCGGGGAGTGCAGGAATATAGAGGAAGGTCTTTGAGACAGAGACTGAAGTTAATACTAGGTTGTTCATTGGCAGAAATGTAAACAATCAATAGCAGAGGAAGCTGGTTTCCTGTGACCTGGGTTTTGTGATTTATGTGGCTGAAACAGCCAGTTAGGGACAAAGAGACTTGGCTGAGAGGAGATGTGTAGAAACAAGACAATATGATAAATAGTCAAGGATGGGATGAGATTGAACAGTCCAGAGTTCAGGTCTCAACTGCCATTTCCCAACTTTGTGACCACAGTTGTCTCACCCTCTAAACCTCCCATCCCTCTCCTTAGTGTGAGGATTATATGAACAACTCCCTCAAGGGACAGATATGAGAGTGAGACATATATGTGTAGCATTTATCACAGTGCCTAGAATATAGTAAGGGCTCAATAAATATCATCTATCACAATAAATACTACCTATCTTGTGATCAATCAGCTGGCCTGGGAAGGAAGGTGCTATGGTAGGAGAACAAGGAAAGCTGTAGAACCCATTCACTCCTATAACCTGAGGTAGTAGACAGGAAATGAAACCCAAACTTTCTTAGGTAATATGCCAGAGGAAACAAGATAAGAGTTCAGTAACCACCCCTACTCTCTTTCTAGGTAAAATTTCCCAACTTTGATGCAATGAACTCGAATTGAAGCAGAGCATGTCAGTTTCAATAAGCTTAAGAGGCAGAGATAAGACTCCGAGACAGCTGAAGCAGCCAAAATCTAAAGGACAGAGCACCATGGAGGAGAAAGTTGTGCAAAGTCAGGGCAGAAGTCCATGTGGAATTCCGCTGGAAGTTTTTGGCTGAGGGCTAGGCTGTATATGTGTGAGATGAGACTATCTAGTCCTTTCCAGAGAGTGATGGCTACAGGTTTGAAAGCTGGACAGAGATGCTAGCTGAAGAGTTCTGGGGAACACTGGAGCTCTGAGGGGACACTGGTGCTCTGACTCAGCCTGTGTGCTGAGATCTCACTAATACCTCATTAACATGCTATGCATCCAGATGAGACACCATAATTCAATGAATTAAAGGAAAATGTTGCCTTAATAAATGCACAGATGGGGAATCTCATAAGGAAGAAAAATAGAAACTATTAAAAAAAGAAGCAAATACAAATTATACACCTGTAAATTATCATTCCAGATATGCAAGTTTCACTAGATAGGCTTAACTTCAAACAGAATATAGAAGAAGAGTCAGTAAACTAAAAGACAGATCTATAGAAATTATTAATCTGAAGAACAAAGAGAACAGAGATCGAAGAAAAATAGAGCCTCAAAGACCAATAGGGCAATATCATCTGGCTTCACCCAACTGTAATCTGAGTCCTAAAAGAGGAGATAAAGAAAAAAAAAACTTTAAGAGATAATTTTTAAAATTCCAAATTAGATTTAAAAAATATCAACTTACAGAACCAAGAAGCAAAAACAAACAAAAACAAAAAAAATTTTTAATGAAAAAGTAGAACCTGGTGCATGATAGCCAAACTACTGAATGCCTCACTTGCTTCTCCCTTGTCCTGGCCCTTCCCCCTCTTACCTAGTCTGGTTTGAACGTTGCTCTGACTTCAGACCTTCCCTGATTAAGAAGGTAGTGTCAAGGAGGAAGCATCGCATCCTTGAGTTTGGCCACCAAAGAGAGAGGTATTCTGGAGAATCTAGAACCATGGGACCAGCAGACATGCAGGGAGGTGACAAGGCATGAATGACTACATAGGCAAGGTATGGGTCCAGATCACGCCATTGTCAGCACTCTGCAAAGCAGAGCACACTGTGAGCTGTATGGTGAGGAACACCTCATTATTCTCCACAGAAATAATAGCCATTTCCTGGAAAAAGTCGGCTTCCCCCTCTGCATTTACCCATCTCCACTGAAATCTAGAGCCAGGTCTTCCCCAAACTGTGAATTCTGATTCCAGAGAAGAAAAGGAGAATATGCAGTATCGACCCAGGGCTGCTCATGGCTTTTAAAGCAGGACCTCTCAGCATTTATGGCTTGAAGCTCTCTGAGATCTAGCACCAAAGAGAGTACGCAGGGCCCAGAATCCTCCTCCAGAGAGGTATTTCTCAAGGGTGTTAGGAAATAGAGTCCTGTTACGCCCAACTCCCAGAGCAGGGAGAGGAAAGTATCAAGTTTAGCACCAAGTTCCAGCATAACCGTCTCGTTCAGGCCCTGTGTTCAAGCAGCCCAGAGGCTCAGTAGGGCTGAAGCTTCCGGAGAAGGGGATTTCATACCTCCATCCCCTCCTGCTGCTGCCTGAGGCTCCCAAATCATGGGAGAAGGCAGAGGGTTGGGGCTGAGTGTGAATGCCAAGTTCACGTAAAACCAGAGAAGAGATCAGGTTAGCCTGAGCAGCTGGCCAGGAGCTGCTCTGGATTTTCTGAATAGGAGGGACTCAGGAGCAGCAATCAGAGTGAGGTGCTAGAGAGAAGTCCTCAGGCTTCTGGGCAGTACTCGACCTGCCACTGGGAACATGGCACATGTCTACATTAAAGGTGGGGAGGTTGATGGAGACTAATATACGGGGAATCTAATGCCACTCACCCTCTTGGCATTGAATCCAGAGATTGCAGTCATAAGGGGGAAAGCATAGGGGCCCTTTTCCCAGACGGAGTCAGAGAATAGACAGGACCCCCACCCCCTAATTAGTTGCTACTGGTGGAGTTTCAGGCGTCAGTAACAGAGAATATGAAATGACAGGGAATTTTCTTTCACTCTTCAACTCACACTGCCTGTTGTAGCCACTGTGAAAGCAGGCCCTGGTTATTGGTTCGGCTTGGGGACTAGACAGCAAAATAATAAAATTACCTGACTGGTCGTTGGCTATCTGCATCAGTCAGAGTTCTCCAAAGAAACAGCACCAATAAAACATAACTGTATGTGGAGGGAGACAGAGAGATTGATTGATTTCATGGACTTGGCCGACACGATCGTGGAGGCTGGCAGGGTGGAGCCCAAGGAAGAGCTGATGCTGCAGTCTGAGTCCAAAGGCAGTCTTCTGCAGAAATTCCTCTTCTTCAATCTTTTTCTATTTAGGGGGAGGTCAGTGGTTTTTTATTAAGGCCTTCAGCTGATAGGATGCAGTTGAATCCCATTACGGGGGGAGTGATCTGGTTGACTCCATGTCCATTGATTTAAGTGCTAATCTCATCGAAAAACCTCCATAGAAACAATTAGAATCATGTGTGACCAAACATCTGGGTCCTGTGGCCAAGCTGACAGAAAATGAACCTTCACACCATCATTCTGACAAATATGCCTACGGAAGGAGCAACCCGTGCCGGACAAAGATGGGCCTGAGGACAACGTCGACCGGGACAGAAGGGGGCTGCGACTACTGAACTTGAGTGCTATCCTAGACAGCACCGGTAGAGGTCACGGGACCCATGTCTTTCAGGGGAGCTAGACCAGAGTTTCTCCAATTTGAATATGCATGTGATCCTGGGTGGGGGCCCGAGATTCAGCATTTCCCACAAGGCCCGAGTGACTACCTGCCGGCCCACAGGCCACACTTTGAGCGGCAGGTGGAGGGGTAAAGAGCACAGGCCCTGGAGCCGGAGTCCCAGCTCTGTCCCTTCACTTGCTGTGTAACTTTGAACAAGGGAGGTGCTTACCCCACCCCAATCTCAGCATCCTCATCTGTAAAGTGGGTGGTACTAATAGTAGCAGTTTCAGAAAGTTGTGAAATTAAAGAGAAAATGAACAAGAAGTATTGTGGCATAAAGTTCAACCTCGGTGAAAGCTCTCGGCTACTACATTAATAGGCACACAAGATTTTAAAAGAATCCATGTCACGTAAGATAAATAAATCTTATATCCATTGATTAGCTTGGTGAAAGAACCTGGACATAAAAACCACAGGAAGAACAGTTAATAAAATTGAGAATGTTCTCCCTGAAGAAGAACGGACGTAGGGCAGGAGGCAGAGGGAGAGAGGAAGCAGGAAAAGAATGATTAAGGGCTCCCTGAGCATGCTTGAACTAGAGTACCCACGAAATGAAATGAGAATTATCCTACAAGGCTCCTCCATATGGTCAAACAAAGACCAAGATACGGAGCTTCCTGGGAAGTCAAAATGGGGTCAGTAACAGGACTTGGGAGCCACTGAAGCTATCCAAAAGTGAAGCATGCTGTGTGGCCTGAGTCATCCGTCTGCCACCGGTAATAGCCAGGCCAGCAAAAACCGTCAGAAGCCAGAGGCCAGTGCCACAAATGCATGTGACAGTTCCCCAACCCTCCAAGCACTTCTAGAACTCAGAGCAGCTTACAGTGGGTGGCTCTCCCTAGGAATGGTCTCCACCATACAGTGCTAGCATTCCGGCCCCGCTGTCCAAGGACCTCTCCTGGGTGACACTTGGCACATTGCAAGCTTAGTCATGATGCATCAAACAATTCATTCAGATTTCTTCAATTCCATTACCAGGCCCTTTGGGAGCCAAATGAGAAAAAGAATCAATTCGTGTGCTGGCTAGAGAAGCTGCTATGTCCAAATAGCCTGCCCCCCCCCCAGGAAAACACTGACCTGTTGTCCTGCAGTCACCCAGGCCAGAGCTGCCATGTTGCCAGAACATTCAGACAACCACACTGCTTGGCCATGTGTTGAACACTCTCTATACCCATTGAGACAGACCCCTCAGTCCCCTCTGCCCCAGCCGCTACCCCATCCCCCCCCCCGGATTGCTCCACAGTCTAGCAATCCAGGGGTTAAAGACTGGCTCAACAGGAGCCTGGGTCTGCCCAACAGCCAGTCACCAGTTGTGAAATATTCTGACATCACCCTATACATTGTGGACAAGCCCCCAGGACCCACCCATCGGGAGCTCCTTGCTTCTTGCACTTGTCTGAGAGTTCTTCCCGCACTGAACACAGCCTCCTCAGGAGCTGGGAAGACAAGGGAAAACATCTCCTCCCCAAGCACATCTGGCCTTGTGCGGCCTTTTATCCTCATCTCCTGCCCGCCCCCTTCCCTTTATAAGAGAAGAGAGCCTAGAAGAAAAACAGAATAAAGAGGGAAGGACCAGGTTGGGGTGAGAGTACCTGGGTCCAGCTGCTGGGTTGGGTGGTCCTCTAGACAGACTCTTTGGCTCCACATGGAAAAAAACAGCCTTGGGGGGCCTGACTGGCTCAATTGGTTAAGCGTCTGACTTGGGCTTGGGTAGTGATCTTAAGGTTCATTGGGATTCCCTCTTTCCTTCTCAGTCTCTCTCTCCCCCACTCGCACTCTCTCTCTCAAAATAGATAAACTTTAAAAGAAAGAGAGAGAGGGAAAGAAAGAGAGAGAAAGAAAGAAAGAAAGAAAGAAAGAAAGAAAGAGAGAGAGAGAGAGAGAGAGAGAGAGAGGAAGGAAGGAAGGAAGGAAGGAAGGAAGGAAGGAAGAAAGGAAGAAAGAAAGAAAGGAAGAAAGAAAAGAAAGAGAAAGGGGAAGAAAGAAAGGAACAGCCTTTTTTGTCCTGATTCCTCTTGGGAATGGAGAGTTACCTTCCATGTTCTCCCTGTAGGGATAGTGAGCCCCTCAAGGCCAAGGACAGATTTGAGGGTCAAGGCAGATAGGCCTGACTCAAATCCTGGCTCTGTGGCTCACAACCTATATATCTGTGAGGTAACAGAACCTCACAGAACCTCAGTTTCTTTTATTAAAAAATTTTTTAATGTTCATTTATTTTTGAGAGAGACAGAACACAAGAGGGGGAGGGGCAGAGAGAGGGAAACACAGAATCTGAAGCAGGCTCCAGGCTCCAAGCTGTCAGCAGAGGACCTGACACAGGGTTCAAACCCCCGGACCACGAGATCATGACCGGAGCTGAAGTCAGACACTTAACCGACTGAGCCACCCTGGTGCCCCAGAACCTCAGATTCTTTATCTGTAAAATGGGAATGAGACTAAGAATAGTACCTGTCTCACAGAGCTACCATGAGGTTAAAAGAGATTAAAGCACATAAAACACACAGTCTGATCCTCAGCATTCAGTACTGAATAAATGTGGGACTTAGATCTCACTAGAGAAACCCTTGCCCCTAAACCTGACAGAGAAACTTCACCAAACTGAATCAAACTGGAGTCTGCCAGGAATACTCACCAGTTCCTAGGTCATCTGAAAGTGGATTCTGGGGTGGAGGCAGCTGTCTCCCAGCACCCCCTCACCTCACCTGTGTCAGCAGAAACCAAGGTCAAGGAGATGGGAGCCTCTCCATCTAAGGTTTACCAGGGGAGACAAGAGCTCTGAAGAGCTCATGCTACTGAAGGCGCATGCTCCTTCAGCCCCGGTGCAGGGGGTGTGCAGGAAAGAGAGAGAGAGGGGACCTCTTCCTCATGAGGCCTTGCCCCCGTCTCTTCCAGGCCTAAACAGCTTTAGCCCAAACTCTAGTTTCTCTCTGCCTGACACCTACCCCACCCTTAATGAAGGGCCTCCTCTGCCAGGGCTTCTGGCTCTGAATCCAGAAGGGAGTTCTGTCACATCCGGCCCCAGCAGCCCCCATTGACTGCCTAACCAACCAGAGACAGGCCTACAGGTGGCTGTGGCATTGGACGCTAACCCCCAGCCAGCCGAGGTTCCTGGAGCCAAGCCTATTCCGACAACTCAGTCAGCAGGCGGGCATCTGTTGTGTGCCAGGCTCTGCCCCCCCCCTTACGGGGGAAAATGAGGCACTCCATCTGCAGAAGGGGTGGGGGAGGGAGGGCATGGCTGTGCCCATTCCAGTTGTCTAAGGCTGTGGCAAAGGGCCACAGGGATCT
The DNA here is from genome assembly GCA_030068075.1 of Paguma larvata. Classification (NCBI taxonomy): domain Eukaryota; kingdom Metazoa; phylum Chordata; class Mammalia; order Carnivora; family Viverridae; genus Paguma; species Paguma larvata. The sequence continues at coordinate 33,313,740 of CM057837.1, forward strand.
CTCAAAGGTGCTTCAGGGGGGACGAGGACTAGCAGCACGTCCATCAAAGAAGTGCCCACAGACCAGTAGAGATGCCTAGGAAAGAGGCCGGAGAAGGCCAGAGAACGTGGGTCATTTCCAGTGAGGCGAGGCCACAGAAAAAGCAGGGATGAACAACCAAAGACCAGGGAGCATTGAAGGCCTTGCATCTGGAATCTGAAACTAGCTGCACCCCTGGGAGAAACACTGACCTGGAAAACACCTGCCTACAGAGGTCAGTGGTCAGAAGCTGCTCTCAGGCCACGCTACCCCCCACCTATGGAGCAGGGGGTGATCTCAGACTCTGGAGAACCCCCAGGAGCTCAGGCGCCCACTCTCCCCTCCGCTAACAGGCTTCTGAAGAGGCCAAGCCCCAAGAGGCGGGTCTGATTGCTTTCAGCCAATCATGATGGTGCTTTGGGCTTGGGTGCGTGATTCTGACCAATAAGAAGCAAGTCTGCAGGAGGGCCGCTCATCAAGGGTTCCTTGCAAGGAAGCAATGGCCACCTGATGGCAACCCTACGGATGCGGCATCTGGAGATGCCGCATCCATTTCATGACCCTGAGGGACGCCATCCTGGAGGCAAAGCTGAGAGAACCTCAGAGCAGGTAGAGCTGGAGCTCAGGGGCCTTCCTGCCTCTGGACTCATGACCAATAGTAAGTTCCCTTAGTGTCCAAGCCCATCCACTCAGGGTCTAGTTAGTTGTGGGCCTTCGGAGAGGTTTAGAGACCCCATCTTCACTCTTCTCCCCACATCGTGTTTGAGAAATATCCAGAGCCTAGGGTTGCCAAATAAAACTAAGGTTAGCAAATAAAAATATAGGACACCAGTTAAATTTAAACTTCAGGTAAACAATAAATAATTTTTCTAGTATAAGTGTGTCCTGTGCTATATTTAAGACATATGTCTACTAAAAAAATTATTGCTTATCTGAGACCCAAATTTAACTGGGCATCCTATATTTTATCTGGCAACTCTACTCCAAATCTCTCGTTTTCCCTCAGTTAGTAGGGAACTATGCTCCAAAAAGCTTTCAATACACCAAGTGGCTTCTGGGATGGCACCAATACACCCCCTCACTGAGCCCCAAGTTACCACACTGAGTCCCCCTCTTCTCTGCTGGGCCCTAACAAATGGTGAAACATGAACGAGAATGAGGGAAACCAAAATATCACCTTCATGGCTGAGAAAGCTGATGTGGGGAATCTGGCTGAGAGCTGCAAGCATCTGGGTTCCTGATATTGAACCCCAAACTAGACAGAACACCTCCCCAGTCCCAGGCAGCCCTGGATCCTCTCAGCCCTACTGTGGGCGCAGGAGGGGACTGCCATTCCCCCAACTACCTCCACGACAAAGAACAATGGAAACTCAGGCAGAGGTCTAGGCTTTGGGCTTGCAGAGACCTGGGTTCCAATCCTGAAACCCACTTAGTGGCTCTCTGACCTTGGGCAAGCTGCTTGCCCTTCCTGAGGCTTAATCTCCCTATGTATGAAGTCAGGATTGTAATATGTACCTATTATATAAGACTTGCTTTAAAATAGTTAAATATAGGGACGCCTGGGTGGCTCAGTCGGTTAAGTATCTGACTCGATGTTGGCTCATGATTTGTGAGATCGAGCCCCACATGGGGCTCTGAGCTGACAGAACAGACCCTGCTTGGATTCTTTATCTCCTCTCTCTCTGCCCCTCCCCCCACTCACATGCATGCTCTCTCTCTCTCTCAAAATAAATAAATATTTTTTAAAATTTTTAATAAATTAAGGCTAAACAATGTAAAATAAATGTATATGCGAATATTAATATATTTTCAACATCACCCTAAGGCAATTACTGATAATCGCAGTTCCCTATCAGGAATCCACATCCCAGTAGGTGCTGCTAAGGGCTTCAAATATCCTGTGTAAATGTGCACCACAGCCTCTGTAGCCTAACCGAACGAAGGGCAGACGAACTTGTCATGGGTGAAATGACAGGTTCTGGCAATTGGGCCAGCTGGAAAGACTGTCCATTCGAGCCTTTGCATAAGCAGAGTTCAAGAATCCAAACACCCAGCCACCTAGCAGAGTGCTGGCATTCGAGTTCCTTTGGTTCTGTGTGCCCCACCTTTTACTTAATGGGGGGTGGGGAGGTCTGTCATCTGATCTGCCTCAAAGGGGGCAGTTCCTGCCATCAAATCACCGTTTCCTCCACCCAGGGTGTTTTTAAGAGCATAGCTTGCCCAAGTGCCAAGGTCAGAGCAGGGAGCACTCTGAGCTCTAGGAACCAATGTGCCACTTTAGCAGTCACTTACCTCCAGGCCTTCATGCGGCAGAGGCTAAGGCTGGTCTGAGACTCACACCCATTGCCCTGCATATTCAAGCAGTAAGAAGAAGATTCAGAACCGGGGCCCAGCTGTGATCACTGGAAGCTGTATATTAACAACAACAGAAACCCTGACAGTTGTTGAATGGCCAAGTTGATTTAGACTCCTTCCCAGCTTCTCCTTCCGGGTTGTTGGGAGGATTCATGATATGAGAGAGACATGAAATACTGACAAATGTTGTTGTATTCATCATTCTTTTTATTATTTGGGCCTCCCTCTTCTTTGGTCAAAGAACCTCTCCAAGCTGGGGAGAGGAGCCAAGAAGAGGAGGGAGGAGGGAAGACGGGGTGTCGTTTGCTGAGATTTAGAAGAACACAGCATGTCCAGCCAGCAACACCCCCAGTCCCCGGAGGCTGCAATATATTGAATCTCAGGGCACAGGGACTTGAAAAGGCTCTCTCACTGGTGGCAAGAGCCCATCCAGGGCCCTCTGTGACCAAAGTTATGAATTCCCATCACTCTAATCTCTTGGTCACACATGAGCTGCTAGAGCCCTCTGCCCTTCCCCACCCACCAGTGACACATGACATTAAGATATGGCTATTCTTGATGTGGCCACATTTTGTCATGGAGATATTTTTATGATTACAAGAATAACAACATCAGAAATAATCATTGTAGTGTACCTAGAACATAGCAAAATGAATGCTAGCTGAGTTATTCATGTGAATGTTCTCATAACACAATACCTTGTGAAATCTACAATGAGGAAGGTGAACCTTTAAAAAATTAAGAAATAGGGATGCCTGGGTGGCTCAGTCGGTTGAGTGTCCAACTGTTGGTTTGGGCTCAGGTCACAATCCCAAGTCACAGGATCGAGCCCTGCATCGGGCTCCATGCTGAGCATGGAGCCTGCTTGAAATTCTCTCTCTCCTTCTGCCCCCTCCCCTGCCCATTCCCTCTCTCTCTTTCTAAAAATAATAATAATAAACGTAATTAATTAATTGATTAAGAAATGTGCCCAAACTCACAGAGTAAATGGTAATTGGATTTGAACTCAAGCAATCTCATTCCAGAACCCGTACTCCTAGCCGCTGGTTTATAAAATACCAACAGAATTTGGGGCAGAAGATAACGGAAGTGACAATCAGATTCTACATTTCAAAAAGAGACATAAACAAAATGAAATATCCATGGAAACTCTGAAAAAGATCTGTGAAGAAGAATATGCTCTATATCCCCAATAATTAAGTCAGGGTGTCACAGCACACGCCCAAAGCTCCCGAAGAAAAATGTGAGAAAGAGACCCAGCTATATGTGGAATTGAGGATTTGATAATGTGTTATCTCAGATCAGGGAGGGAAGTAGGGATGAATCAGTAAATGGCATGGGGCCGACCGGGGGGCCATCTGGGAAAAAATAAAGTCGATTCCATGCTCCATACCATATACGAAGATAAACTCCAGACTGATCAAAGATTTAAAGTGAAAAAATATGAAATCCTATGAACAATGTTCATAGCAGCACTTCCGACAATAGCCAAAACACGGAAAGAGACTAAGTGTCCACTGACTGATGAATAGATAAAGAAGATGTGGTACATATATACAATGGGATACTACGTGGCAATGAGAAAGAATGAAATCTGGCCATGTGTAGCAACATGGATGGACCTGGAGAGTATTATGCTAAGTGAAATAAGTCAGTCAGAGAAAGACAGACACCAGACGTTTCCACACATAGGTGGATTTTGAGAGACTTAGCAGAAAACCATGGGGGAGGGGAAGAGGGGAAAGGAAAAAAGACACAGAGAGGGAGGAAGATAAAACATAAGAGACCCTCAAAGACTAAGAACAAACTGAGGGGTGAGGGGGGTGTGGGAGGGGGGAGAGTAGGTGACAGGCACAGAGGAGGGCACTTGTTGCGATGAGCACTGGGTCTTGTATGGAAACCAATTTGACAATAAATTATTTTTTAAAAATGAAATCCTAAACTGGAAGAAAAAAGAAGAATTTCTATACAGCCAGGGGTAGATACCTCTAACCGAGACTCAAATTCGAGAAGTCATAAAAGAAAAGACAGATCAATTTGACTAATACAAATTATAACTTCTGCATGGAAAAAGTGATAAGCAAAAAAAAAAAAATCTGAGAGGAAATATTTATAACCCATATCACAGATAGAGGGCTAATCTCTCTAAAACGTACAAACTCTTACAAATCGCTAAGGGAAGACCAGAACACAAATGGGTATAAGTAGACAGTTCATAGAAAAGGAAACAGAAATGGCCTTCAGTATATGAGAAGATGCTCAACCTGATTCATAATAAGAAAAATGTGAAGGAAAACTTCATTGAGACTATACTGTTTATCTGGCAAGTTGGCTGAAAGTCGAAAGTCTACCTCTCCGCTCTATTGGGAGCCCGGGGAGAAATAAGGTCCCTCACACACCGCTTATGGAAGAACCCCCTTGAAGGGCAATGTGGCAACATCGATCAAAATTACAAATGCATAGAGCCGTTCACTGATAATCTCACTTTTGGGACTTACCCTACACACAGACTTGCAAACATTGTACTGACAAGGTTATTTACTTAGGCATAAATTTGTTACGGCAGAAAAAGATGGGAAACAGCCAAACATTCGTCAGTAGGGCCTGGCCAAGTAACTTATGACGTTATCATACGTCCACTCAGTGAAGTGTGGCACAGCTGTTTGAAAAAAAAATAAGAAAGAGGAAGCTCTTTATGTACTGATACAGAAAGAACTCGAAAATATATAGTAATTGGAGGAAAGTGCAGAACCGTGTTTACAATGTGCTACTTTTGGTATAAAAGGGGGGGGTATTTTTTTTATTTGTATTTTCAAGAGAAACTAAAATTAATGAAAGAAACAAAATCGATTGCCTTTTAAGGGTTGGGGGCAGGAACTGCACAGAGGGGGACCGAGGTAGGAGGGAGAATGTTCGCTCTCAACCTTTTCTTTAACCACGTGAATATATTACCTATTTCAATAATCAGTACTTTTAAACATTTTGATGTTACGTTTTCAGTTGTTTTCACGATTTACCAAGCGCTATGGGAAGACAGACATCCTCCCCCACTCCCTCAGCTGCCTCCCATCCCAGACCCTCGAGAGAGAGAGAGAGAGAGAGAGAGAGAGAGAGAGAGAGAGCCAAAAGAGAGAGCTAAGCTCAGGGACCATTTAAGTTAAAAAAAAAATGAGGGCGGGGCACCTGGGTGCTCAACTTGGAAGCGTTTGACTTTGGCTCAGGTCATGATCCCACGGTTCATGAGTTTAAGCCCTGCATCGAGCTCTCTGCTGTCAGCCCAGAGCCTGCTTCAGATCTTCTGTTCCCCTCTCTCTCTGCCCCTCCCCTGCCACCTCTCTCAAACATTAAAAAAATTAAAAATAAATAAGTAACGGTCAACAATAACTGCTGGGTGTGTTACTCGAAATTAAAACAGCGGTTTTGCATTTTGGTGAGGCTGTATCAGAATGTCCCATATCCGGTCACACAGGCAGAAAACTGCAGGGAGCACCCCCAAGTTCAGAATCCAAAGTGCATCCCCGCCCCATACTCTGCCTCACCCCACTGGTGCTTCTCAGGCCTGGTTGCACCTTCACCTCATCTGGGACTTTAAAACTTATGCCAATGCTTAAGGCACCTGGGTGGCTCAGTCGGTTAAGCCTCTGACTTTAGCTCAGGTCATGATCTTGCTGCTCATGGGATTGAGCCCCATATTGGGCTCTGTGCTGATAGCTCAGAGCCTGGAGCCTGCTTCAGATTCCCTCTCTCTCTCTCTCTCTCTCTCTCTCTCTCTCTCTCTCTCCCAAAAGTAAATAAACATTAAAACAATTAAAAAAAAAAAAACTTATACAAATGCCGTGACCCATCACCAAACTGGTCAGACCAGACAGGACCTCCCCTGTGATACCTGCTTTCACCCCAGACACTGCGTGCAGCTGTAGCTGCCCATTGTGCATGTGATTGTCTGATAGTACTTCACACTCTCGGACTGTAAGCTCACGGGTGTAGGATCGATGTTTACTTTGCTCACAGTGTCCCACATGTCTAGCAAACAGTTGGTGCTCAGTAAATATTAGATGAACGAATGAATGAATCCTGGGACCCAGAGAAAGAAGCAGGGGAGGCAAAGATAAGGCACCTCTAGGCCCAGCAGCCCACGGTGAGCTATGACAGGCAACTCGTTTTCTCTAGAAGACTGATCAGTCCCACCAATAGCCAGGGTAATATCCACGCTCAACTCAGACCAGGTTGCTGAGGCCTGTCTGACTGGCAGACAATCCCAAGTGTGGCCCCCAGCGAGGCGTGAGGCTGGGTCGCCCTGCCCTGGACGCCATGACTTCCACAGCCCCTACAGAGCCCCCTATGAACACAGAAGAGAAAGCGGTCAAGTGGTGAGATGCCGTGTGCGGAAGGTCCTGCCCCACACTCCCGGTCTTTCTCCTTGGCAGGGCAAGAAAGGAATCAGGAGAACTGTCTTCTGGGCTCAGCCCGGCACCGGGCCACCGCACAGGTCCCCCAGACGCTCTGGGCCTCACTCTCCTCAGCTGTCAAATATGGTGGATGACTTGGGCCTACTGTGGCACCACTTGTAGGTGCTCACTCAACAGAAGTCATCTGGATCCCACGACTCAAACCAGCTAGCAAGGCGGTGCCTGGGACGTGGGAAGAGGGAGGCTTTCTTTCAGTAAGTAGCCCCACACCTCTAGCATTTTTGCTCCGGTAGCTTATTGCCCACAGAGGCGGTGAAAGTCCTAGAGAGCCAGAGGGTGGGGACCAGGAGGCAAAGGGTCCACCACCGAGATGGCCACAGGAGCCCGTTTTAAGGAAAGTTGCTTCCCCTAAGGGCGTAAGGCAATGGCTCACACAGGCAAGTGGCAGAGCCAAGGAACCACGGGTGAGGCGCTCAGAGTACGGGGCCCGTGGGGAGTCCGGGAGGCCCGGAGCGGCCCCCACGGGTGGTTGCTCCCATGTCACCCTCTTCATTCCTGTCCAGGCTCAGAGTCCCTTTCAGTCCCAGCACCTCAAGCATACCAACAACCATTCCGAGAAGGAACACTACCGAAAGCTTTCTGAGTCAGGGGCTGTGCTAAGCCCTTCGTATATATCATCCCTTTGTGTGTGTCATCCCCATTTGACAGAGAAGGAAACCGAGACTCTTGGTGTCCGCTCCCCTTAACTTGCTGAACCCGCCATCAGATACAATAACTGGTAATGACGTGTGGCTAATGAGCTAATGAGCACTCTTATGTGGCCAGTTTGAACAGGAATGCCTTGTAAGTGCAGAGGGCACTGCAGTCTAAAGTGTGAGGAAAAGAATGCAGAACACTTAACAATTTTTATACTGATTACATGCTGAAGTGATCATATTTTACCTATGATGGATTAAGTAAAATGTATTACTAAAATTAATTTCAAGTTTTATTTTGTTTTCTTTTTTTACTTCTTTAATGTGACTACTAGACATTTTTAAATTACATATTATAGTCACATTCTATTTCCACTGAGCAGCACTGCTCTGGGACCTAAGTTAGGGGGAACAGGCCACGGCACACAACCGAGTCAGGCCAAACCCTGTTTGTGACCGACGCTTGTTTCGCATAACTTTCTGAGTGTGTATCTGTTTCGCAGCCAGCCGCGGGTCATACCCAAACCGTGCATTAGTTGACTCTCTTGTGGGTCCCTTCTCTCTCCTGGGCCTTGAGCACTGGTGGTGCCAGGGGCCTGGCACGGCCTGGGGCAGGGTCAGCAGAGGATGATCATGGCAGTGACACAGGTGAGGTCCTCACCGGGCCTCCTCAGGCGGAGAAGCCGGGGGGCTGACAAGGCCGTGGGAAGCCTCAGCCAGCCCAGCTGTAAGAGGGCAGATGAAGGACAGGACCCGGGAACACTCGTGGTGCTCGAGCTCCTTCTCTCCACTCAGCTCTCGGGGCCCGTGGACCCCCTCGCCTCCCTGGCTCTGCTCCTCCGAGTCCACCTGTTCTGAGATAGAGTAGGTGACGGGCTAGGACAGTGGCTTTGCGAGGGGTTGCCTTCCCGTCCTGCCTCTCCAGTTCATCGGACAAGCGGAGTGCGAGAATGAGATGGGCCCACAGCCCACTCACCTCCAGAAGATGCCACATGCCACCCACACAGAGACACACAGGGCTTCAACAGGCCCCCAGGGGAAGGAGCATCAGCAGGACAACAAACAGTCCCCTGTTTTCCCCACAGCGGCCAGCGCTGTGTTGAGCGCAGGATGGACTCAGCCTCGCAGAGGTGGGGATCTGGCTGAGGAGAATTGAGACAGAATGTTCCCCCTACTCAGCAAGGAGATCCAGCCGGGGGCCCCACGCCCTGCACATGCTGTTCCCTGCCTGGAACAGCCTCCCCACCTGACAAACCTCCCACCCTTCCCTCAGGTCTTGGCTCTGGCCTCTCCTCCTCTGTGACACCATTCCCGCCCTCCCCCAGTGGCAATGGCCCCTCCAACCTCTGTCCCACTGCCGCACTTGGCACTGCCCTCATTACACTGCCCCACTGGGTGCCAGCCGCCCCACCCCTGCACTCTCCAGGGGAGGATTAGAGACACAGGCCCTGCCCGGCTCAGCTGTGTCGTGAACAACACCAAACAAGCACTGCTTTATCTCAACCTTCCCTTTTTTATTCCCAACACGAAATAGAGAAGTTTTATCAAGCACATTTAATCACTGCTCTTCCTCCTCTTCTCTCATTACAAGGAGGGGGACTTAGGCCGTGTCCTTGGCAGGCTGGGACAAACAGGGATAAAAATTCAAGTCACTTCCCAGCACATCCCGGAGTCCCTGCATCCTCACATTGGCTCCCTCCGTAAACCTGCCCCCAGACTCCTCTGGGAGAAGGGGGCAGTGCCACGCTGCAAAGTCACACTGCGGTCCCCACCCTGTGGAGGTCAGTGGGCTAACACAGGGCAGCCTGCTGTGTCTTGACTTGTCTGCTTCTATACCCACTTCTGTAACAGGGAGGTGAACAGAACACTGGGAAAACAGACGATGGAGGGGCAGGCTCCGTCTGGGGGTCAGGGAAGACTTCGCAGAGGAAGGGCCATGTAGGGCTGGGTCTAGAAGGGTAAGAAGGAAGGGAGAGCCGTTCCAGGCAAAGGCAACAGCACCGGCAGACACAAGGAGCTATGAAAGAACATGTGTTGATAAGGCTGGGGAGCAGAGTTGACCCTGAGTTTGAAGGGCCGCGTGTGTTGTCGTAGGCGGTGGGCAGCTGGTGTCTATTTTGTAGGAAGTTCACAGTGGAAGCTGAGCAGAGGCCAGAGCATTCCGGGTGTGTAGGGCTCCGTCCTGGCCACAGCATATTGGACTCCTGTCTAAGACCATGGACCTCTTAACCTTTTATCTTAAAAGTCTTATGGCTACAGATTGGCCAAGTAGGGGTGAGGAAATCTAACCCCCAATTGGGGGAGAGAACAGATGCCGCCATTCCTCTGTCCCATGCCCATGGCAGGTTTACTAGTCAATCACAGCACTATTTCTGCTGAGTCTGGTCTCAGATTTCCTCCCAAGGCAGAGCTCCAGGTCACCACCCCCATTTAGCCGAGGTAGCACATGAAAAATCAGGTGTATGTGTCATTCTTGTCCCAGGAAAATAAAACCAAACATTGGCATTAGGCTAAATAAGCAGCACCAGCTAGGAAAACTTAACGTAAAAGTCCCCAAGAAGTAAGTATTCAAAATAAATACAAGGCGTTGGCGGAGAAGAAGCAAGTTCACAACCTTGAGAAATTACTTTTAAAAGAAGTACCTCAGGATTAATTTTCCCACAAAGTGGCAGAATCACACAGTACTCATCACGCACCTGTCACTCTCTCTGCCACACACTTGGAAATTAGAAGCAATTTCCAAGTCCTCGCCATCACAGGGCTCTCCTTCCAATTTCCGCTTTCACCTGCAGAACGAGAAGGGAGTTGCAAAGTCTGATGTAAACAAGAAACCGTCTAGTCGGGGTTCCCAAGGGGTACAGGGGGGAGGGTAGCCATCTTCTTTATCTAGCTCAAGAAGGCCACTCTTCCCTTGGCTACAAAAGAGGGGAAGATCCATCCGAGCTCTTTCCCCCTGCCCTTTCCCACTGGAGAATTCCAGAATGCCAATAGGGCTTAAATTCTGAGGACGATTTGGGCTTTGTGCCCGAGCTGTCAGTCAGCTTCCCTGTGGCCTTTGGCAAGCAAATGGGACAAACAAATACCGCTTTGGCCTTTTGATCCTCCCTTCTCTGTACTTGACCCTTGCCCAGGCCCTGCCTTTTCTTCTCCTGCTTCCCCTGCCCCACCCCAAGAAGCAGAAGGAAAGATACTGGTCCTGGTGTTTCAGACCCCCATATCCCCAGATGAGAACAGCCTGCAAGGTGCTGTGGGAAGGGGTCCCACCCCCTTTCTTTGCTGGGCACTGTGAATAACCACATATTTGCTTCCCTCCCATTTTGGTGTACAAAACCCCACTGGGTCCCTAACAGGCTGGGCTTTTGACGCATGCTGGTTCTCCGACCCATGGAGGGATGGACTCTGCAAACCCCACAGGGACCACTCAGGCAAGGCCACACCATAGAATAGAAGGCTCATTCGTTGTCACCGATATACCTGTAAGTCCCCCACAGGAGGCTCTTTCCAGACCAGGGCAGGGTCCCTGGCCAACCTGGGGCTGAGTTGAGTCCTTAACCTGAACCTGTTTCCTCCTCTGTAAAATGCGGGCTCTAACAACCGACTTTCAGGCTTGTCCCAAGGATTAAAGACGGTGTGCAGTGCAAGCAAAAATAGGGGACCTGGCACACACAGCAGGGTCTTCGCACGTGCTAGCTGTGTTGCCTGGGCCTCAGTTCACTCACTCCAGGGAGTGTCCAGGTGACAGGAGCAGGGCATCTAGCGGGACGGCCCTCGTAGCCCATGGGGAGGACCAGATGCTTAGAGTCACTACTCCTTCTTAACAGTGGCAGAGAGGTTGGTGTTCCAGTGAGAAGTAAAGTGGGAAGCTCCTGCACGCGGGGGAGCCAGGCCAGGCCACCCCTTCTGCCCACGGTCAGCCCTCAGGCCTGTGAAATTACAAGCAGATCCTGGGAAGAAACTGGCTCAGCTATCTCCGGCCTCTGCCTCTGGGTCAGCGGCCTTCATGACACACACTCACTGGCCCACTTCCCTGGGCCGCCTGAATTACTGATGGGGTTTGTCTTCTTCTCATATGACCAGGTGAGCTCCAGCACTTCCTGCAACATCCGCCTGGTACAGGCTGGGGCTGCACACACTCGTGAAGGACATCAAAGCAGGAGAATGCATGCCTGGCACCCCTCTCTACGCCCCTTTTCCCAGTTTTCCCACTTCCGGCCAGCCTCCAGACAGAGACCCCTGCACCCCTGGTGGAAGGGGGTTCCGGGTTTCCATGGAGGGCCCTCCAGAGAGAGCCCACAGCAGTCCCTTGGGCCCTGAGGCCTGTGCTGCCCTGGCAGGTACCAAGCAGAGCTGGCTGCACCAGGATGGCAAATATTTAGGTACCCCTTAACAACTAACTTCACCGGGGCACCTGGAGGGCTCAGTCGGTTAAGTGTCCAACTTGAGCTCAGGTCATGATTTCATGGTTCATAAGTTTGAGCCCCACGTCAGGCTCTCTGTGTCAGTACAGAGTCTGCTTTGGATCCTCTGTCGTCCCGTCTCTCTGCCCCTTCCCTGATTGTCCCCCTCTCTCTCTCTCTCTCTCTCTCAAAATAAATAAACATTAAAAAAAAAAAAAGCCTAACTCCTCCATAATGCAGAAGAGGTCAGGGAGGACCCAGACGGTGGTCCTCAGCCTCTCCTCCCCTGCCCTAACAATTCAGCTCTGGCCCCAAACGTACCCAGCGAATTGAGAGCTCACAGAGAGTTGTCCCCATCTGGGGTAGGGACCATCTTACGTATTCAGCATGCACCGGTGAGAACACTCCCTATCCCAAAGAGCTTATCCAGAAAAATCTTCCAGTATTCACAGGACTTTCCCTGAAAGCAGCTCTGTTAAATATGCCTCATCATATGACATTTCCAGTGGGGTTTTTGTGTCCCCTCTTACAGAAGGGGCTCCGGGCTGCTGCCTGGCTGGCCATGTGTTAATATTACTAAGGTCCCGAGATAATTCCCTTCTTAGAAACCCAAGCGATTGCTCAGAAACACCAGGTCAGACCCCAACCCCTTGCAGCTGTGTTTCCTCATCGTCCTTTACTGCTGAAAGGACAAAGCTATCTCTTGGTCCACCCAGAATCAGAGACATCAGAGCAGGCACGCATCTGTCTGTGCTATGACTATTTAAAGAACTTCCCACCCAGCCTACTTGTTAGTGTGTTGAAAGATAGAAAAGACAGGGCCCCTGCAATGAGGATGGGGGTGGGGGGGATTGTTGGGCAAGATACATAGAAAGATAGTATGTTAGCAGTGAGAAATAATAGAATATATGACTAATAATTGTCATTTATTGAGCACTTAATACATGCCTGGCTCTGAACTCACACTTAACATATCTCATTCCACCCAGCCTGTTAAGGGAGTTTATTATCCCCATTTTCCAGCCGGGGAGACTGTGGCACAGAGAAGATAAGTGACCATGCAGACACTCAACCAGTAAATGGAAAACCTGCTTCCACACGTAGATGTGTCTGCACCCCCGGCCCATTAGTCACTGTCCCTCTCTTTGTGTCCTGGCTCTGTTGCTTCCTCTCTGGCAGAGCCCCAGGCCCACCTTTCCACCTCTGTCTGTTTCCTCAATTGTAGGATGAGGATGATGTTGTGACTGGTAACATCTGCCATGGGCATGGGATGAAGGAAGGGGGGGCACCTGTTCTGTCCCCTACTTGGGGATTAAATTAAATTTCCTTATCCCTACCTGGCCACTCTGTAGTCATAACACCTTTAAAATAACAGGTCCATGGTCTTAGACTGGAGTCCAATATGCTGTGGCCAGGATGGAGCCCTACACACCCAGAATGCTCTGGCCTCTGCTCAGCTTCCACTGTGAACTTCCTACAAAATAGACACCAGCTGCCCACCGCCTATGACAACACACGCGGCCCTTCAAACTCAGGGTCAACTCTGCTCCCCAGCCTTATCAACACATGTTCTTTCATAGCTCCTTGTGTCTGCCGGTGCTGTTGCCTTTGCCTGGAACGGCTCTCCCTTCCTTCTTACCCTTCTAGACCCAGCCCTACATGGCCCTTCCTCTGCGAAGTCTTCCCTGACCCCCAGACGGAGCCTGCCCCTCCATCGTCTGTTTTCCCACAGTGTTCTGTTCATTTCCCTGCTATAGTAATAGACATATAAACAGCGCAAAAACAGCCTTCGTAAACTGCAAAGAACTATGACCGCCCAGCGTCTCCTAGTGTTTTTGTTGAGTCAGAGTGAATTCTTCTGAGGGAGAAAGGCATCCCTTCGCTCCTCGCAGCCTGGAAGGCACTGGTTCCTCCTCTTCTCCTTAGAGATGCTTTAGGAGATAAACAGGCCCTGCCTCAAGCCCCAGTCATGCCATCTTCAGGCTCCTCGAACCCTAAGTCCTGACGCTCCTTCGTTCACGCCTGCCCCTGTGTGACTCAGTGCAATCACATGGCCACACACGGAGCCGGGTTGCACAGGCCCCCAACATGGAGAGATGGCTGGATTTTTCCCACATGAACAAGTAACACAAGATATGAAAATAGAAAGAGACAGAGGAACTCCACCCGACTGCCGATTGGTCTCACTGAGCTAAAAAGGAGAACGGGTTTTAAGACCCGAGCAAAATCAACAATGAATTGGCTTGTGGGAGGAAAAGAGAAGGCATTTTCTTGAGCTACCGGGACTAAAAATAGTGTGAGGTTTTCCAGGAGGCTGTGGTGGCACTTCAGGATGTGGCTACGAAGCGTTTATTTCAACAGCTATTGGTGAGCTCAAAGCCAAAGCCATTCGCAGTGACTGTCTGCTCGCCAGGCCCTGGGAGCAGAGAGTTGGAGCCTGTTTGAATCTCAGGCCCCTGCCCAGGGCCAAGCTCCTCCCCAGAACAGCGCCCTTCCCCCCACGTGGAGTCAAGGGGCCCTGTGCCCTGGGTTCCAGCCACTGGCCTGAGCAACATTTTCCAAGGATTTTCGCCAAAACACCCCCAACAGCAGAGGAGAAATTATAATGGGGTGGGGAGAGTCAGATCTGAGACTTGCCTATAGAGGCTACCACAAGCACGAAAGTTCTTCCAAATCCTAGTTTTATCCTAAGAATTCATGAAAATATCTTCTACTAAAAAAAAAAAAAAAAGCCAAGTTTGTGTTAGTATTTAAAAATCAGTTCGCTCCCCAATCTTACTCCAGAAAGGAGGGTCATGTTTATCCTGGGACGTCAAGAGTCCCCTGGCTCAGTACTGCCAGTGTGTGATGGCCCACGGTGACAGAACAAAAGCCTTCACTGAGGACCTCAGCCTCAGAGCTCCTTCAGCCATTGAAGGAAATCATTCATTCGCCCATCAATTCATGCATTTATTCGTTCAACAGGTATTTGCTAGGCTCATTTTTCTTTTTTTTAATTTGAGAGAGAGAGAGTGGGGGAGGAGCAGAGAAAGAGAGAGAGAGGGAGAGAGAGAAAGAGAGTATCTTAAGCTTGCTCCACGCTAAGCGCAGAACCCGGCATGGGATTAATCCACGACCCCGGGAACATGACCTGAGTTGAAATCAAGAGTCTGATGCTCAACCAACTGAGCTACCCAGCTGCCCCGAGCTCCTTTTAAACACCTAGACCTTGGGATAAAGCAAAGATTCTAGCCCTCCAGGAGCTGTCCCGGGGGAGAAAGAGGCAAGGACAGGAGGCATCACAGAGTTCTTCGATGAGTGTTCCAACAGGGAATGACCATAGAGGCTCCGGAAGCAGGGAGGCGGGGATCAGGAAAGCCTTCCTTCCATGGAAAGCGCAAGCCAGACTATACTGCAGCCTAGCAGTTAAGATCTGTGTGTCCTTGGGCAAGCCACTTAACCACTCAGTTTCCCCATCCATGAAGTGGGTACAATAGCTCTATACAGTTTTCATGGGGATTATATGAGTTGTATAGTGTAACAGGCTTCAGACTAAGTGTTCGATAAATATTGTCTATTAAACTGAGAGCTGAGGAATGGGTGGAACTGGGCATGGAGAAGAGGCAGAGATAAAGGAGGAAGGAGGGGAAGAGTGTGTTCCAGACAGACTGAACAATGTGTTTAAGAATGGATATTCAATCAATATTTGTTGAACAAATAATCTTTAAGGGAGAGTAACACAATCTCGGTAAGCCACACCCTTTATCTGTTGTTTCCTCGTAGGTATGCAAAGGTGGCCTTGAGTGGCACCTGGGCCAGGCACCCACAGGCAAGCCCACTGCACCTTTCCAACCAGAGTGTCAGATTCCTAAGGGCAGAGATTGAGTCCTTCCCCTCTTGGGGATCTCTAGCCCTGAGCCTTTGACCCCCTCCCTCAAGGAGACCAGTTCTCTGTTCCCTCCTTCTGCTGTTTCACCATTACTTCCATCCTAGAGAAAGGCCTTGACCAAGGTCATTGGAAAGAGCTCACGGGGGACCTGAGAAAAGCAGGCGGGGGTGGGGAGAGGCAAAGAGCCCTGAACTTGTGGTCAGAGGCTCTGGATTCAAGTCCTTGCTCTGCCAGCTGGCAGCCCCAAGACCTATGACCTTGGGTGAGTCACATAGGACACCAGTGCCGAGGGTACGCTGGGCTCCCATGGTGAGCAGGTTCGGGGAGGGGGAGAGTGATGAAACCGACCATCCCGACTCCCATGGGCCTGAGAGGTTTCCTGAAATATACGACTTTCAGTGTCAAAACCAGGAGTCTCAGGCAAACAGGGATGAGTTGGTCACTCAAAGCCTTGCTTCTCCCCTGGCATGTTCCACCCCACTCCCCTTCTCCAGGCCTGAATCACAAGTCAGCGCAGAGCCACACTGAGCCCTCTGGCTTCAAGGCTGACCTGTGGGACCATGTAGATGCAGAAGGAGGGAGGAAGAGGAAGAACAAGCCTTTGGC
Organism: Paguma larvata; assembly: GCA_030068075.1. NCBI lineage: Eukaryota > Metazoa > Chordata > Mammalia > Carnivora > Viverridae > Paguma > Paguma larvata. The sequence goes on from CM057837.1 coordinate 33,330,088, forward strand.
ATTGCCGCCATGATGTTTCTACACTGGAGGCCAGCTTCAACCCACTGTCCAAGGTAGCCCACTGTCCGAGGGCTGTGCCAGAGTCTCTCAGAGATTCAATGTAGGGCAAAACCCAGGGTAGCTAGGGGTGTCTACAGAGCCGGAGGGCAGCAGGGGGCTGGTCTGTGCTCCTCTCCAAAGAGTTGGCATGATGGAGTTTATAACCCGGTGGCACAGAGCCCATTGCTACTCCCCATAAGAGTTAATTGGACTGACCAACCTGATGCTGACCCACTAGCCAAAAAGTGGGTGAGAGGCTGCAGGCGGGTGCTCTCCACTGAGCCCCAACCCCATCTACACCAGTAACCCTGGGAGAGCCTCCAGGGACCTCTGCTCAGATCCCCATTGTGTGCCCTGCCATCGAGATCACAGCAGGCTCCTTGCCATCCCATTGGAGAGACATCTTGTGTTTTCAATTTCCAGTCCCCATTTACGTCCTGGTTCGGGCTCGAATGCCAGGCTATATTAGGTCATGCTGAGCCAGGCCTGTCGTGCTTTCTCATTAGCTGCATCACATCGTATTTTTAGGGGCGGCCAAGACTGAGACAATGCCAGAGGGCAGCTTTTCTTCCTGAGTCCCCAAGCACCACCTCCATAAAAATATCACATTTGAAGGTCCAAAGGCCCCCATGGCTCCTGCTGCAGTTTAGGAAAGACTCAGCTCCAAGAACAGAAGCAAGTGACTAGATAAATTGGAAGCAATGAGAAACACGGTCCCTCTGCCTGTTTTTCCATCCACGCCAGCCACCTGCACTCACTGCCCCAAAGCTCTGCTGTGCTCCTGGTTTCTCACGATTATAAAAGGACAAAGATTCAAGACTCTTTGTGGACCAAACTGCCTTCCTCGGAGCAGCCTTCCCCATCCCTATGTCCCTCTGCAGACCCCCAGTGCCGCAGCGTGGGGTCCCTGTGCTCTACCGTCTGCTACGTCCATCATCACTATGGCAGGAACATTGCAGTTTGCAAAGTGCTGCCCCATCCACGGTCGCATCTGACTTACCTTCAGGGGCGATGGTAGGATACTGAGTTTACAGATGAGGAAGTTGAGACAAAGAAAAGAGAGATGATGTGCCCAAGTCACAGGGATGGTAAGTGGGGGCATCAGGGCCTCCGCGCGGTGCCCGGGGCTTGGCTCAGAAGCCAAGGCCCAAATGCCCATTTAAGGCCAGCCGCTTGGTAAGCAACGAAAAGGTGTCATTCACGGGCTTCTCTCCCTGAAGCACACTGCTCACGGCTGGAAGTGAGGAGTCCTACAATTGCCTGGGCCCTCTGTACTTCTCTCCTGCTCAAGCCATCTTGTGCCAGGAGAGTCACCATCCCCAGGGCTGAGCCTGGAACAGCAGAGGCAGAGGAAGTACTCCCTGAGACCTTCTGCCTGTCTCCAGTCCCTATTCCTGTTCAACTTTAAGTCAGCCTCTCTTGCTCTCTCCGTGTCTCTCACACAACACATACACACATGCACACATACACACATGCACATAGGTGAGTCTGGGATCCAGTGTCTAAGAGAACCCTGGGGCCGTCTCGCGTTGGAGGAGGAGGGCAAGGTTCTTCCTCTTGTTCGTCCCTGGTCAACAACGGAGCACAGTGCCAATGGCCAGGGTGAAGGGTGGCTCCAGAGGGGGACTATTGGTCACACTGGGGCAGAGGTAGTAGAGAGGAAGTCCCATTTCAATGAAGCTGCTTTGGAAACGGGGCTGGGGGGCACCTGGGTGGCTCAGTCGGTTGAGCATCCGACTTCAGCTCAGGTCATGATCTCGTGGTCTGTGAGTTCGAGCCCCGCGTCGGGCTCTGTGCTGACAGCTCAGAGCCTGGAGCCTGCTTCACATTCTGTGTCTCCTTCTCTCTCTGCCCCTCCCCCACTCATGCTCTGTCTCTCTCTGTCTCAAAAATAAATAAACATTAAAAAAATTTAAAAAATATGAGAAAAAATGAAATCTGGCCATGTGTAGCCAGATGGATGGAACTGGAGGGTATTATGTTAAGTGAAATAAGTCAGTCAGAAAAAGACAGATACCATATGTTTCCACGAATAGGTGGACTTTGTGAGACTAAGCAAAAACCAGGGGGAGGGGAAGAGGGGAAAGGAAAAAAGACACAGAGAGGGAGGGAGATAAAACATAAGAGACTCTCAAAGACTAAGAAAAAAACTGAGGGTAAGGGGGATGAGGGAGGGGGGAGAGGGGGTGATGGGCATTAAAAAGGGCACATGTTGGGATGAACACTGGGTGTTATATGTAAACCAATTTGAAAATAAACTATTATAAAATTAAAAAAAAATTAAAAAAATAAAATGGAAACGGGGCTGGGATCTACAAGATCTCTGTGCCCGTGAGATCTTTATGATAAGGCAGCAGATGATAGAGGGCCAGGGACCAATTCCAGATGTCTTCCACACTCTCTGCCCAAGAAGGGCAAGGGCAAGCCCTTTGTCCATTGCTCTTTGGCCACTAGCCCTTCCATGTTATTCACATCTCATGTTTTAGGACACAGACCACCTAACAGGACCGGCCCAGGGGAAGGGCTGGCCTAGGGGTCGTGTTCCACATCAATAGGTCAATTCACCTCATTTAACTGGCTGTGGTCGGTCATTTTTGCTTCCATGTCCCCAGCCTCACTTCAAGCTACAAACCCAGGCTCACTTTACTGGGGGCTCAGTGCACCCAGTGGGGCACATTAACACAGACTAGACGATGGAGGAGGAGTTAGCTTCCTTTTTCACTGACCACTCCCCTGCTGTTTTGGCCACCTGACTTACACCTCCCCTCCCACGTCTAACTTCTGCCCTCAGGCTCTTTCTCCACACCCACTGACCATCTCCTATCCCCATGGTAGCAAAGATCCTAGGGTCAACAAAGCCACACCAAATACCGTATGAAGGGCACTGTGATAGACACGAGGTGGGGGCAGGAGAGGTTGCTTTGTAGAGAAGTAAGGCACAGTCTTGACCCACCCAGCCATTTCAGTCTACTCAGAGAGAAAGGAAAGGCTTACATAGACCCCACCACCACCACTGAAAAAAGTCAAATAATATGGCAAGATAAAGATCCAAGGTTCATCCCCCTAGGTGGGAATTAAGAAGTCTGGAAAGATCATAAGTGGGGGGAAGAAACATAGAGGAATTTGTGGAGTTGGTGACACCCCAGCTTGTCTTGGAAAGACAAGATGAATGTGAACTTCGGACATTTCTCTCTTTCTGATACAGCATAACTTATAAGGAGCATTAGAGTACATACTCTTGACACAACACTCTAATTTCTCACTGGACTCACATTCACACACAACTGATTTACAGACATAAGTGACACTTAGAAGATTCATGCCCAATCACCACTGCACAGTTGTGAAGGCTCACATCTATACAAATGTGTAGACGCAGAACATAAGCACAGAAAGCTGGAAGCCCAAATGACCCATGCTCTTGGCTCCTATGGTTTCATTTTGCCAACCAGATCAAAAAAGAATACCCAAAAACTCAACAACAACAACAACAACAACAAAAGTGCATCCACATTTCGACAACTTCTAAACCCAGTTCCTGGAAGGTTTAGCCATGAAATAAATCACCGAGTGACAACAGCTCCTGTTTGGGGACAGTTGGGATTTGGACCATGAACTCGATTGCTTTTGGTAATGACGACTATGTCAGACAATTTGCTCAGGAAGGAAACTGCTGTGAGAACAACTGTTCTGTCCTCATCAGAAACACATGAAGGGTAAACTTGACCCCAGATCTGGAAGTCCAGGTGACCAGGAGGCTTCTGCCTCCTACCCGAAGGTTAAAAACATTCCAGGAATCAATGGATGACTGACAGTTCCTCCCAACTCATCCAAGGAGTTGTACCCACTAACCCAATATACGTGGTCTGTGGGTCTCTGACTTTGGAATGATGGCCTCCACACAAGTTCAAAGAACTATGAAAGGCTGTTGAAAACCAAGAGCAGCATCAACACAGTTGGAATTACAGAATTGATCAGAACATAAGGACCAAGTGGCACCTACAAAAGAAGTAAAACAGATAAACTCACTTCAAAGTCATGCAACTTATGAGATGATTTTGACCCAAAGGTCACAGGGCTGTATCCATTAGGATTTTATTGGTTGCAAGTGACAGAAAGTCCAACTGACATTGGCTTAAATAAAAGGAAGTGAATTTATTTTCTCATGATTTTTTTTTTTAAGTCTGGAGGTAGGTCTTAATTCACACACATATGAATTAAGGGTTAAATTGATATCATCAAGACTCCATCTCTTTCAGAGCTCTGCTATCTACCATGGTCACTCCAGATGATAGATGGACTCAGCAGGTCCAGTCAAAAAGCATACCTGCCTCTCTCCCAACAATTCCAGCGAAAGTCTTCTGGCAGCCCATTGGTTCTGACTAATTCAAGGATGGGACCATGACTGCCATGGTCTGAATGTGCATGTCCCCCTCAAAATCTGTATGTTGAAATCCTAACACCCCAATGTGAGGGGTGGGGGAAGTGGGACCCTCACTGGAGGTAGAACCAGGAGGAGGTGCTTAGGTCATGATGGTAGAGCTCTCATGAGTGGGATTAGAAAATCCCATTGAAAATCAAATTATAGGAAGACAATCTTCTTGTCAAAGAGACCCCAGAGAGTTCCTTGCCCCATTTGCCATATGAGGATAAAACAAAGTCTTCAACATGGAAGACGGTCCTCGCCCAACCATTCTGGCACCCTGACCTTGAACTTTCCAGCCTCAAGAACTATGAGAAATAAATCTTTGTTGTTTATAAGCCACCCCGTGTAGTATCATAGTCTATGTAACAGGGGACTGAATGGACTAAGACAATGACCTGACCACTGCAGTTAGGGTGGGACAAACACCGTAGCCTACAGGTCTGGGCTTAGCTCATCTGACTACCTTAGAGCTCACCCCAACCATGCAGACTAAGAGTGGTAAGAGAGAAATATCCAAACAGAGAGTGGGGTGGGGGGAGGCAGAGGAAATAGGGTCTGGGCAGGCAAAACACAAATGTTCACCACAGGACTTATAATAAATAGATCTATTTTCACATGCTGATATCATCATACACATGACCTTCATGAGTTACAGATAGAAACCATCACCTCTGTTCTCTCTGCTCCAGTGTACAGAGATTTCTGGGAGCGCTTTGGGAAAACTGGGGATATGAAGAAGGTCAAACAAAGTGCACAACCCCATAAAGAACTTGGAGGTGATACCTAGCAAAGAGCACCCTGCTCTACTGCCTCCCTCCACTTTGCTGCCATAGTCCTCCCCCCAACCCCCATGAGAGCTGTGCAGTCCTTATCTGCAAAGCTGTGATCAGCAGAGTATGAGTCATGCCTGTCACCCTCCTAGTAGGGCCCCAGAGAGGCATGTCCAAGACATTCTCTTATGTGTTGCTGGGACAGAGAGCGGACATCACCGTTACTGAGCAAGTGTCATCATCATCACTGAAAGGATCTGAGGCTCAGAAGACAACAGCATGTGCCAGACCCAGAACAAAATCAATTTAAAAATGAGAAAACAAGTGACCGCATGGGTCACCGGGACAGCCAAGAGTAAGATGTGACAGTGTTGGGCAGTGAGTGGCTCAGGACTAACACCATGAACAGTGAGTACATCCCAGGGCTGCCTGAAGATCAGTGAGGGTGAGCAGAAGGCCCAAACCCGCCAGGTCCAAGCCACATAACAGAGAACCCAGAAGTGGCTACTCACACATGCACAAAGCGCCCCTGACATTCAGCCCCTTCCCTCGCAGTCTCCACAGGGAGCGGCATGGAGTCGAGTCACCCAGGGAGCAAAATAAAGGCTGCAGTGTGATGTTGCCCACACAGGGGATCTCCGTGAATGTGACCGTGAGACACTGAATCACACAAACGAATGACTTCTGGTCCCTTTCTTATCCTTCCCCATTGAGTCAGGGCCAGTCTTCCTGAGCTGAAACCACCTTTTGTACGTGGGCTAACAGCTGGAACAGGAACACCTGCCGCCCTCCAATGCCACTGTTCTGAGTACAAACTTCTAGAACAGAGTTTTGTTTTCAGCCCATCTGTGATGGTAAATTTTACTATGGTCAACTTGGCTATCTGGCTAGCCCCAGATATTTGGTCCAAAATTATTCAAAGTGTTTCTGCAAAGGTGTTTTTAGATGAGATTAACATTTAGATCAGCAGACTGAGTAAAGCAGTTAGCCCTCCATAATGTGGTGGGCCTCGCCCAGTCAGGTGAGGGCCTCAGTAGAGAAAGACTGACCTCCCCCAAGCAAGAGGGAATTCTGCCAGCAGACCACCTTTGGACTCAAACTACATCTCCTCCTGGGGCTTCCAGCCTGCCGGCCTATCCTGCAAAGTTTAGACTCGCCAGCCTCCACAAATGTGTCGGCCAATTTTCTAAAATAAATCTATACGATAAATGATGATACATTCATACATAGATTCATTCATACATGCATATATACATTCATACATACATGCATATATACATACACATATATATACATACATTCATACATTCATACATATATACATATACACACACATATATACATACATACATACATACATATATACATACACATACATACACACATATATACATACGTACATATATACATTCATACATACATACATTCATACATACATACATATACACATACATTCATGCATACATACACATATACATATATATGGAGAGAGAGAGCTAAAAAAGAGAGAGAAAGGAGAGAGATGATATAGAGAGAAAAATGTATACGTGCACACATCCTATTGGTTCTGTTGCTCTGGAGAACCTTGACTAATATACCATCTCTCTGGGTTTAAAAGCTGAAACCGTTTCCACATCCCCAATCACTTATCCCACTGTCATATAAGAGGTATATATATCATATATACCATATACCATATATAGTTATATATACCACATACCATATATACACACACACACACACCTCCATCCCACGAGGCTCTGGGAACACTACAAAAGTGTTCTCTCTGGGGATCCCTCCGTGACCCTCAGGCCCCGGAATCTACAGCCTTCAGGTCTGTCCACACAGCCTGGCACACCTGCCTTCATTCTCTAGTCATTCTAGGCACCAAAGCATAATGGAACCACAGCTCTTAGAGGTCAGAAGACCCAAATATCTCAGTTGATTCAGCCTTAGCCCAGAGAAGAAATCCTTTCCCTTGATCCACCTCTGCTTAAGGAACTTTAGGAGAGGGAACTTCTTCAAGCTGCAGACAGGCTCTTCCCCAACAGACTGTTGCCCCTGGTCTCCAAGAACCTAATCCCCTCTGTCCTACCCAGTGGGCACGCGTATGAGGGGAGTGTCACACAGAGCATGTGTCTGTTTCACACTTGACACTATGTGTTCACCTCTGCGCCCACCGTTCCATGTGTCAGCATGGTTTCCAATGGTCCCATCTACTGCCTTGACACACTCCATCGCATGAAGTGACATTCACTCTTTCATCTGACAAAGGTTTACTGGATACCAGCTATGGGCTGGAAGGGCCTGGGACTCAGCAGGAAACAAAGTCCTTCCCCTCATGGAACTCACACTCTCAGGGACAAAACATGATAGACGTGTGGATATGGCATGAGAGCCATGCAGCCACGACACTGTGGAAACAGATAATACCTTACCCGTTTTTCAGAGAAGGAAAATGGAACAACCCGTCCAGGGTCACAGAGACAACCAGGAATGGAGCTACGGTGCCAGCCATGTCCATCTAACACCAACGTCCAAGCTCCTCTTTCCTGGCTGCTGGAGACCATGGGAGACCACGCAGGCTAGCGGTGCTGGAAGGGGAGATGTCTTTCCAAAAGCAAAATGTCTGCGTTTCTCATGTTCTCCTCTTGCCTTACATCTGAAGCTCTTCTGGCCAAAAAGTGGGCACAGCAGAGTTGGTGAAGACACCAATCCTTGCCTCCAAACCCATTTGGACTAGAAGAAAGAGAGGCGAGAAGCCCCTCCCGCAGAGCCCTGGGGGAGGGGCTGGGCAGCCCTTCTCTGCAGTACAGGGAACACCATTCGGGCATTTGTCACCTACAGGGACAAGAAGGGAAGTTCTCAGGGAGTCTGACCCAAGGTTTAAGTCCTGGAAAATTCAATGCCAGACCTCAGGTTCTTTCCTCTATTAAAATTAAAAAGCATTGTGGTGGAGCTTGACTTTAGAGTTTGAGTGTAATTTTGAGAGGCAGCTGGGGAAAGAGTGTGTGGGGCACTCCATGTGAAGAACCACTTGGAACGTTATGGAGGCAGAAACAAGAGTGTTAGAATCAGGAGACCGCCAAACTCACCTGGGGTGCAATACGGCAGCGAAGAGCACACCCTGGATGCCAGGAGACCTTGCTTTTGGGGCTGCCTCTGCGGTCATCATGGGTCTTGCGTGGTCCTCAGAGTTCATCCAGTCCCACTTTATCACTCTACTGAAGGCCGGGAAGAGAGAGTTAGGAGCCTGAGAGGTCAGGGGCGCCTGGGTGGCTCAGTCGGTTAAGCGGCCGACTTCGGCTCAGGTCATGATCTTGTGGTTTGTGAGTTTGAGCCCCGCATCGGACTCTGTGCTGACAGCTCAGAGCCTGGAACCTCCTTCAGGTTCTGTGTCTCCCCCTCTCTCTGCCCCTCTCATGCTCATGCTCAGTCTCTCTCTGTCTCTCAATAATAAATAAAAACGTAAAAAAAAATTTTTTAATAAAAATAATAATAAAAAGTAAAAGAGCCTGAGAGGTCAAATCTCTGTCACAAGTCACCTTAATACACTGGCTCTAAGTGCAGGCTCCTCACCGCCCCCCCTTCCCCCCCAACCCAACTGGCCAGCCCATCGGGACCCAGCCCAGAGCAGATTCATGAGCAGGAGCAAGCCTGCAGCTCTCACTGGAGTGAGAAAGGCTGGCACCACTGAGCCTCTGCCCTTTGCCAAGCACTGCCCTGAGTAACCCACCCAAACACCAGCAACCACGATCTCCAAGCTACAGTGAGAAAACTGAGGCTCGGTCATCTGTGCGGGGTTCAAATCAAAGCTACATGATAGAACCAGAATCGGAATCACATCTTTCCAACCCCAAAGTCTTACCTTTAAAATGCCCATCTCGGGGGCACCTGGGTGGCTCAGTCGGTAAAGCATCCAACTCTTGATTTCGGCTCAGGTCATGAGGTCACGGTTTGTGGGATCGAGCCTTGTGTTGATCTGTCGGATATGTCCACGCAGAGACTTTGGGGATTCTCTCTCTTCCTCTCTCTCTCTGCCCCTCACCCACTGGTGCACATGCACGCTCTCTCCCTCTCTCAAAATAAACAAATAAACTTAAAAAAAAAGAGAGAGAGAGAAAGGGCCAAGAGATGAAGGCTGTCTGACTTTACTACTCCCAAAGCCGTGTCAAGAAGTCCTTCACTGAAGGAGGATCTCGGCAGTGTACTATAGTGCCCACTGCATGAGACCCTAGAAACGGGGCCAACATGGCGGAGAAGTAGGGGAACCCCGTCTTCCTGGGTCGCTCAAACAAAAGACTGTAGCCAAAGGACTCTCAACTCCAAGAGTCTGGGAGGAAAGGAGACAGAGTCTACAAGGAAGAAAATGCGAAATCGAGGAAGCACCTAAATAAGTGTCAAGACGAGACGTCAGGAATGGGTCCGCCAGCCGCAGCCCGCAGTGGAGGCGGGACCGCCTACACCAAACCACGCCCCTCCTCGCGGGAGAAACGCTTTTCTACGGGAGCCGAAAAGACGCTGTGAAACAAGCACTGCGGCATTGCCTGGAATGACCCCAGGTCAGTTCTTGTTATTTACATGTATTCTCCCTTTTCTCCTTCTTATCTTTCCCCACCTCTAGGCTCGGGGTATTGGTTTGCTTAAACAGACCTATTTAACTCATTCTCTCGATGCATGTCCTATACCTCCTTCTTTTCTTTCCTATCTCTCTCTCTGGAATAATCAGGCCATATAGTTCCTCTGGGTAACTTTATCTTCATTTCTTTTTCCTCGCCTCCTTCCTTATTCTCATTTCTCTCTGTCTGGATTAAGCTTTTCAGTCTCTCTACCTGGTCGAAGCTCATTTTCTCTTTCTCCCCACACCTATCTTTACTCTCTGTATATGCTCTTCCATCAGCACCCCACACACCCTGTCCTTAACTTGTAGCTGGTATTTCAGGTTGTATGCCTTTGGATTGTCGTTCGTTATTCTTTTTTCTGTTTTGGTCGGCTTGCCTGTTTTATCTGTCAGTGCATTTGCATGTTTCTGTTTCCCATTTGTTTGTCTGTTTTCCTTTCCAGGGCTACCTCAAGGAACAAACCAAGGCAGACCTGGTGGAGGACAACCAAAGTCACAACAACAAAGAGCAAGTAACACTATCCAAAAAACACCTCCCAAAAGGCCAGGCCTTGGACAGTATATGAGCCCCCTTTAATATAGAAGTACCTGCAGAGGCAGAGCTTTTAAAACTTATAAGGGGTAGAAAAGTAACCAAAATGATGAAAGAAAATTCTCTTCAAAAGAAATTCCAGGAAGTAGTGACAGCTAAAGAATTGATCAAAACAGATATCAGCAACATAATAGAACATGAATATAGAATGACAGTCATAAAATTAATCGCTGGGCTTGAAAAAAGCATAGAAGACAGCAGGGAATCCATCGCTGCAGAGATCAAGGACCTTAAAATGGTCAGGATGAATTTAAAAACGCTATAAATGAGGTGAAAACAAATTGGAGGCAGCCACAGTGCGGATTGAAGAGGCAGAAGAGAGAATACGTGAATTAGAAGATAAAATTATGGAAAAAGAGGAAGCCAAGAAAAGAGAGATAATCTTATCCTGGAACAGGAAAGGAGAATTTGAGAGCTGAGTGATGCAATCAAACGGAACAACATCCGTATCATAGGAATTCCAGAGGAAGAAGAGAGAGAGAAAGGAGCTGAAGGAGTACTTGGACAAATCATAGCTGAGAACTTCCCCAACCTGGGGAAGGAGACAGGCATTGAAATCCAAGAGGCACAGAGAACTCCCCTCAGACATAACTTGAATAGACCTTCTGCAGAACATATCATAGTGAAACTGGCAAAATACAAGGATAAAGAGAGAATAATAAAAGCAGTTAGGGTAAATGGGCCTTAACATACAAAGGTAGACACAGAAGGGTAGTAGCAGACTTATCTACTGAAACTTGGCAAGCCAGAAAGAAATAGCAGGAAATCATCAATGTGATGAACAGGAAAGATATGCAGCCAAGAATCCTTTATCTGGCCAGCCTGTCATTCAGAATGGAAGGAGAGATAAAGGTTTTCCCAAACAAACAAAAACTGAAGGAATTTATCACCAATAAACCAACCCTACAAGAGATCCTGAAGGGGACTCTATGAAGGAAATGTTGCAAGGAACACAAAGTACCAGAGACATCGCTACAAGCATGAAACCTGCAGATAACACAATGACTCTAAACCCATATTTTTCAATATTAACACTGAAGGTAAATGGACTAAATGCTCCAATAAAAAGACATAGGGTATCAGAATGGATTAAAAAACAAGACCCATCTATTTGCTGTCTACAAGAGACTCATTTTTAGACCTGAGGACACCTTCAGATTGAAAGTGAGAGCATGGAGAACTATCTACCATGCTACTGTAAGTCAAAAGAAAGCTGGAATAGCCATACTTATATCAGATAAACTAGACTTTAAAGTAAAGTCTGTAACAAGAGATGAAGATGGAGATTATATAATAATCATAGGGACTATCCATCAGGAAGAGCTAACAATTATAAATGTCTACGTGCCGAATTCAGGGGCACCCCAATTTGGAAAACAATTAATTACAAACATAAGCAATCTTATTGATAAAAATGTGCTAATTGCAGGGGAATTTAATACTCCACTTACAGCAATGGATAGATCAACTAGACGGAGAATCACTAAAGAAACAATGGCCCTGAAGGACACATTGGAACAGATGGGCTTGACAGATATATTCAGAACTCTGCACCTAGAAGTAATGGAATTCACATTCTTCTCAAATGCACATGGTACATTATCCAAGATAGATCACATTCTGGGGCACAAAGAAGCCCTTATTAAATACAAAAGAATTGCTATCATACCATGCACACTTTCAGACACAATGCTATGAAACTTGAAATCAACCACAGGAAAAAGTCTGGAAAACCCCCAAAAACATGGAGGCTAAAGAACACCCTACTAAAGAATAATTGGGTCAAGCAGGTAATTAGAGAAGAAGTGAAAAAATATATGGAAACAAATGAAAATGAAAATACAACAATCCAAACCCTTTGGGATGCAGCAAAGGCAGTCCTAAGAGGAAAATACATTGCAATCCAGGCCTACCTCAAGAAACAAGAAAAATCACTAACACAAAATCTAACAGCACACCTAAAGGAACTAGAAGCAGAACAGCAAAGACACCTCAAACCCAGCAGAAGAAGAGAAATAATAAAAATCAGGGCAGAGATTAACAACATAGGAACTGAAAAAAAAAAAAAAACAGTAGAACGCAATGATGAAACCAAGAGCTGGTTTTTTTAAAAATAAACACATACCATATGTTTCCACGAATAGGTGGACTTTGTGAGACTAAGCAAAAACCAGGGGGAGGGGAAGAGGGGAAAGGAAAAAAAGACACAGAGAGGGAGGGAGATAAAACATAAGAGACTCTCAAAGACTAAGAAAAAAACTGAGGGTAAGGGGGATGAGGGAGGGGGGAGAGGGGGTGATGGGCATTAAAAAGGGCACATGTTGGGATGAACACTGGGTGTTATATGTAAACCAATTTGAAAATAAACTATTATAAAAAAATAATAATAATAAAAATAAAATAAAAATAAACAAAATTGATAAACAGCTTGTCAGGTTTCTCAAAAAGAAAAGAAGAGAGGACCCAAATAGAGAAAATAACGAATGCAAAGGAGTTGATTACAACCAATCCCTCAGAAATACAAGCAATTATCAGGGAATACTATGAAAAATTATATACCAACAAACAAGACAACCTGGAAGAAATGGACAAATTCCTAAACAGCCACACATTACCAAAACTCAAATGGGAAGAAATAGAAAATTTGAATAGACCCATAACTGTGAAGTGAAGAAATTGAATCAGATATCAAAAATCTCCCAACAAAGAAGAGTCCCAGACCAGATGACTTCCCTGGGGAATTCTACCAGACATTTAAACAGAGTTAATACCTATCCTTCTCAAGCTGTTCCAAAAAATTGAGATGGAAGGAAAATTTCTGGACTCATTCTATGAAGCCAGCATCACTTTGATTCCCAAACCAGATAGAAACCCAGCAAAAAAAAAAAAGAGAACTACAGGCCAATATCCCTGATGAATATGGATGCAAAAATTCTCAACAAGATACTAGCAAATCGAATTCAACAGCATATAAAAAGAATTATTCACCATGATCAAGTAGGATTCATTCCTGGGTTGCAGGGCTGGTTCAATATTCACAAATCAATCAATGTGATACATCACATTAACAATAGAAAAGAACCATATGATCCTGTCAATAGATGCAGAAAAAGCATTTGGCAAAATATAACATCCTTTCTTAATAAAAACCCTCGAGAAAGTCAGAATAAAAGGAACATACTTAAACATCATAAAAGCCATTTATGAAAAGCCCACAGCTAATATCATCCTCAATGGGGAAAAACTGAGACCTTTCCCCTTGAGATCAGGAACACGACAGGGATATCCACTCTCACCACTGCTATTTAACATAGTGTTGGAGTTCCTAGCATCAGCAATGAGACAACAAAATGAAATAAAAGGCATCAGGATTGGAAAGGATGAAGTCAAACTTTTCACTTTTCACAGACGATATGATACTCTACATGGAAAACCCAACAGAATCCACCGAAAGCCTGCTAGAACTGACCCATGAATTAAGCAAAGTCACAGGGTACAAAATCAATGTACAGAAATCGGTTCATTTTTACACACTAACAATGAAGGAACAGAAAGAGAAGTAAAGAAACTAATCCCATTCACAATTGCACCAAAAACCATAAAATACCTAGGAATAAACCTAATCAAAGATGTAAAAGATCTCTACGCTGAAAACTAAAAAAACTTATGAAGGAAATTGAAGAAGACACAAAGAAATGGAAAACATTCCATGCTCACGGATTGGAAGAATAAATATTGTTAAAATGTCAATACTACCCAAAGCAATCTACACATTCAATGCAATCCCAATCAAAATTGCACCAGCATTCTTCTCAAAGCTAGAGCAAACAATCCTAAAATTTGTATGGAACCACAAAAGACTCCGAATAGCCAAAGTAATATTGAAGAAGAAAACCAAAACGGCAGGCATCACAATCACAGACTTTAGCCTCTACTACAAAGCTGTAATCATCAAGACAGTATGGTATTGGCACAAAAACAGACACATAGACCAATGGATTAGAACAGAGAACCCAGAAATGGACCCACAAACATATGGGCAACTAATCTTTGACACAGCAGGAAAGAGTATCCAATGGAAAAAAGACAGCCTTTTTAACAAATGGTGCTGGGAGAACTAGACAGCAACATACAAAAGAATGGAACTAGACCACTTTCTTACACCACTCACAAAAATAAACTCAAAATGGATGAAGGACCTGAATGTGAGACAGGAAACCATCAAAACCTTAGAGGAAAAAGCAGGAAAAAAACCTTTTTGACCTCAGTCGCAGCAATTTCTTACTTGACACATCTCCAAAGGCAAGGGAATTAAAAACAAAAATGAACTATTGGGACCTCATCAAGATAAAAAGCTTCTGCACTGCAAAGGAAACAATCAACAAAAGTAATAGGTAACTGACAGAATGGGAAAAGATAGTTGCAAATGACATCTCGGACAAAGGGTTAGTATCCAAAACCTATAAAGAACTCACCAAACTCTGCACCCAAAAAACAAATAATCCAGTGAAGAAATGGGCAGAAGATATGAATAGACACTTCTCCACAGAAGACATCCAGATGGCCAACAGACACATGAAACGATGCTCAATGTCACTCATCATCAGGGAAATACAAATCAAAACCACACTGAGATACCACCTCACACCAGTCAGAGTAGCTAAAATGAACAAATCAGGAAACTATAGATGCTGTCGAGGATGTGGTGAAGCAGGCACCCTCCTACACTGTTGGTGGGAATGCAAACTGGTGCAGCCACTCTGGAAAACGGTGTGGAGGTTCCTCAAAAAAATGCAAACAGAACTACCTTATGACCCAGCAATAGCACTGTTAGGAATCTACCCAAGAGACACAGGAGTGCCGATGCATAGGGGCACGTGTACCCCAATGTTCATAGCAGCACATTCGACAATAGCCAAATCATGGAAAGAGACCAAGTGCCCATCAACTGATGAGTGGATAAAGAAGATGTAGTACATATATACAATGGACTACTATGTGGCAATGAGAAAGAATGAAATCTGGCCATGTGAAGCAACATGGATGGAACTGGAGGGCATTATGCTGAGTGAAATTAGTCAGTCAGAGAAGGACAGATACCATATGTTTTCATGCATAGGTGGATTTTGAGAGACTTAGCAGAAGACCATGGGGGAGGTGTGTGGGGCGGGGGGAGTAAGCCACAGAGAGGGAGGGAGACAAAATATAAGAGATTCTTAAATACTAGAACTAACTGAGGGCTGATGGGGGGAATGGGAGAGGGGAGAGTGGGTGACGGGCATTGAGGAGAGCACTTGTTGGGATGCGCACTGGGTGTTGTATGGAAACGAATTTGACAATAAATTATTTTTAAAAATTTAATTTAATTTAAAAATTTAAAAATAAATAAAAATAAAATGCCCTTCTCAGGAACACCAGCCCATTCCCACCAAGCCTGGCACCCTCTGTGGGAGCTCCTGAGAGAGACAGATCCCTCCCTAGCAAGCGAATGTCGAAAGTGTCAGCACTGGGTTTCAAGCAAACAAACAAGTGGAGGACCCTAGGGAAAGACCCCCCGGGAGCAGTGAGCCCGCAGCTGAGAGCTCCTGGGGCAGGCAGAGCAGACTGCTGGCTCGAATCACAAGTTCCCCAAACTCCTTGCAAGCAGAAGGCTTTCCCTGGCCAAGCGTGGTCCAGCAGTGAGCAGGGCCAGCCCAGTGTGGGGGCTTATGTGGACTCCATGCAGAATCCCTGGGGTGCTGAGTGCCTGCCAGCCCTCATCTGAGCTCACATTGCCACCTAGTCTTTGGCAGCTGGGCAGTGCACACAGCCTGCAGGCGTTCTTCCCTGGCCTGCTGTATACACAAGGCTGCCGAGGTTCAGAAATGGGAGGATGCAGAGGAGGCCTCACAGCCAGCTGGATCTACAGAGCACCAAGGCCCACTGAGTTCACTCTCTGAGGGGTGACTTCATGGAACCGTGAACAGGAAGCTCTGAGCCCAGGAACCACTCTTTAAAGACACAAATCCATGCTGAGCGGGGGTGAGCGGAGGTGCCCAGTATTTCACAAGCAAGGGTACCTCTGAAATCCCAGAATCTGGGTCTGCACAGGGACTGGCACTGCCTTTGGGTGACCCTGGGGGAGGCAGGAGCCCTGGCTTCCTGAGTGTCCTGTCAGCACCCTGGTCAGGCCACCGTCGTCTCTGGGTTGCTGCGCCCAGCTCCACCCCACTAGCCTCCAGGCACAGCCAGAATGACTCTTTCAAACAAACAAACAAAAAAATCTGGGGGCACCTGGGTGGCTCAGTCGGTTGAGAGTCCAGCTTCGGCCCAGGTCATGATCTCATGGTTTGTGAGTTCGAGCCTGTCATTGGGCTCTGTGCTGACAGCTCGGCGTCTGCTTTGGATCTTCTGTCCCCACTCTCTCTCTGCTCATGCTCTCTCAAAAATAAATCAACATTTAAAAAAAAATCTGATTGTGCTCCTCTTCTCCCTAAAAACCCTCCAGTGGCTCCCTGTTGCCCCGGGGACAAATCTTTCCAGGTGGCTGCGTGAGGGGCCCTGCCCTCTCTGCTCCTCCACTTGCCTTTCGGCCTCGCAGACCCAGGCCCACCGAAGTGGACTTTGTCTAGAAGCTGGAACGTACGAGGCTTCCCCTCTCCCCCCATTGTCTTTGCCAGACCCATTCTCGCCCATTCCTCCCTCTCATCCTGCCGTCTCTTCTCCAGGGACCCTCCTCTGATGCCTTAGCCCAGGCCAGATCCCTTGGCGGTGAGGTCCCACCGCCCACTGCACCCACCCCCTCCCTCCCCATCATCCTCCTTACCACTCCCTGCTGCCCACTTGTATCTGTCTTCTCCCAAAAGAAGTCTGGCAGAGCCAAGCCCCTCATCCTGTTCACCACAGCACTGAGCACAAACAGAGCAAGATCAGTGACACTGGTGTGGGGACAGCTCCAAAACCGAGTTGTTAAACACAGTCGTGAATGAATACGGAAAGGAATCGATGATTCAATAAAACTCGGGGGCTTTTCTGAGGCCAGGGCGTAAAAGAGAATCTTTCAGTGAGTATCTGCCAAGAAGGAAGGCTGTGAGGTACTCACAGGGGCTGAGTAAGGAACCGCAGAATCCCTAGAGTACCCCACGGACAGGCATGGCCACCGACCACTCCTCACCAGGCCTCGGCCTCCTGGCTCACCGCTGCTGAGCAGCTCAGAGTTGGCTTCTTGGCCTCCTAAGTGGGGACACAGTCACAGACTTGAGGAGAGCCTAGAGAAATTTCGTCAAGAGTCAGCTCCTTGGGTTCCCTGGGGCTGGCTGTCACATGACTCTTGAGCAGGCAGGGAGGATGGGCCGTGTGTGTTTGTGTGTGTGCATATGTACGTGTATGTGTCTGTGTGTCTGTATGCGTGCACACTCTGTCATACTCATAACAACCCCAACACAGAGTGGATGGAAAGAGGATCTGTGTTCCTCCACAGCTGCCCGGTGACCCAAGCTGCTGGCCCATGGACAAACTAAAGGAACTGAGGGGCTGGCCTCCCTCCAGTCTGTCCCCCAAAGTGGTAGCACTGGGCCCTTCTCAGGTGTTGGGTCCTACACTGGCTCTTCCTGATCTGCCCTTCTGGCTACAGCCTCTGCCCTCATCGACCCTCTTCCAGACTAGAAGGCTGTCCCCAGGAGCCGCTCCTTTACCTTTGCTTTATTCCATGCTCTCTGCGTTCCGGCTAAGGGCAGCCATCCGGGCAGGCGTGGGAGTGAGGGGGGGGGGGAAGGTGTTGATTCTCTGGGTTTCCCCGTCCAGGCAAGGTTTGACTATGGCTGCGGGGGCCTCACCAGAGCCGCAGTTCTTTTTTTTTTTTTTTTTAATTTAAAATAGTTTATTTTCATATTGGTTTACATAAAACACCCAGTGTTCATCCCAACATGTGCCCTTTTTTAATGCCCATCACCCCCTCTCCCCCCCCATCTCCCTCACCCTCAGTTTGTTCTTAGTCTTTGAGAGTCTCTTATGTTTTATCTCCCTCCCTCTCTGTGTCTTTTTTTTTCTTTCCCCTCTTCCCCTCCCCCTGGTTTTTGCTTAGTCTCACCAAGTCCACCTATTCGTGGAAACATACGGTATCTGTCTTTTTCTGACTGACTTATTTCACTTAACATAATACCCTCCAGTTCCATCCATGATGCTACGCATGGCCAGATTTCATTTTTTCTCATTGCCACATAGTAGTCCATTGTATATATGTACCACATCTTCTTTATCCACTCGTCAGTTGATGGGCATTTAGTTTCTTTCCATGTTTTGGCTATTGTTGAAAGCGCTCAGAGCCGCAGTTCTAATGCTTTTGGTAACAGCTCCCTCCCCTCACCCCTTTGGGCAAAGGGTGCTAACCACTCCCACCGTGCACTCCCAAGGTCCTTCACCACCGCTTGCGGGTTCCCCTTACCCTTGCCTGCACCTTGTAAATTGTCCCCTTTTTATCTCTTTTTAGTCACCTTCTCTACGCGCCATCTTGTTGTCCTCAGATACAGATTCTGAAGAGGCCCCAAGTTCCTGCCTTTGAACAGTTGGAAAGAGCCTTAAAGCCCACTCCAGCCTGGCCTCCCACCCCCTCCAGAATTCCCTGTGGTGAAATAAAGTCCCCCTTCCATGAAGAACGGGAGAGCCCGGCTGCTAAAATACAAAACAAAACAAAACAAAACACCTGGTAGAGGGGCACCAGGTGACTCGGGCAGTTAAACGTGGGACTTTTGACTTCAGCTCAGATCGTGATCAAATGCTTCATGAGATCGAGTCCCCCCACCTCCACCGCCACCACTTCGGGCTGTGCACTGACAGCACGGAGCCTGCTCGGGATTCTCCCTCTCTCTCTCTCTCTCTCTCTCTCTCTCTCAGCCCCTCCCCGACTCAGGTACCTGCACACACACCCACACACTCTCTCTCCCCCAAAATAAATGTAAAAACTTTTAAAAACTAATTAATTAAAAAAATAAAGAACACCTGCTAGAGAACCAGTGTCAGCCTCTCCGAAACGTCCACAGTCCGGAGCACCTGGGCGGCTCCGTCAGCTGAGCCTCCGATTCCAGCTTCACGTCATGGCCTCCCAGTTCCCGAATTCAGGCCCCGTATCAGGCTCACTGTTGTCCGCACAGCCCGCTTTGGATCCTCTGTCACCCACTCTCTGTGCCCTTGCCCTGCTTGCACTCTCTCTCTCTCTCTCTAAAAAATAAATAAACATTAAAGAAAAAATTTTGTAAATGTCCATTTTCCGTCATCCCGTCCTCCTCTTCTAGCTCTGCCACCCTGGTAGGGAGTGGGCGTTCCGGCTTGAGGGGAGGGGGGGGTGGGGGGTGAGGAGGAGGAGGAGCCAAACCACAAGGTGGAGAGGGGCCGATTGTAATGAGAACCAACGACACAACACTACCCTCCCCTTCAATTCTCTCTGTGATCTCTTCTTCCAGGACATACACGTTTGCCCTCAACTCCCCTGATGCTCCCACCCCAGGTCCTGGCGAGCAGCATATCCCCATGAAAGAGGTTTTTAACCTGTTCACACACAGAGATGTGTGCACACACAAAACATGCACATACCCTCTCACACATGTACACATAGCCATTCACACTGTGTACACACCACACTACTCACACGGACACACACACACAGAGGAAGAGCCCACATGTGAAATACACACCAAACTCTCGCTTCCACTCCAAGCCTCAGTGAGGCCCATGCCTCTTAGAGTCCCCAGCTGTCCCCAGGGAGAACAGACGGCTTGGCCCCAGCCCCGTGTGCCCCACCAGGCAGGACAGAAGGAGAAAATAAAGCCAGCGTTTCTTAGAATCTTAAAAGAAATTAACAGGAAAGCCCAGTGTGATTTCTTAGGCCAACAGTACCCGGCAAGTGTTCCAGTGAACGTGATTCACAGAGCTGCTCTTCGAAAAATAAAAGTCTGCAGTCCGGGGAGTTTGGGAAACACGACCCGCCGTATCACCCCCTCTCAGAGAGTCCCAAGGCTTTGGCAGGTCCTGAAGAAAAGGCTCCTTCTAACAGTCATCTAACTGAGGATTTCAGTGATAGATGGTAGATAGACAGATGGACAGAAACATAGATGGTGAACACGGGAGAGAGGAAGGAAGAAAGAGAGAGACTGAGATTGATCTTATAGTTACATAAATTCCATGGAACACACGTTTAAGTAACAGTGACCTAGACCAACCTTTTTCATCTTATAAATGAAAAAAAAAAAAGAAAGAAAGAAACAGGGGCTCAGAAAGGGCTCCGCCCAAGGTCACAGGTCACACCGCTAGTAAAAGACAAAGGTGGGACTAGAACCCAGGCCTCCTAATGCTCAGGCCCAGCCTCCTTTCAATAGACCCTATTTCATTTTTGTACTTCACTGTAAACCCCAGGATTTCTGGGAATCGAAGAGATCAATGTCATTTTCAAAACAAACCCTGGCGTTTGTGATTGTACTTGGTGTCTTCACATGGCTTCCCTCCCGGGCACACCCTCAGCTGCAGAGGACGCCCCTTCCTGCGTCCCAGACCC
Source organism: Paguma larvata (assembly GCA_030068075.1). Classification (NCBI taxonomy): domain Eukaryota; kingdom Metazoa; phylum Chordata; class Mammalia; order Carnivora; family Viverridae; genus Paguma; species Paguma larvata. The sequence goes on from CM057837.1 coordinate 33,351,061, forward strand.
CCGGGTCCACTGTGAGGGGCGGCAGGCCCAGGGCAGAGACGGGGCGCTGGCTCCGGCAAGGGCAGGTGCCTGAACACCTGGATCCGGCTACTCTCCTCGAGGTGGGCAGGCTTCCTGACAGGTGTCAGGGGACAGGAGCTCCCCATGCCATCCCTAAGGAGGGGGCTGGAGAAATGAAAGCCGGGGTCTGCCCTAGGCCTAGAGGCACCGCATAGGCCTGGGGACACCGTGCAGGCCTGGCACTGTTTCCGCAGGGCTCAGCTGCTAGAACCAGGGCTATCTTCAGGCCCCTCCTCACTCAGCCGAAGTCCTGGCACCCTGCCTCCCACATCCTATCCCCTGAGCTCCCGGCCACAGTGGCCTCTCCCCCACCGCCCAAGCCTGGCACAGATAGACGCCCAGTGCCCTCAGTGGGCATGCATATCCGCTGCCCCCTGCCACACTGTCACTGGTGTATGGCTACTTAATCTTTCCCGCAGGCACACCCTGTCTCCCTACAGAGCCCGAAGGCTTCTAGAGTGCAGGGAAGACGCTAATTTCCACCGCCTCCCACAGAGACAAGTGCCAGGCTCTGCGGCGTGTACCCATGGAAAGAAGAGAACTGCCTTGTGGTGCCTGGCACGGCGCTCGGCACGCAGCAGGCACAGAGGGGTGCCTGGGGTTTATCAGCAGCTCCCTTATCAAACCGCAGAAGAGCATTCATGTTGAATATCTGTGATCGGACAGAGAGCCGTGAGGATCTGCTGGAGGGACTCTGGTGCCACACCATCAGGTGGCTTGTCAGGGTCTCGGGTCCCTGGACGGCACAATGCAGGGGCTGAAGACGTGCGCGGACCTTTCTGGCCCTCAAGCTCTGATTCGATTATAGACTCACACAGAGGGAGTGCCCAAGTGCTTCCTATTCTCTCCTCCAGCCCTTCAGCACAGCAGACACTGAACAGGAACAGTCTTGGGAGGAGAAGGCTGTGCTTGCGTCCAGCCGCAAACAGGGCACGACCTCTCTCCAACTCAACGCACCTCACAGGGGTGAATCTGGCAAGGCACACTTCGGACCCCAAAGCCAGTAGCTTTGGATACCTCAACCAAAGGTATATAAACTAGGAGATGCGGCCGCAAGGACGGAGGCTCTGGGCCCAGGTAGTCAGGATCGGATGGAGACAGGGAGCGGTGGTGAGTCTCATCTCCTGATCTTTCGGCGAAGAATCTCTGTGCAGGCCGGCTCTCCTCCTCAAATCCCCTCCCCACCCCAGACCTCTGCAGACTGTTGCTTGAGCCCTGGGCAGTGAGCAAGCAGGGGTGCCCACCAGGAACTCAAAACCCCAGCACCCAAGCCCTGTCTCCCCCTCTTTCCCCAGCCCTATCCATCTCTGTCCTGGGACGGGCATGCAGGACACCGGAGGCATGCACTGCGTGGCACCATTGCTCACACTTCCCCCTTTACCAGCGAGCAGGGCGCCTGGGGGTGAGGGCAAGGCAAACAGAGCAGAATAGACAGTCCACCGCGAGCAGTGTTTACATCTGTCCCTTTGTCTGGGACACACAGCCTAGTTCCTGAGGGCCTGCCAGGGTGGCCTATTGTCTGGCATTGTTTGCCTTTGGGGCGATAGGTGCCCTGGAGTTGGCGGGAGGCGTGGGGGAAGAGACAGGCTGAGTGGGGGTGGGGAGCGGGATCCAGCACCAGACAGGCAGCCAGCCTTGGTGCCAAAGGCCATGGCTTATGAAGCCCCTGGGCAAGGAGCCAAGTGTCTGCCCACTCTTCTGTCTGCAGCTCAGAAGACCTGGGGATGGTGGGAACTTCCCACCTCTAACAAAGACCCCCCCAGAATCACTGTCTTCCCTCTCCCAGGCCCCTCAGGGCCCAGATCACCTCCCACGGCTCTCTACTCTCCCATCCCTGCTCACACACTCTTGCCCCAACCAGAGAAGTTAAGCCAGATAAGGAGACAGTGCTAGTACTGCCCAGAGGGTGCAGAAACAGCTCAGGAAGAGCCAAGGACCTGCTTCTGGGGGGTGCGCACATGCGTTAGACGTGGCCGGCCTTACAATCCCACCCTCCCCAAACCACGACCTGTCCCTCAACCGCTCTCAAAGCAGCTCCTACGTGAGTGGCTCTCCATTGGTGTCGCATCTGATTAAACATGCGCACAGAACCACTCCACGCCGCTCGGCCGTCCCTAACTGAACCGGGCAGCATGTGTCCAGAGATCGGTCACCCAGAACTGTGAGACCCTGAGCAAGTCACTTCCTCTTTGAAGACGAGGGATTGGATTCTTGGATCTCTAAAACTCCTTCTAGCTTCAAAGTCACATAACCAGAACCGAAGGGTGAGGATCTCAAGCCCTCCTAGAGAGCAGAGTGGAATTCAATACTACAGAAAAGCCACAGGAAGGATCCGTGCTTTGGCCAGAGACAATTCAAGCCACCAACCAATATATGGGTTTTTGTTTTTGTTTTTGTTTTGGTGTTTATACTACACTTTGTGCACATGCCACACTCTGGGCCATATACCACATGTTGCATATTATCACACTATAAGGTGTGATACACATCTTGAAGTATATTCCACACTTCGGGGGTATATCGAGGTATATACACACTTTAGGGCATACAGACACTTTGCAGTATGTAACATTTTGTGTGTATCCACGTACTCGGGCTATATCCCATACTTTGTGTATACGGCACACTTCGGGCAGAGACTTCTCTGCTGGGAGCATTCTGTAGTGTCGGTGGCACTTTGGCAAGGCTCTGAGGTTAACAGTACAGACCCTGGAACCAGATAAAACTGGGTATGATGCATTTCCACCACTTGCTGGCCTTGAGCAAACCACTTGCCCTCTGAGACTCAGTTTCTTCACCCGTAAAATGGAGATAAAATAGTATCTACCTCATAGATTTTGGATGAGAGAGTAAATGAATCAGCGCCTATGATGGGCTCATCACAGTGCCCAGCACACAGGAAACAGTAAGGGTATCCTTGTTACTGCTCGCACTTTCAAAGGTGTTTTATAATGTAATGTACTTTTTAATTTAAATTATATATATATATATATATATATATATATATATATGTTCCCAGAGTCTCAAAGCTTTGGAAACTCAGATAACAGACAGAACCATTTAATTCATATTTATTTCACATTTGATCTGTAAACTTTTTATTAAAAAAAAATCCACCATCATTAGCAACATGTGCTGACGTTAGTTTGTCTGTAGTGAAATAAGAGCGCAGGCCTTAGAAAGTCTCTGTCTAAAACATGTAGAAACTCAGATGTAAACACGAGGTCTCCGCCCTCCTCCCTTGATTTGGGGAGTTCAGCAATGACATGATCTCAACCAGAAAAGCCGGGGTGGTGGGGGGGAGGGCAGGGGAATGGACAACACTTCAATACCTAAGAGCTCTTGGGGCAGGAACTGTACAGTTCGGCAGGCTCATTTGTCTTTGCAAACTGTTTACCTTGGGCAAATTGTATCAGGTTTGCTTCTTCCACATAATTTCCACTCCTCCTCCGTCTAAAAACAGCAGCTGAAAGATTTCTTGCAGTCAGCACTTTTGGGGAGGGAGGGGCAGGTGCAGGAACATACAAGACAGAAACATACATATTCCTCAAGCAGTGGCCCTGGAGAGAGGGAAGGAGGGGGAGAGGGAGGGAGGGACACAGGAAAGAGATACTTTTAAAGTGAGTTGCTGGGGCAAAGGGTGCATCAGAGGATAATGGCTTTATACACAGGGCTGCTGTACCGAAGAAAGGTTCATTTACTTCTGTCTTGGTCCTTCCTTGTAGTATTTACATAGGAAAAGGCAATGATGCTGTTAGGCACAGGAAAAAAATGGACAGAAATCTTTTCCCCCTCCGGAAGTCTCAAAGCAGGTCCAGGCCCAAGGGACAGTCACCAGTTGCTGGTGAAAAGGACACAGAAGGAGGTAATGACACCGGAAAAGGACTTGCATTACAAAGGGGCTTGGCCTGAACCAAAGACAACGTATCTGCCTCAAGGAAGTCTCCAACAGCATCAAAAGCCCAGACATTGGGGATTCTAGCGTGTACTATCAAAAATAGTGTATATTTACAGTCGGGGGTGGGGGTGGGCAGGGCTGCCCTGAGCATTTGTTTAAAAACAGAGTTAGGGGGAAGGGGAGAGCAATTAGCCAGGGCTGGGTAACCCCATCCATTAATCCTTTGTGAGCCCTACCCCCTGGGGCCCAGTGTTTGCTTGCTCCGCTCTGCATTGAGAGCTGGATTCAGGGGAGGTAAGAATACCTTTAGGAAACAATACTGATTAGGGGGGCCCAAGAACCCAGGAAGATCGTTCCAAGTCACAAGCGTCCCTAACAACAACTTCCCCCCTGAGAGGGAAGAACTGAGGCCACTGCGCAAGGCCGGGCCGGGAAACACGGAGCAGGCAGGACCCGGTTTTCAGTGTGCTGGGCTATATAGACGCTCCCCTCCCTCGCCGCTGACGGCAGCGGGTGCCAGTCTGTCGGCGGGTCGCGGACCCCGCGCTCACACGATTCGTTTCCTGTCCCCCCGGCAGAGGATCTTCTTGAAGGCGCGTCGGAAGTCGTGGTTGAAGATGGTGTAGATGACCGGGTTCAGGGAGCTGTTGCAGTAGCCGAACCAGAAGAAGAACTTGAAAAGCGTGCGCGGCACGGAGCAGCCCACGGCCGTGAGCGTGTAAGTGAAGAAGAAGGGGAACCAGCACACCACGAACACGCCGATGACCACCGCCAGCACGAACGTGAAGCGCTTTTCGCGGTTCTGCCGCCCGCGCCAGCGCGACGCCTTGGCGCCCCCGCCGCGCTCCTCCCCGGGCCCCGCCGCCGACGCCCCGGGCGCGGTTGCCCCCGGCCCACGCCGGGGCAGGCTGTCCCCGGGCTTCACCTGGCTTGCCCGGGGCTTGCCCTTGGCCCGGGGGCCGCGCTCGGACCTGCGGGACCCCGGGGGCCGCTCCGCGTGCTCGGAGGACGAGCTCTCCTCCAAGTCCAGAGCGTCAGCGTCGCGGGGCCCCGCGGGCGCGGGCTCCCCGGGGGCACCGTTGAGCTGGGCGGGCAGCGGCTCGGCCTCGGCGCCCACGGGGCCCACGCCGCCGCGCTCCGGGCCCAGCCCGTTGGGCCTGCGCTCGGCACCCCCCGGCGGCGCGGCGGCGGCGTCCGGACCCCGGCGGCTGGGCGGCACGCGCGTGCGGCGCTTGGCAATCTGGTAGATGCGCACGTAGACCAGGATCATGATGAGGCAGGGCGCGAAGAAGGAGCCGATGCACGACGAGATTACGTACCACTTCTGGTCGTTGATCTCGCAGCGCGGCTCCGTCGGCTGCGGGCCGCCGCCGCCGCCCTTCTTCTCGATGGAGATGAGCGGCGGGAAGGAGATGACGGCCGAGATGACCCACACGGTGACGATGATGGCCTTGATGCGGCGCGGCGTGCGCTTCAGGTTGTACTCGATGGCCTGCGTGATGGACCAGTAGCGATCCAGGCTGATGGCGCACAGGTGCACGATGGACGAGGTGCAGAAGAGCACGTCGAGCGCCAGGTAGATCTCACACCACGCCTTGCCGAAATACCAGTAGCCCATGACCTCGTTGGCCAGCGAGAAAGGGATGACGAGCGTGGCCACCAGGATGTCGGCCGAGGCCAGAGACACCAGAAAGAGGTTCTGGGGCGCCTTCAGTGCGCGGCTCGTGAACACCGCGATGATGACCAGCACGTTGCCGAACACCGTGAGCAGCATGAGCAGGCCGGCCAGGCACACCAGAGTCAGCGTCACCTGCAGGGAGTAAGGGGTGGCCCGGGCGCCGCCCCCCGGCGCCTCGGTCCCATTCCAGCTCGCGTTGCCCGCGTCCAGCTGCAGGGAGCCCATGGGCGCGAAGCTGCCCTCGGCCAGCGGCTGCTCCTGGCGGAACATGAACGCGGATGCCCGCTTGCCTGGGCCTGCTGCCAGTCGCCTTCCGGCCCAGTGCCCGTGGGTCCTCCTCTTCCTCCCGCGCCCCGCTCGCCCTGACGCGCCTCACATGGGGAGGGGACCGCAGGGACGCCGGCCGGAGCTGGGGAGCCGCTAGCAGCCCATGGGCCCGGCTCCCGCGAACGGCGCCCGGCCTGCGCTTGTGGCGCTCGTGGTGGGCGCCTCCTCTTTCCCAGCTCAGCACAAGTTTTATTTCTAAGCGGCGGGAGAGAGTAGGTCGAGCCGATGGGGAAAGGGGGAGAGATTCTTCAAGAAGAGAGAACAAAAATCATCGGTGGCCTGATGACTTGGAAGGATGACGGAAATTATAAAATATCTATATCTATATCTATATCTTGACTCTTGAGCCCGAGCGAAAGCGAGAGGTCTTACCGTTGTGCGGGGCCCGCCCCCACCCCGGGAGGCAGCCGAGGGGCGCTGACGCGGGCCTGGGGTCTTGTGTCTGTCTTCTTACATCCCCGAAGCGATTACCGACTCTCCCGCTTCCCCCAGACGCGGCGGTGCCGGCCGGGCCCGGGCCGGGGCCAGCGTGCGGACTCTGCCGCCTCTCGGAGCGCCGCCGGACTTCCAAAGTTGCGTGCCCAGCTGGGGCTGGGTCGCAGCGCGCGGAGCTCTGGGGCGGCGGCGGCGGCGCGGTGAGCGCTGTGCGGGCCGCATGAAGACGCCCCCGTCCTCAGGTGGGCCGGGGCAGGTGGGCGATCGGCCCTCCAGGAGCCGCGGCCGAGGCAGAGGGTCTTCTGGGCGTTGACCCGGCGAGCTGCGGACGCTGAGTGCAGCCCAGCCGGACGGGCCGGGGTCCGAGGGCACCGTGAGTTGGGGCAGGAACGCGGGGCTAGGGGGAGAAGATGCTGGGGGTGGCCGGGCGGCAGTGCGCCGGCTGCTGGGCGTCTGCACCGAAGCCAGAGCCTCTGCTGCCCCGCCGCGCTCACGGTGGACTGGTTTTATAGCCCCAGGATCAAGCCGGCGTTGCTGAGCAGCCGGCGTCAGCCCCCACGTGGGAAACCGACCCTCCCCCGCCTCTTGCGCCTCCCCTCCGCGGGTCTAGCGCCCGCGCCCCGCACGGGACCTTGGGGAGCGCTGGCCTCCTGGCAGGACGCGCTCTTTGGAGAGGCGGGTACCGTGAGCGAGGGGTTTAAAGAGCGTGCCTGGGGAGTGGGAGCGGTCCCTGCTGGGAACTGGCCGAGCGGCTCCGGGCTCGAGGAACAGAAAGCAGCGGGAACCCGGGAGTGCTCCCATCCAGCTGGGTCCTGGGAGGAAAGAGAGTTGGGGACCCAGGCCCGAATCGGGAGAAGCAGCCACCGGTACAAGTAGCATCCGAAGCAGCCTGGTCCTGGGCAGCCTGGCTGCCCTCGACAGCAAGTGCTCCTGGCGGCGAGGCGAGTGGGGTTCCGGTGTGAAAGGAAGACACAGGTTCGGGTCGAACCCCCGCGGCGGAATGGGAAGCACCCCCGGGGAGCGGGGCCCGCCCGAGTCGGGAGCTCCGCTTGGGGAAGAGGAGGCTACCTGTGGTTCTAGCCGCAGAGTAGTCTGCGGGACACCGGTGGCCGCGGGTCTGGACCGCGCCTCCCGAGACCCCGGCGAGGCGGGGGTCTTGGCGGCGGAGGCCGCGCGCCACGACTGAGCGAGGGCGCACTGACACCTGCTGGCAACTCGTCGTCACGGCTCCCGTGCCCGGCGCTTTCTTCCGCCTCTGCAGTCCTTTGCCTACAGCGCCTTCTCCTATTTCAGGATAAGTTTGGGTCCCAGCTCAGGAAAGGAGAACCCAGATTTTAAAGTGCACTTTGTCACGTTGAAGAAATCTTCCTAAACCATGTACTCGTGTGTCGGAGGTAGGAGTTGGTCTGATAAAGTCCCATCGGGAAGGGCTTAGCAGGCTCAGAGCCCAGGACTGACATTCCATCCTAGGCTGACACAGCCCACTGTTCCGCAAGTTCCAGAGGCGTGGACCCTGCCCTAATGATTGCCCAGTTCTGCCCTGCTATAAATGATTTTGTCTTTCTAGAGGCCAGAAAGCTGTATGCCACCCGCGTCTCGCCCACATTTCAGGTGCATACACATCATCTTTCAGTTAAGGAGGGGGGTGCTAGGTGAAAGAAGGAAGAATATTTTCCACCTTCTTTCTGATAGGAATAGCATGGAGTGAGGTGAATGGCTAGTTTTTCTCAGCGTGCTGGATGTCCTACAATAGATCTTAACAATTGCTAGAGTAGCAGCTTGTACTGTGCTGTCTGCACTTTCCTAATAAGCAGGCTGTTTAAGGGTAAGCCCAGGGCGATAGGAACTGTTAACAGGAGAGATTAACAGAAAAGGTAAAGAAAAGTTGCCTTATTTAAGGAATACGTAGTCACCAAAGATGGAAGTTCAAGATCAAACAGATCACCTCTCTGCCTGGCAGGGCACAGGCTCAGGTCTGGCTGGGGGCTAAGGACAAATTAAGGACCTTGAGCATGGCATTCAATCCCAACTGTCATCTAGAGCCCACACCAGTGACAGTTACTGAAGCACTTACTCTTGACGTACGTGGTCATGACGTCTGTGTTTTTTCAAAGAACTTTACAGATGTCTTATTTGACTTCCGTACCTTTATCTCCCAATCTCTGATCCAGTAGGGTGACCTCCTCCACCAGTCTTAATGCTGAGGAGTCAAAAATGCCCTTTTCTGAGGGCTGAGAAACTGGGAAGACAGAATTTCCTCCCTCTACTGAGCCCCTCACTTCCCATCTTCCACTCAAATCTCGGCTCCGAGTCTCATGGCAGGGCCAGAAACATTACACTCGGCTCAGTTGGAAATGCGATTATACTCACTTTTGCACGGTGCCCAGGAGCCCCTGACTTCAAGTATGAATGATAAGAAAGACAAAATCAAAGCCCAAGGCAGCCTGGGGCTCATGGTGTTGTCCACACCTGGGGAGTGCTCCCCAAATAGCCAGTGAGTTCTGGAATTCCTAGGTTTGGAGTCTTTTCTACTAAAATGAAAACAGGTGTTTCAAGGAACTAAGGTCTCTGAGACCAATATACAACAAGGGCTTGTCTTTTGTTAAGTACCTAGGATGATCGTGTGCAGGGCTGTGTACAGAGCCCTCATGTGCCAAGTTCTTCCTCTTGTACGTGCACCTTATCACTCTCTTAGTTGGACACACAGTGTCAGTCTGTCTGAGCTTTGAAAAGCCACGCGGACACCATTATTTTTTTGCTGGAATTTTTAGTGCTGTGCTAGCTGAGTGAGACAGCATTAAACAAAGAGACATCCCCAAAGATAATAGTTCTTAACCAGGCCTGTATATCGGCATTGCCTGGGAAGGTAAAATACACTTATCAATGCTCCCCCAGGGTAATTATGATTCATCGGGGCTGTGGTGGGATGCAGCACGTGTTTTTTAACAAAGTTCCTTGGCAGATGCTAACGCGCACACACTCAAGAATCACTTCTCTCAGCTATAAATCTCAGTGGGGGGGCGGGAGTGATGAGCAGTTTTCTTGGTAGGGGCAGGAAGAGAGTGTCCAAATGACCTGAGGACTTTTATGAAGCCAACCTAAGCTACAAAGAAGTGCCCTGGATTAAAAATCATTGCCCCTGTGGGCCAGCGGGACAGCCGGGAGGGTGTCACAGCCCTCAGGGATCTGAGGCAAAACAGTTGGGAGCCACTGTAATATGGAGGTTGACTTTCCTGGCTTGAGGAGCCACCTCTGGGCACACAAATGGGAGTCCATTATGATTGCTACTATTCATAAAAATAAATGCTTTTTGTTAGCACTAACCCTATATCAGGCATAGTGCTGAGCAGTTTTTGTACTATATATATTTTATATAATTCCAAAAACCACTGTGCGATGTGGATATTACCCGCACAGCTGGGGACAACAAGGCTGAGAGAGGCTGAGTACACTGCCCAGCTAGTAAGTAGCAGGGTCGGATCGAGACTTGGAGTTTCCAGATTATAAGCCCAGTGAGTTTTCTGACTGTCTTTCCGAGGGTGCCCGTCATCTACCACGCTGACAAAGAGAGACCTACAAGAGGCCCATCAGAAATGAAAGTGTTGGCGAGCTGTCAGATCCTCCTTACACCCCTGTCCTCCTAGTCCACTTGTGGCTGCTGGGGCAGGACAGCAGAGGGCCAGATGCGTCCCTTCATTCCACATCTGATGCTACCGCATTGGAGGGAGTGTCAGGCACACTCTGCACAAGACCGAACATCTCCCAGTGACTGACGGAGAGCCAACGCCTGGACTGGCACCTGATCGTGCCAGCCTGGAGTAAGGTCCCCTCCTTGGAGGAGGTCACCATAGTTCTTCCGTGGCTTGGGAGAACTTTGATTGCACTAGCTTACCTGTTCACTTGAATGATGGTATAGCAAGGGGAAAGGGCTGTTCTGTTCGTCTTTGTATTCCGAGAACATAAAACAGGCTTTCTAAAAATCAAATTTCTGGGACGTATCCCTTGGAGATTCAACAGGACTACAGTAGGACTTACATTTTTAACAAACACCTGAGTAATCCAGTAATACCGAAATGTGAGACACACAGGCATAGATATGTGATAACTGTTTGTGTGACGGATGAATGCAAGCATTAGTGAATTAGTGGATATCGCTTTTGATTAAACTCTCCAAGACACGAGAGGACCAGAAGAAGGTGCCTAAGGTGGCTAGCACTTCATCTCAAAATCCGGATTTAGTTGAGGTATCCTACATAGCTCAGGGATAGGATTCAGTACAGGGGTAGTTCAGTATAGGATTCTCTCATAGTCTGTCTGTCTATCTCTCTCCTATTGTCTCTCTATAGATTTTTCCCTAAAAAAAAAAAAAAACATGTAAGTAGTGAGAGATGTTCTATTTATAACTATTAGCTAGGCAATTTACCAATAAATGAAAGCTGTTTAAGCTAAATCATCTGTTTGTCTTGGACTTACATCCGTAATTAAAGTGTCAGGCAACACCAAAATGCACCTTGACTTCATCGAAGGGAGTGAGGAAACTGGGTAGGAGGTGGTATTAATAGCTTTCTTTTTCCCTTTCTTTCTTCTTTCTCTTTTTTCTTTCTTTCTCTCTTCCTTCCTTCCTTCCTCCTTCCTCCTTCCTTCCTCCTTCCTTCCTTCCTTCCTTCCTTCCTTCCTTCCTTCCTTCCTTCCTTCCTTTCTGAAGGCTTGACCTAAAAAACAAAACTATATGCCTCATTAGCTTGGGCACCTAGGCTGTGATATAATCCTCACAAATAGAAGTTGAGACACACAAACATAGGCCACACACCCACACACAGAGACCATATTTAAACACACATTCTCACCCATCTGAATGTGACGAGCAGGTGGGAAATACCATGTTCCCACTGCTGCCCGTGCCATGTGCACAGCTGGAACCAAACGCTACAGCAAGCTACAAACATCTGTCAAGTCACTGTATTATTGACATTGGAGGCAGACGGAGGGCAGTCACTAGCAAAAATTCTGTTGCTCCCTCTGAGCCATTTTTTAATTCCTCCACCTTCTTGCACCTGTGCTGGAGCCCTTTGGAGTCACACTATTACTGAAGGTGAATGTAAGCTGGAAGGAAAGCATCAACGACAAGAGTGTTGTTACGAGGCGCTACCTTATTTACCACCTTCTGTGTGATCCTTCTGATCACTAACTGCCAGACCAAGCCTGTCGGACCCACAAAGTCAAGTGCAAAGTCCTGCCACTGCCTCCAGCTCTTTTCCTCAAGTCTTAGCCCATCCCATCATTATCCCTGGAAGATGAAGACGGGTGTTTTCTGCCCCTGCTAGGGCCCCTGGCCAAGACCAAGCAGAGAGGACTGCACCAGGATCGGCTCTTCCTTCAGGACGCACAAAAAGGTTGGGCTCCTACCTGGCTCCTCGCTGCTGCTGACCTGCCGGACGTGTTTGTGTTTCCACGAACATCTGCCTGTGCAGAGCTGTGCACACACAGGAACCTTATCATCACCTCTCGCAGTCCTCCGGCTCAGTCCTCACAGATAAGTGCCCCTTCTCACCACATCCAGGTGATTATTGTGTCTGATCTGTCCAGAAGCATAAGAAAAGCAAACTTTGAATCAGTTACAACAAGTGATTTATGCCCTTGGGTATAAAGGAGATAATCTGTCACCAGTGTTAATAACTCTTAAACTAACATTCATTAATCTAGGCAGGTAAGGTGAAACACCCTTCATATTTACTCAAAGAAACCATGGAGACATCGTGCCTAAACATAACACACACACACACACACATGCACACACACCCTACTTAAGAGATGGTCTGGTTATCACTGCTCCCTGGAAATGATTTCACAAACTCCAAGAGAAATCCATTTTCCTAACCAGAAAAATCAGAACTGGGCTTCCCGGAAGCACACAAGTGATGGTAGCAGGAAAAGCCAGAGAGAAGGGAGAAGGCATCCTCTAAGCCTGTGTATCGCTGACACAAACCCAGGCTCACCCGTGAGCTGGCCGTGCGTGTGACCAACAGAAAGCGGCATGGCAAAGGCTTCAAACACTTCACTTTGGAAATAGTGGCCATCAAGGGAGAAACGAAACCTGTGATCTGAAGCCAAGTAGGTTGGTTTCCTATGAAAAGAAACAAAACGGATTTTAACAGGACCCAGAGTCATATAATGGGCAAGAATAACCCCAGATTACTCAACATGCAAAGGACCAGGCATATATCAGGAAAGAAAATCATGAGTAGATGCCCGACCTGAGAGGTGAGAAATAAATAAATAAAGCTGCTATTACAACTATGCGCCAAGAGATAAAGATAAATGCTCATGAAATAAAGGATAGAAGTCATCGGCAGGAAAATAGGAACTACAAAAAGGAATCAAATGTAAAATTTTAAACTAAAGAATACACGATCTGGAATTAAAAAGAAAAAAAAAAAAGCACCTCACAGGAAGGGCTTTGTATTTGTTTTCTAAGGCTACCAAAACAAATTACCACAAACTAGGTGATTTAAAATAACAGAAGGTTATTGTCTCACAGTCGTAGAGTCTGGAGGTCAGAAATGACATGTCGGCAGGGTCGCACTACTTCCAAAAGCTTTAGGGGAGATTCTTCTTTGCCTTTCCAGCTCCTGGTGGCCCCTTGGCTTATGCCAGCATCGCTCTGTTCTCTGGCTCTGTCTTCACGTGGCCTTCTTCCCTCTGGGCCTCTCTGTGTCCAAATCTCCCTGCATTTGCTCTTTTAAAGATACTAATCATTGGAAGTAGAGTTCATCCTAAATCTAGGAAGATTTTATCTTGAGATCCTTAACTAATTACATCTTCAAACACCCTGTTTCCAAATAAGGTCACATTCCGAAGTTCTGGATGAACATGCATTTTGGGGGATATGCTGCTCAGCCCATTACAGGCTCAATGGCAGAAGAGAGATAACAGAAGAAAGATTCAGTGAACTTGAAGATAGATCACTAAAAACACTCGAGGAAGTTGCTCGGTCTGAAGGGCAATGATACCAGAAGGAAATCCGGAACTTACAGAATGAAAGAAGAGTAACAGGAATCGGAAGTACTTGGTGTATTAGTTTGCTAGGGCTGCTATAACAAAGCCCTACAGGGGAGCCTGGGTGGCTCAGTCGGTTAGGCGGCCGACTTCGCTCAAGTCATGATCTCGCGGTCTGTGAGTCCGAGCCCCGCGTCGGGCTCTGTGTTGACAGCTCAGAGCCTGGAGCCTGCTTCAGATTCTGTGTCTCCCTCTCTCTCTGCCCTTCTCCTGCTCACTCTATGTCTCAAAAATAAATAAATGTTAAAAACAAAAAACAAAAAACAAAACAAAGCCCTACAGGCTGAGTGGCTTAAACAATAGAAAAGTTTCGTCTCACAGTTCTGGAACTGTGAGAAGTCCAAGATCAAGCGGTCAGCAAGGTTGGTTCCATCTGAGGACTGTGGGAGAGAGTTATGCCTAGCTTTTGGTGGTTTACTGGCAATCTTTGGCACTCCTTGGCTTATAATGCATCACCCTGATCTCTTCCTTCATCCTCACATGATAATCTCCTTGTGTGTGCCTGTGTGTCCAAATTTCCCCTTTTGATAAGGATACTAGTCATACTGGACTGGGGCCTACTCAAATGACCTCATTTTATCTTGACGGTCTATGAAAGAGCCTCTCCCTATCTCCAGATAAGGGCACAGTCTGAGGTGCTGGGGATTAGACTCCAACTCATCTCTCTTTGAAGGACATAATTCAACCCACAACACTTGGGCAAAAATAACAGATTAATTTTCTTCACAAATTCTTTAAAAATATTATTGATGTTGGGGCACTTGACGGCTCAGTCAATTAAGTATCTGACTTCAGCTCAGGTCACGATCTCACAGTCATGGGTTCAAGCCCCATGTCAGGCTCTGTGCTGACAGCTCCGAGCCAGGAGGCTGCTTCCATTTCTGTGTCTCCCTCTCTCTCTCTGCCCCTCCCCCACTCATGCTGTGTGTGTGTGTGTGTGTCTCTCTTTCTCTCAAAAACAAACATTAAGAAAAAAATTTTTAATATTATCGATATTAAAATGAAAATTACAATATCTGACAGGGCTTTCAATGCAAGTAAATGGAAAATATATGACAATTATAACAAAAAGAGGGAATATAAAAGAATTTATATGGTTGCAAGGTTTCTACGTTTTATTTGAAATGATAAAGTATTAAGTCAAAGAAGACTGAATGATTAGGTACATATACTGCAATCCCTAGAAAAGCCACTAGAAAAATAATGCAAAGATTATAACCAAAAAATAGAAGAGAGAAATGAAAACAAAACATAAACAAAAGCATTTGAATAATCAAAAAGAGACAGACAAGGGAACAGAACAAAAACTTGAGGTGACAGACAGAAAACAAATAATAAATGTAAAATAAAATCTAGGAGCGGAACCGTCGGGTCAGCCAGGAAGTCTACATTTCACATTTCGGAACACTCTGAGCGTTCCTATTTCTTCACAGCCTCACCAATGTTCACTCTTAGCTATCTTTTTTATTACAGCCATCGCCGTGGGTGCAAAGCAGTGTCTCACCAGGCTATTGATTTGGACTGCATTCTTTCCACTTTGCTAGAACATTCGATGCTCACGTATTCTTCTTCTACGCTCACTCCAGCCTTGTTTTCATCTCAGCTGTACAGTTTAAATATCCCCAATCCTCAGTTGATGTTTGTTTTTTCAGTCATCTTTTGACCTGAATAGTACTCGGCATCTGGGAGATTCTTCAGAAAGGGCCCGTGTTGGTGGTATAACTCAGGCTCTGGCCCATCTAACACTACTTGTAGGCTTGATACTTGAAAAACAGCTTTCCCGGATATAATAATCTTGGCTCACTCACACTAGATTTCTTGATGATGCTACTCCGCTGTTGCTGTGCTTTGCACGCTGTTTTTGAGAAGTCTGATGGCTCTCAGCCTCTTGTCTTTGTAAATTATCTTTTGGCCAGAGGCTTTAAGAACTTTTTAAGAACTCTTTAAGTCTAATAGTTTTGCTATAGTTTCTGAGTCAGTGGTTCCGGTCGATCTTCCCAGGTCCCCGTGGGCCCTTCGAATGTGCACATACAGGTCTTCCTCCGTTTCTGGCACGTCATCTTCCCCATAGCCAGTGTGGTGCCTTATCAAGTCTTTACTTCTAGGCAGTATTGGGGCATTTACTGTTGAATTTCTCTTTTTGGGGTACATTGATCTGTGCTTCTTAAACATCCCGTTCCCCTACTCCCCACACAAACGGGCTTGCCGCAGCGGCTGACCATGGAAACCCCTTTAGAACCTGTCTTCTGTCTCTAGTCATGCCGAGGATGTGGGTCACGTGTGGTTTTATTTGGTCTTGCAAGTTTTATGAAAGGTGGGGAAGGGGTATGGAGGGCACAGGGGTACGGACCTGTACTTGAGCTGGCTTCCTCTACTTTCTTACTCTGCACCCACACAGATGTCTCTTAACCTCTGTGAACCTCAATTTCAGCATCTATAAACTAGGAGTAATAGAATTTATTTCCCGTGGAGGGAATTAGATGACATCATGCATATTAATGCATGTTTAATAGAGTGCCTACAGGGGCGCCTGGGTGGCTCAGTCGGTTGAGCGGCCGACTTCGGCTCAGGTCATGATCTCACGTTCTGTGAGTTCGAGCCCTGCGTCGGGCTCTGTGCTGACGGCTCAGAGCCTGGAGCCTGCTTCATATTCTGTGTCTCCCTCTCTCTCTGCCCTTCTCTTGCTCACGCTCTGTCTCTATGTCTCTCAAAAATAAAATAAACACGTTAAAAAAATTCAATAGAGTGCCTAGCATATAGTAACGGCTAGTTAACAACATGTATTATCATTAATATTGTTAATTATGTCCTGCTCTCTTATATATAACTGGTATATAGGAGGTAAACAGGTTGGGAAGTAAAGACTACCAACAGCACAAGAGAGGCCACAGAGTAGAAAGAGACCTCTCCTCAAAGAGATGTTTTGTGAAAGGTGATTTGGTAATGATGCATATTCAAGGATTCTGTTTTCTTAGACTCTAGAAGAGCATGAGAAAGAGTCCTCACACCCCCTCGCACGGATCTTAGCACAAAGTTCATTATGCTACGGAGCACCATGCAGGAGCACTAGAGAACCAGGTTGGAATGTCTAGGCAGCTATCCACAGAGACCTGGCTAGAATATGTGTTTCCAAGAAATCTCAAATAACACTAACCTCGGTGTTAGGTAACCCAGAGATCTAAAGGAAAACAGTAGAAGCAACACAAGGTTTGCCAGACCAACTCAGACAAACTCTAATGTCTCTTCCAGCAACACCTCCCTCGTTGACAATGAGACTTCACTGCGTTGTTTTCTATATTTTACATCTTCCCTCAACTCGCCAACATATGTATTTCTTGTTTTACTCAACATTAGAATGTAACGAGTCAGAAGAACGTTACTTGTGAGGAAAAGCAGTGAACGTTTTAAAATAGGAAAGTCAGATTTGAGACATGTGGAAAGGCCATCTTAAGACTGACTTTTGGCAAAGGCGATTAACTAATTACTCTGAACAGGCAATATCCAAACAAAAGAAACTTTTAAAAGCGGCATGGTTTTGACAGTATCGATTGCAACATAAAATGAATTTTTGTTTTGTTTTGTTTTGTTTTTTGCTGTGCTAAACGGGCTAACCATGCTCGCTACTGGCACAGCAGAACTCAATATGCAGCACCCGGGAATGTTAACATGTTATCCAGGGTAACTCTGAGAGTCACACGATAACCACACGCGAGGGCTGATCAGTCACCTGCACAACCAGGAGTAAGATGGTGCAAAATCATAAAGAAGTGATCCTTGGAGCTGCTTATTACCACTTGGGGCATCAGAGTCCTGCCATCATTTCTTGAGAAAGGCGCAGGAGTAGATTTATCCCCAAAAGAGATAACAGCTAGCAAATTTCTGAGAAAAGATGGTTTCTCCAAATTCGAGAGGCCCACTGTAAACGTATACCAGAATGGCTAAAATGAAAAAAAAAATAATACTGAGTGTCAGGCAAAATGTGGAGCTCTTGGAATTCGTATACAGATACTGGGTGGTGTGTACGTTCATTCAACCCCTTTGGAAAATTGTTCAGCCGTGTCTAATTAAAGCTGAACACGTGTATATTCTAGAAATAATAATTCCATTCTTAGGTATATACTCAACAGAAATGTAAATGTCTGTTTAGTAAAAGTTTTACTAGTAAAAGTTTTTGTTGTAAAAACATTTAAAAATATTTACAGAAACTCAAAACTGGAAACAATGCAAATACCTGCCAACAGTAGAATGATTGACTAAATTGCAGTATATTCCCAGGATGAAAGGCTAAAGACAGCAATGCAAATGACCAAACTCCAACTAACTGCAAGACTATGAATCTCATCTGTAATTCGTGCACTCCCTGTCCTCTTCCCAGCCTCCACCTTTTTTTTCTTAAGACTTTATTTTTTTAGAGCAGTTTTAGGTTCACGAAATTGAGCTGAAAGTAGGGTTCCTATTGTACGCGCGCACACACACACACGCGCGCGCGCACACACAGCCTTTCTAACCGTCAGTACACTGCACTGCAGTGATACATTTCTTACCACTGATGACCGAACATGGACACATAGTTATCACCCAAATCCACCCTTTATACTAGGGTTCACTCTTGGTTGTATATTCTTTTTTTTTTTTTTTTTTTTGAGAGAGAGACAAAGTGCAAGCAGGGGAGGGGCAGAGAGAGGGAGGCACAGAATCCAAAGCAGGGCTGAGAGCTCAGAGCCTGATGAGGGGCTCGAACTCACAAACTGCAAGATCATGACCTGAGCCAAGAGCCACCCAGGCACCCCTTGGCTGTAGATTCTATGGATACAAATGTATAATAACATGTATCCCCCATCATAGTATCATACAGATATCACTGATCCTTTACTGTCTCAATAGTTTTGCCTTTTCCAAAACATGATACAGCTGGAATCACATTTAATAATAGGCATTTAGGGTTCCTCCATTCTTTTCATGCCTTGATAGCTTATTTAATTTTAGCACAGAATATTTTGCTGTCTGGAAGTACCATAATTTATCCATTCGCCTCCTGAAGGACATCTTAGTCACTTCCAAGTTTTGGCAATTATGAGTAAAGTTCCCACAAACATCCGAGTACAGGTTTTTGTGTGGCCATGATCTCAACTCCTTTGAGTAAATACCTACGAACATGACTGCAAGTATATGCCTAGTTTTATAAGAAACTACCAAATGGTCTTCCAAAGTATCTGTACTATTTTGCATTTCTGTTGCCGTACATTCTTACATTTGTTATCAGGGTTTTGGATTTTAGCTATTCTAATAGGCGTGCAGTGGTAGCTCACTGTTATTTTAGATGTGCAATTCCCTAATGACACATGATGAACATCTTTTGATAGATTTACTTACCATCTGTTTATCTTCTTAGGTGAGATGTGTTTAGATCTCTTAACCATTTTTTAATTGGGTTAGGGTTTTTTTTTTTTTTAAGTTTATTTATTTTGAGAAAGAGAGAGAGAGCATGATGGGAGCAGAGCAGAGAGAGAGGGAGAGAGAGAATCCCAAGCAGGCTCTGCACTGCCAGCACGGAGCCCAACGTGGGGTTCGAACCCATAAACCATGAGATCATAACCTGAGCTGAAGTCAGAGGCTTATTCAACTGAGCCACCCAAGTACCCCAGGTTGGGTTTTTTAATGTTGAATTTTAAGAGTTCTTTGTAATTTTTTTTTATCAGTCCTTTATCAGGTAAGGCTTCTACAACTATTTTCTTCCAGTTAGTGATTTATCTTCTCATTCTTTTGCCAGTGTATTTCACAGAGCAGAATTTTTTCAATTTTAATGAAATCTGACTTACTTCATAGATCATGACTTTGGCATTGTATCTAAAAAGACACCACCAGGTCCAAGGTCATCTAAATTGTCTCCTGTATTATAATCTATGTGTTCAACAGTTTTGTATTTTACATCTAGGCATATGGTTCGAGTTAATTTTTGTGAAAGGTGTAAGGTCAGGATTCTTTTTTTTTTTTTTTTTTTGCATGTGGATGTCTGGTTGCTCCAACAGAATTTGTTGAAAAGATTACACTTTCTCCTTTGAATTGTCTTTGCTCCTTTGTCAAAGATCAGTTCACTCTATTTGTGTGCATCTGGGTCTTTTGCCTTTCCTTACAGATTTTAGAATCAGTTTCTCAACATCCACAAAATAATTTTCTGAAATTTTGATCAGGATTGTGTTGAATCTATAGATCAAGTTGAGGAAGAACTGACATTTTGATTGTTGATTTCCTACAGAAGAACATAGAATCTCTCCCTTTTGTAAAATATTTATTTTGAGAGAGAAAGAGAGAGAGAGGAGAGAGAGCTTGGACAGGGGAGGGCCAGAAAGAGGAGAAAGAGAATTCCAAGCAGGCTCTGGGCTGACAGCACAGGGGGCTCAATCTCACAAACCATAAAATTATGACCTGAGCCAAAATCAAGAGTCGCTAGCTCAACCAACTGAGCCACTCAGGCGCCCCTGGCTAGAATCCCTCTCCATTTTTAGTTATTGGTTTCTTTCATCAGAGATTTGTAATTTTTACCATGTAGATCATATATATGGTATATGTAATATATTTTGTTAGATTTATACCAAAGTATTTCGTTGTTTGGGTGCTAATGTAAAAGGGTATTGTTTTTCATTTCAAATTCCAATTGCTCATTCCTAGTACATAGGAAAGCAATTGACTTTTTTTTTTTTTTAGCAATTGACTTTTGATTTGTTTTTAACATTTATTCATTTTTGAGAGACAGAGTGTGAGTGGGGGAGGGGCAGAAAGAGAGGGAGACACAGGATCTTAAGCAGGCTGCTGGCTCTCAGCCGTCAGCACAGAGTGTGATGAACCGTGAGATAATGACTGGAGCCGAAGTCAGACGCTTAACCGACTGAGCCACCCAGGCGCCCCAGCAATTGGCTTTTGTATATGAACCTTGAATCTGGCAAATTTACTATAATCACTTATTATCTAGGAGGTTTTTTTGTCAATTCTTTTGCATTTTTTACATAGACAATCATGAAATCTGCAAACAGTTTTATTTCTTCCTTCCCAGTTTGTATGACTTTTATTTCCTCATCTTCTGTTATTGCATTAGCTATTACTTCTAGTATGTTTTTTAAAAAAGAGTAAATGAGACGAGACATCCTTGCCTTCTGTTTTTAATAGAAAAGTTTCTAGTTTCTATTTAGTATGCTGTTAACCGTATGGCTTTTTTGTTTGTTTCGTTTTTTGTAGATGTTCTTTATCAAGTCGAGGAAGTTATCCTTTATTCCTAGTTTGCTGAGATTTTTCATAAGTGGATATTTTGTCAGATGCTTTTTGCACAACTTGTATAATCATTGGATTCTTTAGTCTGTTGATATGATGAATTATATTTATTTTGGAATGTTAAAAATAGCCTCACATATCTGGAATAAATCCCATTTTGTCTTGGTATATAGTTTTTTTTATACTTTTTATACACTTTTGGATTCAAAAGGCTAATATTTTGCAAAGAATTTTTGCATCGATGTTTACAAGAGATAACGGTTTGCAGTTTTCTTGTAATGCCTTTGTCTGGCTTTGGTATTAAGGTGATGATGGCCTCATAGAATGACTTAAATATTCTCTCTGCTTCTATCTTTTGGAAGAGATTGTAGAGAATTGGTAGCAAATCTTCCTTAAATGTTTGGTAGAGTGAGACTATTTGGCACTGGTACCGTTTTGAAAGGTTATTATTTAGACTATTTCTTGTGCGAGTTTTGGCAGATTGTGTCTTTCAGGGAATCAGTATATTTCATTTAGGTTATCAAATTTGGGGGTATTGAATATTCATAATATTCCTTTTTTATCCTTTTAATATCCATAGACACTGTGGTGATGGCCTCTTTTTTATTTCTGCTTTGTAATTTGTGTCTTCTCTTCTCTCTTTCTCTAGTTAGCCTCGCTAGAGTCCTCTCAATTTTACTGATCTTTTCAAATCAGCTTTTGGTTTTGTTTTGTTTCTCTTGATTTCCTGTTTTTAATTTCACTGATTTAGGGGCGCCTGGGTGGTTCAGTCGGTTGGGCGTCAGACTTCAGCTCAGGTCATGATCTCACGTCTCATGAGCTTGAGCCCCGCATCGGATTCTGTGCTGACAGCTCGGAGCCTGGAGCCTGCTTTGGATTCTGTGTGTGTGTCTCTCTCTCAAAAATAAACATTAAAAAGTTAATTTCACTGATTTATGCTAATTTTTATTATTTCTTTTCTTCTACCTACTTTGGATTTAATTTGGACTTCCTCCTCCCTCCCCCATCTTCTTAAGTGGAAAGCTAGATTGATTTCAGATCTTTTCTCTAATATATCCACTCATTGCTATACATTCCCTCTGGGAACTGCTTTTACCACGTTCCACAAATTTTGATAAGTTGTATTTTCATTTTGTTCAAAATATTTTAAATTATTCAAAGTTCGATATTTAGAAATATATTTAATGTGCAGTATTTTTCAGACTTTCTAGCCATCTTTGTTATTGATTTGTAGCTTAATTCCATTGTGGTCTGAGAACATATTTGTATGCTTTCTTTTCAATTTCTTGAGGTGTATTTTATGGCCCATAATGGGGTCTATTTTCATGATTGTTCCAGGTGATCTTGAGAAAAATGTGTATTCTGCTATTGAATGAAGTAGTCTATAGATGTCAGATTCAGTTCATGCTTTTGAGTTCAACTATGTTCTTACTGATTTTCTGACTGCTGAATCTGTCCATTAGACATAGAGGGGTACTAGTGAAGTTTCCAACTAGAATAGTGGATTGACCCATTTCTCCTTATACTTAAATCTGTTTTCGGGGCGCCTGGGTGGCTCAGTCGGTTAAGTGTCCGACTTCGGCTCAGGTCATGATCCCACAGTCTATGAGTTCGAGCCCCGCGTCGGGCTCTGTGTTGACAGCTCAGAGCCTGGAGCCTGCTTCAGATTCTGTGTCTCCCTCTTTCTCTCTGACCCTCCCCCTCTCATGCTTTGTCTCTCCTGCTCTCAAAAATAAGTAAAAACAAAAAAAAATCCTTTAAAAAAATCTGTTTTTTGCCTCACATATTTTGATGCTCTATCGTTAAGCACCTACATATTGTCATGATTTCTTAGAGAATTGACCTCTTTTGTAATGCCCTTTTATCACAGATAATTTTCCTTGCTCTTAAGTTTGCCTTGTCTGAAATTAATATAGCTACTACAACTTTGATAAGTGTCAGCACGGTATATCTTCCTCCATCCTTTTCCTTTTAATCTATGTCTTTATAAATGGCTTCTTGTAGGCAACATATAGCTGGTCTTGGTCGCTTTATGTACTGTGACAGTTTTAATTGGTGCATTTGGATCATTGATGCTTAAGGTGATTATTGATATAGTTGGATTAATATCTTTTATTCATTGACCTTGTTTTGCCTTCCATTTTTTCTGCTTTCTGTGCTTTGAATACTTTATAGGTTCCATTTTTTCTTTTCTCTTAGCATATCACGTGTAATTTTTTTCATTCTTAGTGGTTTCCCTAGTGTTTGCAATATACATTTACAACTAATCCAAATCCACTTTCAATATTTAAAGATAATTTTTTAGTGTTTATTTTTGAGATAGAGAGATACAGAGCATGAACACATGAACCGTGAGATTGTAACCTGAGCTGAAGTCAAACACTTAACCAACCGAGCCAGCCAGGCGCCCCCAAATCCACTATTTATCCCCCCTATCTCATATTAATGCCATTGTCATTTCACTTATCCATAATCTATACTCACCAAATACATTGTTGCTATTATTTGGAACCAACTGTTATCTTTAGATCAATTAATAAGAAAAATTATTCTAAGGGCATTAATGTCCAACTCCTGATTTTGGCTCAGGTCATCATCTCACAGTCATGCTCCTCTTCTCTCTGCCCCTCCGCCCCTGAATGCTTTCTCTCTCTCAAAATAAACATTCATAAAAAAGAAAAATGATTCTATTTTACCTTGATTCTTTAATGCTTTTTCTTTATGTAGATTAAGTTCCTGATCTATATCATTTCCCTTCTCTCTTAAGAACTTCTTTCAGCAATTCTGGTAAAGCAAATCTACTGGTGACAAGTAACCTAAATCTTAGTGTGTGAGAAAGCAGTTCTCCTTTGAAAGGATAACTTCACAAGGTACAAAACCCTAGGTTACTGTCCCCTGTCCCCCACACACACTTAAGTTACCTCACTCTGATCTTGCATGGTTCCAGAAACAAGTCTGATGTAATTCTTCTTGCTCCTCCGTAAGAGGTTGTTTCCCTCAGGTTTCTTTCAAGATTTTATCTTTGATTTTTCTGCCATTTGAATAGGACATGCCAAGGTATAGATTTGAGGGCATTTATTCTGCTCGGTGTTCTTGGAGCTCCCTGAAATCTGTACTCTGGTTTCTGACATTACAATTGTTAATTCTCAATCATTGTTGCTCAAATATTGTCCCTCTCTTCTCCTTCCAGTTTTCCCATTACATGTATACCTTTTGTAGTTGCCTCATAGTTCTTGGGCACTGTTTAATCTAGTTGATCCGTTTTTCTCCTTACGTTCATTTGGGTAGTTTCTACTGACATTCAAGCTCACTGATTCCTTCCTCAACTGTGTCATCTGCTCATGAGCCCATCAAAGGCATTCATTTGTTATTATTTCTAGCATTTGAAAATTCATTCTTAAATTCCCGTTTCTGCTTACATTATTCCTCCATTTTTCCATGTCATGCACTTTTTCCATTTGAGCCCTTTGCATATTAACCAATTATCTTAAATTCCTGGTCTAACAATTCCAAACCCCCTGTGATATCTGAGTCTTGTTCTGATGGTTGCTCTGTCTCTTCAAAAAAAATTTTTTTGAATGTGTATTCATTTTTGAGAGAGAGGGAGACAGCACGAGTGGGGGAGGAGTAGAAAGAGAGGGAGACATAGAACCTGAGGCAGGCTCCAGGTTCTGAGCTGTCAACACAGAGTCAGATGTGGGCTTTGAACCCATGAACCATGAGATCGTGGCCTGAGCCAAAGTCAGACGCTTAATGGACTGAGCCACTCAGGCACGCCCCAAAATTTTTTAATATGCCTTGCAAGCTTTTGTTGAAAGCCAGACATGATGTATTGGGTGAAAGGAACTGATGTAAATAGGTCTTTGGTGACGTGGTGATAGGATGTTGGGGGAGGGGAAGTGTTCTATAGTCCTGAGTAGGTCTTTTAGTGAGCCTGTGCTCCTGGGCTGTGTGAAGAAATATACACTTCTTAGTCCTCCCCTTCCCCACCCCCACTATTTCAATGGAATAGGAAGGCTACAGTTGGATGTTTCCATTCCCCCACCTGAAAAGCTAGAGGAGCCTGTGGTTGGGTGTCTTCCCCCAATCACATAGGCTAAATCTTCAGCAGGTTAGGCTATGGTAAAATGGTTTTTCTTAAGGGCAGACCTTATTAAGAAAAGAAATGCTCTCAGGGGCACCTGGGTGGCTCAGTCAAATGCCCAACTCTTGATTTTGGCTGAGGCCATCATCTCATGGTCGTGAGACGGAGCCCTGCATCCAGCTCTGCACTGGGTGTGGAGTCTGCTTGGGATTCTCTCTCCCTCCCCCCCACTCATGTGCTCTCAAAACAAACAAAAACAGGAATATTTCAGAATGGCCACCTTTCTTTCCCCACCGACGCTGGAAGCATGAGGAAATTGTTCTCCAGTCTTCACTGTAAGAACCTGCCAGAGCTTCTGGAATTAAAAACTTTTAATAAAAGTGTGGGGACCCAGTCCTTTTTGATTGAGCGGTTAGGATTTTTTTTTTTTTTTAAACTCTCAGACTTGTCCACACTGAGCCATTAGCAATTCATGTGTAACAGTTTAGGTTTTCCTAACCCATCGCTGGTTTCCATGAAGACTTATGGTCATGGGTATCTGCTCAGGTAATTATGATTCTCTGTATCCACCTATTTCTCCAATTTGCGGGGCACCAGTTGCCCTGTGGCCTCAATTCTCTCACAAATCTTAAGATTTTCAGTTTGTTAAGCTTTGTCTTCATTGTTAGGACAGAGTGACAACTTCCGAGCTCCTTATGTGCTGGACCAGAATCTGTGTGTTTTTTGCTTTTTAAAAACATTTAGCAACCTCGAATAGACTACAAAATTTACTTACTGCTTACCATTGGCCTTGCCTCACTAGAATAAGTTTCATTGCTATGGCCTCTTTTGTTCATGATTATTTCCTGCACCTAGATAACTGCCTGACATCTTACTGAGTGCTCAAATATTTGCTGAATGAATGTACACCATTTCTTCATACCCAAGTCTAGGATATAAAAACATAGGAACTTGAATGCAGAATTCTTTATCAGCCATGTCTCAATAGGCAACTAAGAGAACTTTAATTTGGATCTATACTTTATAGGCCATCTGGCTTCTATGGTCTTAGATAAAGTAAATACAATCTACAACACCTGTCACTCTATCGTTCCTTTGGATTCATTTAAACTGATCAGGGGGCGCCTGGATGGCTCAGTCAGTAGAGTGTCTGATTTCGGCTCAAGTCATGACCTCACAATTCTCGAGTTCGAGCCCCACATCAGGCTCTGTGCTGTCACTATAGAGCCTGCTTTGGATCCTTTGTCTCCCTCTTTCTCTGCCCCTCCCCTGCTCACTCTCTCTTTCGTCTCTCAAAAATAAATGTTAAATAAAATAAACATGCTGAACAGACTTATTATAAATTAAAAAAAATAACTGATCAAGATGGCTAGCCAGCAGGCCCCCTTTCTTAATTCCTACTCACAGAGCTCCAAACAGCTCTCTCCCAAAGCTGAACCTTTAGAAAGGAAAATGCATTCACAGTTAAACGCACAGTATTACAAAGCCAACATGATAAAGTCAAAAGAACACTGAACTAGTAGAGGTAGTCTCCAGTATCACTGTTACTACTTATTAGCTAGTTAACACGTGTTTGGATCTGACTATCTTTAAGTAGTGTCTTACTCTACCTGAAAGACAGAAATGGTCGTGATTTCTTCGAACCCCTAAATCTAACATCATTGATCCTTGCCGTTTTCCAAAACAAAAAGCTTATCAAGTATTTCACGTATAATCAACATGAAAGATTACCCAAACACAAAAGGAGTAGTTAAGTATATAGTGTATAAATTATACATTATAGACTTAAGTCAAACACTTTGCTTGTAGTTTATATCTTGCACTTGGTTTAAAAGGATGAAAAGGAAAGTGTGGAACTCTATATAAACTGTTCAAATTTATGGCTGTTACAATATATGGTTTTTCAAATTAGTAGATTCTCAATGGAGGAAACATGCTGAGTTGGCTTTCACCTGGTTAGCCAATTTCACCGGGGCAGTATATATAGATGATGTGATTCAGACGGGGAGGCCATACAATGGAGGAAGGAATACTAAGGAGTCAGAAGGTTCAGGCTCTAATTTCAATGTTGGCATGATCTGCATTAGTGTAGAACTCATTCAATTACCCTTGATATTTCCTCATCTTGAAAATAAAGATGATGGAATCAGATTTACATAAAAATCAAAGGAACAGCAGGGAAAAATGAAATTACTTAATAAACAAATGATCCTTTAAAAAACCTAACTTAACCAATTGAGTGGAAAAACTGATTACCATGGTTGTCACGTTTTTAGGTTCAAAATACCTTAACGATCCTTAGTGAAACTCATAGCCCATTGAATTCCAGTACTCCAAATTATTTAAAAATTCAGTCTTGGACTAACAATAGTATATTGTGGAGAAAATTTATATAGTTGCCAAAGCACTTGAGGTACAAGCAAACTCTTGTTGAACCTAGAACTTGTCTTAAAGACTTTGGTAGAAGAGTTTGTGTATTCTAGAATATTTTTAAAAACTGGTATGTACTTCATGGTATTCAAACGTGCTTTGAAAAAGTTGGAGAAATGTAATCTCCATGAAGAGTGTGTGTATGTACATGGGTATATGTATCTAAAATGAAAAAAGTAGGGGCGCCTGGGTGGCTCCGCCGGTTAAGCGGCCGACTTCGGCTCAGGTCATGATCTCACGGTTTGTGGGTTTGAGCCCCACGTCGGGCTCTGTGCTGACAGCTCGGGGCCTGGAGCCTGCTTCGATTCTGTGTCTCCCTCTTTCTCTGCCCCTCCCCTGCTCCTGCTCTGTCTCTCTCTCAAAAAAATAAATATACGTTAAAAAAATTTTTTTAAATGAAAAAAGTAAACCCTAATACTCAGATATCTCATCCATAGTAAAACTTAGTGAATGTGGCAAGATTAATTATGCCCTGGGAAAAGCAACACAGTAAGTTATAGCTGTACAAAAGCAGAAAACTAAAAAAATTTTGCTTTTAGTTTTTCATCTGCAATCTGAATAAATTAGTGGTTACTTCGAAGAATTGACCGTACAGTGTTCTTTTGAAGTTCACGTCAAAGGCCAAAAAGTGTAGATTACTTGCATCTCTGCTAATGTTCACAGAAGGAAAAAATAAGTCGCCAGACATTTTAGAATAAAATGGTAATCACTCCAAACCCAGGCTCATCTGTCACTCTTCACGTTAATATTTTATTCTCTAAAAACCAGTCTAGTGGCACTTTTAAATGGCAATCAATGCTCTGAAATGCGTTAGGATGCCTTTATTAAGCAGTAACAGGAGGTGCTTTGGAGGTCAGAAAAAATGAATGAAATCAGCTATTCTTAATTTTTTTAAGTAGATTACTCAAAATAGGTGTGAAATCCACTAAATTCTGACCTCAATGGCGAAAATTTCTGTCTGTAGTGTGTGCCTGACAAGATGTTATATAACAAACATTGTTTTGCACCAGAACAGTGCCAGTTAAAATGCATGGAATCTTTAATAAGTAAAATTCAGCAAAACAATGACCTTCCGAATCAAGAAAAACCAGAGAACTTCTTGACAAACTGGTCACCTACCTGAGGTGAAACAAGTAGACATGGAACAAGTAGAAATGAAGTAGATTCATCTAGGTTTTCATCACTGTGCTTTTAACTCTCTTGTATTAATACAGATGTACTCACACAGACAGATGGCATATATCTTTACACTAGTAATTAAAAGGCTAAATGCAAGCATTTTTGGTGCTACTTCTATCATAAAAAATATGACCATTTAGATGCTTAAACAGTGAGCATTAAAACTCCCTCTCAAATAAATTATGTTAAAATCAGGTTTTCCAATTTTCAAAGTTAGCAATAAAAACTAAAAAAGAAATCCAAACATTCAGATTCTTACCTCTAATCTCAACAGGGAAATTTAAGTAACCATATAGTGATTCAATCAAGTGAAATATTTAAAAAGATCTGGACATTCACAATGCCTAATCTTGAAGGCAATATTTAAAATATATGTAACTCTCTCACTTGGCATTGATACACTTATAATTTAAAGGATAAATTATTACCCAGTTTTTTAAAATCTGTTAAAAACAGCAGCTTAAGAATTGACACTTTCATTGCTTTAATCTACATAAGTCATTAAAGAACCAATCATCTAAATCAGTTAAATTTAAGTTTTTATATAATGGTGTTCAAGTCAGAATTTTTTTGGTATGCATTTTAAAATTGTGCCCTTCCCAAATACAGACATGCTCTTCTTGGGCCTGATTTTTACAAGCAAGGCTAAGATCATGAAAATCTAGTTCTTTAGCTAGACTAGGTAAGCCAGTCTTGACCAAAGATTTAAAAAAAAAAAAAAAAAAAAAAAAAGACTGGGTCGCTCAGTCTAACTCCTGATTTTGGCTCAGGTCATGCTCCCAGGGTCGTGGGATCGAACCCCGCATCAAGCTCTGCACTGGATGTGGGGTCTGCTTGTAATTCTCTCAAATCAAAACAAACAAAAAACTGTATAAACTTTGCCAGTTGTCTCAAGTCTAATCTATTCCAAAAACTTAAGTACAAAGAGTTATACAGCAAAAGGAAAGAAAAACCACCATTAACAGGTTAAGTAATCAGAATATGGAAAAGAACAAGTAATGATTTTTTAAATAAAAATAGGTTCAATCTTTAGGTGACATTTCTAGAGATAAGATTTAAAGGGAGTCAAACTTAAGTAAACCTAACTTATTGGAAAGACCATTAAGAGTTGCCCTAATGTGCCTTATCTGAAACCCCCCACCCAACTCTTTGGGGAGAGACCATTGTACAAAGGCCCAATCTTAAAAAGAAGCACTTGGTATAATCTCTAAGCTTCAGGACTAAAAACTAATTATGGAGAGTGGCTATAAACGAGAATCGCTGTGCAACAGAATTTCCTTTGATGACACAAATGTTCTGTATTTGAATACAGTAGTCAGCAGCCACATATGGTTTTTGAGAAATTCATATGTTACTAGTGTGACTGAGGAATTAAATTTTTATTTAGTTGTAATTACTCTAAATTTAAACAGCTGCATATGGCTGGTCAGTGGCAACAACTTTGGACAGTGCAGAGTTCCAGAAAAATAGGTATGGAAATTAAAATGATATTGAAGCAGAAAACACTGGGAAGTTACAAACTGAACTCTGAATGAAACTGGCTCTTTCCCAAACACCGTATTCCTCATTTCCTCCCCAATGCTACTAGAGCTACCTTCAAAAGCTAAATGTTGGAAGTCCTCCTGGAGCATTCCATTCTCTTCCCATTCAACACGTGCTCCCTAGGAAATTCTTGTTTGAATTATCATCTCTATGCTGGATCTTTAGTTTCCAGGTCTAACCTGCCAAGCACCAGATAGAAGTATCCAAATGCTTACTTGACCTCTCCACTTGAGGGCCCACAGGTACTAGATAGAACACATCCTTCTCCCCACACCCAACAAACCAAAAGAACCTGGTCTTCCTGAAAAGTTCCACGACTTAGTAAATACATTCAGATGCTTCCACAATCCTAGGAGCAAGATTTCATTCTCTCACTTTTTCAGATCAATCATGAAGTCTTACTAATATGTCTTCCTGAGGCTCCCTTAATGTTTATTTTTTTCCATCCCCACTACTACAATCCTGATGCCACTGTCCTCTCTCACCTGGATTACTCCAACAGCTTCCCATCTGGCCTCTTGGCCTCTAGTTTTGATTCCCTTCATCCACTCTTTCTCAAAGTAGCCACCGTGATTTTTTAAAAATGTGTATCAAAGAATGTTAAGAGGAAAGAGGACAGTTAATCACACTGTGCATAGGACTCGTATTTGTGACCTCCCCTGGTAACTTTTCTGCAGCCAATTAGGCAGTTTCCACTGGGTAGACCTTATAGGTGTTGTTCCTGTGCTCAATTTCCACCATTAGTTACTAAGACATCCCAAACAGCAGAGCAGACCTTCTTATGAAAACTTACTAAAGCATTTTCTCCTCAAGATTCAAAGAATGAAGGGATTACCTTTAATAATTCAGTATCTCATGATATAGTCATTATATACTCTAATAAAAAACCAAAACAGGAAAAAAAAAAAAAACCCCGTATAGTTAGTAGTTTTATAAATAGTAAACAATATAAATAACTATACTGAATGTCACTACATCATACAAAATACTTTGTTGCATTTTTGTGCACCTATTTTTGTATACTTTATGGTTGCATTTGCGGTTTTAAAGTTTTCTAGAAGATGAAATGCAGTGAAGAGTCCCTTCTCTCAGTTCCACGTTTTTGTGACTCGATGACACTGCAAAGACTGATTTCATGTCCAGTTTCAGTTGCATGTAGCATTGAAAGATTTTTAAGACTCAATGGCAAACATTTACAAATACATAATTTATATTGAATACCATCATACAGAATGACTAAAACAGTAAGATAACATATATGCTCAAAATAATCAATATAATTCAGGTTAAATCACATTTTCTGGGGCGCCTGTGTGGCTCAGTCGCTTGAGCTTCCAACTCTGGTTTTGCCAAAGGTCATCATCTCACAGTTTCGTGAGTTTGCCTAAGTTTCATCATCTCACAACAGCTGGCAGTGCAGAGCCTGCTGGCAATTCTCTCTCTCTGCCTCCCTATGCTGTTCCTACACTTGTGCTGCCCCTGTCTAAAAAAAATAAATAAATAAAATAAAATAATAATAATAATGAATAAACTTAAAAACAAAAAAAGTACATTTTCTGTAGGCTGTTTTATACCTTCTGACCTTGAAACATAATTCAGAATAGTATTCAGCACAGGACAAGCCCTGTTAAACATTAATGAAGTCTAAGCTTTACTAAAAGAAAAGTCAAAACTGTTAAATACGGTTTTCAGATACTATCATTTTTGTAGTGTTCTATCTTGCAACTGTGCCTATACTTTATAAACTGTGTACTATGCAAATTATCATGTATCTAATTAAAAACAAGTTCTGACAAGCAGGTTAAAATATAATCAAAGGACACCATTCATCATACAAAACACTTTGTTACATTCTTGTTTAGCAATCACAAGACAAACTGTTAAAAATGAGTTCTGAGCTAAGAAGAAAAACTAAATAAGGAAAAATTAGTTTATGTTTCTCATAAAGACAAATATTAAAATGTAAGATTTGAGCTGTACACATGATATTCCCTATAGTGGTAGATACCAAGTTTTAAGTGCTAGCTAGAAAAACTTACTAAATGATTTCTACAAAATTATCTAAAGAAAATAGTAGACAACTAAAGCAAATGCTATCTGTATATTAAGCCTGATCAGACCACTGGAATTCTCCATATAAATAATACCAGTAATGGTAAAAGGTAATAACATATGAAATCTAATTAATGGTCATTGATAAAGCCCCTCTTACACTTTCTAGGAGTATTTTTTTGTTGTTTATTTATTTTGAGGAGGGGGCGCAGAGAGGGAGAGAGAATCCCAGGCAGGCTCTGCACCATCAGCGCAGAGCCTGATGGAGTGCTTAAACTCACTAACCGTGAGATCATGACCTGAACTGAAGTTGGCCACTTAACTGACTGAGCCACTCAGGAGCCCCTCCAAGTAAGAGCATTATGATCGTTTTTATTAGTACCTCTGACATATAAAATGCTTATATAATGTCACTTAAATATTATTCAATTATTATTAGAATTGTTAGGATGGAGCTCTAATAATCTGCACAAAGACTGAATCTCCCCACTAGCCCATTTAGTACCACTGGGTAAATGAGGATGAAAAAAATGCTCCTTCCTCTAGATTCTTTACTTCCATCTGTCAGAAATTTGACATAATATACTGATTTTGTTAGAATAAGGCACTTTACTGCCATCTGCTGAGAAACTGCAAGTCTATGATGTGACTACATCCCCCAGCATGTAGTGTTGTTGCACAATCCACAACCTGCAAAACCTGTACGTGACAGCCCTGTCCACACTACTCTCAATTGCGCACACACTTCATAGTATGAACAGTAGTTCTCCTACCAAACTTTAACAGATCTCCAGTCTAAAACACCACAAATTATCATCCAGTTTGAAGTCTTGGTCATTAGCAAGTATTTACATTCAAAACAGTTTATATCTAGAATATATAATGTCAGCAGGTTAACAAGTGTGCAAAGTTGGTTTAAGGGTAATAATGACCCAACTTCAGTTTTCAAAGTTAAAAGTCTCCCAAAAAACTTATATTTTTAACTTATATTTCAAAGTTAAAAATAAACCCACGAATGTTTCGTTGGAATTAGTATTAATCATGTTAAGAAGGCATTCTGGTCAATAACAAAGTACTGATACCTATTTTATAAAACATTCTCTTAATTCTTTCTTAACGTAACACTCAAGATACCCTCTTAAGTATAAACAACATCACAATTCTTAAATATTCAAATTCTCAGAGATGTGGTAAGTCAACCAAACACTGCCACATGTCTTCCTGTTGTCCAAACTGGTTCTTAAAGTCTAAACAAACCAAAAGAACACAGTAAAAGTCTCAGCAAAGATATCTGGTATACCATCCTTCATATCCTCTGGTATAGGCAGAACGAAACCTTTTAAGTTTTCGTTTTAGTTAAATTTGAAAATTTCAGGAATTTATTTTCCCGCTCATTTATACACTGTGCCATTTGTTTTGGTCTAATGTTAACCACCCAAGAGTAACCATATAAGCTGGTTTGCCAGAGACAGTTCTGACACATGGCTGTTTGGCCCAACATAAGGACTGACAGTGCTCCCTTTTCCATTTCTAAGTGTTCCATTTTATACCCTTTAACCACAACCCATTCTTACTGATAAATAACTACAAACTCTAGCAAGCTGAAATTTGGACTCAAGATGCATGGCTTAGCAATAACTGACATGAAAAGCAAAAGTTGTAACAAATGTTACCACAGAAAGACAATATAAATTGTAATATATAACCATTTATACATTTTAAATGATTCGCCCTTTATGAGATAAATTGAAAATATTAATATTTTTAGAGGTCATTCCAATTTATCACTCACCTTTTAATAGAAGCACAAATAAAAGTTTAGTGTATTTTCTCCTCCAAGAGTTTCTATCTTCTGTTTTCATGTGTACCTACAAGTCCATATTATTTAGCCTCTGCCCCTCCTTCTTGTATGTAATAATCATATGGGTTTAAAAAGTACTAAACTACCATAAAAGGACTGTTTGACATGGTCATTGCAGTTTTGCTACTATATATTAACAAAAAGCAAAGTTTAGAGCAACTTTTTACAATGTAACATCCTAACATTCCCCTCCCCCCCCTTTTTTTTAACTTATTAATAAGCCTTCTGGAGAGACTAAACCTGATTTCTTCAAAAGAAAGAAAAATGTTTGGATATGCCAATTAGTCCCACTGCAGTTTCAGGAAAAGTTTTCGCTCATATGTAGCCACTGAACAATATCCTTATTTAAATATTAAATATCTGTGATTTCATAAGGACATCACATTTAGAGTCCACTTTAGTTTCCTGTTAGAAGTTAATGAAATTCATGGGCTCTTACAAGGTGACAGCCTTAAAAAGGCCATATGTTTTACACTTCT
This sequence comes from Paguma larvata, assembly GCA_030068075.1. Taxonomy (NCBI): domain Eukaryota; kingdom Metazoa; phylum Chordata; class Mammalia; order Carnivora; family Viverridae; genus Paguma; species Paguma larvata. The sequence goes on from CM057837.1 coordinate 33,385,408, forward strand.
TAAAATTTTTTTATAGAAGTCCTCAGCTATATATGGTTTGCCTAGAACATTACTTGTACATTTAAGAGTATGATCCTTCTGCATTTCTGTTGAAGACTAACATAAATCATGGTAGGGGAACCAAAAGGTGTTAAATATCAAATCTATTTTCATTTTTAAGATATAATAACCTTTTTTCTCAAAAAAAAAAGATTATTTACTGCCTTTAAAGTTCAAGTTCTATCACCTTTATACATAAACACACCTGGATATGGTATTTTTTTTTTAAAAAAAACCACACATACACACAGGTATACAGAGCTGTAATAAACAAATTCCTTTTATAAACAAAATTTTAACTGAAAAGCCACAGTAGATGGAGAAAAAGAAGAAAGGATATTACTTGGTAAAATCCAGTGACATCTACAATAGTTTTACAGCACATTTAAGCATCCTACGGTTTTATATCTTCACCTGCCTTCCATTTCTTGTTCCTTAAAAAATTGCCAATTATGAATACAGGTTCAACCTCAAACTTAGTCTTGATTGTGAGTGCCAGAAAAAGTAAAACACTCCAAATTTCTACCTTAATATAGCTTCAATTAAAAAATGGTTTTATTTAAAACACAATGCCCATCTAAATGGGGAGTGGGAGAAAACAAGCAGCAATACTTAATTATACATAATATTCATTATATGGGAAGTGTTTTCTAGGATGATATCTAGAATGCACTTGCTCTGTCTCTTCAATAATTAAATTGACTTAGACTGACACTACCAAAAGTAAGATTACTGTATAAGGGGCACACACTTACAATACTGCTAGCCTTAAAAGCAGTAAAGCAAAAGAAAATGTATCAAATAGCACATGCACATCTTACAGAACTCCCACTGAACTGTCAATGGCTTCTATACAATGTGCCTCTTCTCCATAATTGTATTAACAACTACCAAGAAAGGAAAGATGAGATTAAAATCAAAGGTACTGAACTGAATTGTTTGAAGCCAGTGCCCCACATATGGGGAAAAGTGCATTTAGTTCAGCAGCAATACAGCACAGTGTGAAGATATTGTGCTTAGACGCAGATATTCCAGAACTGAAAGATGTACAAGGCAAGTCAAGATATAAAACCATAGTACACTGTTAAATAACCTTGAAACATACATATATTGCAGTGTTCAAAGAAAAACATTCATTTCATTGTACAAGGCTAGGGAGAAATCCTTAAAGTTACCTATTGTAGTTTATGATATAATAAATACATATCTATATAGCATTGTATATACATATATAGAATGTGTGTGTTCATGTGTGTGTGGGATTTTTTGCCAAATTATTGTTAGTTTTTGTCATTCTGCAACTTTCAGGAGTGAAAACTTTCACACTACAAGTTTCTGTTCCCCCAAACTTAAGAAAAGGTATTTATTTATACTAGAAAAGGTCTCAATACCCTCCCCCCAACCTAAAGACTCACTTCAGATATTTTGCTTTACAATTGATCAGAGAAATACAATTAAAAGAATTCTAGCATTTTGGACTGTATCTTTTTACTTGCCAGTTGTTTCAACAAGCAAATTATCTTTTAATATTTTAACCAGCTGATGCAAATTCTTTAGCAGAGAATATAAATCAGATTTCACTGATTAAAACAGAGCAAATCGAACAACAACAACAAAAAATCCAGTGATTTACTCTGACTGTAAACAATATATAAAATTTAAATCTCAAATTTCAAAATAAGTTAAAGAAAAATTCTACTTTTAGGGCCTATTAATACTATAATGATCTGACAATTGGTATGGGGAAAATGTATACAAAAAGTTGCAAAAAAAACTGTCCATTATTTTTGCTAAGAGAAAGTATATGTAACTATACTACCTCTGGCCCTTAAATTTAATAACTTCATAATTTGTTGGCAAATGTTTTAAGCAAACTGGCATGTCATATTACACAACAGAAAAACATCCATCAAGTTCAGCAAAGAAAACTTATATAAGCCTTTTGTACAGAATTAAAAAAAATCTAAATGGCTATGATTCCTCTATTAGCAGAAACACATAATGCAGTCTTTATAAATCTGCCAAATATATCAATATCTACATAAATAGATACAGATATAGATATGAAACATGAATGGCAGTCTATTTTTGAACAGTGTGTGGGACCAGCAGATTTGTATCAGACCATGGCACGATATGGACCCTGCATCTTTAGGAACTGAATGATAAAAGAAGGACCCCCAGCAACAATCTGAGGTGGAAGGTGACTGAGTGGACAGTTCTCAATACTCATGATTGAAAGCTTGCTGCAAAGAGCCAGCTCAAAGGGAAGGCTATGTAGATTGGGGTTGTCATTCAAATATAGTTCTTCTAGGTTCTCCAGTGTACCTGTAAAATAAAATAAAATAAAATAAAATCAATTACTATTTTTTAACAAATTCACTACTATTTAAGGGGTGGCTCAGTCTGTTAAGCATCTGACTTCGGATCAGATCGTGATCTCCCTATTCGTGGGTTCGAGCCCCGTGTTGGGCTCTGTGCTGACAGCTTTGGATATTGCATCCTCCCTCTCTCTCTCTGCCCCTTCCCTGCGTGCCCTCTGTCTCTCAAATAAATAAATGTTAAAAACCATTTTTTTTAAAATTCATTACTATTTTAGAAGTTCAACTGGGAATGGTGTGGGCAGATATACACTGAATACATACTTCCTCTTCCTCTCTTCCTAGTTTTAAAACTCCACAACCATGGATCTTAGATTTGCTGCATATTCAAATCAAGTGGGGCCAATTTAAAAAATCCTGATGTCCAGGTCACACTCCATACCAATTAAACCAGAATTTCTTCCTTTATGGTCAGTTTTCAAGGTTGTATTTTTTTTTTTTAATACACATGCTACATCTCCAAGGATTCTGTTCAGGACAACTTGGCATTGATATGCATTTTTTTCAAAACTCCAGACCTAAGTTTACTGTAAATCAGTGCTTATAATCACTTTCCTATTATAGACACTGTGATAATCTCTTTTACTCTTAATAAGTTTCTCATGTGGAAAGATTTTTGTTACTTGAGATAAATCCTTCACAAAGAGAGGTATCACATATGTGGCAGGAAGCCAGAAATCAACTTACATAATCTTTGAAAAATTTATCTTATTCTCTCTCAGGATATTCACACTTTCTAGGCAAATGTCTCCTGTAATCACGAGACTAGATGAATAAACATACTAAAAATGAAGTCACCTCCAGTGTTTTCTAGTTTCTAAAGTTCAAAATCTGTAATATTTGATAATGGTATGCAGAAGACTAATGAAAATAATGGCTACCAGGTAATGGATGTCCACATTTAAGATTTTATTTAATATTCAGAGCAACCTTATGAAAAGTTACTATTATTATCCTTACTTTGCACAAGTAGAAAACTTAAAGGCTTGTGGCTTATCCAAAGCCATAAAGCCAATAAGCAACATGGACAGATTTTGAAGAGTCTATTTTCCTTTTTTTTTAAGTGAAGTGTAAGTTACATGATAACTTCAAAATCTTCTTTTTTTGAGAGACAGAGCGTGCGTGCGCATGCGAGTGGGGGAGGGGCAGAGGAAGAGGGAGAGAGAGAATCTTAAGCAGGCTCCATACCCTGAGTGGAGCCCAACATGGAGCTCCATCTCACAACCATGAGATCATAACCTGAGCTGAAATCAAGAGTCGGATGCTTAACCTACTGAGCCACCCAGGCGCCCCCAACTCCAAAATCATTCTTAATCACTATTCTAAAGGGCCTCTGAAACAGCATGGTATAGGTGGAAGAACATAATGGATGAAATTGCTAATTTAAGAACTATCATGTGATTGCAATCGATTAATTCTCTTTGTAAAATGAGGTTTTGTAAGAGACTCTCAAAGACTAAGAGCAAACTGAGGGGTGAGGGGGGTGTGGGAGGGGGTAGAGTGGGTGACGGGCACAGAGGAGGGCACTTGTTGGGATGAGCACTGGGTGTTGTATAGAAACCAATTTGACAATAAATTATTAAAAATAAAAAGAATGTACTCATTTATTATTGTGCCTAAGGTAACTGTTAAGACATTTTGATATTTGAACAGTTTTTTTTAATGCATCAATAATGATAATAAAAGGTATGAAAAGTGTTCATTAAAAAAAAAATGAGGTTTCAACTTGCACTACCTAAAATTCAAGGTGGTCACGTTGATTATATGAAATAATAGATATGAACACTTAGAAAATTTGAAAGTACTGTCAAATATTAATTTAATCAAATATCCTAAAACCTCATAAGGAAACGTTCTTTTGGTACTGGATATTACTAATTTAATTCAAGCTTATATAATTTTTAAATGTGGAAGAAACATAGGATAACTTTTCTAAAATAAGGTTAAACCTATTGGAAATGTATGCTAAAACATTCTCAAATACAATATTAACTCTACTATCCCATGTGGAAACCTAACCAAAATCAACCAACCAATCACTGGTGCTCTATAAAAAAAATAAAAAATTTTGACTCTGAGGTAACATCAGGTGACAAAAACAGATTTGTCCTATCTGAAATACTGCTTGAATATACAAGAGCAAATTAGTACAGAGTCAAGCATCCAAAAGGTTCATACCAATTTCTTCAGGAAGATGAGTAAGTAGGTTCTCTCCAAGGCCTAGATGTGTGAGATTGGTAAGATGACCAATGCCTCTGGGAAGGGTGGTCAACTGGTTGTTTGTCAAGACTAATTTCTAAAAGATTAACAAAACAAAAGATAGTTACATATATATTTCTTACTACTGATGTAAATGTAAAATAATACATCTACTAAACTAATAAATTAATAGGCAAATTAGATTGGGTAAGAAGCACTCAATAAATTTTACTTTCAAAATAGATCATTTGTTAGGAAGCAAAAACGAGGCTACATAAGCATAAAACTGAGTCTTACTGCTAAAATAGAAAAATCTCTAATTCAAGAATTAGATCAAATTCTTAAGAAAAATGTGCAATTTGGAATGCACCCCAAAAACTTTAGTCATATAACTATAAAATCACCAGGATAATGTTTTACCTGTAAATCCTTAAGATAAGCAATTTCATTTGGCAAGGACTCCAATTTGTTCTCCTCTAGATCCAATTCTCTTAACTTCCTAAGGTTTCCAAGACCATGGGGAAGCTTCTTCAGAAGATTGTTTGATAGTATTAGAACCTAAGAGAAATTATTGGTAGTATTTGTTAACTCAAGAAATGGAATTATAAATTATCATGAGTGGCTTAAAATTTATTAAACTAATTTTCTAAACAGTGAATATTAAGAGTAATGTTCATTTATATAACATAAAACATTTAACTTACTATTCTTGAAAAAATCACCGTAGTTATTGTAAACAAAAGATTTTATTTAAGTTGAAACTAATGAAAGCAAAAGTTTAAACCTCTTACAAACCATCATTTAGGGAGGTTAACAACTGATTTCTAAACTGCTAATTCAAAAAGCCCTACAGTTATACGCTGAAGAGAGAAAAAAGTGGTTGAGAAAGAGAGTCCCTCTTCTTAAATTACAGTGGTGGTGGTGGAGAAAGTAGGGAGACCATACTGGGTACAGGACAGTGAAAGCGGCACTGAATGGAAAAGATCTACACAAGGTTTTGGCTAATATTTTATGCCCACTTCTTTTCCCCAAAAGTTAAACCATGCATAGTAAATGAACATATGTACAGTAATTGCTATATTTATTGAGTTTGCTACTTGCAAGGCACTAAATGCATTGTGTTATCACATTTAATCCTAACTACAACCTCTGAGGAAAATACGATATTCATTTCACAGCTGAGGAACCAGAAGCTTGGGCAAGTGAAATCCACAGAGACAAAAGTGCAATTGTACCCAGATCTGTTTTGGTTCAAAGCTCATGCTTTTTAACCATTATGCCATACTATTTTGCCTTACTAAATAAAATGATTTTAAAAAAAGAAATTAGATTTTTTAAAAACATGGATACAGAGGAAACTTTTAAAAATATTTCGTTACTATTAGTAAGCTTTTTCATCAAAAGGATGAAAATTCTAGGAACTCAGAAGCAGGAGAAATCATCCTTGGCTAAGGAGAACATTAAGATGGGTCTTTAATTACGAGAAATAATTTTACAAGAAAAAATTAAATGGGATGAGAGGAGGGCATCCTAGACATGTGGAAAAGAAGACTAAATGGGCAGAATGAGAACCATGTACAATTTCTAACAAGTAATCTAATTAGTAAATAAGAGTACATGGGTAATTAGGATATCGAAGTGGGCCAGAATTATATGAAAGATTCTCAGTGCCAGTCTGAGGCATCTATAATTATTTTGGTAGACAACAGTGAAGGATTCTTAAACAGAGTTAAGGGAAAAAATATGCTCTAAAATAAGCTAAATTTTAGAGACCTTTTCTTTCAAAGACACTTATACAGCATTCGAACCTACCAACTTAGAGTGGGCAAGAGTAATTCAGGAGCACTGAGCCCAGATTATGTTCACACTTCATCACGCTAATGGAGCTGTAGGTTTAAGAGCGCTCTAACATTTTTACATATGATCTTCCCCCAAATAAATTGCTTATTTGAACTGGAAAGTTTGTAAGTGGAGTAACTGCAGAGGGTTTAAGGAGTTCAAATAAATAGCTCTTTTATACTCACCTCAAGAGAAACAAGACCAGACACATCCTCAGGAATCTTTGTGAGCTGATTAGTGGCTAAATTCAATTCTACCATACTGGTCCAAGTTCCAAAGTCCAAGGGAAGTGATGTCAACTGATTGTCCTGGCAAAGACAAAAAAAATGTAACCAAGGTAGAACCACAAGAACAAAGTTCCATATTTACACCTCCCTATGGAAAGAGAATGCTTATTAATTAAACATAAAGCTTTATTCCCCTTCTTGAGATCCAAATAAAGAAAGAAATTTAAAAAGCAACAAAGAACTAAAGCTCCAAAGTTTTTCAGACTGTAATTAGGTTTTTATTTTGAACTGGAAGCTTGTTCCTTATGTGATTATCAGTATTGAATATGGAAAAATATGCTATACAGACCAACACTTGAGATGTCAAAGGTCCCAGGGAAAAACAGGTTTTCCCCATTTCACAATAATATATAGAAATCACAGAATAAAATGTGGATGGTCATGAGCACAAAAGAAGAAGAAACATCTAATTATAGCCCATGAGGTAACCAAATAAGCTCAGCAATTCTAGAAATACTGAGCAATAAACAGGAGAGAAAAAATCTAAAAAGACAGCAAATTAAATCATTAAAACACTAATTGGAAGTATCTACAATTTTACTTTAAAAATCCATATAAGAGATGGTAAAAATACTTTTTTCAGTGAATAAAAACAAATGAAGAAACAGTGTGATCCTAATTTTGTTTAAAAATAAGTTATATAGAGGGGTGCCTGGGTGGTTCTGTCAGTCGAGCGTCCAACTTCGGCTCAAGTCATGATCTCACGGTTCATGAGTTCGAGCCCTGCATTGCGCTCGATGCTGTCATTGCAGAGCCCGCTTCGAATCCTCTGTCCCCTCTCTCTCTGCCCCTCCCTCCCCTGCTGACACTCTCTTTCTCAAAAATAAACGTTAAAAATAAATTAGATATTGCTACATACAGAAAAAAGTGAAATATATGCCAGCGATTCACTATTTTTCTTCCTGCTTTTTCACATCTATGTCTAAAGACATTTTCATTAAGAACTCTTACCACAGTTTTGTTGGGGCTATTGGTATCAAGAGAGGACCGTCAGTACCCTGATGTTCACTAATGTGTTAACAGTGAAGCTGCCTCCCAGTGGTAGCATTATTTTATGTCCTTTTTGTTAATCTATATTTAATTTTTTTCTGCAATATACATGGATTACTTTTCTCATTTTACACAAAATCATCCATAAGAGAAATTCAAAGTAGCAAACATCCATTTAAAACGATGTTTTTATTTTATTATAATATTTACATTTATTACCTACTCATTGTAACATTAAAAAAAATTTTTTTTAATGTTTATTTTTGAGAGAGAGAGAGACAGCGTGCAAGTGGGAGAGGGGCAGAGAAAGAGGGAGAAACAGAATCTGAAGCAGGCTCCAGGCTCCGAGCTGTCACCACAGAGCCCGACATGGGAATCGAACCCATAAACCATGAGATCATGACCTGAGCTGAAATTGGATGCTTAACCGACTGAGCTATCCAGGCGCCCCCATTATAACATTTAAACTTATTAACTACTGATAATTAATAGTATGATAAGGCATTTTCATTAAAAAAATTTACTATTGGTACTTACAGGAGGAGGAAAATGTCAGGTTTCATTTTGACTTCTTTCAAAAAAGTTTTACTAAACATTTGTCATGATACCAAAGAAAAATTAAGGCAAAGCTCTGTGTAAAGTTTTCTTATTTCGCTGAAAACGACAAGCCTTTCTAAGCTAACATTACAATAACATCATTATCTATAAAAATGTATCACCAAATACAAAAGCCAACAAACACCTGAACTGCTGCTGTTCTAAGCCTCTTATTAAACTGAACATTCAAAATTAATACCATTACCGCTGGTAAATCTTATGTAACTGAAACGATGAACAATAAATTTTATACCTGTTTAAGATTATAAGATTATCTTGAATTTCCACTAGTTCACTATTATATACTTATAAAGAACATAAAATATATATTTATGAACAAGTACAGATAAAAATCAATAAACTGTACATTTACAACTATAGATTATTTTTATTTATTTTTTTTAAACGTTTATTTACTTTCGAGAGACAGAGCATGAGCAGGGGAAGGGCCCAGAGAGAGAGAGGCAGACACAGACTCTGAAGCAGGCTCTAGGCTCTGAGCCATCAGCACAGAGCCCGACGCGGGGCTCGAACTCACAGACCGTGAGATCGTGACCTGAGCCGAAGTCGGCCGCTCAACCGACTGAGCCACCCAGGCGCCCCTACGACTATAGTTTAAAGACCCACAATTATGCTGATATAGTTCACTGAAGATAAAAGAATATGGTAAGATACGACAGAACACTTATACGTGGAAGCAGGAAATCTAGGTCTCCTGGGTTCCTATACCTCAGCCATAAATTAGCTGTATGGTCAATTTACTTATCACCCTGGGCCTAAAGTTTATTCACTATAAATGACTGGAAAAATCAGGTTTCATTTATTTCCTCCTTTTTTCTTTATTATAAACATGAAACTTATTCACTGTAGAGGATATAGATAAGCAAAAAGAAACTAAAGAATCATCCTTCAAAAGATAATACTTCCAAAGAATGTAGCTGATAGGGGGTTAATGTCCAAAATATATGAAGAATCCCTAAAACTCAATAGCAAAAGAATAATCCAATTAAAAATTAGGCAGAGGATATGGATAGACATTTTCTCAAAGACATACAGATGGCCAACAGGTACAGGAAAAGATATTCAACATCACTCATCATCAGGAAAATGCAAATCAAAACCACAAAGAGATATCATCTCACACCTGTCAGAACGGTTAGCAAAAAGACAGTAACAAGTGTTGGTGAAGATAAAAAAATAAGAGAACCTTTGTGTACTGTTGGTGGGAATGTAAATGGGTACGGCAACTATGGAAAATGGTATGGAGGTTCCTCAAAAAATTAAAAATAAAATTACCATACAATTCCCCAATCCCACTTCTTGGTATTTATCTGAAGAAAATGAAAACATTAACTCAAAAAGACACATGCATCCCCCTGTTCATTGCAGCATTATTTACAATAGCCAAGATATGAAAGCAACCCAAGTGTTCACATATGAATGAAAAAAGAAGTTTCAGTATATATATATATACACACACACAATGGAACAGTATTCAGCCATAAAAAAAACTTGTCATTTGTGACAATATGAATGGACCTTGAGAGCGTTATTTTCAGTGAAATAAGTCAGATGGAGAAAGACAAATACCGTATGGTCTCACTTATGTAGAATCAAAATAAAACAAAACACCAAACTCAAAGATAAAAAGAACATATTGATGGCTGCCAGAGGCAAAGTTTAGTTGGGAAGTTTAGTTGGGAAAATTAGGTGAAGGGAGTCAAAATAAGTCATGATGATGTAAGATACGGTATGGCAGCTGTAGTTAATAATACTGTATCACATATCTGAAAGTTGTTAGGAGAATAAATCTCAGAAGTCCTCATCACAAAAAAAAAAAAATTCTGTATGGTGCATGGTGATCAGAAGTCCTCATCACAAAAAAAAAAAATTCTGTATGGTGTATGGTGATCAGAAGTCCTCATCACAAAAAAAAATTCTGTATGATGTATGGTGATCAGTGTTAAGTAGACTTATTGTGATGAACATTCCCCATATACAAATACTGAACCATTATGTTGCACAACTGAAATACCATGTTATGTCAATTATTCCTCCATAAAAAAGATCATTCATAATTCGGATATCCAAAAATAAACATATTTTGATAAATGTTGGTTATATGTATACATATAAATCTAGAGATATCTAGTATTTAATTAAGAACATTAAGAATAGTTTTTAAAAACTGTGGGAAGTCTTGCATGCTTTAACTTTTTTCTACTTAATAAACTGAGAATGTTTCAACTGGCACTTAATAATTCTTCTAAACTAGAGTATTATTTTTAATGACTTCATAGTATTCCACTGAAGATATAGGAGTTTTAAAAAATGATATCTTTATTAAGTTGGTACCAAATTAAATAGAAAGCTCTACAATAAATATCCCCACAACTATGCTTTTGTGGACATTTATGATTATTTTAGGACAAAGTGCTAAAAGTATGCATGATTCTGAAATATTTGCTATCGATTACAAATTGCCCTGAACTATCATCAGTTTAGACCCCATCAACTAACATAAGTACCTATTCTCCACATTGACAGAGAAAACTCAAATATTAGTATAAGTACCAGTAATAGTAGCAAATTTTTCCCTCAATACAAACAGAGGCTTACCTTCATATTCAGCTTGCTTAATACTTTAGCTCTGGAGAAAATTCCAAATGGGATTTTATTGATTCGATTGTGTTCCATGTTGAGGGAATAGATGGTGGAAAACTGAGACGGACCACCTACTGGATATAACTGGAAGCAATTTCTAGCTAAGGTCAAACTGTTCAGTTTCACAAGACTTGATAGAAGACTCTGTAAACAAATAAACATATGAATGAGAACTGTAACAAGATTTACTTCATAGAGTATACAGCAACAGTCACAAAGGCCTCAAAGGGCCTTATACGTAACGAATGACAGAGACTGGCTGGGATGGCTCTGCAATGCCTCCTACAGAGCAGTCACTATTCAGCTCTAGCTAATTGTTGCCTTATAGGAACGTGAAGCCAACAGTCACATTTCCAGATTTTATAAGGAACAGAAAACTCATATAAAATCTGATTTTTATTTTTTGGCTTCGGCTTATTTAAAACACTCAATGAAGAAAATGTCTGTAAGAAATATCTCACGAACAGCAAGTTTGAGAATTTGTAAAGCAGAATCTTTGGCATCAGACAGTCCTGGGTCTGAGTCCTGGCTCTGCCACTTGCTGTGTGACCAAGCCTATTCAGGTCTGAGTTAATTATCCTCTAAATTATTATTAACATAATACCTGGCTCAGAGTAGGCTGTATGCAGCAATTTAATGGCTCCTCTAAGGAATATTAAATTCAGAAGATAATACTTCCTGATATTACATAATATTGGTTTTCCATACGGTAAAATTTTAGAGGGAAATATGAATCTATCAAAGCCGTATTTACTGTACAGAATAGCTCCATATTCCCTTACTTCAGCCTTCTACCACGTAACCACAGTGCGAGGTATTTCGGTATTACAAAAGAATCTCTGCTGTTAAAAAGACTAAACCCTATTTAGAGAAATAAAGTACACGGAAAGTAAAATGAAAACAATACATAACTGTATAATCAATAATAAATTATATGTAATAGACTCTTGCTATTCAAAGTATGTTTGAAGGAAGAGTAGCATTAGCTTGTTAGAAATCTAGACTCTTAGGTCCCATTCCTACAGAATCAATATGAATCTTAACGAGATTCCCAAGTGATTTGTAGCCCCATTAATATTTGAGAATCACTGGAATAGGCTATAAAATAGTTCTGAATTCTGGCTCTATCTTTCAGTAGCTTGTGACTTTGGGCAAAATATTTCTCCAAGCCTTAATTTATTCATTTGTAAAATGATGATGCCTTATTTTATAAGTTGTAGTGAAGACACTTTAAAGAGATAAAATACATAAATAGCTATACAATCTCTAGCATATAATAAGTGCTTAAATTTTAAGTCCCTTCTCTATTTAAAGAAAAGAAGAAATACTGGAATAACTGGAAAAGCAGGAAGAGAGTGAGCCAGATCTTGAAGGATGGAAAAAATTTAAATATTCAGAGAAGTAGAAGAAACAGTGAAAGCAGAGAAAAAACAAGCCATGTGAGGTGTGTGTGTGTGTGTGTGTGTGTGTGTGTGTGTGTGTGTGCATTTTAAACAATTCTCAAATATCAGCTGTATACCATGAGAAAAATGGAAGAATTAGTACCTGAAGTGCCAGCCGATTTGCAAGGTCAGCTGAAGGAATGAAATAACTATGTAATTGGAGGTTTAATTATATGGTGAACTGAAACTTGTTCTTTATTCTTAATGTTAAGAAGCTTTCAACATTTGTCTACTGACATGCACGGATAAAAAGAAGAGCTCAGGTAAGAGTGGTGAGAAAACTGTATGGCAGTCAATTTGGGGAAAATGTCTACGTCCTACTTTACAGAAAACACATGAAGTTTTGAGTCTCATGGCAAAAATGTTATTTTTATTATTGTTCCAGCTAGCTTTATGGACCATCTTTTTTGAAAACAATTGAGGGTATCTGAAAAGCAGCAACAAGAAGGCAGCTCTCCAATCTTTCATTTCTAGGTCATATAATGAAGCTTTGCAGCTGCTTATCATTGCTTTAAAGTCAGACACATGTGGATTCCCATCTTAGGGCTTCCACTTACCAGTTTCGTGAGTTTGGTGAATTAGACCATCGATATGTATTTCACTCTACTCCCAGAAAGATATTTAAGGTAATAAATTCGGCCAAAAACATAACTTTTCTTAAGTCTTATTACCCTTCCTATTTGATAATACCCCAATAATTAGTATGATTACAGTGAAGAATTAAATGGGATAATTCATGAAAAGCTCTTAGACTTATACCTTAAGCATACGTGCTTAGCTTAAATTTCTTACATTCTTTTTTCTTATGTGTTAGTGTCTACATTAAAACTAGTCCATTTTCAGACAGTCATCAAATGGAAAAGTATATCGTCATTTTGCTGGCTCTGATTTGAGCCATGAGCCCCGAATGGAAAGCACTCTCCTGATTTTACATGCCTAGCCCAGCTTGAATGTCTAGTAAGTGCTGTCTAATGGATTTTATTGTTTTCCTTATTGTGCTCATTATAAATGCAGATAATGACATATTTGCATTAGGAATATGCTGCTTCCAAAGCACACAGACTACTCTTTTTAAGTACTTATTTAAGACTTAATGCTTTCCCAGATTTGGACAAGGCCCGTCAAGGGTTTTCCCCATAGCTTCTCTATATGAAAACAGTCCAGTTTAAATATACATGCACACACACGCACACACCACTTCCATAGCAGGACTGAAGAGAGCTGTTATTTTATAATTCTCTTACCAAAAATAAATCTTGATTAGTTTCAGTCACAAAATATTTTATGTGAAACTATTTAGCACAGTGTCTGTATCCTAAGAGATACCCAATAATTATTAGTTTCCCCTCACATAAAACTGGATATAAATTTAATTCTCTCACTTTTTGAAATTTAATACATAACCAGACTTTGTATTTAGCCTTACACTGTAAAAGTAGTGAATCTTACTTAGGCTCACACCCTAAAAGAATCCCAACAAGGTCTAATTAATGTGCTAATTAATTACTGTTAGCAAAGAGGATGATATTAAATAGGAGAACCCCACCCAGTTTTACCATTCTAAATTACCACTAGCAAAGAAAGACAAAAACCCAGACAGTCTAGCTGTCAGGGCTATATCTACAACATGTGGATTCTATTCCTAATCCCATTTAAAATGCAGGGTGAGATATTGTCACAGCAGTTGTAGTAAACTGGTACATCCTAGAAAACTACAATCCTGGAAAATTCACTTTTGTGAGTTTTCCCAAACTCCCAGAATAATAGAAGCAAAATTAATAGGTACTACTTTTTTCTGTATCCCTAAGAAACAAATCAATTAAATTCATTTTATAAATTAATCGCTACAAGTCTATAGCTTCATGTATTCAAATTGTTCTTTATAAAGTATGTATCTGAAAATATTCACCCTTTATTTTTATTGTTTATTTATTTTTGAGAGAGAGAGAGAGAGTGCGTGAGCAAGCAGGAGCAGGGGAGGGGCGGAGAGATAGAGATACAGAATCCGAAGCAGGCTCCAGGCTCCGAGCTGTCAGCACAGAGCCAGATGCGGAGCTCAAACTCACGAACTATGCAATCATGACCTGAGCCAAAGTCGGACACTTAGCCAATTAAGCCACCTAGGCACCCCCAAAGCACCTTTATTTTAAATTCAAATACACACACACACACACACACACACACACACACACGGGAAAACTAGAAATAGTATAAAAGGCCACTTAAAGCAAACATTTTTAATTATTAGAAAAAAAGACTTTCTGCAAACTCCATCAGTAAGTCCATAATTTCACTCTTATTTATTAGAATACTACAGTAAGATATTATGCTTGAATAACCATAAGCAAACATACAACTTGTAGGTATGATAAAATAATATGTAGCAAAAGAAGGAAAGGCTAAAGAATAAAAGAATATTGCATTCTGCACAATTAATCTTTAAGCAAAATAAGTGAAAATATTTTTTCATAGAACAAAACCCAAATTAAAAATAATGTGTTAAAAAAATAACAAATTTTAGTGACTGGTACACGCTAAATAGGCTTTAATATTATTGTATACGCAGGATAATAATACGGGTCATGGAAGTGTTGTGGCTAATATTAATCTGATTAATAAATAGTATGTTCTATTTTTTGTAGCTCATTCCTTTCATGTATCATCTTTCTAGAGAACTTCTTAAAATAATTGAACTGGGTGGGGTAGAGTTTTAAAACCAACCATACAACTTTTCCTAAATAGCTGTTGCTGTCGGTTCCAAAATGACACGAGAAAGATTTACAAGAGAATGTAGCACGCTGATTTCTCATTTCAGTTTCTCCCTTTTATAATTAAAAAAAGAAAAAATCAGCATGTCCTATAATCATACCTATTCTTTCTTCTTTGGAATATTTATCTTAGTGGTGGCTAAATGTCTGTAGCATACTCATTATTTAAACAATCTGAATAATCAAATTATTTACCCAGCTGTAAAGATTTACCGCCTCTCACCTCTGGTAGAGCGGAAATGTTATTGTTTTCTAAATTCAGCTCTTCAAGGGCACTGCATTTTGCCAGGGATCTGGGTATTGCTGACAATCGGTTGTATCTCAGACCAAGACGACTTAAACTGGACAGGTTTCCTGTGAATACAAAAAAGAATTTATTTTTTTTAATTTGATGAACTTGTCACTGTCCCTGGCTATCCCCCAGGCATATATGAATTATGTGAAGTACTATTTCAGCAAGATCTTCAACTCCTAGTACCAAGGAACTACATACTATGCTTTCAATTAGAACAAAACTGAAACCACTTTTTTGTCCACTAGTCTTAGAGAAATAATGAAATATATAAAGTCAATTTTAAAAATGAATTATTATGAAGTATTGGCATACTTTAATAACAAATTGACCTATTTACATATGGCCTAATTAAATGACAAAGTATTTTGTGTTTTAAATTTATAATAATCATCTCATTTGTATATATGTGATCATGCTCCAACACGGAACGGTTATATATAAAAATGTTCATATAATTTTAAATAAATTTCCAAATTTCTAAAATAACATTTAAAATACAAATGCACATTTTGTGAGATTGGAAAGGTTCAGTATTTTTCATGAGTTTAAATACAAATGTTCCTCCCAGACTTTAACCTCTACTACAAAGCGGTAGTCAGCAAGACTGTATGGTATTGGCACAAAAACAGACACATAGACCAATGGAATAGAATAGAAAACTCAGAAATGGGACCCGCAAGTATATGGCCAACTAATCTTTGACAAAGCAGGAAAATGTATCCAATGGAAAAAAGATAGCCTCTTTAATAAATGGTGCTGGGAGAATTGGACAGCAACATGCAAAAGAATGAAACTAGACCACTTTCTTACAACACTCACAAAAACAAATTCTAAATGGATAAAAGATCTGAATGTGAGACAGGAAACTGTCAAAATCCTAGAGGAGAAAGCAGGAAAAAGCCTCTTTGACCTAAGACACACCAATTTCTTACTTGACACGTCTCCAAAGGCAAGGGAACTAAAAGCAAAGATGAACTATTGGGACTTCATCAAGATAAAAAGCTTCTGCACAGCAAAAGAAACAACCAACAAAACGAATAGGCAACCAACGGAATGGGAAAAGATCATTGCAAATGACATATCGGATAAAGGACTAATATCTAAAATCTATAAAGAACTTACCAAACTCCACACCCGAAAAACAAACAACCCAGTGAAGAAATGGGCGGAAGATATGAATAGACACTTCTCCAAAGAGGACATCCAGATGGCCAACAGACACATGAAACGATGCTCAATGTCACTCACCATCAGGGAAATACAAATCAAAACCACACTGCAGTACCACCTCACACCAGTCAGAGTGGCTAAAATGAACAAATCAGGAAACTATAGATGCTGGCGAGGATGTGGAGAAGTAGGCACCCTCCTACACTGTTGGTGGGAATGCAAACTGGTGCAGCCACTCTGGAAAACGGTGTGGAGATTCCTCAAAAAAATGAAAATAGAGCTACTCTATGACCCAGCAATAGCACTGCTAGGAATCTACCCAAGAGACACAGGAATGCTGATGCATAGGAGCACGTGTACCCCAATGTTCACAGCAGCACTTTCGACAATAGCCAAATAATGGAAAGAGACCAAGTGCCCATCAACGGACGAGTGGATAAAGAAGATGTGGTACATATATACAATGGACTACTATGTGGCAATGAGAAAAAATGAAATCTGGCCATGTGTAGCAACATGGATGGAACTGGAGGGTATTATGTTAAGTGAAATAAGTCAGTCAGAAAAAGACAGATACCATATGTTTCCACGAATAGGTGGACTTTGTGAGACTAAGCAAAAACCAGGGGGAGGGGAAGAGGGGAAAGAAAAAAAAGACACAGAGAGGGAGGCAGATAAAACATAAGAGACTCTCAAAGACTAAGAACAAACTGAGGGTGAGGGGGATGAGGAAGGCGGGAGAGGGGGTGATGGGCATTAAAAAGGGCACATGTTGGGATGAACACTGGGTGTTATATGTAAACCAATTTGAAAATAAACTATTATAAATCTAAAAAATAAATAAATAAATAAAAATAAATAAATATAAATGTTCCAAAATTTCTGAAGGTCTACCTGATGGTAGAAAATTTTCGATTTTTCTTTTAAATTCTTTTATATTAATATTTTTTAAAAAGTTAAACATTTATTCTCTCTTATTATCTAAGCTTATCCAATTTGAGTACAAATTAGCTATTACTGAATACATTAAAAAGCAGAGTAGAAAAATAGGGTTGTTTATTGGCGAGTTACATTCAAGCTACATGGATGAATAAGATGATACCTGCCATCATAAAAAGTTTAAATCAAACTTGATTTCCCAAACAATATACACTACAAAACAAGTTTGTTTTGATACCAGAAAGGGGGAAAAAAAAGGTAACAGCTACAAGAATTTAGTTCAATGTAATTTTTCTCATGGCTGGTTAATTTCTTTTCTGACTTCGAATTACAACTGCTGCTATCACATTTTTAGATGGGCTAGGTTTAAATGTCGAATGTTTAAATTAAACAAAATTACAGAAGTAGATGCCTGTGCCACACTTAACTTTTTGGAGACCAATATTTTGATGTCTTTCAACTTCTATCAACTTTTTGAAATCTTTCCATTTCTTTCTTTTTGCTTTGACCATTTCTAGAAAGTTACTGAGTAACTTTCTTTCTTAGATGTAACATTACCACAATACTTACAGAAAACACCTAATTAGCTTACAGCATAAGTTAAGCCTTGAAACCCTATGCGGGCAGTCATTATGCCACATAGTCCTGTCTAGTTATCACTCATCTTTCCCTCTTGCTGAAGAAAATAGTGATTAAAGTTATAAAAAAAAAATGACTAGAGCTAATTTTTACTCTTTACATCTTCAAGACAATAGTCATTCATAATGAAAGTATTCTGACAAGTAAATACGTAAGTCTAGCCAATATTATATAATGCAGAAAAACTTAGCACAATTCCTGTAGGAATTATAATTAGACCTATTCCTGAGGTATGTTATTTTCATCTACATTACTTTCTTATGATAGTGTCTGGAAACTGGGCCAAGAGTTTGCTGGTTCTGTTGAAGTAAGATTCCAATAGGCAGAAAACTGAATTCAAAAGCAACAATAAAACCTATCCCTTAGCAAAACAAATTAATTTTGTCTTTAAAATGCTTTCTAAATTAACTAAGGATGCTTCACTACAATCTTTCTAATGACATTCTCGTAAGATGTGTCAATTTTGAAAAGGAAAAAAAAAACCCACCAAGCTGAGGCTTAGAGGAGTTTCCAAAACCCTAGAGAATTTAGAGATTAGAAATAAGGGCAAGAATAGCATGTACTATTGTTATTACTGTACTATGACATTGAATATGATACAAATATTTCTTAAAAGTTGGGTTGACAAAAATAAAATAATCTGTTTTATGATGAAATGTTAATTATAGTCATACTTGTAGTGGCAAAAATAGCGTCAACCTATTTATTCAAGAATACATGAAAAATTATTTAAACTGCAGACACCATAGTGTCATAGACAAAACAAAGAATTTTACATTATCTATGTGACTCTGGGCAAGTTACTTAACTGAGTCTATTTCCTCATCCATAAAGTGGGGACATGTACCAAATACTCCACAGGGTTGCTCTAAGGGTTAAATACAATGTGTGTAAGATATGTAGCACAATGACTGATATATAACAGATGTTCAAAACATGATTTATTCTATATAGTACATGTCTATATTCTGCTATATTCTATACCCATTAAAATTATGTTTTAATTTTACCTACAAAAATTTTAAGATGTGAAAGACTTTATGATGTTAAGTGAAAAAAGGTAATACAAACTATGCATTTTGTATGATCTCAACAATGTAAAAAAAAGTGGAAAAGAGTAGAAAAACAACATCAAAACCAACAGTTATCTCTGTGTGGTAGAATTACGGATGGTTAAAATTTTTTTCTTTGAACTAGCCTTTTCCTAATTTTGTATAGCTCTGTCATTTAAAAACAATTTGATAAGGAAAAATCTGCAATTCTAAAGTATTTTAATTTCAAAAACTGTAATATCTTTTACCATTCTTTTTTTGAATGAACTTTACATTATGGAGAGGTTTTAAACTAATGTAGAGGTAAGATGATTGGACACTTTACATTGTGAGGCTCACCTTCTGCATAAAGTGTAGATATGAGATAAATTGTGCAAAAAACAGAGCACGGTGGTTTGAATTCTTAGATAGGCACCCTGATAAAAAAAAAGGCAGAAGATGATAAAATACCTAAGAAACAGCAGAGTCATCTGAGAGTAGTAAGCATGGACTTGAGCACAGTTACTGGCAAAGTAAGAATCAAACTCAGAGGGCTCTTTATATCAAGTAATCATTCTTTAAGATCTCTATTGACTGTGCTCCAGTTAGCTTGTTACCTCTTGACACAGAAGCAAAATATGTTCACCCTTATTCCCATGCTGTTTGTCCATGCTGTTGTGCTCATGGAATACATTTTTATAATCCATACTGAGTCCAACATATTTGTTCGTGAAGCTTTCCCTGGCCATTCCATCAAGATCTCCTTGATTTGCCTATAAACTGGACTTATGGCTGCATACCTATGTTTTCACTATAAGACAGCATTTAATTATACTTGTTCTTATGTTGCCATTTCATGGATTAGTTACCTCCACCCAACAGACTGAAAACCCTTTAAGTAACAGACCTTATATATTTCTATCTCCACACAGAGTATGTTCAGTGCTAAGCACACAGTAGGCATTCATTCATACTTTCTTCTTCTTTTTATAATGTTTATTTATTTACTTTGAGAGAGTGTCAATGCAGAACCCGACATGGAGATTGATCTAAAAAACCATGATATCATGACCTGAGCTGAAATTAAAAGCCAGATGCTTAACAGGGCAGACGCCTAACTGACTGAGCCACCCAGTCGCCCCTATTCTGATTTTGAAAGTGAGAAATTCAAGAGTTATTTTGGTTTTGGAAGATAAATTTTAGGAATCTGGTTCTATTTATTGGGCTTTTAAGTTGCTAAGCATTTAGAATTTGGTTACCATACTAATCTTTGTTATTAGAGAAAGTTTTTAGGTTTTGATCAGAATAAAAAATGTTTAAAACATTGTATTTGTGTACCATTCTGCTCTTAACAGTGATTGAATGAAGCATGTCAGCTGATGGAACAAAATTACGGGGTCTTTGCACTTTACACTTCAGGCAGATTCAAAGACTCCCTAGCAAATGCTTCAGCCTTTTATTAAATGGAACAGGTTCCTCCCACGGGGAAAGCAGCAGCATGAAGGAAAGGGATGGTCTGTCTTCCATTTTTTTCCTAAGGTTGACTGCCTTTTTTAATCTTTCACTTCTATAGCAAATTAAAATTTTTAATATAACATTTTGAAGTTCTTTTAAATCAGACATTGTCACTGCTTATAAAAAAAACTTCCACCTTTACCAGCCTTGTAGCTCTAGTGGCCATGGGGCATGAGAGAGGCAAAGAATAAAATACTGATTTCTTCCTTCTCTCCCTATTTCAAAATGACAACCGGTCAAAGAAAAGCATCTGGAATAATTTTAAGATTTTACATTTTGCTCCTAACAGAGAGAGGACAAACAGTAAAATGTTTCAGTTCCTACTGTTATTGGGGGCGCCTGGGTGGCTCAGTCAGTTAAGTGTCTGACTCTTGATTTCAGCTCAAGTCATGATCTCATGATTCCAGAGATCAAGCCTGTCCCACTTTGGGCTCACGCTGAGCATGCAGCCTGCTTGGGATTCTCTCTCTCTCCCTCTCTTTCTGCCCTTCCCCACTCATGCGCTTGCCCTCTTTCCTTCCTTCCTTCCTCTCTCTCTAAAAAAAAAAGAATAGGTTTCTACAAGTTAAAAATTACAAAATGAGGGGGCCCCTGGGTGGCTTAGTCGATTAAGCCTCTGACTTCAGCTCAGGTCATGATCTAACGGTTCATGATGTTTGAGCTCTCCCATCTGGCTCCCTGCTGACAGCTCAGAGCCTGGAGCCTGCTTCAGATTCTGTGTCTACTTCTCTCTCTGCCTCTCCCCTGCTTGCCCTCTGTCTCTCTCAAAAATAAATATAATCTTGTGTCTCCCTCTCTTGCTGCCTCTCCTCTGCTTGCACTCTCTCTCTCAAATATAAACATTAAAAAAAATACAAAAGGAAAATGATGTAATGAATTGCCACATTACATTATCTAATACTGAAATTAGTGGTTCTTTAAACAAAAATGGTACCTCCAACTTTCTTGAACTTTTTCTCCCTCTCCTCTTTTTCTGGTGGGGTAGAAGAAGGTGAACTGCTAAAAATGTAATCTGTAAGAATATACTATTCTGATGAAAATCACATTTATAAAGCCCTTATCACTTTACTGAGAGCATGGCATGTTCAGAGTCATCCACATTTTGCCAAAAATCATTACTCTCAGAAAAATAAAAGAGGGAAAAGAAAATTAAGGGTGAAATATCAAAACTCTGTGCCAGAAAAAATAAAGCTGGACATCAGAAATCTGACATTTCCTGTGATTCACCCCCTGCAGTGGTTTCAACTCTAACCTCTTTCAGTGAGCGGTTTTACCACAAACTAAACCACAGCCTAGAAATCAAGCCATAGCTTGCTTGCTTTAACATTGAGCCATTGTGACTAAGAAATAAAATCAATGTTGCCGAGCTTCTGTGTATAAATGTAGGCTGATCACTGCCAATCACTGGCATTTAGCTTTTAAGTGCGTAACTTTGACTGTAAGTTGTTCTGGGCTCTGCTGACAGTTTGCTTTCTTATGCTGTCAGATTTTTAAATTACAGCAACATCAAATGGTTATGAATTAAAATTGGATGCTTTCAACTTCAGCAAATATAATCAGCATCTTTAAGTTAATTCAGTATAACTTTTGAGTAAAACTCTAACTCAAATGATCTTAATCTTATTTTAACAAAGTAGCAAAAAAAAAAAATCAGAAAAGGCACACAGTTCTAATGATTAAATAATGTCAAAGGTTTTTTTTTCCAGAAACAGTGAACTAAGAAACTGAAATCAAACTGAAAAGCAAGCAATATATAGAATTCTTAAATGTCAAAAACCCAAAAGAATGCCACCATTAAAAGGAAAACTAGTAAAGTTGCTATATGAAGTTGCACTGTAATTACCTAAGAGCTAATTACTAAAACTCTACTTGTAGATATAACCATAATTACTGTAACATTTCTTCAGAGCCCAGTGCAACAAAAGAGCTCCAGCCTGTGAACTGCTCCAGCCTTGAAGGCCAGGTCTTATTGCAGATTTTTCTTTTATCTGAGAAGAAATAGAAAATAAAATATTTTTTCCTATTTCAGACCTTTCACCACTCCCCACCACTGGTTTCAGAAAATCACCAGAGATATCTCAGAAGTTTAAGGTATCAAGTTCACAGTTCAAAACAAAATGACTACTGTAAGGAAGCTTAATATTTTCTTTAGTCATAACTGATTCTTGAATGAGAAAAATATTTACATGAAAGAGAATATACGTTTTATTCAGCAGAGTAGACTAATGGTTAAATCAGAGTTTTTAAGTACTCAAATATGTTTTTAAGTACTCTCTCACTTAACTGCAACCAGTTGTCCCCTCCCCATTTCCTTCTGCCTCTTCTCCACATCCTGTGAGCTGTTGTGATCTTGGCACTGCTCAGCCTGGATGTAAATGACAGTGATAACTGCCAACCAGTGATAACTACTCTAGGAGGGTTCATGTTAAATAAAGAAAGGGGTAAAAAACATCTTGGTCTACTTATAAGAAAAAAAAAAAAGGCAAGGAAATAAAGTGATTTTTGGAAAACTGATTGTCAGGTGATAGTTAAAAGATCTCATTTCAATTGTGAATTTAGGGCAAGTTTCTCTAGTCCAGAAAAAAGAGTAGAGCAGCTGCTCAGGACTCAAATCAACTGTGCAGGACAGGTGTTCGTTTTTTTGTTTTTCCTTTTAAGTTAACATTTTTCAAGAAGTAGACTAGGAAAAAAATAGGAAAAGTATCAGGAGAACCATATTTCACTTAGTTTGCAGCTAAATGTTTCAGGTGAATTTCTCCTCTCCAATAAATGAGAGGGAGACTCTCAAAGGTCAATTAAGACTTTTGGGATTTGTAACAGACCAAGACCCGAATGTTCAAATTTCTCACCAAATCTCAATCTTCTGCTATACAAACAAAATACTGGGGATGAGAGGGATGGAAAAGGGAAAGTAATTATTTTAATAATTATTAATAATTAATGACAATATTATAGTGGCACCTGGGTGGCTCAGTTGATTGTCTTCACTCTCAATTTCGGCTCCGGTCATGATCTCATGGTTTGTTGAGTCTGAGCTCCACATAGGGCTCTGTTGTGACAGCACAGGACCCTGCTTGGGATTGTCTCTCTCTCTCTCTCCCCCTCCCTCCCATGCTTGGGCGCTCTATCTCTGTCTCTCTCAAAATAATAAATAAACTTAAAAAATGACAATATTATAAAAAACTATAATACACAAGTAATTACTTACTCACTTTGCCATTATTTGGATTAACAGTTATAAATACTCCATTTGCTGAAAACTTTCAAAGCATATAAAAATAAATAAAATATTAAAATTTTTCTTATTGGTAAGGCACCTGGGTGGCTCAGTCAGTTAAGCAGCCGACTTCAGCTCAGGTCATGATCTCCTGGTTGAGGAGTTTAAGCCCTGTGTTGGGCTCTGTGCTGACAGCTCAGAGCCTGGAGCCTGCTTCAGATTCTGTGTCTCCTTCTCTCTCTGTCACTCCCCTGGTCATGCTGTCTTTCTCTCTCCCCCCCACCTCTCTCTCAAAAATAAACATTAAAAAAAATTTTTTTAATAAATTTTTTCTTATTGTTAATGTTTCAGTTCTCATTGATTTCCAATACATACTTGTAATCTGATCACATAGAATGTGCTAGAAGCGAGACATATGTGTTATTCTGAGATAACATCTTAACCACAACAGATTAAAAATGAAGTCAAACATTTTCATATTAATAAACATACTTAAAAAATTAAAAAAATAAACATACTTAAAATATAGTAATTCTGACAGAAAAGAGATACACAAAAGTAAGAAATCCAGGAGAAAGAAGGCTACATGGAGAAGTTACCCTTTGTCAGAGGAAGTGAATCCAAAACACCCTGACCCTAATCCTAGCAAATGGAAGATTTTATCATCCACTACCACCTATACTTCCTCTGTTTGCCAGGGCTATTCATTTTTGCACTTTAATTTCATCCCCTTTGATTGTTATTTAACATAACAGAGATATAGACACATGCATAAAATATTAAATAACAAAATATTGTTGGACTATTTGAGAATAAGAACAGGGCTGATTGAGGAACAGACCCTAGACATATCCATTTGATCAGCTGAAAGAATAGAGGAAATTATGTGGGTATTTAGGAGAAAGAGTCCTAAGCAGAGAGATCAAGGAGTATACAGGCCCTAACGCTAGAACTTGCCTGATATGCTTAAAGACCAATAAAGTGTTCAGCATAATATCCTAAGATATCCTATAATACCCTAAAAAATATACAGTGACTAAGCATCAGTGAGAGGGATATGAATATTAACTTAATAACAGTTCAAGCATATTTTATTTCCCTATCTGATTTGCAGTAAACAACCTTTATTTTTCTTTCTAAAACTGAGCAAGACTTTATTTTATAAAAGAAGTTGCTTTCTTAAGGTGCTTTTTTATATGACATTCCACTGAAAACTGATCATGTTAAGATTATGCATTATTCTTTTTTCCTTAACTGTTGCCATTAGTTGGCTGTTTAGAACAAGCAAGCTTACAGACCTAGCTTTCAATTTAAGAATATACAACCTATTTAAATAGGTCTATGTAATCCAAGAAAACTATAAAAAAGCATATAAACTACATAAAACTATCAAAATTAAACCTATCAGCTGAATTGGCTCAGAGTACCCCAGGTAAACAGACCCTGGAAGATCATACTGAGAAATTGTAAGAGAGACATACGAGAGTTCTTGAATTTCAGAAATAAAAAAAAGTACTCTGGGTGGCCAGGCAAAAGATTAAGTCACTTGCCATGGGAAAAAAAAATGGACTGGCCTCATACTTTTGTACATCCAGTGCCTGAAGACTGTAGAACTATCTCTTAGTTTTACTAAGATTCTTAAGGGAACAGAGCTGGACCCAATACTTTTTCTATCCATCTAAACTGTTCGAATATAAAGGCTACAAACTGAGATGCCTGGGTGGCTGAGTTCGTTAAGTGTCTGACTCTCGGTTTCGGTTCAGGTCATGATCTCATGGTTTGTTGAGCTCAAGCCCTGCATCAGGCTCAGCATTGACAGCGTGAAGTTTGCTTGGGATTCTCTGTCTGTCTGTCTTTAAAAATAAATAAATTGAAAAAAAAAATAAAGGCTACAAACATTCTATAACTAGGGAATGGTTATTTATGAACTGTTTCTAAGAAAACACTACAAGACTGAGCTGAGCCAACCAAGAGATGACTGGGACAACTACAGCAACAGGAATGTCAATGAACATGAAAATGAAAAACAACTACAGATCAGCACAAGATATACTATGAATGTTACATGTCCCAACAGTGTGACTAACACAAATTAGGAGGGAAAAAAGACAAAAAAGGGACAGGTAGTACAATAAATTTACTGATTGTCTCATCTATGTCACTCCACTCCGTAAAAGCAGAATATATATTCAGCTGCACATGGAAGACTTATCAAGACAGACCATACTCTGAGCCACAAAAGAAGTCTCAATAAATTTAAATGATTCAGGTCACAACAAGTTAGGTTTTCAGTCACAATGGGATTAAATTAGAAACATGAACAGAAAAATCCTTGGAAAATTGCCACATACTGGGAACTAAGTAACACACTTCTAAATAAACCATAGATCACAGAAGGAAAAAAAAGTGAATTAGAAGGGATCTTGAACAAAACCAAAAAGGAAAACACAATATATCAGGATTTGGGGAATGCTACTAAAGCAGTCCATAAAGGGAAATTTATAGCACTAAAGGCATATATGAGAAGAAATCTTCAAAGTAAGAACATACAACACAAACTAAACATGTCAGTATGTAATACAAACAAACAAAAAACTCCACCTCACATCAATGACATCAAGCTTCCACTATAAAAAAACAAAAAAGAACAAAACTCAGAGCAGATAAAATAATAAAGGTCAAAGTGGAAATTAATTAAATGAAAGTCAAATAAATAGAGAAAATCGATAAAACTTAGAGATAATCAATAAAATTGATACAATTCTAACCAGACAGGTAGGAAAAAAAGAGAGAAGACCTAAGTTACAACTAAGTTACTAATATAAGGAATGAGAGCATAGATTCTATAGTACTACTATATTATGCCTATTAAATGTGCCTATTAAATGTGACAACTTAAATGAAATGGACCTATTCCTTGAAAGATATAAATGATTAAGTTTGCTTGAGAATAAAGTGATAACCTAAATAGCTCTCTTTTAAGGAAATTGAAATTGTTTTTAAAAGCATTCCTACAAAGAAAACTCCTCACCCAGGTGGCTTCACTGATGAATCTTAGCACATCTTAAAGGAAGAAATAATGCCAATTTTATACAAACTGTTCCCCAAACTGAAGAGTAGAGACTAATGTAGCCAGCATTCCCTAAAACTGAAACTAGACAAAGACAGGTTTTATAACATTATATGTGACTAAATGGTATATTCAAGCAATTAAGTAAATCTAATTTTTAAAACTACTACCAGAATGTATCTTTTATCATTATGTCTTCTTGGTAAGCAATGTCAATCATATTAGTTGGGTTTTTGTCCAGTTCATGGCAAGATTATAAAATCGTATTTTATTAGTTTCTTCATTGTATTACCTCTAGTCTCTTTCTAGAACTCCTAGTATTGTCCCCCGAGACTCTTTTTCAAATATTTTGTATCTATTTTAAATATTTTATATCTTCTTTTTGTTCTAGATTCTAAGGAACTTCTTCCACTTATCCTACACCATCACTCTTTTGGTCTTTGGATGTGTTCATTATATTATACAGTATTTCCTTTAAAGTTAAACTTTATATGGCAAGGATATTTTTAAGCAATGTATTGGTTCTTTTTTCTATCAGCCTGATCATGTTTTATAGATGTATTACATATCTTTTCTCTTTTTCTTCTAGGGTCACTTCTCTTTGTTCATCTTGGCCATTTCAATAGATTTTAGAGAAAAAAGGAAGAAAGAATTGCATTCAGTCTCTATTGAACCAGAAATTGGTATACTTTTATTTACACAGGAAATTTGGCAAAATTACTATGAATACTGGTAGAGCAATATTCTATATGCTGTACACCATCTTGCCTTTCAGAGATGAATCTAATGCAGTTAACTACAATACTTAGTCTGTTGCCACTACAAATAACAATGTGATACAAAGAACTCTGGGGCAAGAATCACAAAGATATAGGTTCTAATGGCTAGCTGTTATATCCTAAAGAAGTCTCAGATTGCTTTCCTGTAAAGAAATAGTTGTCTTGTAACCGAGAACAGTTTAATATAACTTATTTAAAAATTTTTTAACAACTGCTTCTGTTTTAAGTAACGTAAGCAAACTAGGTAATTCAGACAAACCCTCCCACTGGGAAAAAAAATTTTTTTTTAATGTTTTTATTTTTCATTTTTGAGAGAGAGAGACAAAGTGCGAGCAGGGGAGGGGCAGAGAGAGAGGGAAACAGAATCTGAAGCAGGCTCCGGACTCTGAGCTGTCAGTGCAGAGCCCAACAAAGGACGAGCTCGAACTCATGGACCGTGAGATCGTGACGTGAGCCAAAGTTAGTTGCCCAACTAACTGAGTCACCGAGGTGCCCCTGAAAAGATTTTAAAACTCTTCCAAAACAAAAGTCAGAGAGCTAACAAGATGATGACTAATTACCAGGGCAGAAATCAGCTGGGAACCCAAAGAAATAAGCAAAATAATGGAGAAAAGTTTGTCCTAAGAGTGCTTCTCTAACCAGAAGACTCACCTAATAAGGCATGTGTCTGCCAAAAATCTACAGCCGGCCGAGGGTGGGGAGTTCAGAAATCAATGTCAACTGGGATACTACAGCACTGTACCTTAGCATTAAGGGTAAACCAGAAGTAAAACAGCCCCCCAATTAATCTATAGACTATTTTTGAATGACCTGGGAGACCAGAAAAATCTCAAACCTTAGAACACGGATGGATTCAAGTGGTCCCTTATGTACCTGACAGAAACAAATGAAAATCCTTCTAGAAAAAGATATCACATCATAGGCCTCTTATGATTTAGTAACAGAACCTCATAAATATTCATTGCTGAAATTATAAAAATTAAGTGCAGGTGTAATTTTCCTAAATAAACATTATAGTACCCTTATAACAAACCAATAACTAAAATGGTGTCCAAACTTTTAAAAATTTCTTTTACTGTTTGTACAATTATATGGGCTTTTAGAAAGATAAACAAGACTACATAAATATAGAACTTATCACAATAAGCACTTCCAACTTTTGGAGGCCGTGGCTAGGTCTTTGAAACACACTTTGTACTTCAAGACAAATCTTCATCTCTTATCTTAGTCCCTTCAATAGCAGAGATGAACTTTAAGCTATACTGGCCAAGATTTTAAAAACTAAACATTAGTGGTTTTATTTTTCGGTGTGTGGTCTGCTTTAGCAAAGAAGGAACCACACCCTATATAATGGCATGCAATATTCTGAAATTAGCCAAAACAAAAAATGCACTCATTGTGTAATTTAAGCTGTTATACTAAAATACATACTCAATATCCAATATTCGACATTCTTTTTTATAATCTAATTGAACTCCTTTCCTAAAATCTAATTATTTTCTTCACCAAGAAATGGAAATAAAAAGCAATTTTAAAATACTCTCTTTTAGAAGTTTTACTACTTTGACAATGGTGAATTTTAATTTTTTCACTTTTATTATAGAAATGGATCAAAAATAGTCTTTTTAATGTCCAAATAGCTATAAATGACTATCAGTATCTTCTTTCTCCATTCATACCTATAGTATCTGGGAGGTCTAGCAGTTCATTGTGCTGCAAGTCAAGGTTGGTTATCTGTGTGCAGTTTCCAATCTCCTTTGGGAGGTGTTCAAGTTGATTGTGAGCTACATCCAGCGTAATGAGGTTACATAATTCACCTGTAAAATTGACCAACATAAAAATTTACAAGAATTATTAATGAATATATTAAATAACACTGAAAGAACACTTCATGTTCTATATCATTATTATACTTTTTTCGGAAAATGTAAAAGTCAAACACAAGATCTGAAACTGTTATTAGAAAATGACAGCTTACAAATATTAAATCATTATGTTGTATACCTGGAACTACTGTAATGTCAGTTACACCTCAATAATAATAAAACAAAAGAAAATGACATCTGATGAAGTTAAAATGTTGATTATAAATGACTACGAATCAATATATATGCTTTCAAATAGGCACACGTTCTGATGTTGCAGAAATGCACAAAGTGAGATTTATAAATCAAAAACTGATTCTAGATTTAAGAGTACTGCAAAAGGATAGAAAATAACGTATATTTTTCCTCATTCTGGTTGAAAGGGCTGTGCTGGCAATTTATATTCTTAGTGTTATTCTGCAACAAAGAATGTTGCACATTTGAACATAAAGTTTTTTGAACTTTATGTTCAAATAAAATTAAAATAACTTCATAATTTGTAACAGCTACATTGGTTCTGTCATGATTTTCCTTTTTTTTTAATGTTTATTTATTTTTGAGACAGAGAGACAGAGCAGAGACAGAGGGGAGGGGCAGAGAGAGAGGGAGACACAGAATCCGAAGCAGGCTCCAGGCTCTGAGCTGTCAGCACAGAGCCCAACGTGGGGCTCGAACTCACAGACCTCGAGATCATGACCTGAGCTGAAGTCGGACACTCAACCGACTGAGCCACCCAGGCACCCCTTCCTTTTTTTCTAAAGGCAGTTATTGGAAATACTAAAAAATATGAGCAAATAAAACTGTGAAAATTGGGTTTGGGGCACATTATTAAGCCACACTGTTATAAGTATAGGCAACAAAAGAGAAAATAAACTGAATTTCATCAAAATTAAAAACAAATGTGTATCAAAGGACACTATCAAGAGTGAAAAGGCAACCCACAGAATGGGAGAAAATATCCGCAAATTATGTATCTGTTAAAGGATTAATATCCAGAACATATAACTCCTACAACTCAAAAAGAATAAAAACTCCAATTCATAAATGGTCGAAGAACTTTAATAGACATTTCTCCTAAAAAAATATACAAATGGCCAATAAACATACGAATATGCTCATCATCACTACTCACTAAAAAAAAAAAAATCAAATCGAAGCCACAGTGAGTTACCACTTCACACCCATTAGAATGGCTATAAAGCCATTTAGATGTTGGCAAGGAGGTGGAGAAACTGGACCCTTGCGCTTCACCACTCAGGTTTCTCAGGGTGAAGATAGAAGAAAAATCCCCTCCTGTTCTTACCTACGCATTGTATAACCAAACTGCAGAAAATCAAAGACAAAGAGAAAATTTTAGAAGAAGTTAGAGGATAAAAGCACCTTACTTTTAGAGGAACAGAGGTTAAGAATTATACAAGCCTTCTCAGAATACCACGTAAGCAAGAAAAATGATATGATATACTTAAAGTCTTGAAAGAAAAAACCCATCAATTAAAAGTCTGTATCCAATGAAAGTATCCTTCAAAAGTAAAAGAGAAATAAACACTTTCCCAAACAAAAACTGAGTTTGTCACAAGTAGACCTGTCTTGCAAGAAATACTAAAAGAAGTTCTTCAAAAGGAAGAAAATTATATAGGTTGGTAACTTGAATCTATATGAAGAGAATGACCTAACACATAAGAGCCTTGTTCAAAGTATTAATAGCAACAATATATTAAATGATTGTAGATTAGAGATAAATGAAATGAAAGACAGCAATGTTATAAGGGACAGAAGGGAGGAATTGGAAATATTCTGTTATGAGGTAACCACCATAAAGTGGTATAGTGTTATTTGAAAGTAGACTTATTATTAGCTATAAATTCATACTGCAAACTCCAGGACAACACACTCACTCTTACGTATAAACGAAATTAAAAGAAGTATAAACAATATGCTAAGAAGCAAGAAAATGGAGTAATATTAAATCCTCAATTAAAACCAAATAATGCAAAAAATGATGAAAGAACAAGTTCAGCTAATAGAAAACACCAGTACAGTTTATATTAATCCAACAGAATCAGTAAGCATTGTAAACATAAATAGTCTAAATGTACAATAAAAGACAGAGACTGTCAGAGGGGATTAAAAAAAAAAAAAAAAGGCCAGAGTGCCTGAGTGGCTCAGCTGGTTAAGCATCTGACTCCTGATTTGGGCGATTTGGGCTCTAGTCATGATCTCATAGTTTGGGTTTGTGAGATCGAGACCCTGTTCGGGCTTTGCATTGACAGTGTAGAGCGTTCTTGGGATTCTCTCAGCCCTCCCACCGCTTATGTGCACATGCGCTCTCTCTCAAAATAAACAAAACATTAAAAAAAAAAAAAACCCAATTACATGTTGTCTTCATAGAAACCACTTTAAATACAGACAGAGGCAGATTAAAAATAATGGGATGTAGAAATACAAAATTAATGTTAACCAAAAGAAAGCTGGAGTAGCTATATTAAATTCAGACAAAGTTGACTTAAAGGCAAGGAAAGTATCAGGGATCTAGAAAGCATTACATAATGGTAAATGGAGCAATTCTCCAAAACCTAACAATCCTTAAAGTGTACGTACCTGCTTATCTCCTCTATATCTAGTATAGTGCTTAGTATATAGCATCATGTTAACTTAAAGAATGAATAAAGGAAACTGGGGAAGATAAAATTTGGACTCTTAACACTCTTCAAGCCAGAAGTAATAAATCATTTTTTATATTTGCTATCATCCTTTCTAATAAATGACACTTGAAATTTAGTTTCCACTAAAATAATTTACACGACTCCAAAAGTGAGTTGAGGCAAGTAAATAAAGCAACTTTAGCCCATATGGAATAGCTGTGATTCAACTCAGTTACT
Source organism: Paguma larvata (assembly GCA_030068075.1). Classification (NCBI taxonomy): domain Eukaryota; kingdom Metazoa; phylum Chordata; class Mammalia; order Carnivora; family Viverridae; genus Paguma; species Paguma larvata. The sequence continues at coordinate 33,418,013 of CM057837.1, forward strand.
GATGTATTGCAGGACTTCTCAATTTCAGTACTATGACATTTTGGACGGATAATTCATTGCTATAGGAGGCTGTTTTATGCACAAGCAGTACCACTAGCCTTTACCCATTAAAGGCAAATAGCACCCCCCAACCAAGTTGTAACAATTGAGACTGTCTCTAGACATTAACAAATATCCTCTGTTGTAACACTGATAAAATTGCCCTTAGTTGAGAATTACAGCTACCTTGAACGAGAAAGTTCAATACTATCCAATTCTCACAGTTTTCAAAAGAAGCTGCAAACCTAGATTTTCATATAAAATCTTTTAATGCTTAAATGCTAACAACTAACTCTTAGGTTAACACAGAACAAAACACTGTCTTACTAAACACATTTGTGGACTTTTTTCAGTATTCAGAATGCCAGTCTGATAACCTCTGAACATAGAAACAGACTAGTTACTAACATTTTAGGACAGAAATTTGTATACGACCATCTAATATTAAAAATAAAGTGTTTTTAAAAAGCAGAATATAATCACCTGGACTCAAATTAAGTTAAATCCTTTTGATTTGTGTAAATCACCACATGGCAACTGGACTATTTTGAACACATACTCTCTCCAGAAAGTTATCCTTCAGCAATCCAAAACTCTGCAAAGTGAGGAAATCATGGTAATATCAACACATTAGGAAAGAGTGTCACCTAGTAACACTAATACTTCTTTCTCACAATCTAGTAATCCCTAAATATTTTGAAAATGATTAAAACTCAGGACATGTGATTTAATTTTAGCAACACACACAAAAAAATGACATGATTTTAAAATCTGGTCTGTTAGTCCGTGAAATACAATACACTTGCAACTAAATTATATATATTTTTGTGGGTTAAATTTGAAAATTATTTTAGATTTTCCCCAAAATCCATCTACAAATTTTAAGACCCATGAAGAACTTTATATTTTCTTCAGTCTGAAGAAAAAGAATTCAGAATAATAGTGTAAGATTAATTGCTGGGCTTGAAAAAAAGCATAGAAGACAGCAGAGAATCTATTGCTGCAGAGATCAAGGAACTAAAAAAACAGTCATGATAAATTTAAAAATGCTGTAAATGAGGTGCAAAATAAACTAGAGGCGGTGACACAACTGAAGAGGCAGAGGGGAGATTAAGTGAAATAGAAGATAAAATTATGGAAAAAGATGAAGTTTGAGAAAAATAAATTCTGGACCATGAGGGTAGAATTAGAGAACGAAGTGATTCAATGAAATGAACAATATCCGTATCATAGTATGGAGTTGAAGAAGAAGAAGAAGAGAGAGGGGGGTGCTGAAGGTGTACTTGAACCAATCATATCTGAGAACTTCCCCAGTCCGGGGAAGGAAACAAACATTGAAATCCAGGAGGCACAGATAACTCCCTTCAGATGTAACTTGAATCTTCTGCATGACATGTCATGGTGAAACTGGCAAAATACAAAGATAGAGAATTCCAAAAGCAGCTAGGGATAAACGGGCCTTAACCAACAAGGGCGGACACATAAGGGTAGTAGCAGACCTATCTACTGAAACTTGGCAGATCAGAAAGGAGTGGCAGGGAATTTTCAATGTGCTGAATAGAAAAAATAAGCAGCCAAGAATTCTTTATCCAGCCAGCCTGTCATTCAGAATAGAAGGAGAGATAAAGGTTTTCTCAGACAAACAAAAACTGAAGGAGTTCGTCACCACTAAACCAGCCCTACAAGAGATCCTCAGGAGGACTCTGTGAGGGAAATGTTGCAAAGACCACAAAGGACCAGAGACATCACCAGAAGAATGAAACCTACCGATAATATACTGACTCTAAATCCGTATCTTTCAATAATAACACTGAATGTCAATGGACTAAATGCTCCAATCAAAAGACAATAGGGTATCAGAATGGATTAAAAAAAAAAAAAAAAGACCCATCTATTTGCTGTCTACAGGAGACCCATTTTGGACTAGAGACCACCTTAAGATTGAAAGTGAGGGGATGGAGAACCATCTATCATTCCACTGGAAGTCAAAAGAAAGCTGGAGTAGCCATACTTATATCAGACAAACCAGATTTTCTTTTTCTTTTTTTTTTTTTTTAATGTTTATTTTTGAGAGAGAGAGAGACAGAGCATGAGCAGGGAAGGGGCACAGACAGAGAGGGAGACACAGAATCTGAAACAGGCTCCAGGCTCTGAGCTGTCAGCACAGAGCCCGATGCGGGCCTTGAACTCACAGACCGTGAGATCATGACCTGAGCTGAAGTCGGATGCTCAACCGACTGAGCCACCCAGGCGCCCCAAACAAACCAGATTTTAAACTAAAGGCTGTAACAAGAGATGAAGGATATTATATCATAATTATGGGGTCTAGCCATCAAGAAGAGCTAACAATTACAAATGTTTATGCACTGAATTTGGAAATAACCAATTATATAAAAGTTAATCACAAACATAAGCAATCTTATTGGTAAGAATATGGTAATTGTAGGGGATTTTAATACTCCACTTACAACAATTGACAGACCATCTGGACAGAAAATCAATAAAGAAACAATGGCCCTGAATGATACACTAGACCAGATGAACTTGACAGATATATTTAGAACTTTTTATCCTAGAGTACACATACTCTACTCTTTTGAAAGCTCATGGAACCTTCTCCAAGATAGATCACATACTGGGTCACAAAGCAGCCCTCAATAAATATAAAAGAATTGAGATCATACCATACACACTTTCAGATCACAATGCTATGAAACTTGAAATCGAACACAGGAAAAGTTTGGAAAACCTCCAAATGCATGGAGGTTAAAGAACATCCTACTAGAGAACTGGTCAACCAGGCAATTAAAGAAAAAATTAAAAAATGTGTGAAAACAAATGAAAATGAAAACACAGCAATTCAAACCCTTGGGATGCAGCAAAGGCAATACTAAGAGGAAAACACATTGCAATCCAGGCCTATCTCAAGAAACAAGAAAAATCCCAAATACAAAATCTAACAGGACACCTAAAGGAACTAGAAGCAGAACAGCAAAGACACCCCGAACCCAGCATAAGATAAATAATCAAAATCAGGGCAGAGATAATACAGAATCTGAAAAAAAAAACAGTAGAACAGATCAATGAAACCAAGAGCTGGTTTTTTGAAAAAATAAAATTGATAAACCTCTAGCCAGGATTCTCAAAAAGAAGAGAGGACCCAAATAGATAAAATCATGAATGAAAATGGATTACAACCAATCCCTCAGAAATACAAGCAATTATCAGGGAATACTACGAAAAATTATATACCAATAAGCAGGACAACCTGGAAGAAATGGACAAATTCCTAAACAGCTACACACTACCAAAACTCAAATGGGAAGAAATAGAAAATTTGAACAGACCCATAACTAGTGAAGAAATTGAATCAGTTATCAAAAATTTCCCAACAAAAAAGAGTCCTAGACCAGATGGCTTCCCTGGGAAATTCTACCAGGCATTTAAAACAGAGTTAATACCTATCCTTTTCAAGCTGTTCCAAACAACAGAAATGGAAGGAAAACTTCTGGACTCACTCTATGAAGCCAGCATCACTTTGATTCCCAAACCAGATAGAGACCCAGCAAAAAAAGGAGAACTACAGGCCAATATCCCTGATGAATATGGATGCAAAAATTCGCAACAAGATACTAGCATATCTAATTCAACAGCATATAAAAAGAATTATTCACCACTAATCAAGTGGGATTCATTCCTGGGCTGGTTCAATATTCACAAATCAATCAATGTGATACACCACATTAACAAAAGAAAAGAACCATATGATCCTGTCAATAGATGCAGAAAAAGCACTTGACAAAATACAGCATCCTTTCTTAATAAAAACCCTCAAGAAAGTCGGGATAGAAGGAACATACTTAAACATCAAAAAAGCCATTTATTAAAAGCCCACAGCTAATATCATCCTCAATGGGGAAAAACTGAGAGCTTTCCCCCTGAAATCGGGAACACACAGGGATGTCCACTCTCACCACTGTTGTTAAATACAGTGTTGGAAGTACTAGCATCAGCAATCAGACAATGAAATGAAATGAAAGGCATCAAAATTGGCAAAGAAGAAGTCAAACTTTCACTTTTTGCAGATGACATGATACTCTACATCGAAAACCCAAAAGACTTCACCAAAAGACTGCTAGAACTGATCCGTGAATTCAGCAAAGTCAAAGGGTACAAAATCAATGTACAGAAATCGGTTGCATTTTTATACACCAACAATGAAGCAACAGAAAGAGAAATAAAGAAACTGATCCCATTTACAATTGCACCAAGAACCCTAAAATACCTAGGAATAAACCTAACCAAAGATGTAAAAGATCTGTATGCTGAAAACTATAGAAAACTTATGAAAGAAATTGAGGAAGACACAAAGAAATGGAAAAACATCCCTTGTTCATGGATTGAAAGAATATTGTTAAAATGTCAATACTACCCAAAGCAATCTACACACTCAATGCAATCCCAATCGAAAGTGCACTGACATTCTTTTTTTTTTTTTTTAATGTTTATTTACTTTTGACAGAAAAACAGAGTGTGAGCAGGGGAGGGGCAGAGAAAGAGGGAGACACAGAAGGCCCCAGGCCCCAAGCTGTCAGCACAGAGCCTGACGTGGCGCTCGAACTCACAAACCGTGAGATCATGACCTGCGCCGAAGTCGGTGCTCAACTGACTGAGCCACCCAGGCACCCCCTGACATTCTTAAAGCTAGAAAAAACAATCCTAAAATTTGTATGGAACCACAAATGACCCCAAATAGCCAAAGTAATATTGAGGAAGATAACCAAAGCGGGAGGCATCACAATCCCAGACTTTAGCTTCTATTACAAAGCTGTAATCATCAAGACAGTATATTGTTGGCATAAAAACAGACACACAGACCAATGGAATAGAAGAGAGTACCCAGAATTGGACCCGCAAATGTACGGCCAACTAATCTTTGACAAAGCAGGAAAGAGCACCCAAAGGCAAAAAAGACAGTGTCTTTAGCAAATGGTGCTAAAGAGAATTGGACAGCGACATGCAGAAGAATTAAACTAGATCACTTTCTTACACCATTCACAAAAATAAACTCAAAATGGATGAAAGACCTAATTGTGAGGCAGAAAACTATCAAAACCCTAAAGGAGAAAGCAGACAACAACCTCTTTGACCTCAGCCACAGCAACTTCCTGCTCGACCCATCTCCAAAAGCAAGGGAATTAAAAGCAAAAATGAACTACTGGGACCTCATCGAGATAAAAAGCCTCTGCACTGAAAAGGAAACAATCAAAACTAAAAGGCAACCAATGGAATGGGAGAAGATATTTGCAAATGGCATATTAGATAAAGGGTTAGTATCCAAAATCTATAAAGAACTTCTCAAACTCAACACTCGAAAAACATAATTCAGTGAAGAAATGGGCAGAGGACATGAATAGACACGTTTCCAAAGAAGACACCCAGATGGCCAACAGACACATGAAAAGCTGCTCTGCATCACTCATCATCAGGGAAATACAAATCAAAACCACACTGAGATACCACCTCATACCAGTCAGAGTGGCTAAAATGAACAAATCAGGAAACTATAGATGCTGGCGAGGATGTGGAGAAACAGGCACCCTCTTGCACTGTTGGTGGGAATGCAAACTGGTGCAGCCACTCTGGAAAACAGTGTAGAGGTTCCTCAAAAAATTAAAAACAGGACTACCTTATGACCCAGCAATAGCACCACTAGGAATTTATCCAAGAGATACAGAAGTGCTGATTCATAGGGGCCCATGTACCCCAATGTTTATAGCAACACTTTCAACAATAGCCAAATTATGGAAAGAGCATAAACACCCATCAACTGATGAATGGATAAAGATGTGGTTTATATATACAGTGGAATACTATCAGGCAACGAGAAAGAAAGAAATCATGCCATTTGCAGCAACGTGGATAGAACTGGAAGGTATTATGCTGAGTGAAGTCAGTCAGTCAGAGGAAAGATATCATGTTTTCACTCATACGTGGATCTTGAAAAATTTAACAGAAGACCGTGGGGGGACAGAAAGGGAAAAAAATAGTTACAAACAGAAAGAGAGGGACGCAAACCGATAAGACTCTGAAATACAGAGAACAAATTGAGGGTCGACGGGGGTGAGAGTGGAGGAGAAGGGAAAATAGGTGATGGCCATTGAGAAGGGCACTTGTTGGGATGAGCACTGGGTGTTGTATTTAAGTGATGAACCACGGGAATCTACCCCAAAAATCAAGAGCACATTTTATACACTGTATGTTAGCCAATTTAACAATAAATTATATTAATCAAAAAAAGAAAGAAATCAGAAAATAAGAAAATAAAGTGACAAGAAATGGTAACTGTTGTAAACCAAAAGAAAGCAAGGAAAGAAAGTTGGAAATGAGAGTGTAACAGGCGGCAGGGAGGAACCATTTGCATATGTGAACTGAAACAGAGGACAGGTGAGGGGAAAAGAGGAAAAAAGGAACAGAACAAGAGATCTGGAGTCCTAAATATCAAACTAAGGAATACAGACTTTTTGATCAAGTAATAGAGTACAATTTAAAGTTTTTGAATAAGCATGATAATCAGGATGTTGTTCTAAAAAGTCTATTATCTCGGGGTGCGTGATTGGCTCAGTCAGTAAGCAACTAGCTCTTGATTTCAGCTCAGGTCATGATCTCACACTCAAAAGACTGAGTCCCATATCCAGCTCCACACTGGGCATGGAGTCTGCTTAAGATTCTCTCTCTCTCTCTCTCTCTCTCTCTCTCTCTCTCCCCCCTGCCCCTCCCCCACTAACACTTTCTAAGTAAGTAAATAAATAAAAGTCTATTTTCCCATAGATTTGAAAGATGCATTGGAGCAACCAGAATTAGGAAGCAAAGTCTATCAGGAAGCTACTGCTGTTAGCCCACATGAAATAATATGAGGATTACACTGAATAATCAATAGCAGTGGAATAGGCCCAGTATAAGAGCAACTAAGAGATACGGAAAAAACAATAGGAGTGTGGTAAGAACAGTGATTCTCAAATTATATGCAGTGAATGACTAGTTTGGGTTTCTGGGTTTTTCCCAGGTGGTTGTGAATTAATATTCTGTAAACTACAAAACTGCATTCTTGGATGTTCCAACAATGTCAAATTGTTATACAAGATTCTAAATGCTTACTCTCAATTTGTTATTAACTTGTTACAAAAAAATTGGTTGGCCAGCAACCTGTCTGCTGATTAGACCACACCTTGACAAGAATTAGAACACGAAGAAAAATCCTCAAATTCCAAGATCTTGAACCAGGGTTATCAGAGAAGATAATGATGCAATTAAGAGAGAAACAGAATCCAAAAGGAAGAGATGTCTAGTGAGGAGTTAGAGTTTGATCATGCTGAATTTGAGATATCAGTAAGACATCTAGGTAACAATCTATTGGTTAATTAGGGGAAAAAAATTATACAGATCTGAAGAAAATGTTCTCATGATAGAACATTTTTGTTTTGAAGAGAGAGTTGAGCTTAATATCTGCAGAGTCAAATATTGGTCTTCAGGCTAACAGTAATGGTGGAGTCCTGGATAAATTATTTTTAAAAACAGTATATAAAAGCGTGCTGAGAGACTAAAAGCAGAAACTAGAAGGAATTCAACTCTTGCAAAATGGGAACTGTGGTAGGCAGACATTTTAAGATGGCCCCAATGACCCTGCCTCATGTATAACTGCATACATTGCATAATTACCCCGTCTTTGAGTGTGGGCTGAACTTAGTGACTTGCTTCTAATGGATACATTATGAGAACAATGATGAGATGTCACATCTGTGATTATGTTATAAAAGATTGTGCTCTCATCTTGCTAGCACTCTCTCTTATTGCCTTCTCAGCTTACGCCCTTTGAAAAAGCAAGCTGCCCTGCTGGAAAGATCCTTGTGGCGAAGAACTGAGGACAGTCTCTAGCCAACAGCCAGCAAAAAGCTGAAATCCCTTAGTCCAATATCCTGCTAGCTAATTGAATACTGAAAATAACCACATAAGCTCAGTGGTGGAACCTTTTTCAAACATGCCAGATGACATCCCATCCCTGACCTACCCCCTGAGTGAGAGTTAAGCTATGGCTGATTCTGAACCAGAGAAACGTATGGTAGTAGTAAATGAGAGCTATTTTAAGAGTTATGCTTCAGAGTAATTTCTTATGCAACAGTAGATGACTTCTATAAGAAATTACACTGGGTAAGATCCACGTTTGTAAGGCTTTCACCATGAAGTTACTCACAAATCTGCCAGCAGAAAATAAATCTCAAGTAGGAAGCCAGAGTCTTGCTGGCCTGAGAAGCCAGAGGACAAGGTCTAAGATTATAATAGTGGCTGGAATTCAAGGCTGGATAACTGGAAAGGAGGAAACCTTGAAGAGCGGAGTCCCAAAGTCTGCATATTCATACCCTCAAATCTTGACTGACTCTAAAAGTACACTCATGGGAGAAAAGACTGCGAGGAGTTTAGGGGAAAAACAACAGCTAGAAAGCTACAAGAGCCAAGCAGAGATTTTGACAGCTACCATCTGTAGTGGGGTTAAGATTTTGGAATTTCAATTCTGCCAAGTTACAAGGGTCAGAAAACAAAATCCCAAAAAGAGAATATTACAGAAATAAAGACCTTTTATCAAGACTAAATCTCAAGAAAAATATTGTATCTATAATTAAAATTTCTTGGCATAGGATTAATAATAGATTTAGACACTAAAAAATATATCATATATGGCAATAAAAAAATACCAATAAGGAGCAATCTAAAACACACATAAAAAATGAATAGAACATCCATGACCTGAAACGTAACATAAAGAGATTTAATATACATGTAGTTAGAGATCGACAGACTAGAAAAACAAAGAGGTGGCCCAAAACAAGAAAATTTCAAAAAATAATGGCCTATATCTTTCTACCTTTGATGAAAACCATAAACCCACAGATCCAAGAAGATCATAAACTCCAAGGAGAAGAAACATAAAAAACTCCAAACAGAGGTATATTATAAACAAACTGCTGGAAACCAGGGACAAAGAAGAAAAAAATTTTAAATACAGAGAAAAAGACTACAAACATAGAAACAAAGATAGGAATAATAGCAACTCTTGCTCGAAACTAGACAATCCAGAAATAAAACAAAACGAACCCAGAGAGACAGGAGAGAGATGTTTAAAATACAGAAAAAAAGAAAAAAAAAGTTGTCAATCTAGATTTCTATACCAAAAAAATAACTTTCAAAAATAAAAGCAAAACAAAGGCTTTCAGACAAACAAAAGCCTAGAGAATTCATTGTGAGCATACCTGCACTACAATATACATCAAAGGAAGTTCTTGGGAAAAAGAAAAATAAAAGACAGAAATTCAGATCTACACAAAGAATGAAAGTACTAGAAATGGTAAATTCATGGGTAATTATGAAAGGTTTTTGGTTTTGTTTGTTTTTGCATTTTTAAATCTCTTTAAAAGATAACGGAGAAGGAAGATGGTATGGCAAAAAGGTACAGGAACCAACCTAAAAGAGTCAACAATAACCAAAGCTGAACAATTTGAGCAACAAAATAATACTGGACTGGAACCACAGAATAGAATAATTGAGCCCAGACTGATATAATTTAAGTAATGGAATAAATAAATAAAGGAGAGAAGGGACAGTTATTCATTATAGAAGAATTTCAATTAATGCAAAGGAAATGAGGAAAAAAATCACCATTAGAAAACAATAATTATTTCAGAGAAGATCATTAGAAAACAATAATTATTTCAGGGAAGATCAAGATCCACAAATGAATGCTAAACATAAGGAGTGAAAGATGAAGGAAAAACAGATACTGTCACAGACTAAAACCGGCACTCCTCAGGGTAATTGTTAATTAAAAAGAAAAAATAATTAACTTTAAAGTGAAGGGGTGCCTGGAGGCACCTGGATGGTTCAGTTGGTTAAGTGTCCAACTCTTGATTTCAGCTCAGGCCGTGATCTCACAGTTCATGAGTTCTAGCCTCATGTCGGCTGCTTGAGATTCTCTCCTCTCTGCACCTCCCGCCCCTCAAAAACAAACACTAATAAATGAATGAATGAATGAATGAATGAAGTGGAGAAACACAGCAGAAATCACCATAACCAAGGTCAAAACCACCAGCAATGAGACATATCAACATCTTATCTTTTAATATGATTCACTGGGGAAGGTATCACAATCACCTCAGTGGTTTTCTCGCCAAAACACATAACCTCGAACTAATCATGTGAAAACACAGTACAAACAAAAAATGAGTGATTACATTATACTTGAGCATACTTTTTTTTTAAATTTTTTTAAAATGTTTATTTTTGAGAAATAAAGACAGAACTCAAATGGGGGAGGGTCAGAGAGAGAGAGGAAACCACATAATTTTGAAGCAGACTCCAGGCTCTGAGCTGTTAGTACAGAGTCCAATGAGGGGCTGTAATCCATGAACTACGAGATCATGATCTGAGCTGAAGTCAGACGCTTAACTGACTGAGCCACCCAGGCGTCCAGAGCAGTACTCTTGAAAAGTATCGATGTCATGAAAGAAAAGGAATGACTTTCAATCTTTCCAACTGTCACAGGTTGGAGATGACTACAGACATCTATTGCAGGATTCTGGAATAGAAAAAGGACAGTAGTGGAAAACTTGGGAAATTAGAATACAATCTGTAGTTTAGTTAATAACATTGTACCAATGTAAATTTCTTGGTTTTTATCACTATATAATGGTTATGTAGAATGCTAATAAGAGAAGAAGCTGGGTTAAGGGGTATATGAGAACTCTGTGTACTGGTTTTGTAATTTATCTGTAAGTCCAAAATTTGTTCAAAATGAAAAGCTTAAAAAAGATAAAGTCCATGGGCTCCTGGGTGGCTCAGTTGGTTAAGAATCCAACTTTGACTCAGTGTAATGATCTCAAGGTTTGTGAGTTCAAGCCCCACGTTGGGCTCTGTGCTGACAGCTCAAAGCCTGGAGCCTCTTTTGCATTCTAAGTCTCCCTCTCTCTCTGCCCCTCCCCCACTTGTGTGCATGCACGCACGCTCTCTCTCTCTCAAAAATAAATAATAAACATTACAAAAAAGATAAAGTTTAAAGCAAAAATAATACCAATGTATTATTGTGAGATTTATAATAAATGAGAAAGTATAAAGGTATGACAGTAACCACAAAAAGAATGGAATAAAAGTGTTCTATGTAAGGTTCTTAGGATATATGTGAAGTGGTATAATATTATTAGACTGTAGACTGTGTTATATGTATTGTAAATACTAGACCACATACTAAAGCAAAGAAAGATGCATATAACTAATATGCCAACAGTTGAAATAAATGGAATTTATAAAATATAGTCAATCTAAAAGAAGACATGAAATGGGGGGGGGGGATAACATACAGTATAAATAGAAAATAAACAGCCAGATGGTTGATTTAATCCAATCATATTGGAAACTGTATTAAATATAAATGGTCTAAATCCTTCAAGTAAGACAAAAACTGCCAGGATTATATGCTGTCTACAAGAAACCATTTTAAATGTAAAGACACAAAAAGGAAAAAGAATGGCAAAAGATATGCAATGCAAGTAACAATTAACAAGGAAGATGGAGTGGCTGTATTAATACCAGATAAAATAGGATTTATAAAAAGAAATATTACCAGGAATGTTACCAGAAATACAAACATTTATTAATGATATAAGCGACCTCATCAGAAAAAAAATGCTAGGTATATCTATAATAACAGTTTGAAAAAAAAAAAGCAGACAGAAGATTGATAGGAGTGTAGAATAAATGAATTATATTATCAGCTAACTTGACCTTGCTTGGAAAAAGAAATACATGCATATTCTTTTCAACTGCATATAAAACATTTACTAAGACAGGCCATATTTTATAAATCAACTGAAAATTGAACAATTCACTTCTAAATAGTCCATGGGTTACAGAAGAATTAACAAGAGATATTTAAAGAATATTTAAAAGTTAACAACAATGAATATACAACATATCAAAATTTGTATGCTGCTGCTAAAATAGTACTTGGGAGATTTATAAAGAAATGCTCATATAATGAAAAGAAGGTCTAAAAATCAAATAAAGTAGACAAATAGCATATTAAACCTAAAGAAAAAAAAATCTAAATAAGAAGCAGAAAAAAAAATCAAAGAGAAAAAAACCAAAACAGGTTTACTTATTTATGTTTTGAAAAGACCAACAGAGGCACCTGGGTGGCTCAGTCGGTAAAGTATCCGACTTCAGCTCAGGTCATGATCTCACAGTTTGTGGGTTCAAGCCCCACAGCAGGCTCTGTGCTTACAGCTCAGAGCCTGGAGCCTGCTTCAGATTCTGTGTCTGCTTCGCTGTCTGCCCCTCCCCCGCTCACACTGTACCTCTCAAAAATAAACGCTAAAAAAAAAACAAACAATAAAATTGATGTATCTCTAGCCAGACTGATCAAAGAAAGAACACCAAATTACCAATATTAGGAATTAGAGACATGATTACAAATCATACTGGCAACAATAAAATACAGAATATTATGAACTTCATGGCTAAAATACAACAAATGAAACAGATGCTTTGACAGATTCAAGCTACCAAAATTCAACTAAGCAGAAAACTCAAATAATTCTGTATCTATTAACTAAAGTAGATCAGTAATTAAAAACTTTCCTATAAAGAAAACATCCGTCTCAGATTGCATAACTGATAAATTCTTCTAAACATTTGAGGAAATAATACTAATTATATACAAACTCTTCAAGAACATAAAAGAGAAATACTTTTCAACTTATTCTATGAAATGAAGCCAGCATTCCTCCGACAGCAAACCATTATTTAAAAAAAGACAATTACAGATGATAACATTCTATTCTATTCTATGATGAATATAGATATAAATTCTTTAACAAAATTTTAGTTCTGGTAATTTAAAAATTAAATTAAACCTAGCAACATATAAAAAGGCCCTATTAAAATGTATATAGTAGGCCCCTAAATACTGGTAAATAATTTATTTCACAAGTTGTGACCTGCCCCATGAAGCCATATGACCTTCCCTTTCGAGTGACATTAAAGATGTTGGTATTTTAAAAATAACTTATTCCTGAACGTACAGTTATTTCCAAATACTCAGAGATTAGCTCTATAAAAAAAAAATCACATCAAATCTTACTAAAATAATTTGCAAAATCACATAATTAACAAGAGCTGGAAATACCTATCACACAAGCTTGATAGATTTAGAACACACATCAGAATTTATACTATTACATTACTTAAATTTGTCTTATAGGCTTACTTCTCCCTTTCACTGCAAAGACAACTTCAGAAGCTCTTCTAAGCAGGGTCATCTGCAACTAGGCAACATTGACAACAGGAACTATATTCTCTTGAATGGGTAGCATGCTGTCATTAGAATACAATGACTGCCCTCTACCATTACACCCCAGTAGGGTGGAAAGTCAATTTTATCCTCTCTCTGATCCTATCAACTCCTTCCAAGATGGCTCAAATGTTATTCTCTCAGTTCTCTTACTGCCTACTTTAGCAGTAACAACCTGTACAGGTTTTTAGTGTTCACTGAAACATATGACAATCTGGTAACAATAAACTTAGTTAAAAGTTCATTTCCAAGTCTCTGGGTTTCTTGCTGATTCCCAGCCAAAACGAGTTATTTATTAACAACTATGAACTCCCTTTCCTGATTTCTTTTTCCTGCCAAACTAAGTTACTAATTAGCACTTGTACAAAACACTCTCAAATGAGATCCATTAAATATCGTTACCCGCACCATGAAAGTAATTTTATCATCCCTGGCAGTCCTGGGAGAATTTCAAGAATTTTAGGGACTAACGGTTATGTGGAGTTAATATTGAAAAATAGGATACTTGAGCATGCGACTCTTGATTCCAGCTTAGGTCGTGATCGCGTGAGATCGAGTCCTGTGTTGGGCTCCTCTTGCCCTTCCCCCAAGGCTCATGCTCCCTTTCCCTCTCTCAAACAAATAAAATGGAAAAAAAAATTTTTTCTTTTAGTGAGTAATAGTATTGGGCTTCACTAAGTTCACTTCAAGCCTCATTTATTTAAAACTTACCATTTATTATCTACAACAAAAATCACAGAAAATAACATAGTAAGGAATTAAAATCTCTAAATCATTCAACTTAAAAAAATGCTGATTTTGTCCTCGGCATTTTTATACAAATATTGATGATGTAGATTAAATGCGGAGTATATATATCGCTTGACTTACAGTAAATAACATAGCAGTACTTCAGTATAGTCGGAATTTTTTTAGTAACTGCGACTGCATCAAAAGGGTAAACAAATTTTGCTGATTCTATATATCTGAATGTTGAGTCGTTTCTTTAAAATGGGTAAAAATGATCTGAGTTCCCAAAAAGCATACACATTTTAACATATCATTCTCAGAAGCAAAACAGGTTAGTTTCACAAATTCACGTGAAATTGTGTATTATGTAGAAATGATGTAGCCCTCTCAAAACAATTTCTTTACTGTCTTGGTGTACACTGAAGAGTCTCAAGATTACAAATGGTAGAAGAAGGTATGGGCAGGAAGGATGGAACACAGATAGGTAAAAGAAAGCAACGTCTAAAGTTCCATCTATCCATTCAACACAAAAAGACTTTTACTTTATGTGTCCATGCCTTATCACACAAAAAGAAAGGTAAACGAAGAGTTTTCTAAGCTACTCTGATGTATTATCTCTGGCTCTTCATATGGTTACATTTCCGTCTGCTTGGTATCCTTTAACTGTTTTCTGCCAGTGTTCACCCATGTGAATATGCATCACTGGTATGAAATCACACGGCATTAATAAAGATGCCTTAATGCTTAAGCAGATGTTCGTACTTTATTTATTTTTTTTAATTTTTTTAATGTTTTTTTAATTTATTTTTGAGACAGAGAGAGACAGAGCACGAGTGGGGGAGGGGCAGAGAGAGGGAGATACAGAATCCGAAGCAGGTTCCAGGCTCTGAGCTGTCAACACAGAGCCCGACGCGGGGCTCGAACTCACAGACCACGAGATCATGACCTGAGCCGAAGTCGGACGCTCAACCGACTGAGCCACCCAGGCGCCGCATATGTTCGTACTTTAAAACATAATAATACTCTGTAAAGTAGCACAGCTTGCATAATAGCCAAATTCCAAACATTATTTAAACTAAACAGTAGAGTATATTTCAAAATTTCTAACTTCTCACATTTCTCAAATACATTGCTAGAACACAAGCTAGATGGCATGACTGAAAGTAGTATACTCATATAATAATAAGCATGTAATATGCATAATATGAATCTAATATCTGTAATAATGCAAATCTAACATACAGAAAGAGAAGTTTAACAAAATGATAATGACTATGTATTTTGAATTGTAAATTCTCGTTAGGGGTTTCAACAGTAAGTCAAACTACATTAAAGGTATATAACACTTTAAAAATGTCAAATTTCCATTTTACTTGTTCTTTGAGCATGGGTCTTAATTTGTAAACAATTTCTAAGGGGTTCAGGATTTTATTTTTTTGTAATTAAAAAAGGAGTAAAGCAAGATCTGCATTACAGAAAATACTTCTGTCTTTTTCTTTATAACAATAGCTTTCAAAAACTAAAAACAAATTCATAGTCATCAAAACTCTGCAAATCAAAACCACAAACATACCACTTCATACTCATGAAATGGCTATAATTAAAAGACGATAGCAAGGATGTTGAGGACATAGAGAAATTGTAACCCTCATACACTGTGGTAGTAAAGTAAAAAGGTGCAGCCATTGAGGTAAACACTCTAGAAGCTCCTCACAAGGTTAGACATGGTTACCATGAGTCAGTAATTCCACATCTAGGTATGTAACTCAAGAGAATTGAAAACAAATGTCCACACAAAAACTCAGACACAAGTGTTCACAGTAATTTTATTTGTAACAGCCAGAAAATGGAAACAACCCAAATGTTCAACTGATGAATGGGGCAATAAAATGTGGTATATTAATACAATGGAGCATTATTCAGCAACTGGAAGGAAAGAAGTACTGATACATGCTACAACCTGGATGAATTCTGAAAACATGCTAAGTGAAAGGGGTCAGTTACCAAAGACCACATATTGTATAATTCCATTTATATGAAATGTCCAGAATAGGCAAATCTATAGAAACAAAGTAAATTAGTGTCTGCCTAAGGCTAAGGCATTTCAAGAAAACAGAGGAGGGGTAACTGCTAAAGTACAGAGTTTCTTTTTAGAAAATGTTCTAAAATTGTGATGGTTGCACATCTCTATGAATATACTGAAACCCACTGAACTGTACACTTTAAATACTGTATAGTATGTGAATTTTATCTCCATTAAGCTGCTAATGTCCTCCTCCCTCCACAGGGAAAAAATAATCTAATAACTGCAGCTATACATAGAATAACTCAGCTTATTAATTAAAGGTACAGATCCCCTGAACCTGCCAGACCACTAAGTCATCAACTGTGGAAGTGGGATGCACTTTTCTAGACCAGTGGGGCAGTACAATAAGACCTAGGTTCAAATCCTGACTCTGTCAACTTCCCAGCTACACGACGTTCAGTAAATTATCTAATCTCTCTACATTTTCAGGTCCTACTTCAGTACAATGCAGGAAGAAATGCCTATTTCACTGGGTTACTATAAGAACTTAATGAGATAATATATACAAAGTATACTATAGGGCATATTGTGCTCAAACAATAGCTATTCTTATTATTATGATTATTTTTACTGGACTTTTATTTACTTGTTTTTTACAGGGAAAAGATAATGCAGACTTCTGCAATGTCTGCTCAGAATCCACGCATCTAGGTTAAACCTTACAAACCTTAACTCCTTTCAAGAAATATTAACTTTTGGAGGAGGCTGGGTGGCTCAGTCAGTTAAATGTTAGACTCTTCATTTCAGCTCAGGTTATGATCTCAGTTTGTGAGATTGGGCCTTACATCAGGCTCTGCAATAAAACCTTGGAGCCTGCTTGGGATTCTCTCTCTCCATCTCTCTCTCTCTCTCTCTCTCTCTCTCTCTCTCTCTCTCTGCCACTCCCCCACTCACACTTTTTCTCTAAAATAAATAAATAAGAAATATTAACTTTTGGGGCCCCTGGGTGGCTCAATCAGTTAAGCATTCAACTCTTGGTTTCAGCTCAGGTCATAGATTGAGCCCCATAATGGGCTCTGCACTGGCTGCACAGGGCCTGCTTGGAATTCTCCCTCTCTTCTCTCTCCCAAATAAAAGAACATTAAAAATTTTTTTTAATTAAAAAAGATATATTAACTTTTATCTTTAAAAACATTTTATTTTCTATCTGATGTCCTGCCTGGAATAAAATAACATTTATGAAGTTACTATTTTCATAGAAATACAAAGTTACAAGAACCAAGTTTCAATGACCTACTAATGGTACCAGGGTGCTCCTTAAACAAATTCCATGGTTATTTTTAAAATGACAAACTTAGGACTAAAGGTCAAAAGATTAGGCAGGCACAAATAACAATCATATAAAATTTGCCAATTTTTAAAAATTCATTCACTTTAGTAAAAACGCTATACCTACAGTTAAGAACAAACTGAAGTAAATTTAAAATCCTATCATTTCTTAAGAAATGTACATTTTTAATTCCCAGGTAATTTGAGAACATCTCTATGGAATAAAATCCTTATTAAGACTCTCATGTGAATTAAAGCCAACATTTTCAGATAGAGTGTAATACATACACAACACAAGAACAAAAACAAGAAATAACATTTTGTAATTCTAAATAAAAATTTAGCATTCTTTTGCTAACAGCCTCTAATTCTATTTAAGAATGAACTATATATATATATAGTGAAATTTTGACTGAATCTGGTATGAAATCAAGTCAATCAATAACCACATTTCTATCTGAAAACATGAAAATGAGTATTTCCACTCAAATTCTTGTGGATATTTTAATATCTCGTGAGTCATATTTTGAAAGTACAGTTCATTGCTTGAGAAAATCTAAATACATTTAATTAAACCAATTAAGATTTTAAGTTTCTGGTTAGAGTTAAATATAGAAGAGAACCATACCTAAAACTTAAACTATATCTTTTCCAAAGTTAAATAAATTTTTAAACACATCCAGAATATTATATCTCTACAAAGCTGCAGTGCCTAGTTTCCTTTGTTACTCACTATAAGACCAATGCTCAAGCAACAATATATTCAATTCACCTATTTAATTCAGAATGTCTTTCATAAAAAAGAAAACTTCCCTTAAAAAGTTCCATAATCAACATTTATGCTATTTTTTAAAATATTATAAATCAAGCCCAGATACCTTTATCAACTTCTCAAAATCGGTAAGTCAAGGTTTTTTTACACTCTATAATTTAAAAATCAAAATAACTATTTTTACTGACTTGTTCACACATATTTATTTCCTATTTTTTATACTACTACCACTCTTTTCCTTTTTTACAAGGCTCTGATATGCCAATCTTTTGTTATAAATTAGGCAGAAAAGTCGGGTGAATGTAAACAAACATTTTTCAGATAAAGAAGGAACTGGAAAATGTAACCCTTAATGAACCTATTGTACTTTTTAAATATTTTAAAAATAGATGGTAACAAGTTAAAAATTCAGGAAGTATCTTTTTACTGCTACAAATTCACTTTCTCCAAATGAAAATGAGAGAGTAAGTTCATGTGAAAAAGGTCCAACTATGTATTCTAACTCTAAGTTTATAAAATAATCTCAAACCATATACTAATATTGCTAAAACTGAATAATTAAAGTAAAACATAAAGAAGACGAAATTTAGAAACCAGCTGTTTTTAGGCACGTATCAAGATATTTTCTGATATGGAAAGCATTTGACAAAATTATCTGGCATAAAAAATACTACAAATAATAGTAACCCAAGGTCTCTTACCAATTTCAGCAGGTAGTTGTTTGATTTTGTTCTCTCGAATGCTAAGCATGCTGAGTTTTGACAGATTTTTGATGTCCTTTTCCACAGTAGTTATACGATTAAAGCGAAGGTAAAGAGTGGTGAGAGAATCTAGCCTATATACCACTGAAGGAATCTCTCTCAGTTTATTATGCCGTAAATCAAGCATCCGCAGCTTCTTCAAGTTATCAAGAGAGTCAGGCAAACTGGTAAGTGAGTTTTCATTTAGAGCCAGTGTCATGAGATTTACTAGACAGCCCACTTCTGCTGGGAGGGACTGCAATTTGTTGCTATATAAATAAAGTTCTGTTAATTGAGTCAACTCTTTGATTGATGATGGCAATATGTGTATAGACCTCTTGGATAAGTCCAAACGCATCGAATTCTCTTCCCGGCATTTGTTGAGCTCCTTAATCACCTCTGCATTGCTAGATTTTTTTCTAGTTCCAGGTGCTGGATTTGGCCGTTTGATCGTATTGTCAACTGAAAAAGCCACCCCTGGTTGGGCAGCACTGGAGTCCTTCTTTCCATCTTTGGCATCTTTCCCTTTGGTCTTAGGTTCTTTTTCTTTGCTCTCTTTCCCAAAACCTCCAGAGGCTTTTGCTTCCTTTTCTCTTTCCTTGGCTGATGGCACTTTGGGATCTTTCTCTTTAGAGTCTTTTTCCTTTCCTAAACTACTACTCATGGTGACTCAAGCTTGGGCAAAAACTACATGAACTCCTTTGTTTTATTTGCCAACAACAGTAATTGGAATTCAAAGATGAAGAGACAAAGATCCTACACAATCAAAAAAGGTGTTGGCTTGAAGAGGTAATCACCATGGAGTAATAGCCATCTGTTACATGTTGGATCTAAAAGTACTATGCCCATTTCTGATAACTCGTTCCAACTGGTAAAATGGTGCTGTCAGCGATTCATTAGAATTCCTGAAATATAATACAGAAAAAATATTAAATTACTTTAGATTATAACTTATAGTAAATAAATGGGCTCTGAAAAACAAAAATTTGGCCATTTTCCTATTATTTGATGCAGTAATTATCTATTGAACATTTTCTATTATGCAATTTCACTGAAAAGCTATAAAAATTAGTAAGGCAGGTTCTATCTTCAAGGACTTTATAATCTAACAGGAAGAGGTAAGATAAGAATACAAGTTACTATAAGTTTGTAAGAACTGAAAACTGGGAGAAATCATAATAATGTTTGAATACTTTCTATGTACAAGCACTACTATTAAGAAATTTACAAATATTAATTTAATACATATAACAACCCTAGGAGACCAACTGTTGTCTCTATTTTATAAACAGGACACAAAGGTACAGAAATATATTTAAGTAACTAGCTCTGTGATCTTGGAAAATCAACAGAGCTGAGATTCCAATGTATATACCCACAGCCTGTGTTCCTAACCTCTATACTAAAATTGCTCTGTCTGCAACTAACTGCCAGAGAGCTTTAGGTAACAGGAAGGATTTCAAAGACCATGATGATAGAAGTGATAACAGTCTCACAAAAGAACAAAATGAGCTAAGTAAAATATGTATGGAGCACAGCGAACAGTTCAGGTAAAAAGGCATGAAGAATCTGTAGTTCAATAACCATTCCAGGGGCGCCTGGGTGGCTCAGTCGGTTAAGTGGCCAACTTCAGCTCAGGTCATGATCTCGTGGTCTGTGAGTTCGAGCCCCACGTCGGGCTCTGTGCTGATGGCTCAGAGCCTGGAGCCTGCTTCGGATTCTGTGTCCCCCTCTCTCTCTGCCTTTCCCTTGCTCACACTCTGTCTCTCAAAAAATAAAATAAAAACGTTAAAAAAAAACATTCCAGGTGATTCTGATGCAGGTAGATGCAGGGACCACCTCTGAGAAACAGTAACAAAGAGCAATCTTCAATGATACCTATGTATTAAAACGGAACAGTGACAAGGATTCTTAAGCATTCTTAAAAATACAAAGTTCACCGGTAAAATGACCGAAAGGAACTACAAAGGCTGAAAACATGAGTAAAGTCTTTGTGAAGGAGTCAGTCCTCCCTAAAAATTTTCAAATTTAAAATATAATTTGGGGTTGCTGGGGTGGCTCGGTTGGTTAAGCATCCACCTCTTGATTTTGGCTCAGGTCATGATCTCACTGTTTGTAAGACTGAGCCCCACACTGGGCTCTGCACTGCACTGACAGTGTGGAGACTGCTTGAGATTCTCTCTCCCCCTCTCTTTGCCCCTCTCTTGCTCATGCTCTCTCTCCTCTCTCTCAAAATAAAAAAAAAAATTAGAAAACAAAATATAA
Source organism: Paguma larvata (assembly GCA_030068075.1). Taxonomy (NCBI): domain Eukaryota; kingdom Metazoa; phylum Chordata; class Mammalia; order Carnivora; family Viverridae; genus Paguma; species Paguma larvata. Next base: position 33,439,309 of record CM057837.1, read on the forward strand.
TTTGTATTTCATTACTATTAATTTTATAAGTAACTTTATGTGGATCTTTATGTGGTAGTAGGGCTTAAAGATTAAAGACAAAATGACTAACATCCAATTAGCTTAAGAGGTTAAAAAAAAGTTAATAAAATTTTATGAAACCACCAATAGTATTTGATAGTCTAAGTGCACAGGATCATGCTAAGAATTTCTATATAATGGATGTGAGCCCTATGCCATACAATGTTACAGTTTAATTAGACAGCCAAAACACTCAGCAAATCAGTCCAGGTACATATAATGAATACATAATTTAGGTCAAGAATAGGGAATGACCTTAGTTTGCCATAGGAAAGCAAAAAGGTGGAACTTTGCTGAAGCAAAGGGTCAGAGGTGCAGTAATAACTAGAGCTGGGTAGAAGACCAATGATCTGTAAATTCCCAGACTAGAGAGTTTGAATTTTATCAGTCTATAAGATTCTACAATTAAATAAACATGCTATTAGTTGCTAGCACACCAGAAAAGCTATTATCTGCCCCCTACTCACTATTCCTTCAAAAAGAGAAAATATCTTGAGCTACAATGGAGGCCGACTAAGAAAAACCTTAGAGGTACTGATTGAGAAACAATGCTGATGAGCCAAAACAAAAGCACATTTATTAAAATGATACAACAGTGAATAATAGAAGATATACACAGATGAAGGAATACAGACACTGCTTATCAATTTGTGTGTAAGAAACATATGCCAAGTTTCTGAAAATCAAATTTCTATTTAGCAAGATATGTATGTACTGAATTTAAAGTGAGCTGCAGATGGTATTAAAAGATGTTACATTTTAAAGAACAACTCTGGCATCTCAAGAAGTATATAGGAAAACTTTAAAGCTTCTGCTTAATAATCAGATTTAAAAGTATTTTTGTGAGAGTTAAAAATGACACTTTTTTAAACACACAACTGGCATTTCTAAGATGGAATCCTTGATCTCCTGTTTCCCAAACTTCTCTAATAACAAAAAATGAAACAAAATAAACCTGAGATATTTAACACACACACATACACACATACACACAAATTCCCAGGGTGCTTGGGTGGCTCAGTTGGTTGAGCATTCGACTCTTGCTTTCTGCTCAGGTCATGATCTCACAGTTTGTGGGTTTGTGCCCTGCGCTGGGTTTTGCTCTGTCAACACAGATCTTGGTGAGATTCTCTCTCTGCCTCCTCCCTGCTCTATCAAAATAAATAAATAAACATTAAAAAAAATAAAATAAAATTCCCAGATTCTATCCTAAACCACTGAATTGGAATCATTAAGAAGAAGAATCTAGGAAACATCAGTTTTAAAAAGAAAGGTCTCAGCAAATGTTTATCAAGTTTGGGAATACCTGATACAACCAAATCTAAACACCAAACATCAGAACACTAATACATTAAATACTGTACTTCTTAAATATTATTTTAAAAATGAAAACTGAAGGGGTGCCTCGCTGGCTCAGTCAGTAGAGCATCTGATTCTTGATCTTGGGGTTGTGAGTTCAAGCCCCACTACAGGTACAGAGGTTACTTTAAAAAAAAAAAAAACTTCATAAATATTTATATGTTGCATACATGGTATTACTATAAATGTTAAAAATGGTCCCATAAAAAATAAACTAAAAATGAAAATTGAGAATAAAGGAGGGGGTCAGGAAAGAAATTTTATTAAGGACAAAACAAGTTACTAATAATTTAAAGTTTCTACTGAAGTCTTAGAGGAGACTTCCCATAATATATAAATACTACCCACTGTATTTGAAGTTCATACTAGAGATACTTGAGCTGTTTGATAGTTTTCCTGCAACACTGATGGATTTGAACTGATCCACATCCTTATCTTATAATTCTTATACCTAATGTGACTTACTGGTATAAATGATAATAGTTCAGTCACCGTTCATAAAAACGTAACAAGTTACAGAAAATAGAATTTGGACTTTGACATTATCACTATACAGAAAGGAATTAACTAACCAGGCTTGACTATTAACTAAAAAATTTCCATCCAGTAAAAATATAGGCTGTCTAACTAACAAATGACTTGACACCCTAAATCTAACCCAGACCTGACTCAAGTGACACTGCTAAATGTTTTTGGGTTTTCTGGGTTTTTTTTTTTTGACAAGCATAATGTACTGGGAGTACTCTTTCATGGTTCTTGGAAATAAACTATTCAATAGATTTTTTAATATCACTTTATAATGCTGTGAGAGACAACTACATTTGCACAGAATTTGACTCTTGCACCCACTTATGTAACAGAAAGTGACAGTACCCATACTAAAAATGCTTAAAATCTAGTGGAAAAAAAAAACCATAACACTGCACCAATTACTAACTGAGGCTAGCAATGATGTTTTTATACTGGGATCTTTACCACTACCAAAGATTCCTCCATTCCCCACCACATAATACTATATATAGAGCACCTGACGTGAACTTTTTATCTTACTTCAAATTCTCACAACCACATCAAGAAAGATATTAAAACAGTCTCTACTTATATCCAAGGTAGGTTCCTTGAGTCCATTTTATCATTAGTCCAAAAATGACACCAAATAAGAAACTCCCAATGCATCTGTTGGTAGAGGTCTAAGTTGATGTAATTTTTCTCTGGTACATAGCTATGTTCCAAATTATGAAAATTATTTTTAATGGTTAATTTTTAATGTTTATTTTTTAGAGAGAGAGAAAGAGTGTGGGTGGGAGAAGGGCAGAAAGAGAGGGAGACACAGAATCCGAAGCAGGTTCCAGGCTCTGAGGTGTCGGAACAGAGCCCCATGCAGGGCTCGAAACCATGAACCATCAGATTATGACCCAAGCTGAAGTCAGATGTTTAACCAACTGAACCATCCATGCACCCTCAAATTATGAAAATTCTTAACTCCAAATTTCTAAGTGGAAGAGTTCCTCTATTCCAAATTTATAGACAAGAAAATTGAGGCACTTAAGTCATACTTGGTAAGTAAGGAAAAATTCAAAACCAGGTCTGCCTGACTCTAAGCCCATGTATGTTCTTTCCACTATACCATGGTGTACTTCAAAGATAACTGTCCAGATCATAATTGTAGGAAGATGCTGATTACAATACTTTAGGCCTCCAATACCTTCTACGTCAGGGGTCAGGAAACTTTTCCTGTAATGGGCCACATATTAATTTTTTTAGGCTATATGGGCCAGATGTTCTGTTACAGATAATTCCATCACTTTAGCATGAAAACACCTGTAGATAGTATGTAAATGACTAGGTGTGGCTGCATTTCAATAAAACTTTACCAAAAGAGGCCTCATACTGATTTTCCAAGTCACACTTTCTGATTTAAAAAAAAAAAAAATTGTTTTTAACATTTACTCAGTTTTGAAAGACAGTTTTGAAAGACACAGAGTGCAAGTGAGGATGGGGCAGAGGGCGAGGGCGAGGGCGAGGGCGAGGGCGAGGGCGAGGGCGAGGGCGACACAGAATCTGAAGCAGGCTCCAGGCTCTGAGTTGTCAGCACAGAGCAGGACATAGGGCTCGAACTGTGAGATCATGGCCCGAGCCGAAGTTGGATGCTTAACCGACTGAGCCACCCAGGTGCCCCCACACTTTCTGATTTTAAATCAATCCTTTCAGGAATGCGAACTGAATGTAAGAAGTAAAAAAAAAAAAAAAAAGAAAAAAAAAAATCTTTTCCTTGTTCTTATATTCACATTACTTTTAGCTATTTCTAAAATAGCTACAATTTCCTAATATCTAGGGGAAGGAGGATTGGAGGGGAGACAGAAGTGAAAAAGCACAGGCCTAATAAGATCTATTCTTGGTTTAAGACTATAATGATAATCATCACATGCAATAAATATCTTTAAACAACACACCAATAAGGCCACATATACTAAATATATTCCTTATAAATGTGGATGTGAAAGTTTTACAATACTGGATCTTGAATTACAATGAATAGGACTTCTGGTTCCAAACGAGATGGAATAAGCCCATTTTACCCCATTCCTCCCATTAATTATAACATAAGACTCTGGACAAAATACATAAAGGAACTAGCGGAAGATTCTGAAAAGTACAAAAATAAAGGTACAGTGGCTAGGGACCCTGGATGAAGGATAACCTGGTAGTAGTAAGGCCTCTGTTTTGTTTTTATATTTGTTTCCTACATATCCTGGACTGGCAGTAGAGCAGCTCATAATTCAAAAACACCAACAGGCACCTACAAAAAAAAAGTCCCAAGAAAAGTCTTCTCTCTCTAGTCAAAGGACTATAAAGAGAATGAAAAGACAAAGTATAGTCTGGGAGAAAGTATATCTGGCATACATAAAGAACTCCTTTAGATAATAATAAAAAAAGCAATCAATCCAATCAGAAAAGGGATAAAAGACTTACGCAAATATAACTACATGCCTATTAGAAAAGCAAAAATAGAAAATATGGATGATACCAAATGCTGGTGAAACTGTGGAGAAACTGGATCTATCACTTATTGCTAATGAGACTGTAAACTGGTACAGTCACTCTGGAAAACAATTTGGCAGTTTCTCATAAACATACATTATACAACCTAGCAACTGCACCTGTAGGTATTTACCCTAGAGAAATGAAAACTTACATTCACACAAAAACCTATCTACAAACGTTCATAGCACCTGTATTTGTAAATGCTCCAAAAGTGGAAACAACCCAAATGTCTTTTATTTGGTGAAATGATAAACCATGGTACATCCATACAATGGAATACTGTTCGACAATAAAAAGGATCAAACTATCCATGCATACAAAAACTGGGATGGATCTCAAAAGCATCATGCTGAGTGAAAAAGTATCAAAAGTTAGTATGTGTGATTCTGTAGAATTCTGTTCATATACTATTTTTAAGTGGCAAAAGTACAATGATGGAGAGCAAATGGAGTGGTTGCTATGGCTGAGGGTTGGGTGAGAGTAGGAGTATAAAGGGGTAGCAAGTGGGAGATATTTTTGAAGTGATGAAACAGTTGTGTACTTTGACTGTGGTGGTGGCAGTTATAAGATTTTGTACAAGTTTTCAAATTTCACAGAACTATCAGAGTGCCTGGATGGCTCAGTGGGTTAAGTATCCAACTCTTGCTTGATCTTGGTTCAGGTCATAATCTTAAGTACAGAGCCTGCCTGGGATTCTCTACCCCGACCCTTCCCTTGCTTGTGCTTGCTCGCTCTCAAAATAAATAAACTTAAAAATTTCATTGGGCTATCGACATCCCCCCTCCAGAAAAAGACTGCATGGAAAACTGGAGAAATCTCAGGCTTTATTTAGTTCACTTAATGATACTGCATCAATGTCAATTTACTAATTTTGATAATTGTACTATAGTTACATGTTACATTGGTGGAAAATAAATGAGAACTCTACTATTTTTATAAATCCTATCAGTCTAAAATTATTTCAAAAGAAAAATGCAAACAATAAAATACAATGGTCAATACAAATCTACCATATATAAGTTATAAAAAAGCATATTGGGGTTTTTTTTGAAAACCTGAACTTTTAAAAACCACATTTTTGAAAAAAAGATGATGAAAATATTTTTTTTCAGGATAGAGGTTGGGAGGCAGGGAGAGAGAGACAATCTTAAGCAGCCTCCACCTCACCACAGAGCCCAATGGGGAACTCGATCCCATGACCCTGGGATCATGACCTGAGCCAAAATCAAGAGACAGATGCTCAACCAACTAAGCCACCCAGGTGCCCTGAAAATTTAAAAAAAAAAAATGTTTTTTAAATAAATGAATAATAATTCAAATTGGCTGGGAAAAGATTTTTCTCAATCTTGTTCAGTATCAGATAAAAAATATACCCATTCACAGATACCATTCAATTTGGGAAAGCACATATTCCATAACCATTACCAGGAAAGAAAAGATTCTTTTAAGTACAAATACATTTAAATACACTTTAGTTAATATAATTATCATTCATAAAATAATCGTGGATAAATCAGGAAGATCCTAAGTAAACATACATTTGTCTTCTAGATAAGGTTAAAAGATAACTAGGATATGATACAGAAAAATACTCAGTAACTCCAGTCTTAGTTATCATCATATCTAACAAAACCTGACTTTTTAGTATAAAAAAAAATTAAACGGAACAGCATGAGGAAAAACATCTGCAGTGCTACCATGCATGCTACCATATATAACCTGCCAACAGCCGGTTAAGTAGTATTGTGCAAATGTCACACCAATACTCTTAGAATTTAAGGACCAAATTAAAAGGACAGTTCCAATAGTTTCTTTCCTTGGAAAGAAAGAATTTCATTATTTTGTAATTCACCTGATTAAAATTTTAACACAAGTAACATAACCGACATGTATCATAGAATCGAAGGTGAACATTACTTTAGAAAAATAAAAGGTAAATAAGTCATAAATACATTGGGCCTAAGAAGAAGGAAACTAGAGACTATTCTGGAGCACAGTTCTGGCAATATGGTAAAGAAGCAACGCACAGAAATTTTATTTACTCAGGCGTTTTATAAATAATATGTGTATAGAAGATGAATACTAGTAAGACATACATAAACAGTTTCTAAATGGCAGTCCAAGGAAGACTTCAAGCAAAAGAAATATAATTACATCATGTAAGCCTTTAACAAAATATTTATTGAACTCTTCTGTGTGCTAGGCATCATGCTAAGCACTAAATAAATAATAAACACACACAGTTCCTGTCCTCAAAGTGCTTACCGTCAGGTAGAAAAAAGAAACAAAAAAGCATTCCATAAAGAGAAAATAAGATGTTAACAGCTGAGATCTGCAAGAATAGTATGAGGCAGAGAAACTAAATGGAGGCTAATGTTTCACTGTCTGAGATCAGACTATACTTTAGAACACAAGATTACACAGGATTTTGTAGCCATAAAGAGCACAGATTTTCTTCTAAACCACTCAACGATTTTAAGAGAGTAACATCATCTATGTTTTTAATCTCTCACAGTATTGTATAGAAAATGGATTTTGAGGGAAAGAGTAGAAGAAGGAGACCAATTAGAAGACCACCACAGTAACTAGGTGGGACTTGATCTTATACTAAAATATTCAACAGATGGAAAGTGGGTATATTCACGAAATTTTTAGTAGGAAAAATTAACAAACTTAGTAATATATTCTATATGGACAGAGAGGCTGAAGAAAGGAATCCTGGAACTAAGAGGTTTGAGATAAAAACAAATTTGGGAGTTATTAGCATATTGCTAATTTATAAGACCATGAAAAAAACACCAAAAGCAGGGTGGGGATGGGGGAGGAGTTCAGGACTAGACTCAGGACATCTGTAAAGAAGACCCTGACTCTAGGCAACCACAAAATTTACCGATAAGGTAGAAAAGGTTTCTTCCTGGGGACAAAGGATGGGATAGAGTGGTAGGAAGCAAAATCAAAACAATATGGTATCCTGATTATAACAAATATTAACAATGATGTGGAAAAACTGGGACCCTGATTCACTGCTACTGGGATTGCAAAAGTTTTCCCAATTTGGAAAACAGTTTGGCACTCTATGAACTCTCCCAATGTCAAAGGAGACCTATGAAATAAACAGAAATATCATAGTAGACTATGACTATATTTTCTTAATGCACCGTGTACAAATTAACATACCTGCCATGTGAATATTCTTCACACGGTTCATTATATCTAATGTTATTTATCTCAGTGTTATGCCAATACAGTTCGCCTACACAGCGACCATAATAAAAAAAAATACCCATATCTTGTTTTAGGTTAAAAGGTACACAGTACATAAATCAAAATTAAAAAGTAAACAATGCAGATACTTTCTTGGGAAAGGAATTATCAGTCATATTTATATCATCAGTATCAAAACTAGAAAAACCTGTGAGATCATCTAGTATAAACCCATCATCCTAACAACCACCCACTCAGTCACCAAGCACCTATGAGTCAGGTACTATACTCTGAAGCTAAAAAAAAAAAAAAAAAAAAAAAAAAAACACACGATCAAACCAAAACCAGTATTTTTGTCTTCAGTGATCTCGTGAAGAGAGGGAAACAAACAAGTTATAAAACTTTGGGAAATAATATGAGAGATGAAGAGGCAGGGGTTAGGGGAGTACTGTGATGAGGCTACAATTGAATCCTCAAAGTTGAATAGGTGTTCACAAATTCATTCTGTGGGGATGAGCAGATATTGTGTGCACAGGAAATGGCATGAGAAAATTATCCAGACTGGAAACCATAAGCAGTTTTTCTACACTGGAGTTTAGGCCCCCAAATAAGGTTGGAAATCAAGACTGTCTAATCTTGAAAGGCTAAGTACTCAAACTTCGTAATTTGGACTTTATTCTGCAGCACTACAATTTTCGAACTCTCCACTCTAAACCCTAGTATTCTAGAAGAGGACTTTCAGGGGCTGCCAAGAGTAAGAGCCAATAAAGGCTTCGTGAAAAAGAAGAGGGCATGATCACAGGCCTATTTTTAAAAATTTATCTGGTACTGCTTTGAATGGTTTTAAAAGGTCAGCGGTTCAGAAGGAAGACAAAAAACTAGTTAGAGGGCCACTATTTAATGACTGACTCTCAAATGCTCCCAAATCAGTGCTAGATATGTTCTAGAAGAATCATTTGGGGAGCTTAGAAATCCTAAACCCTAATCCAAGAGTGCTAACAATTTAAATACCTGAAGTAGGAAACAGCAATCTGTATGTTCAAAGAGTTTTAAAGGTGATTCCAATGCAGATTTGGAATTTGGAAACCATGCAATAAAGCCATGCCAAACATGATAATGGTAAATTCAATAACTTTTAATAAGAGTATTCTGAAATTTATAGATTCATTGTTTCGATGTTTAGGGAAGTGCTGCTGGCATTACTAGGGCAGGGTATGGAGAACCATCTCTGCATGCTGCACAACCTTTAAATGCTCATCAGGTATACACAACTAGGTGAAACACCTATTTATAATTTTGACTGCTTAGGACCTAACTCCATTTTTTAAAGCAATCTCTACGTCCAATGTGGGACTTGAATTCATGACCCCAAGATCAAGAACTGCAAGCTCTACCAGTTGAGCCAGCCAGGTACCCCTAAAACCTAACCATTTTACACATAAACTCCAATTTTTTTCACTTTTCAGGAATGAAAACAATGTCCACATTCTAAAAGGAACGTTACTTTTTTTAGCTGAGAATGTCAAGGATTTTATTTTTTTCTTTTTTTGTTATTTCTGACAATCATTGACACCCATACAGATCTTCACATTTGAGTCACCAACACAATCTCCCAAATAAGTTTGCAACTGTCAAATGTACAAGCTTTTGTTCATTATTTTCCAGTGTTGTGCCTGAGCATTTTCATATTGACAAAATAATTTGTTACATAAATGGGATACTAGGTCTGAGGCACCTGAGAACTACTGATTTAAACTAAAAATGGAAGTAATGGTAGATGAGAGTAACTCAAGAGACATTTTCGAGATAGAATCAAATCAACTGGAGATGAATGGGAGTAAGAAGAGATCCAGAGTAATGTCAAACTGCTGGCTTAACCAACTAGATACATGTAGCATGATTACTCAAATTAGGGAACCAGAAAGGAGAAACTGTAAAATTGTGGACAAACTTCTATTGAGGATCCAGTGAAAATGTCTAGTGTACACTTGAAAACAGGATTTAGAATAAAACAGAAAGGTCTAGGCTAGAAATAAGCTTATGGCTTTGGTATCAAAAGCATAATGGCACCTGAAGGTTTGAGATGAGAAAATCCACAGAGGGCATACAAAATGAGAAAATACTGGTACTTTGGGGAAGATAAACATTCAAGAATAGGTGGATGAAGAGAAGAAGGACCCAATGAGTATCTTGTTTTCTTAATCTCTGAACAGTTCCAAGCTCACCTGAAAAGGTAATCCAGATGTCTAATTTTGCAGGTCAACGAAAACTTTTTTTTTTCAATTAACAAACAGGCTACAATTACATCTGACTTTCTCGCAAAAGAAAGTCACTTATAAGATATCTTACTGATAATATGTATACATTAAAAAGAATACTTTGTTATTAAAAGATTTTTCTAGAGCTGAATGTTTTCTTTTTTTCTAAACATAAAAGATATCACAACAATGGTAATATAAGGCAATAAAAGCAAAGAATCTAAACCTAACCACTGAAGAGAAATTTAAGTTTTAAAAACTTCATTTTATACAAGATTAAAAATAATTTTGCAAACAGGTAAAATTTTTCAACTTGTAAGAAAAGAAATCTTACAGGTAATTTTTTATACCTTAATTTCAACATTGTTTGGACAAGGAGCACCTTGTAAAACACAAAGATATAAAACCAGCAAGTGCCAAAGGCCACAAGGCAAAGAGGCAGAGTTTCAAGCAGTTATATCTGAAGAAAGAGTGGTCTTAAAGAAATGATTGTAAAAAACTTGTTGGATCCACAGAAGTCACTTCAGGCAATTAGATACATATAGACTGGACAGCAGATAAAGCTCTTATAGGTGACTACAAAACCCCCAGTTTAGTACTTACTAAGTATTGTGCTACCTATATATTTAATGAGCATGTTCCCACCATTTATAACTCTGTCATATCTTCCAATTTTTAGGACAATAATCTTTAAGTTATCTGGAGGGTTAGGGCCACATCTAAATATGGAGGTCTATCAGTGTAAGATGTCAAAGCCCAAATGGAGGTAACACCAGAGAAAATAGCACAGTGAGTACCAACAAAAATTCACTCCTCCACAAAATCAATGGGGAAAATGGCAAAAACATTTGGAATAAACTTTATCAGAACTCTCAAAATTAACCAAAAGCTTGACCCAGGGTACCTTTAAGAAGGAAGGAAGGCAGGCAGGCAGGCAGGCAGGCAGGCACTGGATCTCAGTAAGAACAAGCTTTGTGACATTTTAACTTGTCCTAGTCCCATTCCCTGCTCTCTATATAGATGGCAGCCTTGAAAAATTATAGCCCACATTCCCAGTGCAGCCTAGCTGCCATCAGAGGGAGCAAAACGAAGCTGGAGGTCACTGAAATCTTCATTCCCCCCAAATTACTACTTACTATTAGGCCTGTCTGGTAGCTCCCAGAAAGATACCACTTGCAGTGCTATCTATATTTGACTTGATTCAGCCTGCCCAGTGCAAAAGACATTTTCCACAAGGAAAGTGTTGTTGAAAACAATTACAGGCAAGTGTTTCATACTGACAGCTGCCTGAGGTGGTGGCTAACGTGGGGCAAACAATGGACTAATCCAAAAGTTTTTTAAAAACTAGTATTGAGATACCATGGGGACTCTGAAAAGCTCCAACACATTCCTGGGAATCTAGAAGCTCATGTACATACTTAAGTCAGTGTGCATGGCCAAGGTTGTGTATATGCTCAGGAAAAACCTGAGAAGGCCCCAAGCTCTTACTTTTAACTGAGGGGCCCTGCAAAGGCAGGAAATAAGGGCTAAGGCAGAGATGTGAAATGCCTGGTCGAGTGCTGAAGGTACATCCCCAACAACAGAGTTCTTTGGTTTCAGGCATTTAAAGAAATATCTCTCCAATCATTAGCTAACCAAAAAGCTAAACAAGTACAGACTTCAGTTGCCACACATAATGGAATTAGTTCAGAAAAGTCACTAAACCAACAACCACCACAAGCAGCAGCAAAAATACAGACACCGGGGAAAAGACAAAATGTCCATAGTTGCCATGTTTTGTTATTTAAACTTTTATATTTAGACAGTTCATATAATTTAAGTGTTCTTTTATTATTTAAAATATCCCAAATGTAATTTTCCAAAAAACTGTCTCACCGAATACAGAATATGAATGAAGAGATGAAAATTATTTGGAGGGAAAAAAATCAAATAGATAATCTGATGTTGAAAGTACAATAACTGAAATGAGAAAGTCACTATAAAGGTTTGACAATGGGTATAAGAAGGCAGAAGAAACAGTGATGTCAAGATAGGTCAACTGAATTATCCAGCCTGAGGAATAAGAAGAGAAAAAAACGAAGACAAATGAACAGAGCATCAGAAATCTGCAGCACACAATCAAGTGAACCAACACATTTTTACTGAGACATCCAAAAAGAGACAAGTCATAGAAATATTAGAAGAAATAATGGCCAAAAAGTTCCTTTCCAATTTTGAAGAAACCTATACCTCCAAAAGCTTAACAAACTCCAAAAGCTTAACAAACTCCAAGTAGGATAAATCCAAAGAAATCTACATGTAGGCATCATTACCAAATTGCTAAATGACAACAATGACAAAGAAAATCTCGAAAGCAGCAAAAGTGACTCATCACGCGTAAGAGGTAATAAGATTAACAGATTTCTCATCAGAAACTATGAAGGCCAGAAGGTAGTCCTGAAAGAAATAAAAAACAACTATCAATCAAGAATTCTTTATCCAGCATTATTCTTAAATGAAGATGAACTTAATACATTCCCAGATCAACAGAACTGCTGCCATGCTCTATAAGAAATACTAAATTAATTCCTTCAGGCAGAAACGAAAAAACACTAGATAGTAGTTCAAATACAAATGAAGAACTAAAGGTCACCAGTAAAATCAACTACAAAAATAAAGAACTGCATAAATGTATTTCTCGGTTATAGCTTCTTTCTATCCAATTTAAAACAATATTCCATACGGTGAAGAATGGGAACGTTGAGTCACTATATTATATACTTGAAACAAATACTACATTGTATGTTAACTAGAATTTAAATAAAAACTAATTAAATAAACAAATGTGGCTCTACTCTCCACCCCACCAAAAAAAGAAAACCGCATACCACAATACTAGTAGTACATCTGTGTTGATGGGCACACAATGAGTATAAAGATATAATGTTTATGACAATAAACAACAAAAAGAAGGACGGAGTGGAGCTATATAGACACGAAGTTTTCATACACTATTGAAATTAATTTGATATTAATAAGAACTAGATTCTTATGATTTAAGGCATTAATTTTATAGGACAACCACTAAGAATCACAAAGAAATTAAAACAGTACTCTAGAAAATAGAAGACAGTAATGGAGAAACAGAGAAAAAAGATAAGACACACAGAAAACAAACAGCGAAGTGGCAGATGTAAATTATACCTTACCAAAAATTACATTAAATGTAAATGGGCTAAACTCTCAAATTAAAAGGCAGAAATTAGTAGAATAGGTGAAAAAAAAAAGTGATCTAACTATATGCTGTCTACAAGACACACACTATCGACCAAAAAACATAGATTAACAGTAAAAAGCCAGAAAATGTTATACCATGCCAACAGTAACCAAAAGAGAGCTGAAGCAGCTACACTCTTATCAGACAAAGTAGACTTTAAGACAGAAATTATACCAGAGGGGCACCTGGGTAGCTCAATCAACTGAGCATCCAACTTTGGCTCAGGTCATGATCTCACAGTTCGTGGGTTCAAGCCCCATGTCGGGTTCATTGCTGTCAGTGCATAGCGTCAGACCCCCTAGCCCCCTCTGCCTGCCCCTCTCCCATGCGCGCGCGCGCACACACACACACTCTCACTCTCTCTCTCTCTCTCTCTAAAATAAACATTTTTAAAAAATTATTACTAAAGACAAAGAACATTTTATAGCAGAAGGGTAAACTCATGAAAAAAAAACAATTATAAACATATATTCACCTAATGGAGCACCAAAATACATTAAAAACTGACATAACTGAAGTAAAAAATAGACGATTTAATAATAATGACTTCAATACTCTTTCAATAATAGAACTAGACAGGAGCTAAGCAAGGAAACAGAAGCCTTGAACACCACTATAAGCCAAGTAGTCCTAAGAGAAATTTATCAACACTCCACCCAACAACAGCAGAATATAGACTCTTCTCAAATAAACGTGAAACATCTTCCAGGACAAATCATATTGTAGAATATAAACTTATTAAAGTCATAATAAAAAAAAAAAGGAAAGTATATAGTCCAAGTACAACTGAATAAAAAAATCAACACAGGGAAATCTGAAACATTTACAAATATGTAGAAATTAAAAATCACCCTCCTAAGTTATCTATGGGTCAGAGGCAAAAAACACAAGAGAAATTACAAGCTGACGAGAAGAGTGTCACAAGAGAAGGGATCCAATTCCCTGGCAAAGGGAGTCAGAGCCTGAGCAGGCCAAGGAAAATGTGTATCTGGAGTTTAGACTGGGCATCTGACAAAGATTTTCTCAAAAATGAAGCCTGTCACAGAAAACTGAGGATACTTATACCCAATGATATAATTATACCTTACAACAAAAATTTGAACTCTGAAAATATGTATCCTCTATCATGAATTTGAAAAGCTACTCAATATTTAAGACTTTAAAAAAAGTGACCTATCAAATGTGGATTTTTTTTTAATATTGGATAATAAAAGGTGTCAACATTTAGAAAATCTGTATAATTCAATAAACCAGTATCTTCCAGTTGATTACTTAAAATCATGTAGGATTACTTAATGTATGATTACTTAAAAATCACACATGGGTAAAAAATCTATTGAAAGTACAAGACAGACTGATGAATTTTATTTTAACAGAATGAAAGTTCATTACATGGTACTAGAAAAATCAGACATTCATAGGAAATAACCAGAAGGAAAGGTGAAAAAGGAAGAGACTCACACTAAATCTTACAATGTATAAAAACTTAATTCAATTAAGTAGAAAGTTAATTAACAAATTAATGCAATATCGTGGATAGTAAAATGTAAACCTAACAACTTTGAGAGGTAAACAAATGAAAAAAATCTCTGGTGCCTATATTTCGCAGACATACTTCATAGAAAGCAAAATTCATTAAAGAAAAAATACCCATAAATCCCACCTCATTAAAATTTAAAAATTTCACCCTACAAAAAGCCCTATTAATAGGATGTAAAGACAAGCTATGGGAGAAAATATCTGCAAACCACATAGTCAGACATAGTCAGATTTGATGACTTATATCCAAACACATAAAGAACTCTCAAAACAACACTAAAAGAAACAAACAACCCAATTAAAATCTGGGCAAAGATACATACAAGCCTTTGGCCAAAGAGGAAATACAGATAGCAAAGTGGGAAAAATAAAATGTTCAAGATCATTGGTCATTAGGCGAATACAAATTAAAACCAAAGAAATATAACTACATACCTATCAAAGTACCTTAAATTAAAAATTGGTAATATCAAATGCTAACAAGGATGCAGAGAAACCATATATCTGAAAAAATAGTTTAGTAGTTACTTATAAAATTAACTGTATACTTACCATATATGACCCAGCAATTTCATGCTGGCATTTGCCTCAGAAAAATGAATATTTATGTTCACACACATTCAAAAAAACTGCACACCAAATGTCCACAACATTTGGATTTTTTAAATGTTTACTTTTATTTGAGAAAGAGAGACAGAACGTGAGCAGGAGAGGGGCAGAGAGAGAGGGAGAAAAGGATCCCAAGCAGGCTCAGCACTGTCAGTGCAAGAGCCCAAAGCAGGGCTCAATTCCACAAACTGCAAGATAATGACCTGAGCCAAAATTAAAAGTGGGATGCTTAACTAACTAAGCCACTGAGGTGCCCCATGATATTTATTTGTAATGGCAAAAAAAACAAAAAACACAAAAAATCAACCCAAATCTCCTTCAGTGGGTGAATAGTTACTCAAACTCTGGTATATTTTTAATGTAACATTGCTCAGCAACCAAAAAAACAAAAACAAAAACAAAAACAAACTACTGATACATTCAATTACCTGACTGGACCTCAAGGGTATTATGGGTAGTGAAAAGTCAATCTCAAAAGGTTCCAAACTTTGTAATGCCATGTATACAACATTTTTGAAATAATGAAAACTATACAATTGGAGAACAGAACAGTAACTGTAAGGATCGGACAAGGTGGAGAGGGAGAGTTCCTTTGTGATGATGAAACCATTCTGTATCTTGACTGCGGTTGTAGGAACGTACACGTGGAATTTAAAAGCACAGAATTATGGACACACCCAAATGAATACCTAAAAAATGGCAAAAATATGAATAAGGTCTATAGTCTAGTTAAAAATATTATATCACTGTCAATCTCCTGTTTTGATACTGCACTACAATTATATAAAATGCCAACACTGGGGGAAACTGAGTGAAGTACTATTTTTGCAACTTCCTATGAGTCTATCACTTATAAATAAAAAGTAAGGGGCTGGGGGTGGAGAACTTCAGTAATAGTTTTAAATTCTACACTGCAATTAAACTTTAAGAAATTACTGCCATTTAAAGCAGTATCAGCGGGGCGCCTGGGTGGCTCAATCAGTTGAGTGTCCAACTCCTGATTTCGGCTCAGTACATGATCCCAGGGTCGTGGAATCAATCCCTGCATCAGGCTCTGCGTGTGGAGCCTACTTAAGATTTTCTGTCTCTCTGCTCCTCTCCCCAACTCACACTCTCTCCCTCTAAAATAACTAACAACTAACTAACTAACTAACTAACTAAATAAATAAATAAAGCAGTATCCATGAATATCTGCAATTATCTGAAAAGGCAATTAAAATATTCCTACCCTTTCTAACTATTTGTATGAGGCCTGATTTTCTTCATATTCTTCAGCCAAAATATTATATTGTAACAGACTAAAGCAATAGTAAGAATTCAGCCATTATCTATTTACGCATTAAAGAAACTTGCAAAATGTGTAACAAATTCACTTATTTTGAAAAATACTTATTTTTCCTAAAAATATTTTATTTATATGATAGTTTATTTTCAAAAATAATTGGTATTTCAAATTTTTCTTAGTTGTAACTTCTAATATAGTAAATATGAATAAATAAATGTAGAAGTTCTCTGCTGTTCTAAATATTTTAAAACTGTAAAGTTGTCCTAAGGCCATAAAGTTAGAAAACTACTACACCAAAGTATTCGGGGGTGACAGAGCATCAGATGGACAACTTACTCTCAATTAGAGGTTGAAAAAAAAAAAAAAAGCTATGTTACTGAACTCCAAACTGCTAAGTTTATGATCATTTAAGAAATTTTAAGGTTAATCAGAAATAATACAGGAAAAATACAAAAGAACATGCTACTGACCATGAATAGATATTTATAACCCTTACTTCTAAAACAGGATTTGTATCCAGAAAATATAAAGAAATGTATTAAATTGCTAAGAAGAAGACAAATACTGTGCTAAAAAGTGACCATGCAATTCAAAGAAAATTCTTAAAAAGTCAATGAACATTGAAAACTATTCAATATCACTAGTAATTAAGGAGGCGCCTGGGTGGCACAGTCGGTTGAGCGTCCGACTTCAGCTCAGGTCATGATCTCACAGTCTGTGAGTTCGAGCCCCGCGTCAGGCTCTGAGCTGTCAGCACAGAGCCTGGAGCCTGCTTCGGATTCTGTGTCTCCCTCTCTCTCTGCCCCTCCCCCACTCATGCTCTGTCTCTCTGTCTCAAAAATAAATAAACATTAAAAAAAATTTAAAAAAAACTATTCAATATCACTAGTAATTAAGGAAATATGAAGAGATATTACTGCCATCAGGCTAGCAAGTGAAAAAGTCTGATGAAACTAACTTGCTGGAGAATGTGAAGCCATGAAAAGCCACATTCTGCTCATAAAAGTATCACTGTTATAACTACTCTGGAGAGCAATTTGGCAAAAATCTGATGAATCTGAAAATGCCCATATCTACCCATCCAATCCATTAATTCTATTTCTAGGTATTTACAGTATGAAAACTTCTACACACTTGCACAAGAAGCCACTGTGGCAAAATTACACTGCACAGTGCTAAATATCAATGACTACACCTAGAGGAAGCAACATGGACAAATCTCAGAAACAATGGTGAACAAAACAACAAAAAAAATACAAGCTGCAAAAAAAAAAAAACACATACAAGCTGCAAAATGATAAAGAATAGTACCATCTGTATCAAATTTTAAAACATACAAAAGTATACATTGTCTGTGGACACATACATATAAATTTTAGACACACACAAACAGGACAAAAACAAATTTAGAATAGTGGCTTCTAACTTATGCCTGAGGGTAAACACAAGATAAAACAGTATGTTAACCCAATGTTTGATAAATTGTTTAATAAGCTGATTTCATAGAGTTCAAATTCAGGCTTCCATTTTGAAGCAAATGCTTATTAAATGAATTCGAGTTCAAGGTCTGAAACACCACAAGGATGTCCACTCTCACCATTGTTTTTCAACATCGTGTTGGAAGTCCTAGCCTCAGTAATTAAACACAAAGAAATAAAAGACATCTAAATTGGCAAGGAGGAAGTCAAACTTTCACTCTTCACAGATGACATGATACTCTATGTGGAAAACCCAAAAGATTACAGGAAAAACTGCTAGAAATGATACATGAATTCAGCAAAGTCGCAGGATATAATATCAATGCACAGAAATCGGATGCATTTCTATACACCAATTTCTATACACCAAGCAACAGAAAGAGAAATCAAGGAATCAATTCCATTTACAATTGTACGAAGAACCATAAAATACCTAGGAATAAACTTATCTGAAGAGGTGAAAAATCTACACAATGAAAACTAGAGAAAGCTTATGAAAGAAACTGAAGGAGTCACAAAAAAATTGGAAAAATATTCCATGCTCATGGATTGGAAAAACAAATATTGTTAAAATATCCATATTACCCAAAGCGATCTACAGATTCAATGCAATCTCTATCAAAAGTACCAGCAGTCTTCACAGAGCTAGAACAAACAATCCTCAAATTTGTATGGAACCAGAAAAGACCCCAAATAGCCAAAGCAATCCTGAAAAAGAAAACCAAAGCTGAAGGCATTACAATTCTGGACTTCAAGATGTATTACAAAGCTGTAATCATCAAGATAATACAGTACTGATACAAAAACAGATACATAGGGGTGCCTGGGTGGCTCAGTCGGTTAAGCGGCCGACTTCAGCTCAAGTCATGATCTCATGGTCTGTGAGTTGGACCCCCGCGTCGGGCTCTGTGCTGACGGCTCAGAGCCTGGAGCCTGCTTCGGATTCTGTGTCTCCCTCTCTCTCTACCCTTCCCCTGCTCACACTCCGTCACGCTATGTCTCTCAAAAATAAATAAAAATGTTAAAATAAAAAAAAACAAACACATAGATCGATGAACAAGTAGAGAACCCAGAAATGGACCCACAATCGTATGGCCAACTAAGCTCTGACAAAGTAGGAAAGAATATCCAATGTAATAAAGATGGTCTCTTCAGCAAATGGTGCTGGGAAAACTGGACAGTGACATGCAGAAGAATGAACCTGGACTGCTTTCTTACACCATACACAAAAATAAACTCGAATGGCTCAAAGACCTAAACGGAAGCCATCAAAATCCTCGAGGAGAAAACAGGCAAAAACCTCCTTGACCTCGGCTGCAGCAACTTTTTACTCAACATGTCTCCGGAGGCAAGGGAAACAATAGCAAACATAAACTACTGGACCTCATCAAGATAAAAAGCCTCTCCACAGAGAAGGAAATAATCAGCAAAACTAAAAGGCAACTGACAGAATGGGAGGAGATACTTGCAAATGACATATCAGGTAAAGGGTTAGTATCAAAAATCTATAAAGAACTTCTCAAACTCAATGTCCAAAAAACATAATCCAGTGAAGAAATGGGCAGAGGTCATGAATAGACACTTTTCCAAAGACATCCAGATGGCCAACAGACACATGAAAAGCTGCTAAACGTCACTCATTATCAGGGAAATACAAATCAAAACCACAATGAGATACCACCTCACACCTGTCAAAATGGTTAAAATTAACAACTCGGGCAACAGATGTTGGCAAGGATGTGGAAAAGAGGAACCCCTTTTGCACTGCTGGTGGGAATGCAAACTGGTGCAGCCCCTTTGAAAAACAGTATGTAAGTTCCTCAAAAAATTAAAAATAGAACTACCCTACGACCCAGCAATTGCACTCCTAGGTATTTATCCAAAGGATACAGGTGTGCTGTTTCAAAGGGGCATATGCACCCCAATATTATAGCAGCGCTATCAACAACAGCCAAAATATGCAAAGAGCCCAAATGTCCCACTTACGGATGAATGGATAAGGACGTGGTGTGTGGGTGTGTATACACACACACACACACACAACGTAATATTACTCGGCTATCAAAATGAATGAAATCTTGCCATTTGCAACAATATGGATGGAACTAGAGTATATTATGCTAAGCAAAATTAGTCACAGAAAGACAAATATCATACAACTTCACTCATGTGGAATTTAAGATACAAAACAGATAAACAAAAGGGAAGGGAAGCAAAATAATATAAAAACAGGGAGAGGGACAAAACATAAGAGACTCTTAAATACAGAGAACAAACTGAGGGTTGCTGGAGGGACTGTGGGTGGGGGGATGGGCTAAATGGGAAAGGGGCATTAAGAAGGACACTTGCTGAGATAAGCACTAGGTGTTATATGTAGGAGATAAATCAATGGGTTCTACTCCTGAAATCGTTATTGCACTATATGGAACTAACTTGGATGTAAATTTAAAAAGGTAAAAAATAAATTAAAAAAAAAGAATATAAAAAATAAAAATAAATGGATTCTGAGTTCTACCTTTGGCTATATGAAAGATCTAGAAAAGTATCTTCACTAGCCATTGAAGAACATTTATTTTAAAATACAATAAGAAATAATGTTAAATCAAATTGATGAAAATATAAAACAGTGCTGGTGAGGATACAGAGAAATCGACACCTAATGGACAGCTGGTAGGCATACGATTCAAGTAAAGCTTTTCAAAAAATGTGGTTTCTTCTGAACATGATTAGTTGGGGGAGGAGATTGTTTGTTAGAAGAAATTTATGTGAGAGTTACACATCTGTTTAAGAACAAAGAAGAATAAAAAATATATATCCCGAACTGTTCATTTAAGTGCTTATCCCTCTATCTGGAAAAGACATGGGAACTGGGAGTGATGTAAGGGGTGGGGGGTGGGGAGGGAGGGAATAGAAGGGAATAAGAAATGGATGCTGACACCAAATCATAAAGGACAATGCACACTAAGAGTCTGGACTCTGCTACAGATTCTTCATCTAGATCTTCTAGGAGGATACTGATGAAACAGATATGTATTCTGGGCCTAATCTGGAAAGGAAGTTATGTGTCTGCATGTGCCTCAGCTTGCCAGTACTAAAGGAAGACAGACAGGTCTTCAAGCCCCCAGCTAAACCCTTTCCCAAAAAGCAGATTTCCATTCCCTCTGCTTTTACCTGTTTGGTCTTAATGGTTTAAGATTTGGTACCTCAGCTCAGATAGGTCTAGAGTTTATAAACTGCTATCACATGATCATATTCGATTTCCAAAATAACCCTGTCAAGTAGGCACCCAAAGTATCCTTCCCATTAACAGAGTAGTCAATCAAGATTTATGGAAGTTAAATTATTTGCCCAATAGCATGGTGCGAATCTGACAATAACATCAAGAGCAGCAACAGGTAATATTTACGGGGTACTTACTACATACCAGGCACTGTGCTAGGTGCTTTTAGCTGTTTTCTGAGTCCTTTCAATAATCCTGAGGCAGACTTACCCCCACTTACAGAAAAGAAAAGGAAATGAGACTCAAGAGCAATCAAATTACTTGTTAAAGATCACACAGACCATAAAGCAAAGTTGTAAGACTAACAAAGTTCTGATTCCAAAACCCAGGTCTTAATCCAAGTCTATGCCATTTCAGAATTTATTAAACAGGTATAAATAATGATGTAAAAAATCAGGATTAGACACATGAACCAAGGGACATTTTTGACAGAATAAGACTTGAAAAAATATGATTGCTTTCTATAGTCCAAGAAAATGTTGACTAAAAAGAGCCAACAAAATGCAGAAAATCTAAGTATCTTTAAAGAACTACTTCTCCCTAATCTAAGACCTAATTCTATAGACCACACTAGTACTTTACTGTAATTTAAGAGAAACTTCTCTCCATGATGTTACTATATATCTTAATACATAATTCGCATAACCTTGAGTTCATCTTCTACTGAGTGGTATCTTCCTGAAAAGGATGACAAAAAGAATATATTTTATAATTTAAACTCAGTATGTTAGAATTTAATTCTATAGTCATTTAGGTCCACTTTTCCATTAATGGAACATATAAATAAATGTTTCCATAACTGACCACTAGAAAGTCATTATGCAGTTCAATTTAGAAAAGAACTGATTCATGCATCCTTGATCTATGCACCAATTATTAAAAACTAGCACTTAGTATTCCTTAGTAATAATACTAACAGTACATGCTTATTTTAAAACTATTTTTTTCTTTAACTAAAAGAAAGAATAATTCAGGTATGTGAAGGGGGACCTAGATGTCCAGAAACTTACTTGGGAAGTTCTATCTATATTAAATTTGACCCACCTTATAATCTAACTCAATCTCTGCCCCAAATTCTCGTGTTAAATGGATGTATCTCCTTACTAATTTCAATCTTAAAAGGAATGTGATTAAAAGTAATATATTGAAAAGAAAATGTAGTAAAAAAAAGACCAAAAGATCTGGAGCTGTAAGGTTCAGGCTCCAAATCCCTTGATTAACGACAATGTGACTTAGAGCATGGCTACGTTAAAGGCCTCAGTTTTTTTTTCATTTGAAAAATGAGTTTAGGGGGCTAAATGATCTCACAGGTACCTGAAGGCTCTACAACTCCTACTGCTAAGTCTTAGCAGGAAGTAGTTCTAAGGACCAATTCTGGGTGTTCAACACAGAGTAGGTGCTCAAGAAGTACTTTCGGACTGGAAGACAAATTCTAACAAAATGTCCAGGTCAAAAAACAAACCTTTAGTAGTACTGTAAAGATACTACCATAATTGTGTTGAGTAGATTTACAAGGTGAGACAGTACTTACGATTTATCCCTATTAAAAAGTTCATTAGGTCCCTCTGACTACAGGTAATAACTGTCATGCGGACAGATGTTTTGGAATACCCTAACAACATATTTACCTGAAAATGTTCTGTAATACATTCTCAGGATTTCGCAAAATGTTATTTCTACAATATTTACTTACCTGGTCAAACAGGTTTATAGTTAGGATAAGATGTGTTTCAAACATAATTATATTGTCTTTACAGCAGAAATCATCCGCTTTTGATATAAAAATGTACTCTGTGATAGAGAATATAATATACAAGATTTCCCAATACATTTGGATCAAAAAACCTTCTCTAAGGAATATGTATAACATTTCATAGAGTTTCAAGTTATTTAGTAAACATAGATCAGCATTAAAACTGATAGAATTTTACAAAATTATAAAAATCTAAGATTTAAAAAACACCTGAGTAAATGGAATAACAAAGACTAAACCCTGAAATCTCCAATGATCTAGCAGGCATGAAAATTTTCTATAAGGCTAGTAGAATGTATTTGTATTTGAGTCTAAGATAGTAATACATTCCATCATACAGAAGGAACTAGATGGAAAAAAAAATACCTAGTTTCTCCAAGCAGTCATCCTGCTCTTGCTAATGGATAAAGGATAGGCAAAACAGAACAAAGTCAAATGAATACAAGATTATGTTCAAATCAGAGACTAGAAGAAAGCTTGCCCACTAGCTATTAAGATTTTTCAACCATACTTCTTTTAGTACAGCCATTAAGTGAGGAAAATAAATTGACATTTCTCTTAAAAAACAAGATGCTAGGGTACCTGGGTAGCTCAGTGAGTTAAGCGTCTGACTCTTGATTTCAGTTCAGGTTGTGATCTCACAGTTTGTGAGTTCAAGCCCCACATCAGGCTCTGCACTGACAGTGTGGAGTCTGCTTGGGATTCTCTCTCCACTGCCCCCCCTGCTCCTCTCCCCTCCTCTCTTTCAAAAATTCAAAATAAAAAAAATTTTTTTTTGAAAAGAAAAACAAGATGCTATTCAGAGTACTAAATTATTTCAGAGCTAAAACATATGACCCCAAAAGACTTAAAATAATTCTAGTGGTAGTATCTAAAACATAAAAGTTTGATTTCTAGAGGCACCTGGGTATCTCAGTTGGTAGACCATGAGACTCTCACAGGTCTGAGAGTTCAAGTCTCACGTTGGGTGTGGAGCCTACTTAAAAAAACAAAAAAAAAAAAAGTGTGATTTTCAAACCCAACAAGGTATCAACACCTAAAATTAAAGAACTACTGAGCACTCTAGAGGAATTAGTCTCTAGTCTCATTCTTGATGCTATGTAGCATACAAGGCTTCATAAATACAAAGTGTTATAATCAAAATCAAATGTTAATTGTGATTTTTTAATTAAAATTTGATCTAAAAGAACCTCTGTAAATAACTTGTTTTTGGCTTTCAGAAAACTACATCAGCATAGATTTTATTCCTTATATCTGTAAATTATCTTAATTCTGATAAAACTGGACCTACAGTCCTTGAAATTTCAGGTTTGAAAATGGCAATGAAAAGATGGTATGGCCCCTTTCTCCTCTGAGAAATCTCAAAACAACTAGAAGTACGAGAAATAGAAACAAAATATACATATCCACCCCTAACCAAGAGACATCCCTAACCACATATATGAGAAAGGCTGCCATTTGCAGTGAAGACAGAGAGGGATGCTGGAAGAGGTCAAACAAAGGAGAGGTCTGCAGCTTCACATCTCAAAACTACCACAGCTCAGTTCTCTAAGGTACATGGCATAGCTGGAAGGGCAGCCCAACAACCTCTTGTTTGGAACATCTGAAGATTTCAAAGACTTTATCTAGCATTATACAGGAAAGTCAGAACTGAACAAGAAATCATACAGTTTAAAAGCGTACATCTTTTCCTAAGAAAAAAATTATTGTACTTGAGAATTTAAAGAGAATTCTTCGTGAGGCACCGGGCTGGCTCAGTCAGTAAAGCATACAACTTTTCTTTCTTTTCTCTTCAGGAGCATGCGACTTTTGATGTTGAGGTCATGAGTTCATGCCCCACAATGGGCATAGAAATTACTTAAAAATAAAAATAAAACCATAAACAAACAAACAGAATTCTTTGAGAACCTAGGCAAAATCATTACTACCCAAAAATGGAGAGAAGAGGGACTCAATGCTAAGAAAAGTAGAGCAACACCTATGAGAACTCCAAGGGTTTAAAAAAGTATGACTCAAGATTTTATATCCAGTCTAAGAATCCAGTTCAGTATAAATGCAACAGTTAAATAGTACTGAATAAGAAAGAACTCCAGGAATACTATTCCTATGAACTGCTTTTGAAGAAAATACTAGTTGACAAAGTTCAACTATCCAAAGGATAAAAAGAAAAATTATGCAAAAAGGGCAAGTTTTGAGCATAAAGTCCATTTAATTATTGGCCTTAGACTGAAAACAAACAAAAAAAAGGAAAATCTTATGTCTATAGAATATAATGTAAATGTTACAATCCCTAAGAATGGAGAGGAAATGGACTTAGATATGCTTATACCTTTACACTGCACTGCTTTCCACCTTTGAGTATACTTCCATCGTTATACCTCAACTTATTTCTTAAAAGATGAGGAAACAAGCATAGTGCTGTAATAAATACGATGAGCTAAATACATTCATTAAAAGAAAGTCTCAGGCTAGATCATAAAACATAACTGTATGAATAAATGATCTACCCTCTCCCTATCCCAATTTGAAAGGATGAAAATGAAATACAAGCAGACTCTTTATGTTCAAAATGATACATTCTAAAGTATACAGGCACAAAGATATTCACTATAGCATTATTTGTAATAGCAACATACTGAAACCATCTATATGTCCATCAAAAAGAGCTTCCATTATGGTTAGATAAATTATTGTTTATTCAATGAAACACTATATATTTACTTTTTAAAAAGTATGCTGCACCAACTAAGTATGTTTCACTTGTTTCAAGTAAGACAGTAAAGCATACTAGTTAATGCTAAAGGCTCTGCAGTCAGACTCTTGGGAGTTCCACAACTTCTAGGTCTCCAACTTACTAGCATGTTAAATTAGCTATATATATATACATATATGTATGTATATATGTATAAAATATCTGTAGAAGTACACACAAAACTAGTAGGTAGTGGTTTCCCAGGAAAGGAAACTAGGCAGAAGAGGTTGCAGAGTGAGAGCCAGATTTGCTTTACACTTATGTATCTTTTAGATTTTGTACCATAAGCATGTACTGGTTAGATAAATATTACTACTTAAATTTAAAAACTTTAAAGAATTTAAGTTGACTGAACACAGTGCTACTTTTCTGGTTAGTTCTCTACCTTGCCTAAGGTATGTTTACTCAGATCAGAGGTCACAACTCTCTGAGACAAATGTATTTCCCCACCAAAGCATCTACAAGAGTTCAGATATTTAATGTTACCATATAAAATACAAAAGAGGGCGCCTGGGTGGCTCGGTGGGTTGAGCTTCAGACTCCTGATTTCAGCTCAGGTCATGATCCCAGGCTCATGGGACTGAGCCCCACAACAGGCTCCACACGGCAAGTAGACCCTGCTTACGATTCTCTCTCTCTCTCTCTCTCTCTCTCTCTCTCTCCAGGCGCCTCCACCCCCTCTCCCACTCATGCTCTCTCTCAAAAAAACAAAATTAAAAAATTAAAATTAGGGGAACCTGGATGGCTCAGTCGGTTAAGTGTCCAACTCTTTGATTTCAGCTCAGATCTCATGGTTTGTGACTTTGAGCCTTGCATCACTCTTTCTCTCTCTCAAAAATAAACAAACATTAAAAAGAGATTAAAAAAATTAAAGTAAAAAAATACAAAAGAAATTTATCTTTGAGGACAACACTTTAAGACATATGCAAAAAATGTTCACAGCAATGTGCACATATATATATACATATTTATTTATATATATATTTCCAGTGTATATATATATTACTGGAAATAATCTACACAGACATCAACAATGTCAATAAATTACAGTGCCACACAATGGAATATATAGATATTTGAAGTGATAGCATATATATAATACAAATTTATGTATAAAATTCTAAGTTTTTGCATTAAACAGTAAGTTATGGACTCTTTCCATACAAGAATACAAATAGACTTTTCATTGTTAGGACTTGTGGCATAACTATACTATAATCATTCTCCTATCAACAGACATTTAGGTTCTTTCTATTTGCCTTTTTCTATTTACTTTTTTTAAATTAAAAAAAAAATATATATAGGGGTGCCTGCATGGCTTGGTTGATTAAGCATCCAACTTTGGCTCAGGTCATGATCTTACAGTTTGTGAGTTACAGCCTGGCATTGGGCTCTCCGCTGTTAGTGCAGAGCCTGCTTTGGATCCCGTCTCCCTCTCTCTCTGCCCCTCCCCTGCTCATGCTATCTCAAAGATATAGTAAACATTAAAAACAAAATATATATATATTGGGGGGGCAGTAAACAGTGCTTGTTGAACACAAATATTCACATACAGGACCTAATATTTCTGTAAGGTAGATTCCTGAAAGCAGAAATATTTGGTCAAAACTAATACCCATTTTAAATATTTGTAGGTAGTTCCAACAGTCTCTTTCAAAAAGACTACATCAATTTATACTCTCTCATTCTTACCAATTATTAATCTTTTTCATTTCCATCAATCTGATATATGAAAAATGATATGCTATAATCAACATTTCCTTGATTTAGTGAGGGCAAACAAACTTTTCCATTCTTCCACTATTTATGGTTTAACAAAATACAGACCATGGCTACATTACATTTAACACACATTAGTTTTAATTTTTTTTATTTGACAATATTTAATAATTGGGAGCTTCACTACAATCTAGACCTCTACTTCTCATTAAAAATATAAAAAAATTTGGGCACCACTGGGTCAACATTCTTAATATAAAAATCAACCGGTGCTGAGTAAAAGCTATGCCCTCCAAGTCCTCTCCAACCCAACCATCTCATACATTCTCCCTACTGTGTTCACTCATTTATGGCACCTGCCTGGTTTCCTGTAGGAATTTAAGTTTAGGACCCAATCTCTATGGAGTTATGTGGTTATATACTAGTTACCAGGATTCTCTGTAGGAAGGATATTAAACCTTTTCTTACATATTTATGTCATAACTATTTCCTCTCTTTGGATGGCCTTTAACTTAATCATAGCATTCATAAATATATATAAAATCTTAAAAGTCTATAAAGACCCATCAAAAGACAACAATATTTATCCTTGGGTGTTAGGATGGTTTTCACTTTTATCTCTAGTATTTTTTAAATCCATAAAATAAGCTTTGATTCCTTTTATAATCAGGGAAGGAAAAAAAGCTCTTTTTTAATGTTTATTCATTTTCTGAGAGAGCGAGTACAAGGGAGGGGGCAGAGAGATAAGGAGACAGAGAATCCCAAGCAGGCTCTGTGCTGTCAGCAGAGAGCCCGATGCAGGGCTTGAACCCAAGAACCATGAGATCATGACCTGAGCCAAAGTCAGCTTACCTGACTGAGCCACCCAGGTGCCCGCCAAAAAAGTTATCTTCATTTTGAAACAGAAAAATTCTAACAGTGATAATTTGGTTATGTTGACTTTAAACTGACAAAGGATAAAGCTAATTAAAAAATTATTTAAAAAGACCATGTATAATACAAAAAAAGGGCACCATAATAATCAAAGCTCATAAATCTTAGTCCAAGATAGCCCACTTATGAAGAACTAATATATCCAGCACTTCAGATTCGAATTATAATTACAATTTGTTTTTGCAAAAGCTATTCAAAAGAGCATGGACTGATTGATCTGATTCACACTGAAATTATAAACCAAGTTTTTGGATACCTGGTGCTTCAGAAAAAGTTTTTTTTCCTCTAACTATAAATACAAAAACTGTATTTTCATTCAGACATTTTATTTAATACATACTGTCATGCACTGTGCAAGATGCTAAGTATGCAACAATAAGGCATGGTACTTGCCTGTAAGCTTACAAACAAGTAGAAAAGGCAAGAACACAGTGTGGTAAGAGGTGCTGGAAGCACAAAGAGAAGGCACTTAAAATCCAGTGTTGGACGTTGGAGAAATAACGCTTTTTTTTTTTTTTTTTAATTAATTTTGAGAGAGAGAGAACAAACGAAGGAGGGGCAGAGGGGCAGAGAGACAGAGAGATAATCACAAACAGGATCCATCCTGTCAGTGCAGAGCCCAATGTGAGGGGCTCGAACTCACAAACAGTAAAATCATGAAATGAGTCGAAACCAAGTACGCGTCCAAATGAGCCACCCAGTCGTCCATAAGGAAAGGCTTCTGAAAGAAAGAACATCTAAGGAATATCCAACTAAAAAGGATGGAAGGAGACCAGGAATCTTGCAGTCACCCTGATTCCTCTCAGTCCAACTCTCACATCCTAACAATCACCAACTCCTATCTATCCATTTTAAAATGTCTGACTCTTCAACTTCTCTTCATTCTCACCCTGCTCCAGGATATACTAAATTCTCTCCTCTAACATCTTTGTAACTGGTCTCACCACATGCACACCAACCCCACCTGCTCCTAACCTAATCGCTACACTATAATTACAGTGATCTTTCAAATACTCAAATCTAATTAGTTACTGTCCAATTTTAAAAACTTGGGGGATAGATGACCCCCACAAACCTAACCTTCAGGATAAAATCCAAAATTCTTACCAAGACTTTCAAGGCCTGGCCCCTTCTACAACTCCAGTATTTCCCACCTTGCATTCAAGTCACATGAACTTCTTTCAGATCCCATATCAGGTCCTGCTACCTCCTGTCCCCAGGACTTGTACGGAAGCTATTTCCTCCTGTCAGAAACACAGGCTTACAGTTCACTGAGCTAACTCTCCTGTATTCTACAGATTTTAGCTTAGAGGTCTGGGAAGACTTTTTTTTTTTTTTTGTGATCACTCAAAAGCCTTTCTGGGGGCACCTAGGTGGCTCAATTGGTTAAGCGTCCAACTTCGGCTCAGGTCACGATCTCACGGTTCATGGGTTTGAGCCCCGCATTGGGCTCTGTGCTGACAGCTCAGAGCCTACGAGCCTGCTTTGGATTCTGTGTCTCCCTCTCTCTCTGCTCCTCCCCTGCTCACACTCTGTCTCTGTCTCCCTCTCAGAAATAAATAAACATAAAAAATTAAAAAAAAAAAAAAAGCCTTTCTGAATAGACCGCCCTCCATGCTCCCATTTAAAACTTCCCGATCATAACATTTATCACACTTTATAAGTGCCAGGTTAGCTGTCTTGACTCCCTCATTTAAAGTAATAGGAAAATAGGGACACCTTTGCCTTTTTCAGTCATACCCTAGTACAGTACTTAGAAACCAAACCTACCACATATAGTAGTTATATTTACTGAAATAATTATAAATATTTGTTAACTTAGCTTTATCTCCCCTACTAGACAGTAGGCACCTTACACAAAGAAGCAATTTTTACTCTACAAAGCAATAACCTCAAAGATATTAATGAACTCTTTATTAAGTACACAGTAAGTGCTCAGTGAATACTTGTTGAATAAAGACAGTCAACCTATAATGACAAAAACCTTGTCCCATGCATAGTTTCCCTATACTTGACTCAAAATTAACTCTAAGTCACTCAGATTTTGATATGAATACCTAAAAATGACAAGATTTCAATTGTATTTTCCTTTGTTTATAAATGTTCTTTATTCTTTTAAGTAGTTTAAAGGACAAAAATAAACTGTTCCCCTCTCCAAATCACATAAACCTATGTATTTTCTGTACTTCAAAAGTATAAAAAAGGAACTTTGAAAAGTGGAAGGCCAAAGACTGAAAAAGCAGCTAAAATTAACACGCTCAAAGGAACATTATTGTTCAGAAAGAAATGGAAAAAAATACATTAAGTAGCATGAATGAACCGGAGGTAAAGGTAGTTTTCATGGAGGCTAAAGAAATAACAGTCTGTAAAAAAATACAACGCTCTAGACTAGCCCATGCTAATTAGAATTATGCCAAGAGTACAGAACTTCTAGCACCTTCAAATTTACTCATTCAACTGTTTTTCCCTTTGGTGAGGAGGCAAGATGAAACTGTTTGGCCTGGCAGGGAAAGACAGGACTAATTTATATAAATACATGAGAGTTTTTAGGAAAATCTTCATTTCTTCTTATGGAAAAGCCTAAGATTATGAAATTCTGATTCTGTACAAAGTTTTGAACAAAGAACTGAAAATTCCTGTTTACCCAACCCACAATACAAGCCATAATTGGAATTATAGTTCTCCAGGACAACACTTCAACTCAACATACAGAAAAATTGCAGGATCCTCCAACAAAGCCTCAAAATAAAAGGCAACGGTGGGGTAGGAGGGATTTAAATGTCTCAGTGGAACTAACATATAATAGTAAACATTAAATATCTTGACCAAACATTCTCTGAAAAGCTCTTATGCCACCCAAACAACTCTCCCAAAAAGACTGACCTGTGAATGTTTGCTTAAACTGTCTTTTCTAAAAGGAACTCAAAACATGTCACACAGAACCTAAGTTTTCCCAAGATATGTTACTTTTCACTTACCATGTGCAAACAGACAATAAAGACAAAAGATGATTAGCTAATTATCAGTGTAAAGCAAAAAAGAGAAAATGTAATTGCTATCTTAGTTTATATGCACTAAGATGAAATTTGTATTCAATAAAGTATTTTCAACTTAAAAAACAAACGATTTTCAGCACTTGTAAGCTAAAATTAAGTTAACTGTATCTAACTGCTTCATTTTTATAAACCCACATTTTCCTTCACCAGGTCTTATCTGATTGTAAATCCTTTCTATCACTCATCCTGTAAATTATTCACCAGAAACAGAAAAAATGTAAACAAATATAAATGTAATGTTAGACATGGTGCGATTAGAAGCTATGTGGTCTCAAGGTAGTTATCTAACATTTAAGAATCAGTATGTGCCAAGATGTCATTATTAAAAAGCAAATCAGGGCGCCTGGCTGGCTCAGTCAGTAGAGCATTTGACTCGATCTCAGGGTCAAGGAGTTAAGTCCCACACTGGGTGTGGAGCCTACTTTAAAAAAATATATACTATAGGGACGCCTAGGTGGCTCAGTCACTTAAGCATCCAACTTCTGCTCGGTTCATGATCTTGCAGTTTGTGTGTGAATTTGGGCCCACATTGAGTTCTCTACTGTCAAACAAGAGCCCGCTTCGCATACTCTGTCTCCCTCTCTCTCTTCCCCTACCCCTCTCTCTGATGTGCTCTCTCTCAAAAAATAAACATTTAAAAATAAATATTATAAAGCTAATAGCCTTTCTCACATTTTTACAGTCCATTTCTGAGACTATTTAGATGAAGACCAGATGCTCAACTAATTATTTTATTCATCTACCTATCCTGGTATTTAAAATAGGACTTACAGAATGCATCTAGGGCTTTAAAAATATCATCTCATTATCTCTGTATTATATTTGTTAAAAATATCCCAAAGCAAAAGGATTTCTCAAACAATATCAAAAGAAATACACTGAGCAGCCAAGCCCAGCTTAACGTTAATAACGAATTTCTCCCATCAGAAGCTACCCAAAATATTCAAAGTCAGCTCTTGCTCACATTTTTGAATATATGTAAAAGGACATTATTTCTGTAGGTTAACACATTAAACCCAACCAATTCCTGGCTGGTATGTACTATCTACCATCTTGTGACTACAATCCCAAAATGATTCTCACACAGTTTACAGAAGTTTCAGCATTAAAACTTCTTACAACACAAAGATGTAAATTGTTTAGTAATTTGCAGGTAGCAAGTGATAGGATATTTAAATCATGCCAGAAAGAAAAAACGTTATTTGGCAATACTTAATTTTAATTACTCTTGGAAACAATGCAAATATTATCAACTTGTTATAAAAACTGGACAATGGTATACTCAGGAAAGAGAGGAGATAATTAACAAATTATTTTTTTTAGCACATGAGTCTACCTACCATTTGTGGATTATCAATTTTCAAAGAATCTGAACATAATAAAATATAGCAAAACTTCAATTTTATTAATTTTGACTTTCTTTGATGAAACAGAAACCTTGAAAATCTTGCCATGGGATCATTATTTTATCAATTATACACATACACACACACGCATGAGAATGTCAGATAAAACAGAGTTCCAGTAGAGAGAAGCCACAATAAGTTCATTATATTTTTGTATACAATTAATTATGCATTAAGGCATTACTCACAGAGCTAACTCTGCAAGAATCACATAGGTGACTTTTAAAGCAAACTTTTTCTTTCCTCTTCTGTATCATAAAAATCTTTAAAACTGAAACATTTTAACTCTAATATACATCTGCATATTACAATTCCTGCAGATCAACTCAGTCCCTTTAATAAACGAAAGAAGAAGCCAAAGGAATGTTTTACGAAACGCCTTTACAACCATACTTTTCTGAACAATGAGTAAGAACTGGTCGATTTCATTCTTTACAGTTAGGTGCTAATCAGTTTCGGTATCTGGTTCTCATAGGCTGACATAATGCTGCAATGTTTCCGTTGCACAACATTCTGGGGGAAATGTTTAGAATTATTTCCACTGAAATTTTTAAGTCCTGTACACAGGCATAATGGAAATGTTTAAATCAGAGTTATCAAATTTAAATAAAAATTTTAATTGAACTTTTTTATTTTGTTTTAAAAATAGTGACTTCATTTCTTAAAAAGTCATTTTTCTCAAGCTCAAAAACAGTTCTTGCTTTTCCTGCCTTATTTGCAGCGTAAAACATCACCACCTGATGTATGTCATTCAGTCACTTAACATTATATTTGATCACTGTTAGCTCCTCAGTACTCAACAAAAAGCCTCACATGTTTTGGAGACTTCAATACAATTTGTTCTTGTCCCAAATACTCATGTTCTGTGTGTACTACTATAAGCTATTATATAACAGGGGGTAGGGAAAATTAAAAAATACTGCAGCACTACAAGCCATTTAGCATGCTGAGTTCTCACAGTTGCTTAGTGGGTGTTCTGAAACTAGGCCATATTTCTAGTATTAAGAATTTCAAATCACTACTTTCAAAGTACAGAAATAAATGTCTTCAAGATTAAATCATAAACCTTACTATTTTTGGCTGCCTAGTATAGAAGTATCCTATTTCTATGAGTTTAAAATGGTAATTAACACATGGTAGATAAACCACCATTTGTTTTAGTAACAAGAAATAACTAGCTTTTCTACCTATCCTTATAAAGTTCTAGAATGCACAGATTACAATATTAAGATAAAGTGAACAAGAACTAAAGCCCTTTGGTGACATTTTGAATTCTTTATCCCAAAAGATATATAAAACAAAATTGAATTAAGTACAATCTATTTCAGGTCACCCAATCTGTTAGATTCCACATACTTGTAACTTGTAGCAAAGAAGTAATTATAACCCCCAACCTAATTTCTCCAGTTACCAAGACACACGACAGACAGATACACAGAGCTCACTCTCTTTAACAAAATAAAAGTTGCAGAAATACTCCTGTCATTTTGTCACATCACTACAACAGGTAGATTTTTATTCAAAACTAATGAAGAAAAACATGTTACCCAACTTTACATATTTCACAGCTAAGCAAACAAAGAAACATGGTTGGTATAAAATCTACTTCTACAAATTGTAAGGTAATAATATTATACTGCAGTGATTCAGTACTTCCGGGTAATTATTTGCTTCAACTTATTACTCAGTACTTATGGTGCCTACTATGTTTCCCCTCATTAAGCAAATCTTTCCAACAAAAGCTTGACACTGAAATTTTTAATTACATCATTTTAGATAAAAAACTTTTCCCAAATATAACACATAGTCCTGTGTAATCTTTTTTTTTTTTTTTTTTATTTTGAGAGAGAGAGAGACAGAGCACAAGCAAGAGAGGGACAGAGGAAGAGGGAGAGAGAATGGCTCCACACTGTCAGTGAAGAGCTGGACATGGGACTCAAACCCACAAACTGTGAGATCATGACTTGAGCCGAAATCAAGAGTCAGATGCTTAACCGACTGAGCGACCCAGGCTCCCGTCTCCAGTGTAATCTTTAACGAAATTTACTGACAGCAATTAATCTCTTTTATCAGCATTACTGAGATACTGGTCCACATATAAAATAAATGGGGTCTTGAAAGATTCTAAATAAGTTTATCACAACATTAAGTTGCCTTAAACTGTTATTTTAAAAAAATGTTCTATATCTGATTTTTAAGTGTTTTCCCCTCTGCTTTTATTTTCAACTCTTATGGCCTCTAGGAGATATTCCTGTCCTATTTACATTTGGTTACTAAACTTTCTTAATTGCACATTGAGTAAAAAAGCCTTCAATTAAGGCCTGAGGAAATCTAAGAGCAGAAAATATGTTAAAGGTCAGAAGACTATGACATCTCTTTGTCCTTTTTAGTGGTCTGTTTTGGGGCTCAAGACTGTTAATCTCAGGAATTTTTTTATTAGCAGCCTACAAAGTTATACACTGTACATATACTGGAGAAATGGCAGTAAAGAAGACAGACATACTTGATGCTATCATGAAACTTACAGTGTGCAAAAAAAGACATTAAGCACATTACAAAATGTTAAAAAAAAAAAAAAAAAAAGAAGTGCAGGTGCTAAGGGACCTTAGCACAAGACTCTAAGGATCAAAGAAGGCTTCCCAAAGGATGTGACAGTGAGGCCAGAAGGGGGATTAGGCTGGCCAGGTAAAGAAATATATGGGGTCGTATCCAAGGAGATGATACCAGAAAGTTTTAGTTTCCTAATAAATAACCTTGAGATAAATGAGGTGATATAAAATTTACAATGTAATTGCTAAAATGTGAAAACTTTACAAAGGAACTTCTCAAGTCTGAATAATGAAGATAACTGCAGGGGCACCTGAGTAGCTCAGTCGGTTAAGCATCTGACTTTGGCTCAGGTCATGATCTCGTGGTTCATGAGTTCAAGCCCCAGATCCAAGCCTGACTGCATGGAGCCTGCTTCAGATTCTATGTCTCCCTCTCTCTGTGTGCTCCCCCCTCCCACGCACTCGCAAGCTCTTGCTCTCTCTCAAAAATAATAAAAAAATCAAAACAGAAACACAACTAGAAGGATCAAAAACAACAACAAAAAGCAATATGAGAATGTTTTAAAATGAGAAACTATGGCACTCTGGAGGGAACAGAGTTTGGAATGGCAAAAAAAATTTTTTTTTTAAAAACCCTCAAAGGAGTATTAAATCATACTATATGAAAAATTATTAATATTCAAGTTCAGAGAATTTTTAATTCAAATAAGCCATACAAAGACTTCTACCAGGACATAAACTGCTGATTATACAGCCTGACTTACCTAAAGGTAAGAGTGGCATTTTGAAATAAGTATGGGAAAAAATGGCTTTTAATGTTCTCAGAAGAGTGAATTTTATTTATTTATTCATTTATTTTTGTAATCTCTATACCCAATGTGAGGCTTGAACTCACAACCCTGAGATCAAGAGTCATATGCTCTTCCGACTGAGCCAGCAAGGCACCCCCCAGAAGAGTAACTTTAAATGTACAGTAACAACTTATCATGAGTTCTAAGGAGAGTCATAAATATTACTTTTAACATGATGCATAAATGCTGAAAAAACATGATTCATAAATGCATGATTCTGAAACATCATATAACTACCCAAGTTCTAAATCTGGGGGGGTTATTCCACATCAGGCTGATATGTCCTTCCTGTGTTTAATTAAAATATTAATGAAAAATACTTAAAAGTCTTAAATAATAATTTGAAGCAGATCCCAGACGCACAGTTCAAGGCCCAAATTAAATTAGGCACACAGGAAATAACAATCTCTAAAAGCATAGGCTTTAATCACTGTCTACTCAATCACCTAAAATACTAGGTCTTACATAGAATCCAAATTGCTATTCCCCCACAAGTCTCCAAATGGACCTTAACATGCCTAATTTCTATGCTTTTTCTGCCCACTATCTATCCTACTTATCCCTCAAGAGTTAAGTTCAAGTCCTATCTTCCAGCAAGTATTTGCTGGTTACACAGGCAATCTGTGCCTTCACTCAACTCAGTTCTCCTGCATATACTGCTATCAAAGCACTTGTCACATGGTAAAACAATTAACTATTGACTTGTACAGTTCATACAACAAACTGTGAACTTACTGAAAGCAGGAAACATAGTATATTTAGCTATGTATCCTCAGAGTCTGGGACATACATGGCACTCAGTAAAAGGTGTATGATAGTATGAATACGAAATTATAGTAAGAAATATTTATAGAACAAAATTTTAAAGTTAATTTAAAGACTATTTACAAAACTGTGAAAGTCCCTAAAAGCAGGAAAGAGTGCTATACAACACAAAACTAGAAACTGAGAAAGTGCAAATTTAACTGATAATATCTAGAATTTGGAGTTAATTTCATCAGTGTCAGAACAGGTGATTTCCACTTTTCCTCCAAAATATTTGAAAAACCAAAAGAAAAAAAGATTTTGTAAATTGTGAAATTACTTTATCAAAATTGTAGGATTTACAACTAGTATTTGAAGGCAATAAAGTGCTTAAACTGTGAGTGCTCACAGTACTATAAACATTAGAAGACAGACCAAAATACTTCATAAAGTCCTTCAGGTTCATCTCACATAGGGACCAATTACATTCAATTTTAAGGTCTCCTTAAATGTTTTAATTTCAAGCAATACATTCGTTCTTTCCGATAAAAGAACCCTTACCTTTTACAGCATGCACTACTTTTTTGCAATCAGTTCTGATCTTTAAAGAAGAGGAATGAGATTTATCGTGTGAAATCTAGTTAGTTCTTTTAAATCTTGATAATGGAAACTTTATACTTTCTCAGAAAGCACATATGTTACCAACATTTCAAAAGCTAAAGAGCTCTTTATAATTAGAATATTCTTTTCATATGTTAGAACTTTGATTTGCAGAATTAAAGATCCTGTGCTAAAAAGCTGGGAACCATGGGAAAATACCAAACAAAGAATGAACATTTGTTTACCTCAAAAATAAAGCAATTACATATTTTAGAACATAAATCAGCTTCTCCAACTGACATGTGTTCCTTTCAACCTGTGCTGACTGCAACTACATTTCAGAACACTCTACATAAAGTTCAAGCACTCCATAGTCACCTTGTGATTTAGAAATTTTTCAGATTTTAAAAGTCCATGTAAACAGAGAGCTATAAAAATACAAAATTTAACTATTATATTATCAGAGAAAAAATGTTCAGAAAGATTTATATGGCATAGCTTTGTGTGGTACAACCAGAAGACGAAACAAAATTCAGAACGCAGGGATAGCAATTTTTTAATAATTTAGTCTATGAAACACTTAGCCTTATATTATAATATGCCAATGCATAATATATAATGCATGAAGTATAGGTCTAACAATAAGCAAAAATAGCAACCAATTCAATATTTGCAGTACTAATTTCTCAAGTACCACATGAAAATACTTAATGTATCCCTCCGCTGCTAAATTACAGCTCATTTCTTTCTAATTTATCTACAAAAAAAATATTTACCAATTCCCTATTAGTCTTATTAGGAAATATCGAAGTGTTTATTCTAGATCTAAATTTCCTCTCCTGATACTTTGTAAACTAATTCAAGAACACTTCCACAAAGGCCAAAATATAAATCTCAGAACTCACTTAAGGATTTGTGGGTCAACCTGTTTGGTGGTTTTACTGTGTTTTTCTGGAGAGGTAGGGGGCGGAATGGCTGGTCTTGTTTTGGTTCTTTGGTTATAAGCACAGATTTTATGTTTTCAAACATGAATGATACATGAATAAAATAGTAAACTGAATTCTAAAGATATGTTCTTTCAACCTCCAAAAAATATTCATCCTTTTATCTGCAAATACAGGTTCAGGTATATTTTTCACCAAAAACATACCAGTTTATTTTTATATTTAAATATCTTACTAGAACAAATCTATAAATTAAATTGTTTAAAGAACACAAGTTGAACAGAAATACTAAATTACACAATACTGATAATCCAGCATATTTTCAAAACACATATGACTGCCCAGATAACAAAGAAATTCAATTTTATTTACCTTTCCCCCACATGAGTAAGGCAAGTCAAAAAATACACCAGGAGAGGGGCACCTGGCTGCCTCAGTCACAAGAGCATGTGACTCTTCTTGATCCTAATCTGTTAGTTCAAACCCCAAGCTGAATGTGGAGATTATTAAAACAAAACAAAACAAAACAAAAGTTAAAAAAATATGTAGGTAGAATATATCAGAAGTTATTCAGAAGGCATCTTTTGAAGTATTCCACATAGATTTCCAGTTTATGTTTCTCTAAACATGGAACAAGCCCTGTCCCAAGTCACTGAAGAAACGGTAACATTTAAAAGGCATAATTCCAGCAAATATAAGAATTTATTATTTTGGTGTTCCTTTTGAAAAGTGAAACGTTTCAAATTTCTGACACAAAGTTCACGAATTGTTGTATAAGTCTGGCTACAATGGTCACAACATAGCTCTAATCAGCTTTCCGAATATGGTAGTTCAAAAACTTTTTAAAAACCCAGCTGCAAGCTATTAATCTATCTCTTAGTATCACTCTTTAATCCACAATTTAAAACAAGAGAAAAACATCTGAAAACTGTATTTATAAACAATGAGATCAGTAAACAAATGCCAACCTGAGTTAAATGTAGTTGTTTCTTCAAAACTATACAAACACAAGATTACAGTAGTAAATCCAG
Organism: Paguma larvata; assembly: GCA_030068075.1. Taxonomy (NCBI): domain Eukaryota; kingdom Metazoa; phylum Chordata; class Mammalia; order Carnivora; family Viverridae; genus Paguma; species Paguma larvata. The sequence goes on from CM057837.1 coordinate 33,479,020, forward strand.
ACCCATCCCTCAAAACTAGCGTTTCAAAGATATAGTGTTAGGTTAGCTTTATATATTTAAGCCATTTGAAAGTTACAAATCTTAAAGTCTTTATTTACTTGTCTAAGATCTATTTTTCAAAAGTATATTCATACTTTTCTAACTATTCATAATGCCTTCGGCGGTAAGAGCTGGGGGTGGGGGCCAAGGGGGAGAGGAGAAGAGAGGAGGAGATAAAAGTTTCATAGTGTATCTTATGTCCCAATAAATATTTAAAAGATTTATCCTATTCAGTCGAAATTCCATAGGTAGGAAAGGGTCATATACGTATATTATTCCTAAAAAATTCTTGTCACTTTCGCACTGAAAAACACCAACCCTTGATAAACTCAAACTACAAATGTAAGCTTCCTTAATGTTACGAATTGTACCCCAAGAGCTAAGTTTCTTCAAACACATGTTAACAGTTATAAGGGCTATGGCATGGAAGGATGAGGGTACAAATTAGCACACTAATAAACCGAGGTCTTGAAAAATAAGACAATTTTTCGGTGTTAATGCTACATTCAAATACAAAAATGCTTGGTTACACAAGTATACCCTAGAGTTCTGACAAAGAAAAAATTTTGGGTCCAGGAATCCCTCTGGGTAGATACTAGAAGCTGACATTTATGAAGAAGTGTACAAAATTGCAAAGTGAAAGCTTAGAGATACACTGTTGGTAGTTATCATGCTGGAAGCGAATACTATACAGTACACATCTGCAACCCAATTTTGCTTCAGCATCCCCAGAGACTTTAAAAAACATTTCTTTGGGTAGGTTGCAAAACCTTGCTTCCTCTTTTATTCTCATCACCCCCATTATGATACAAAGCAACAGACAAAATCAAATCACCAACTGTAAGGACTGAAAGCTTCAAAACTCACACAAAAGCATCTTTGCAACTCCCGAATCGATATTCATTCCACCTGTTTGTAAATCCATACTAACACAATAACACAAAACCTCTGTTGATTTAAAAACGGGGGGAAGGGGCAATTAATGGTTTGAAGTCTTTCTTCTACCTAGGCATGGGGCGGGGGAGGGGGAAGGTACAAAACAATGGATACTGAGGGGCTGGGGAAAAATCTTTTGGCCCAGAAGCCTTCGGCGTTAAGAGCGGGGGGTGGGGGCCAGGGGGGAGAGGAGAAGAGAGGAGGAGATAAGAGTACTTTTCCTCTATCCCTAAAAGCTACCGCGGAAAGAGGTTGCCACCAGGCAAGTCCAACAGGGCGGTCTTGGATGCCTACAACTCGCCTCGCCAGGCAACATACCCAAAGCCAACTCACCACTCTTCACCGAAAGGAGAGAAGACGGGGAGAGCGGTGGGCTTTGCGGAGGGGGCGAGGATATACCCCACCCCGCATCTCTAGCGCTGCGCCAGGGCCCCCCACCAAGGATTTACACAGCTCCGGGACGCCCACGGGGCTCCCAGCAGCCTGGGCCAGGTGCCCCGGGGAGCGGAGTGTAGCAGGGCCGTCCGTCGGGCGCCCCCGGCCCGCACCCTCGCGCCGGCTCGCCCTCGCCCGGGCGCTGCCCCGGCCGCCCGCCGCCACCGCAGGCCCAGCCCCGGCCGCTGTCAGAGCCGACCGGCTCAGTTTCGGCGCTCAGCTTCGGGACTCCGCAAAAGAGCCGGCTCCGAGGGCCCAGCCCTCCCTGAGACAGCACCCAGGAAAGCGGCGGCGGCCGCGGCGCCTCCCAGGGCCCCAGCCCCTCGGGCCTCGCCCCAGCCCCGCCGGCTCTAGCCCCTCAGGGCGCGCGGGGCCTCCCCCTACCGACAGCCACCCGGACCGCCCGACGGGTAAGAAGGAAGGCAGGAAGAACCGACCAACGAACGCCCTCCCGCCTGAGCAACCCCGGGTTACCGTCAGGAACCCCAACTCCGCCATCCTCTTCGCTCGCCCTCCTTCCTCCTCCTCCTCCTTAGAAGCGACGCTGCCCAACCGCCGCCCCCCGCCCGCCCCTCCCCCACTCGCCCCGCCCCGCCTGCCCCTCCACACACTCTTGCTCCTACCGCCCCGCCCCACCCCTCCGGCTCAGGCCCGTCACTCGCTGGGGAAGGAAAACAGGCGGGGCCAGGGCCATCGACGCTACCCAATCACAGTGAGGCACTGGCGCCAAAGACGCTGGCCAATCAGAGCGAGGCACTGGAGCCAGCTTCCCTCGCTCCGCCCTTTTCCTTTCCTCAGCTGCTCTAGGCCCTCTCTCCCGCCCACTGGGCGCCGCTGGCAAGCAGGGCCACAGAGTAAGCCTCCAGCTGGGTAGAGTGACAACTCGCAAATCGGAAGTTACTGTTGAAGCTAAAGCAGCCATAACTGCTAATGGCAAAGGGAGTTTCCTGGCCTCCCGTCTCCGATGTGACGTAGTTTTCCCTTCGCCAATCTCACCGTTGCCCTGGGCAACAGTCGAGCGGTCTGGGAAGAGAGGAGTCTGTAAGTAGGCCCGAAAAAGGACCAAAGGTGACCAGACATCCCAGGTTAGACAACCTATCTCATATTCAGAACTACCTGCCCGGGTTAGGGGAGAGGAAGGAGCAGGTTTCCTGGCCCTTATTTTGCTGGGACGTCTGATCACTTACCTAGGTGAACAAAAGGTTAGGGTTCCGAAAATCCCTGTCCCGCCCGGAAGTTGCATTTGGCACTTCTGAATGGGGTCATGGCGGAAGGGTGGGAATAGCCTGCGGCACCCCAGGGAGTGCCCATTTCCACTGGAGTCGCCAAGTGACGTGAGGGTCCGGTCAGCCCTGTCCCGTGAGACAGGCCCAAGCTAGACGTCCCGCGGGAGACAGAGAGCCGGGGAGGTGGGGGGGGGGGGCTCACAGCCGCTTCCGCTGGAAGTAGGTTTTCTTTCCGGGCTGGCCTGACGGCGGCCCGCCCTACCTCCACCCCTCTGAGGTTCCCTGTCGGGCGAGGCCGCTCCCCGCCCCTCTAACCCAGCTGCAGCCAGTTGGGCCGGGAGGGGGCTTAGGCGCGCGCTACGGGGCGGAGCCCCTCACTCTAGCTGCTGGAGCTCCTGACCGCGCCCCCTTAAATTTCTATTAAGTACTTTCATCCCGACCTTTGGAGGACGGAGAATTATGGAGTTTGAGAAAACGTTTTCCGTTGCCAGCTAGAAAGGAAAAAGGTGGTCCTCCACCACAGCAGCAACACCTTTAGGTCTTATTTTCCCACCTCCTGTCTTAAACTGAATTTTCTCCCTTTTCTTTCTTTCTCCTCTTTTGTGGGTTTATAAGCATTGACTGCAGATCTCGATAAAGGTATACCGTCCTAATCTTCCATGTCTACATTATATTAAACAACTTACTGCTTGTAAATATTCTTAAAAATACCATAATACTTTTACATAGCTCTTTCCAAGAGTTGTCACACCTTAATTCATGTAGTTCCTTCTGTAGGCTTAGTCAAGAACTATCAGTCAGATTGGTAATACTGGGTTGGATGCCTAAAGTTGCGGGGGGGGTGTGGGGGAGGAAGACCAGGAGAACTTTCTCAGCAAGGGTGCAAACCTACCTTCATTTGTTAATCTCTTTCTACTTCCTAACTTAATCTCAACTTCCTTACTCCGCATGCTTTAACCAAAGTGAACTACTCTGGTTTCTTCCAAGATTAATCATTGAAGCACTAACCTTTTGTGGCTCTATATTAATGTCCTAGTTATCCTTGGAGATGTGTTTCCAGATTCTCTCCAACAGGAAGTAATTTCCTCTGGGCTTACCTAGCACTTTCTGTACTTTTATGACAACCACTATTTTATATAACAGCTGCTTACCTCCTTTACTGCTGTGTTTATGTCTAAATAAAATGGTTTATATCAGATTCATCTGCCTATCATATTATCCTGCATATGATACTATTTTGGTAAGTACTTACTGAAAGATTGAATATATTTGGTGTCCTCGGTGCCTAAGACACTGCCAGCTTTTGTTTATCAAATTCAGTGTAGTTCCTGTTACTCAACCTTTTCCTAGTCTTCCCCTCTGAAGTCTTTCTAACGTGATTTCTTCCCCCAGTTAAAAAAAAGAAATCATATATAAAAACGTTGAAGGAATACAATAAATATTCATATAGTCTTTACCTAGATCCAACAGTTGTTAACATTCTGCCATATTTATTTCATTCCTTCTCACACTTTTTCACTGTCATTGAACTATTTGGAAATAGGTTGTTAAGCAGGCACCTCTTAAATTTCTAAAATGTATTCCCTAAGGATTATAAAGTTCTCCTGCAAAACAGTATCTTTATCACAACTAAGGAAATTAATAGTTATGTAATATTTAAAATCTAGTCTGTACATTCTCCCACTTGACCAAAGAATATTTTTTTATACCTTTACCCCTGCTCCTCCAACAAAATTCAGGATCCTGTCAAGGTTTATGTATTGTGCTCTTTAGCCTTAATCAAAAACAATTCCCCTCTCTTTTTTTCTTCTGTGACATTGGCATTTTAAAGAGTTCAAATCAGAGGTCTTTTTGAATGTCTCCTTTTTTCTTATTTCTTGTAAATCAGAAGCTAATCTAGAGGCTCGATTAGATTCCATTTTACATTTTTTCCCAAGAATACTTCACGGTATTCATACTTCTACAATCATGATTAATAATTAAGCCTTCTCAAATGTCACTACATCTACCAGTGCCATGAGTTGCTAGTTAAATCCGTCCCACTTTTCTGCACACACAGCCTTCTACAGTGTCCTACAAAGAAGAATTTAACACTCAATCCTCTTGTCTGTAGAGAGGAAGTGCTAGTGTCTTGGACTGACTGTGTACCTTTAGTAAAGTCTTGCTGCTACTCTGCCTATACTTGTAGCTGATGCAATATAGTCTGTAGCAGTGTACTGATGTCAGCATAGTTTCATGAGTTTCAACTCCTGGCACCCCGAGGACTGTTGATGAAAGATGTGTGGGCCTGCAATTCAAATACAGATGAATCTTGATGTTATCAAAGCAGATACCAAGGCAACTGCTGGCCATCTGGTATTTTGTGTGAGTAGGATGTGTCATTTTCTATTAACTTAATAGTAGTGTCTGCTATTGAAGTATACCATCATCCAAGTTCATCCCAGAAGAACAGCTCCTGTTCTTAGGCCTAGGCACGTTTCAGGAGCTAGACACCGCACATTTTATTCACATGAGTCTAAATTAATTAGCCAAATTGAACATGTTGCAACATTTTTCTACCAGCAGATGCCAGATAGCAAACACAGAAGAACTATTATAGTTTCCAAATACATGGCATATGATGTTATTTGGCATCTCCAGATGAACATTATCAATCCAAATTAAGCATTCTGCTAGCATGTGGGCAGCCACTTGAGAAAGAATGAGTATTACTACTTTGGGTCTGCTACAAAAAAAAAAAAAAAAAAACACTTTCTTTTAGGACTCCCTTTTTGACCTTCATGTTAGTTTACATTCAGAAATCTAATATGCATTTGAAAATTCATCTATTAGTCAATCATAAGTCTTGAATAAAACAAGTAAAATTTTTCATATTTTTCCTGCAGTTCCTGCTACCCCATCCATACAAACTGAACTAGGATTGCATTTTCTTAAAAGGATCTAAATTAATAAATATTCACCAAAAAAAAATCCTTTATAGTCCCTTCTGTAAACAAATTGCTTCTGGTATCTCCCTCAGTTCTCAAAAATTGTATTTTGTTTCTTAATACCTATTGATGATAAAATAGGACAAGTTGGCATATAATGCGGTCTGTATTCTGCTGAAGTTGTGAAGTGCCTGTAGCAATGAGCATGACAAGGGAAAGGGAAGAATAGGCAGTAGTGGGGACTGGACAACTCTCCACATTCATCTGAGACATTCCTTTCCAACCCTAGCCAAATTTTGCCATGGGGGAAATGTTGCCAGATTTGCCAACAGGAGCTGAAATTTAGACTTGAAGTGAAATCCGATTTTTAAACAGGTTCAAATACTTTTTAAATATTTAGCAAGCTAGCAAAACATTTAACCAAATAGGACCACGGGCCACCACTTTATGACCTATGTTTCTTACGTGAAAACAGGATTGGCAGTTAGGCCAGAATCTGAAAATACTTTAGAAATGGTTTTTTTTTTTTTCTAAACATATTTCAGGTGCATTTATTTTCCTAGTTTAGGCAACAAGCCACTTGTCACTTCCATCAAAAATTCCAGATAGAGTCTTATGTACACCAGGCTTCTATTCCCTATAATTTTAAAGGTTTTACTCTTTGCCACCAACTTAAAAACATGTCCACATTTTCCCAACCTTGAATTATATTATGAAATAGATTTGCCTATTTATTTTTATTATTTTTTAGTGTTTATTTTTACAGAATGAGAATGAGTGGGGGACAGGGCAGGGGGAGAGGGAGAGAGAGAAGAAGAGGGAGAGAAGGAGAGAGAAAATCCTAAATCCACGCAGGAGTTAATCTCACAACTGTGAGATTGTGACCTGGACCTGAGCCAAAATCAAGGGTCAGATGCTTAACTGCCTGAGCCACCCAGGTACCCCCAAAAGGTTCTTATCCACTGTATCTCCTTCATTTAGCTGTAGCTGGCATATTATAGACATTTGGTATGTTTGTTGAAAGGAAAAATGTGTTTGGATAGGAACATAGGATCCCAAATTCCTCTTTTGTTACATTTGTTTTCCATTCTGAAAGAATAATTCCCTTGTCCACTCCAGCCTTCACCATCCAGTGTTTACATTTAAAGCTTTGTCCTTATTAATAGATATATAGCCATTAACTTTATATTTATTTATCTTCAGTAATTATTTTATCCATGTATAACTTATTTTGATCAGTTTTTCACTATTAATGGTAATAACTCAATCCAGAATATTTTAGTTTCTCATTTGTAAACATTTTTGTAGAGAAATATGGTAGGAATGAATCATTAAAATATGGTTAAGCATGAAATTACAGTAAAATTAAGTGGAATGGTAATAGAGGTCCAGGGAGAAAAAAGATGTAAAATTTCAGACTTAGAAGAAGTTCTTTCTTTTATTAATGGGTGATAAAAGCTATCAAATTTTTATGCTTTTGAGATTACATTGGATGTGTTTTTAAGACCGATATGGGGCGCCGTGGTTGCTCAGTCAGTTAAGCGTCCAACTTTTGGTTTCAGCTCAGGTCATGATGTCATGGTTTGTGAGTTCGAGCCCTGCTTGGGATTCTCTCTCCCCCTCTCTGCCCCTTCCTCACATACACTCACTCTCTCTTTCTCCCTCTCTATATAAAATGAAAAAATAAAGACCGATATAACAGTTAAATAATAAACATATTAATAAATTTAATAATAAAGTTAATAAATTTATATGTCAATTTAGAAATGTGTAAAGGGGTATTTAGTTTTTCTACCTAGTTTTTAAAAATCTCAGGGCACCTGGGTGGCTTAGTTAACTAACCATCCAACTCTTGATTTCCACTTAGGTCATGATCTCACGGTTGGTGAGTTCAAGCCCCTCGTCAGGCTCTGCACTGATAGTGCAGTGCCTGCTTGGGATTCTTTCTCTCTTCCTCTCCCATCTGTGTGCTCGCTCTCTCTCTCTCTCTCTCTGTCTCTCAAAATATATAAACTATGAATAAATAAACTATAAATGAATGAATAAATGGAATAAAAATCTCTGTGCATGTTAATGCAAGCATAAAATTTGAGGACCGCCGACATGTATTCTCTGGGTTCAGAAGGACACTTTAGTGCTCTTGTCCAGGCCCAGACACAGTCTAGTTCAAGTATCAAATTAAGTCACCCCAGAACATTTTAACTTGTCCAAGTTGTAAAATTAACTTATGTTATCAACATGTGTATGATTGATATAAAGCAGTAATCCTTCCTAGACTTAAGTGTCTTTCAACTCCCACTCCTACAGCTTTGTAAAATATTTCATGACAGAGATTTGGTTTCCCTCCAAGTTCTGCATTAATTTTAGGCACATCCAGCTCAATGGCTACGGCAGGTTTGCTTACTTTGTCATGACTTTGAAATGCTCTTCATCAAAACCATTATGCCTGGGACAAATTACAAACCAAAGAAATTATGGGGGAAAAGGAAGTCGATTATTTTCTGTTTACCCAGACCAAGAACTTCAAAAAAATTATTGACATTGTATTCTCCAAGCATTAAAAGTTTGGGTTCTATTAGTATAAGAACTTTACTTATGCAATTGAATGTGTTTTCTCTTAAAATATACCATTTTAAAATCTGGCATAGTAGTCCATTGTATGGCTGTTACAGAATTTATTTAACCTTTGACATATTGCTGAATATTTAGATTCACCTATTGCTAAACATTTTGCTATTCAACACAATGCTTTAATGAACATTCTTATTCTTATGTCTTTATACACTGGTGCATTATTTCTTTAGGGCCCATTACTAGAATGCTTGGGTCAATGTGCATATTTAGCTTCAGTAGATAAAACAAAATATTAATAGATACTACAAAATGTCTAAAAAATCTGTACCAAGAAACCCACCCACCAACAGAGAATGCCCATTTCTCTGTACCTTCTCTAACTCTGGATAATATCAGCTTTTGACTTTTTTGCAATTTCAAAAGATCTAACAAGCACACCAAAATGTCACATGACTTTCACCTTCTTCATGAGTCCATGCCCATTTTCCTACTTAAACTGCAGTACCCACCAATGCACTCCTCAATCCCCTTAAACTATTTTATTTTCTATAGCACTTACTACCTTACAGCATCCTATTATTTATTTACTCTAGAGTGTAAGCTCCAAAAGGTTTGGGGTTTTGTCTGTTTTGTTCACTAAAAAATGTAACAGACACATATTTATTGAATTGAATGACATGGTGCTTGTATGATACATGCAAATTTCTGTTGGAACTGGTATGTTTCCTAGTGTTACACACATTTTACCTTATCCTAATAAGAAAGTACCTTTAGGAGCAACCACAACCCCTTAGGGCACATTACTCCAGACCCATGTTTGGCTATTAGCAGGCCACCTGGTGAAGGAAAGAAATGTTCCTTTTACTGTGAACTCCCTGGGCAGTTGATTATCAAGACACTGTAGCCTTGCCAGTGAGGGCCATCCAACCACCACCTTGCTTATTTTAGCCCTTCCCTTCCTGTTTCTCTCCTGCCAGTGTGGGGGGTGGGGGGGAGGGCCTAGGAACAATAGCCAACCCTAGTAAAGCCAACACTCCACCCAGGCAAGTGACTGCCAGCACTGATCTTCCCCACACCAGACCCAGCCCACTCCCTACCAGGCCTTTGGCCCCACACCCTTTGTAGTAACAATGGCAGCTTAGTGAAACAGAGAGCTAAGGTTTAGTGGAGCACCAAGTTTCATTGTTTTCCTCAAGCCAGATTTTGGATGTGAGAGGTACAGACTAGAGACAGCAAAGGATCGTGACTGAGTTCCAAGTAGCTGAAGTTGCTACACTATAAAACATTAAAGGTTTTAACTATTCATCCACTATTTTGCTGATAAAAAAAAAAATTGGTGATACAAAAACTCTTTCACATTTATTAACATCTATAATGTCTATCCTCCCTTTTGGCAGCATATCATGTCAGATTTGCAACAAATACTGGCCTACTGAATATGTTCATTGTGATATTTTAGTGGAGAGGCTGTTTATCATAGCCTATATTATAGTTCATATTCAGGCTAATCAGGGATCTGCAATGCTGTTAGCTTTCAATATGAGCAGGGGAAAAAAGGGACATGATCACTAGATACCACTGGCAGGCCTAACAAGAAATGTGCCGAAGGAGAAGTTGCACATTCTAAGGAAATTGCATATTACATTTATCTCTGATTCCATAAGTGAGGAGTTGCTGCTTTATTCCTGGTCCATTCCTTATTTCATCTTCACTCTCGAACAGAGCAGTGTAGGGGCTAAACTTTGATGACAAAGTTCTGGGAAATGGATAGATGTTCCTTAGAACTTTAGATGTTCCAGAACAAGAATTTGAATGAGAAAGAGAGGCTTGGGGGATGGAACAGGAAGCTTTAATTACAAATGCCGAAGTAGTAGTAGAGTGGGAATAACTGAGACCAGAAGCAGCTTCACTTGATTAAACTAATTTGCAGTGGGCGGTAAAGGCAGGCACCACGCCAACATCACCGCTTTATAAATAATAAATCTTTCTTCTGTGGTGATGTTGTGAAAGGCACATGGTAAGGTTGCATCAGTATGGTGAAATACCACAGAATGGGTGGGACCGCCTAGAGAAGCATCTGTGTTTGTAAAAGGATCAGGCTACAAATTACAATCCAGAACACCTTGACTATACAACATGCAGTTATCTGGAATGTGACACTGGAAACATGCCTTCAGCCAGAGATGGCATATATGCTGGCATGTTCTTAACAAAACACTCAAGATGAAGGTATTTGCTGGCACTTTAGCATATAGTATCTCTGTATTAAAGGATAGTAAACAGAGCATTTCTCACTTCTGTTCTTCAAAAGCCAGTGTCACCTATTTGTGTTGCTTCCTTACAAACTGCAGATGTATAGCCAGTAACTGTTCCTTAGGATGCTTTTTGTCATCACAGCAAAGGTAGAAGCCAGCTGTTAGCTGTTGAGAAGTGGGAATGTTAGGAAATATTTACTACTACTTCCTCTTTTTCCTAACTACCTGCCTTACCCCCACTTCCCAAGTGGTAATATTTTTTACCTCACCCACCTTCAGGGAGATGCTGTCAGTGAACCAAATGGCTACACAAAAATGCTTTTGGCTTTCCTTGGCTGGTATCTATTAGTTAATTACACCAAAAAAAAATGAAGCCCTACCAATTTTTCACTACAAGGGGGGAAAAAGGTAGAACGTGTAACCTTCCAAATTAACACCTCCACTGATTAAAGAATGTTGACAAGCTCTAGATGCTTATGTTATACTCTCTCAACTTCGTTTCAATGAAAAGACCCATAGGCAAATTATGCAAGGATAGGGTAGTTCATTTTCTATAGGGAACTGTGATTTTACTTCCTAAAGTACAATGGAATATCTCAAGCAATATGTTCTGGAAATTCATTCTTGAATATTAACAATTGATTTCTCATTGAAGGAAAAAACTTAGCTGTATCCATCGATTCAGATATGGCGGAACTGAAGTCAATGTTCCGGGAAGTTCTTCCAAAACAAGGTATCTAAATCACAAACACTTAGGTCATAGAATACTCTAGGTCACAGAATATTCTAAGTACCTAAAAAGTAGAGGGCACAGTACATAGGCTCAGTAGGTAAACAGCTGTAACGATTTTGTGTCTTGTGTGCCACATTTACTGTCCACTTTTACTATGGTTCTTTTACAAGTTATAAAGAACGCATCCACTGTTTTTTTTCCCCAGTAAAAGGCTGACAAATGAAGCATTGTTAAACCTAGGAATCCTGTTATACCCAAGTTTGCAGATAATATGAAATTTTCAATGAAAAAAAAAAAGTACTGTAATTCACCATAATGTTAAATACGGTCTGAAAATGGGGAAGAAGAAACCTAAGTCAAGCAATCATTAAGAAAAGCTGACGGTTTAACATTCAGTAGTTAATACTCATGTTATACCATTCTTTTACTATGTTAAGTATTTTTATGCACTATGTATTTCTCCTGAATCTTGTTGCACATTAAACATATGACACAAAATGTTATTATCTCATAGATAGCTTGGAATTTTAGGTACAAAGTTCAAAATGTTGTCCTTATGAACTCCCTAGTATTAAATGTTGATATATTTGAAGTAACTGAAAGCAAGAGATTTTCATTGATAGTGGATTAAGTCTTTAGACCTTCATTCTAGCTGCAAATCCAAACTACCAATCAACTGGTTCATCTCACTCAATTTATTTCTTTTTAAACTTAGGGCAGCTGTCTGTGGAAGATATAACCACGATGGTGCTGTGTAAACCCAAACTTTTACCCTTAAAATCTCTGACTCTGGAAAAATTGGAGAAAATGCAGCAAGCAGCCCAGGATACGATTCGCCAACAAGAAATGGCAGAAAAGGAACAGCAGCAAACTCACTGAATGATAACTTAGCACTTCTACATAATACCCTTAGTATTAACGACAGCGAGAAAATAATTTGTATCTGTATGCTGAAAACAGTGTGTTAATAAAACTGATAGTGCTTATAAATAATATAAAAATACCCAAGACTAATGAAACTTGTATTGTGAATTTAGACACTCTGGTTAGTACTGCACATAAGCAATTAAAACACTTTGAACCCAAATTTTATGGGTTTTTTATATTACCCAAGTTTTTAGAACTGTAAATATTGTTCACCATTCCTATCAGTCTTATGGGTAAAATTCTTAGGCACAAGTGACTAAATGCAACTCTTATATTCAGAAAATCTTTACATGTTTTTTAAAAACTGAATTTGACAATACATTCTAATCTTGTACAAAGTGTTTTGGGGGCTTTTACATTACCTAATTCTAAAACTCTTTTACAAATTTTGTGTTTCATGTTTAAGGCTATTTTACCTGACCAACTGATCCTACCAGTAATGACAAAACTGTATTCCCTAAGTAAGTTTGAAACTCTCACTTATCCAGTAGTCCCCTGAGCTTTTTGTTTTTATAAAATTTTTTTAAGTTCATTTATTTTAAGAGAGAGAACATATGAGTGGGGTAGGGGCAGAGAGGGAGTCAGAGAATCCCAGGCAGACTCTGCACTGCACTTGCCAGTGTGGAGCCCCATGTGGGACTCAAACTCATGAACCATGTGATAGTGACTTGAGCAGAAATCAAGTCCGACACTTAACTGACTAAGCCACCCAGATGCCCCAGTCCCTTGAGCTTTTATACTGATTTTAAGGACTAAGAATTACCTGACTACCTTTATCATCCAGGTATCAAACACAAAACTACAGACTTGAAAGAGCACATGAGATAAATACCAACATAAAATTTGGAGTTTTAATTCTAAAAGGCTGCCTAAACCTGCAATGGGCATATTCCTAATACCTTTGTAAATTCTGAATATAATTCTTGGCTGGTGGCTACAATCAATAATAGACCATTTAAATTAGCATAGACCTTGAGGCCTTGCTGAGTAGTTAGAATTTACTAAGGTTAGAGGTTAGAAATGTAATCATTCTTTAGATAACTTATTAGTAGCTACTGTTTTCTCAGACACTGGGTAAATGTAAAACTTTTTGAGTCACCGAAGAATCATTTTTTATAACACAAACATTAGCTAATAACAGAACTTAAGAATGATGAAAGGTATTATCTTTTAGAAATTTCATTGAGCTTTAGATAAGATCAGAAAACAAGTATGCATGCATTTCCCATATATATTAAAAGAATTTATTTACTATTATACTTTTGATTTAAAATTTTTTAATGTTTGTTTATTTTTGAGAGAGAGCGTGAGCAGGGAGGGACAGAGAGAGGGAGACACAGTACGTGAAGTAGGCTCCAGGCTCTGAATGGTCAGCACAGAGCATGATGTGGGGCTCAGAGCCACAAACCGTAGATCATGACCTGAGCCTCAGTTGGATGCTTAACTGACTGAGTCACCCAGGTGCCCCAAGTACTTTTGCTTTAAAAGTTTGCAAAGAACTAAGTTTAAATTAACTAGGTTCAAATATGCTCCCTTAGAGGATTTAAAATTTGCTGTCTAAAAATTTTTAAAGACCTAAAATAAATGTACTCCCAATGAAGAATCAACACTGCTTCACATGTTTTATTTTGTCATACATTCTTTTAGAACCAGGTTCATTTTTCCAGTTTTGTAGAAAAAATAGATGTTCCAGCCACCATTTATTTAACTGTCTAGTCTTTAAGACCAATCAATATGTTCCCTGGAAAAATGAATAAGTCTTATGACTAACTCATTTTCTTAAAATTCTTTAAGACAAAGAAATAACTTTTTTTTTTTTTACTCCCAAAGCACAGTATTCCAACAGCAGCAGCCAACATGGGGTTTTAGCAGCTTAACTTCACCCCCTAAATAAAGCTTTGTATAAACCAGTGATTTTACTACAAAAACACTGTCCTTGAAAGAAATGAGTGGCAGTCAGACATCAATGCAAAACTTGGAATGATTAGGTCATAAACATGGCACTTACAAAAGGTAGCTTATGAGAATATTCCACTTAAGAAGTGGTTACTCTTCTGTCCCTCCTTTACACCCTCAAAAAAAAAAAAAAAAAAAAAAAAAAAGAGAAAGAAAGAAAAAAGAAAACACTTCCTTTAAAAATTCCCCTTAAATTGTAAGTTTATAAAATTTCAGAAATGCCTTGTACCCAAAACAAGTGCTTCAAAAAAAAAAAAAAAAAAAACCCACAAACAAAAAACCTGTGCTAACAACTCTTACAATTCAGATATATTTATATATGTATTTTTTAGAACATCTAAGACTGTAAGAGTTCTTGTATTCAGTAGCTCTCTGGTTTAAGACGACCTCCATCTCCTTCACTTACAAAACGTTTTCTGCCCCTGTAATGAAAAGAACACAAACATGAAAATAAATACCAATTCTAACTATAACAAACAAAAAACAACAAAAAATCTTGGGTTCTTTTCGTTAGTTATTAAGTTTTGAAGGGTTCTGTTGTTAAAAAAAAAAAAAATGAACATGCTTCTAATTCTTTTGAAAAACTTTCCTTACTATGTGTCCTAGGATGTAACAAATCGAATGAACTGCTAATCTAAGCAGTTTTTAAATAAAAGCTTAATTATTGAAAAAGTTCATTGTCCAAATGGAATCATGTAAAAAAAAAGTTAAAATGTAAGACAAACATGCTATTTAGAACTTTAATATTTACTTCTATGAGTATTATTTGAAACTAAACAGTGAGACAAAAAGACACCAACATGATTTGGAACTATTCAAATTAGAGCTACAGAACCTATGAAAATATCCATGTTAAAAAAATTTTTTTAACTTTTCCTCAAATATAGAAAAGCCATTACTTGAACATGGAAAAATCAGAAGCCAATTAATTCCTGTCTATGCCCATTTTGGGATTCCTGCTATTTTTTTTTAATGTTTATTTATTTTGAGAGAGAGAGAGAAAAAGAGAGAGAGAGAGAATCCCAAGCAGGCTTCATGTTATCAGCACAAAGTCCAAAGTGGGGCTCGATCTCACAAACCATGAGATCATGACCTGAGCTGAAACTAAGAGTTGGATGCTTAACTGTCTGAGCCACCCAGGTGCCCAGGGATTCCTGCTATTTCAAACTCAAGAGGCCTAGCTTTATAATGTAAGCACACTTATGCTGTATGTAGCCAAACACAGTTGCAACAGCCCAGGAGGAATATTTGACCAGCAGCCTAAAACAGTAAGTGGAAAACGGAGTTGTCCAGGATTAGTCCTCATTTTCTGACCCTAGACCAACATGCACGAGCATTCAAGACCACACACAAATGTGCACTTCACCCTAATAAGCTAATGAATAGAGGATAAAAAGTCAAAGTTCTATGGCATACAATGAAAATTTATGTATCTCCCTCAACTGATCCGAGTAAAGCCACAATAGAAATGACCAGTTAGACTCCTGAACAGAGGCTGAAAAACGTAAAAAGCCAGTGCCAAGGTGTTGCTGACCCCTTTTCACACTAAGTCTAAGTGGAAATCAGCGACATTTTCTGGCACATACAGTCTTCAGAATATAAATATAAGGAGCCTGAGATGCAGAACAAAGCAATTAAGTAGCAAGAACCCTTGCCAGCCAACGTTGACAGTATTTACTGATGTAAATAACTTGGCACATAAGTGATGCCATTACTAAGCAGAAAGAGGGCGGGGAGGGAGATTTTGGAGATGCATATTTGCAAACATTTTTATCAAAGCCATTATACGGTATCTTCCTCCTCCTCTCTCAATAGCTTCTAAACTTTCTAAAGCAAAAGACACTACCAAGAACTATTTTTCTGAGATTTAATTCTCACAATGCACTTCAATAAAAACAAAGCTTTGCAATTTTTTCAGCTTAAAAATTACAAAAACGTAAAATGTACATAAAACAGACATACACAGGCCATCTGGGTATACCGCTCAGTTAAGGACCTGACTCACGATTTTGGCTCAGGTCATGATCTCATGGTTTGTGAGGTCATGCCCCACATCCGGCTCTGTGCTGTGTGGAGCCTGCTTGGGATTCTGCTTGGGATTCTGTCCCTCTCTCTCTAGCCCTCCCCTGCTCGCTCACTCTCTCTCAAAAATAAGTAACATTAAAATAAAACAGATATACACAAGTTTAGCTATTACTAATATTTATACCTAAAATATTATAAATATTTAAATATTATAAACTTACATTATAACTACAAAAAAAAATCATCAACTCCTAAAGAGTTAGATCCAAATAGCGCAAATACAGTATCTCCAAAGAATCACACACATATATTTTCTAATGAGGTAATTAGCCTCAATTCTCCATTCTATGAAGGAGTAAAAGGAAGCTACATGGAGTAAGGAATAGCCTATCTCTTTGAAGCCAGAAAAAGTCTGGATTCATTCTTAGCCTTTACTGTATGTAAACTTAGA
Organism: Paguma larvata; assembly: GCA_030068075.1. Classification (NCBI taxonomy): domain Eukaryota; kingdom Metazoa; phylum Chordata; class Mammalia; order Carnivora; family Viverridae; genus Paguma; species Paguma larvata. The sequence goes on from CM057837.1 coordinate 33,495,504, forward strand.
AAACTTCTATTACACCTCATTAAACCTTAATTTTCTCATCTCATTGGTGATAATATCTACTCTGAAATATTATTTCAACTGCTTAGAACAGAGTATGGTACAGAGAACTACTACACAAAGTTAGTTTTCTTCCAGTGAAAAGGGGCTTCATGAAGTAGTTCTGTATAGATTTACAAGGAGGCAAAATAAGTTAGTTGCCTTAGTTTTTCCATAAACTCAAAACTGATGATTTTCACTCTTGAGTAGCTTCTGGCGAGATACTATTTTTCTGACAGAATTTTTCTGGAATGACAGAAAATTAGCTTAGCCTTTCCAAGCACCTCAGCCAATATTTTATGCGGAAAAAGTGATAAAGTACCTTGAAGGACAAAGATCTCTGAGTTGTTTGGAAATTATTCCAGCCTGAAAACATTCTTCTACAAATCGCTCAAGCACAGAGTATGAATGTGGGACATCCAGATTAATGTCCGGAATTTCATTGTAAATTCTCTCATAACCCTAAAACAATGAAATTATATATGGAATTGTTAGCCCATATAAAGTACATAATCCCATATAACCCATCACTGTCATCAAATGACATTTAAAGACCTAACATTCATAAAATTAGATGGAAGTCAGATCTGATCTTTGAAAAGTATAGACAATAGGTATATTTGTAATTGAATTTTTTCTTTATTCTCTCAAAAGAGTTCAGGCAGTCATCAGACACTGGACACATTTCTTCACCATCTATATACATTTACTACACCTTTAAAAATATAAGGCAAGTAAGCACCTCACCAATATTTTAAATAGGAACAAAGACTTTAAAGTATATTTGTTAAAAGATCATGTTCATGTTTGTCTCTAGATATAAAATAAAAACTATCATATCTTAAAAATAGAATTCTTGAGGAAGAACAATCACATCTTAAAAAACACAGGTAAAAAAACACATTGAAGTATTACTTTCCAAGAAATCAAACATAATAACCATTAAAAAAAAAAAACTATAGGCACAATACCATTTAACATACCTAAAAAAATATTTCATTGACAATTCATAATATTTATTCAATCATTACACATTTAAGGTATAAGCCTAAAAATTGTTCAAAATAATGTTATACTTACTCTTTTCATTTGGTCTAGAGTAATGGTAGAAGATTTCCAAAGAGATTTTAATAAATTCAAAATCATCTTAAATGTACTTTCTCCAGTTGACTCTAAAACCATTACGATGGCCTAAAAATTGAATGAATGAATGAATGAATAAATGAATGAATTTTTGGTCATTTAAATTTATATAAGAAACTGCCTCCAAAATGTATCAGATCCCTTTTAAATTTAAAAACAACTTTCTCCCTTAACATTAAAATTTTTTAATAAAAAAGATGTATGCTATTAAAGAAGCATTAAGTCACTGTGGTGCAAAAGGGAATACTCAGTAATTATTAACTCTCTTAGGAAAGTAATCTTACTTCATATACAAGCTCATGGTGAAAATGAGGTACTTCCAGTTCCTTAAGGCAATGTTCAGCTTCAGATATATCTCCAGAGAGTAAATACTCTTTCAGCAGCATATCAATCTATTAAATGTAAAAATTGAGATGTGTTAGAATTCCTTATTTTTTTTTAAACTGTGCTTTTGCCTATAGGATTTACTTTTACTCTCAAACAGCAGGTCACAAAACACAATGTAAAAACATACAGACTTGACACAATATTATAACAAAAAATTTTTTCATAATTTAAAAGTGAATCCCCATTTTTACATGGCTGATAATTATGAAGAAAATCCAGCACTTCAGTGTGCCTTAATAATCACTGAGATGTATGAGTACACTTAAGATGTGCTTGCCCTCAGTGTGACCATAATGCTTCAATGCTCATTGTAAAACAAGGGATTTTAAAGACCACTAGAGGGCACTGACTGAAGTCTCAAAGTATATTTAGAGTGTCACAACTTTCACTTCCATCAGGATGACCTTAATAGTCACTGGAAGCCAAAAAATGAGTGATGATAATAGAGCTTTACCAGACAGGGCAAAAATATCCATACAGTTTCTCTTTCCTCTACAACTGAGGATTTGAAACCCATTATCCAAGACATTCATCAAGAATTCAGTTTCTAGTTGTACCTAAAGAGGCAAGTCTTGACTTTCTTGTTCAAATACAATAACATTTATGGCTCCAGAGAAAAGGAGGAAAGTTTTCCAGCACAAGAACTCAACAAGAATGTTCTTCCCTATACACTGCCTGTTAAAATCACCTTTGCACCTAGTGACATTCAGTGAATGCTGGCTCACTTAATTCAATAATCTCATTTAAGTATCTTTGACTTCCAACTTCTGCAATGTATTTTCATAAAGGATAAGGTAAAATTTGATCAACAGAATACATACTGATGAATAATTCCTATTATCATGCTTTGGAAAAGTAAATATTTAAAGCATTGCATTTGAATAAAAGTGTTTTTATTTTATAATTGTAAATTAATAAATTTATTATTCAAATTATATCACTTACAGTTTTTTAACTTTGTTATAGAACTTGAAGTATTTAAATGTTTCCCATCAGGCTCCATGCATTTTTTTAAAAATGATAAATTATAAATATATACATTTCTAAAAGTCCTCTTTGTCCCAACTCATCCTTCCATGTAGAAATAAATGAATACCCAAATGTCAACCTCAAAGTCATATTGGTAGTTTTATTTCCATTTTTATCTTGATTATTTTTTTGCTGAGATAATTCACATAAAATAGTTTGGCAGTTTCTCAAAATAATAATTCTACAGAAGTATTACTATCTGTTAAGTTTATTTATTTTTTTAGTAATCTCTACACCTAACTTGGGGCTCCAACTCATGACCCTCCTCCAACTGAGCCAGGCAGGCACCGTAAGTATCACCATCTTAACAATATTTAAGTCTTCCAATCCATAGGCTATCTGGATATCTTTCTATTTTAGGTTTTATTTCAACAATGTTTTGCAGTTTTGGTGTATAAGCATTGTACTTTTGTTAAATTTAGTCCTAAGTATTTTAATATTTTTTTATCCTGTTGTAAATGCAATTGTTTTCCTAATTTCGTATCATTCATTGCTAGTGTACAGAAGTAGAACTGAATATTGTATATTAATCTTATATCCTATAATCTTGCTGAATTCATTTATTAGCTGACAGTTTGGGTTTTTTTGTTTTTTGTGGATTCATTCAGATTTTCTCTATACAGATCATGTCATCTGGTAATAAAGATAGTTTTACTTCTTCCTTTCCCATCTAGATGCGTTTTATATCATTTTCTTGCCAAAATGCCCTATTATCTTGACTGTTTTTATACCTCAATCTTCCTAACCACATGAAGTTTTTTTGAAAGCAGATATTATAATCATGATATTACAAACACCAACTTATCTACCCTAAGATATATAAAAAGCAAACTGGTCAAGAATCTGTAATTTAAGCGCCTTAACTCTCAAACTACACATATCATAAGGTACACATATCATTAAAACATTTATTAAATATCAAAACTATAGTCACATGAAAAGATTATACTCAAAAATCAGAAGCACATGAACTATAAGACTTCTAATTTTCTTAATAATCTGCAAATATGACTAAATACTTTTTCTGATTTCTTGTTATAGAACATTACTGCCAGAAAAAAATCCACAGAGAATAAATCTGGCATTTTAATGAAATAAATCAATTACTTTTAAAGCATGCACACAGGCAGTGAACTTCCTTACAAAAATCTACCACTCTGATCTACTCTAGTGCTCATAATTCCTAACTTATGACCTGAGAGTATTCAGTTTCAAATTGCTCATATAAAAATGTAGTTACTGGGGTGCCTAGGTGGCTCAGTTGGATGAGCGTCTGACTCAATTTCGGCTTAGGTTGTGATCCCACAGTTGTGGGATCAAGCCCTGCACTGAGGGGCTCTACAATGAGCAGAGAGCCTGCTTAAGATTCTTTCTCTCTCCCTGCCCCTCTGCCCTTCTCCTTGTCTCATACTCTTTCTCTATAATTTTTTTTAAATGTATTTATTGAATAACTACAAAACAGAAAGTCTTATTTTGACAGTATTTTAAAAATTTTAATTAATAGAAGAAAAGACTTTTTAGGCATTCCTTTCAGGTTCAAATACAACCTTCTTATGAAAACCCTTTTAACTTAACACAGTCTCATTTTTTAGTTAGGGAAACCATAAAAATTTAATAACAATTATATAATTATTGTATAACTTAAAGCACCAGGAATAAAGTCAAATACAAAGGTTATCCAATTTTCCATTTATAGCTTTAAGACAGAACTTCATTTTTGTCCACAAAAATACCAGCTAGAGGGCATAGTTTACTTCCCCAGAGGAATACATGCATGTTAAGTTAAAGTCAAGACCCAGTAGTTACCTCTTTAACAAGGTGATTAACAGACTGCTGCCCACCTCCAGAGCCCCACACGCTGTCTTTACGCTTTCCACTTTTAGACATACTCAGAAGCACAGTAGCCTTGTCCAGAGCAGCTCTACCAAAAAAACAATAACAATAGTAATAATAATTTTGACAACTTGGAAATGTCCCAGGTTGACCTAAAAGCTTATCAACCTAAAATTCAAAGGTCTTTTAAAAAACTACTTTTTAAAATAAAAAGTTTGGAGCAAAAAAATGTTGCTTTTCATGTTAATATTCTCATACTCTATTAAGTAAACAAAAATCTAACCTTATTACAAAATAACTGATCCACACTGAGTAGAAACATGTTGCATAAAACTTAACCTTTACATTGGTTGTACACACCTTCCCACCAGGGCAACCATTCCATTCTGACCTGAAGTAGTCCTAGAAATTAGAAGTTAACATCTGCGCCTGAGCAAACCTAAGAAACATCACTTACTAAATTTAAGTTTCCAGGAAGTTACAAAAAAAAATCATACAGCAGGATTCTCAAATATCACATTTAGCTTAAAATTAATTATACCAAAGAACGAGACTGAAAACATTATTTCCTAATATTTCTATAGCAGATAAATGTAAAATAAAATTGAAAATGGGGCTCCTTTTTAATACTGTCCATCTTCTTAGAATATTAAATTATTACAGAATGTGAAAACCTGAATGGACCTTAAAGAAACATTCTCAGTCCAACCCTTCCTTTTTATAAGTAAAAAAACTGAGCCCCAGAGAAGAGTGGCTTGACATAAAGGTAGCTAATGGCTTAGTCAAAATCCTAAACTTCTACAGTATAGTACTGTCTTCTTCCTATTATATCGTGTCAACAATCTCTCAATTTTTTTTAACAGTGGGGAATATACACAAATGACAAAGCGATATCCACAATGTCTGATTAATTCAAATATCATTTCAATAAAAACCTGTAGAATTTTCCCCAATTTTGAAGTTCTAAGTAGGAAAATTAAATTACTTACCTAGCCTGTACACAGTCTACAGTTCCTTTGTAACTATCAATATAGGTATTACATAAAATTCCATCTCCAACAGCTCTAGCAATAAACTGGCCCACCAACTACAATAAGAAAAAAAAGGAAGCTATATAAAAAAATCTAAAATGAAACTTTATAGGACACAATTTCTAAATACATAAATGATAAAGACTGACTGGACTACCGAATCAATACCTAAGACATACCGGAATATTCAAACGTCTATCTAGCACCTACTAGTTATGCCTGACATACACTCCCACATGTTAACCTTCAAGATAACTACCCGTGGGGGGGGGGCTACACACATCAGTTTGACCACCACTGAATCCCCCAACACCTTGAGCACTGCCTGAAACACAGTACATGATCAAAAATAATTGTTAAGTCAATGACCTATAAACTATACAAAACATGGGTGGAAAAGCAGGATATAAAATTATAGTATAACAAAAACTATATTTGAAAAAGAAAAACAGCTAGACAAAAATACACTAGAATGTCAGAGGGCTATTTTTGTGTGTTAAAAAAATATGGGTCATTTTGTCCTCTTTTATCTACTAAAGTTTCCTAGAAGCATGTATTATTTCTATAATTGGCAGTGTAGTGGGGGGAGGGGGAAGAATGAATAGAAAGAAGAATTATACAAACCTGTGGTGCTCTAGGAGTATCCAATGCCAATTCAGGTAGATCTTTCAATAATTTGTCAAATGATTTTTCTACATCATTTGTGCTCATTACTGTCCCACACAGGTCAGAAAGAAGCTTAGATGTCATTTCTCTATGACTAGCCTTTCCCTCCAATGCCAAGGACACTGCTAACACTGGTACTCCACTTTTCATTTCACCAAGATTTAAATCCCTCAGCATTTCCTATTGAAAAAAAAAAAAGAAAGAAAGAAAAAAGAAGTTAAAAAGTATGTCACTACCTTTAATTCAGTATCATTTTATTTTTTGAAAAATCAAGATTTTCTCCATATATCCTTACCTCTTCCCCTCTAGAAATAATCAGAAAAGCAGTCAATTTTGTCGAAAAGGATAAATACATCTTTTTGTGGACGTAAATTAAATATTGATCCACTTTATCAAGCTTTAAATTATCTGAACATCACTAAACTCAAGAATGTAAATTACACCTAAAACAGTATTAAACTATATATTGCTAAGTTTGGTGTTAGGAATTAATGAACCCTGTGTCTTATAATTTTTTTAATTTTCTTTTAAGTAAACGCTATACCCAATGTGGAGCTCGAACTCACCATCCCAAGATCAAGAGTATTATACCCTTCTAACTGAGCAAGCCAGGTTGCCTCTAATTTCTAGGAATATTCTTTTATGAATATTTGTGGAGAGATTCATTTTACATCATAAGCTATTTATACTCTACTTTCCAAACTTTTCTTTTTGCACTAAACTTTATATGGTTCACATTAAGTTTAAAGGAGATCTTTTTTTTTTTTAATGTTTATTTTTGAGAGGGAGAAAGCGTGTGCTTTCCCCTGAAAGCAGGGGAGAGGCAGAGGGAGGGGGATGGAGGATCTGAAGCTAGCTCTGGGCTGACAGCAGCGAGCCCTATGTGGGACTCAAACTCATAAACCATGAGATCATGACCAGAGCCAATGTCAGACACTCAACCAAGTCACCAAAGTGCCCTGCCCCCTTGTTTTTAAGTTTGTTTATTTAAGTAATTTCTAGACCCAATGTGGAGCTCAAACTCATGACCCAGGGATTAAAAGTCACACGCTCTTCCGACTGAGCCAGCCAAGCATCCCTAAAAGATCTTAAACCATTGTTTTTAAGTGGAATTGTTGCTTCTAATGCTGGGATTGTGTTAAAATTTCCTATTAAGAATAATAATAGCAGCTGCTAATACCTGCTAACTACTGAATATAATGTATCAAGCACTGTAATGGGCATTTTAGTTTCTATTATCTTATTTAAGACTCAAAACAATCCTTTCAGGGAGGTATCATCATCATATCCATCATACCCAAAGCAATGAAAAATTAAGTATCTGCTGGAGTGGCCAAGTTGGAAGTGTAATAGGCAGTATGACCCTAGAGGCTAAATTCTAACTCAGTTACTTAAAGTGCCTTCCTTTTTACTTTCAGTTTTCTCAGAGTGTTTAAGTCATGTTATACTACTAAAAGGGTGCCAGAACCATTTTCACAGCCACCTAACTGGTGTCCTTGTTAGCAGTCTCTTCCCACTCAATTTCTTCTTCCTGGACTGTGCTTGTACAACTCACTCGCTGCCTTTAAACATGACACTTCTCCTTTCTGGAAACTCTCTTTAACCATCTTACCCTGGCGAACTTCTAATTATCCTTACATAGCTCAGGATCATCTTTAACACTCTCCATTTTATGTTTCTGTAACATTCTGCTCATAGTACTACTCAGTTAATAATTACGTAAGTATACCACTAGTCCCATGCTAGGTAGATAGGATTTCAATAGTCCCTGTCCTTACAGGATTTAGACTCTTCCTCTGCAATACAAGGCTTCACATGATATTTTAATATTTGTTTATATATCACTTTCCTCACTTCACTGAGCTTCAAAAGGGTAGGAATCACCTATTACAAATTCCTCCACATGATATGCAGTGAACAAATATTTGTTTTATATTGAAATCCTACAAATATAAGGATATCAGACCTCATGGTATTAGACAAACCAAGAAAGCCCAGTCTGAAGTAAGAGTCTAAATTATAAAAGCCTTTTAAAGAGTTACAACTTTAAAGTATACTTATTTTTGAGAGAGAAAGAGAACACATACACATGAATAGGGGAGAGGGAGGGACAGAGAATCCCAAATAGGCTCTGCACCAGCAGCACAGAGCCGGACGCGGGGCCTGAACCCACAAACCCATGAGATCATGATCTGAGCCGAAATCAAGACTTGGTCACTCAGCCAACTGAGCCACCTAGGGGCCCTAAAGAGCTGCAATTTTAGTATTTTAAGTCAGTAATCCTAGTTAGCTAATTTTATTTTACCCTTTTAGATTTACTTTATGAACAATTCGTAACACAGGAAATGTTTCATTGAAAATTACATTTCAAAAACACATTTTTTCTCTTATTTTCTATACACATTCTTTTTCAAATCTCTGTATCTGTGTTCTCTTTCTTTCGGACAGAGTACAAAGATAAATTTTATCTTAATCCTGAGCATTGAAATGAATGTCAAAAAAAATAGAACTAAATCAGGTATATTTATTTTTATTTATTTTTTAACAATTTATTGTCAAATTGGTTTCCATACAACACCCAGTGCTCACCCCAACAAGTGCCCTCCTCAGTTCCCATCACCCACTCTCCCCTTTCCCATACCCCCCGTCAACCCTGTTTGTTCTTAGTATTTAAGAGTCTCTTATGTTTTGTCTCCCTCCCTCTCTGTCCTGAAGAGGTTTGAGAAGGTCCATAGATGCCTGAAATTATTAATATCATATTTTATACCCTATCAATTACAAAAATATATAATTACAAAAATTTTTTAAATATTGTGCCATTTTTCAGGGAAAGGAATGGCATATAGCCTTCATCACAAGTAGGAAAGAACTAATCTAAATCAAGGAAATTTTACTCCATTTCTTAGAAATTCATTTATGTAAAAAATACTTAAAACTTATCAGTGATCCAAGATAATTTCAGATATGTTTTGCTTTTAATAATGTTTTCTCTCCTAAGTAAATTATACATGCAATTTTAAACCTACCGCAACTTCATTAGTATCTCCATGCTCAAAATATTCCTGTATTATTGGTGTTAAAGTCTTCTCAAATGCCGTTTCATCCAAAGGCAAAACTACAGTTTCATAAACACAGTTTTCCTGGAAAGGGAAGGAGGAGAAAAAATTATAAATGAACAAAATGGTCAATAAACTGAAATTTGCTTTATAACTTTATATTCCAGGGCGCCTGGTGGCTCAGTCAGAGAAGTGTCCAACTCTTGATTTTGGCACAGGTCATGATCTCATGGTGGTGAGATCGAGCCCCAAAATGGGCTCTGCGCTGTGTATGGAGCCTACCAGTGACTCTTTCTCCCTCTCCCTCTTCCTCTGCCCCTCCTCTGTTTACATACACACTATATATAAGTAGATAAATAAATAATACTTTTATGTTCTAACTTTATATCCCAACTAATTTTACATTCCATCCTCATTAAGGGTAAGAAAAAGATGTGCTACATGCTTCGAACACTGATACTAAAACAGAATCCATGTCATTGTTTTGTTTGTTTTTTTTATAAATCTGAATAAACTAACATAGAGTTTAGAACCACTAACCACAGCAAATATGACTTGCTCCCAACACCCCATATCTTAATTTCTTTTATCTCTCGTAATACAGTCCTGTAGTGACCAAAAAGCTTAAGATGGCTTCCTATCATACCTACCATTTTCATTAAAACTTCACTTTAAAAAAAAAAAAAAGAAGGAACCAAAGACTTCATGATTAATATTATAATAAAAGTCCTTGTAACAAGAATCAATGTTGTAGTGACTAAAAAACTCTAAGGAAAAGCATTATTCAACAAAAATTTCAATATTCAATAAAAATTTCAAAAAACAAGGAAATTAATGTCCATTAATTTTCTATCTCCCTTCTCTGCAAAAAGCCCGGAAATGTTTATGTGCAACTTGTGACTAGTTTCAGTCTCACTTGAAAGACTGCATGTTAAGATTAGGATATTCAGGGGCACCTGGATGGCTCAGTTGGTTAAGCACCTGACTTGATTTCAGCTCAGTCATTATTTATCTCACAGTTCGTGGGTTCAAGCCCCACGGCGGGCTCTGCCTTGACAGCTTGGAGCCTGCTTGGGATTCTGTCACTCTCCCTCTCTCTCTCAAAATGAATAAATAAGCTTAAAAAAATATTTCCATGTCCAACAATTAGCTAAAATAGACAAGTATATACAAATGATATGCAATAAAAACAATCTCTAAAATGCTCTGATAAACTTCCTGTCTAAAATTTTTATCACCACGCAAAGACAGCTCTTTAGAAAAGATGTCATAATGTCTGGGATTTGTTTCAAAATAATCCAGAGCATGGCGGGGCAGGAGTGGTGCATGGAGGAGGGATATAAAAGTAAGAGTAAATGGAGGTACAGTATAAAATAAGACTGACTACGAGTTATTAATTATTGAAGTCAGTAAAGCTTGGAGATGAGTACAAGCAGGTTCATTATACTATTCTACTTTTGTATATGCTAGACATTTTCCATTAAAAAAATAAATATATAGAGGCTCTTGGCTGGCTTAGTCGGTGGAGTGTGCGACTCTTATCTTGGGAGCTGTGGTAGTTAAGCCCCATTCTGGGTGTAGAGGTTACTTAAAATTAAAGTTTTTTAAAAACTAAAAATAAATATATATAAGTTCATTTTTTAAATCTATTAAAAATTTACATTCTCATAGATGGACCTAAGTGAAGTAAGACTGAGAAAAACAAATACCATGTAATTTCACTCATATGTGGAATCTAAAAAATAAACAAACAAAATGAATCAGACCTGTAAACACAAATTGACAGTTGCCAGAGAGGAAAGGGCAAGGTTGGTGAAGGGGAGTGGAAATACAGGCTCCTAGTTATGGAAATAAACTTAGGAATAAATAATAATAATAAACATAATAAAATAATAAACATGGGCATAAAAGGCACAGCATAAGGAGGAAAAACAAAACTTATATACTCATCATTGAAGAAAGACATTTATATTCCCAAAATAAAATTTACCATAGTTATCATCCTAAACAGTAATATTTAAAAGGAACCTAATATCTATAACTCTTTTATGATATTCAAAAGTATATTCTTCTCGATTTTAATTACTACAGAAACTATATTAACTCAACAAAATTTATTGAAAAATAGCCAACTTGATAATCCTGAGTGAATTAGTAAAGACCTACTTTGACTCACTTTAGAAATGAAGTGAAAATTTATCATTATCATTATTAATTTGTTTTCCTAATCCAAAATTTACCTAACAGTCTGAAAGTACTGAGTACATGTATGATTTAGATATAGATACTAATGTGTGTATACATATGTGTAACACATATGTGTGTATACACACATTATATATATACACACACACACATACACACATACTATAAATTATATATGTATATGATTTGACAGGCACAGAGTATAGATATAGAATATGATTTGGCAAATGTATGAGTAAACTATAGACATGAAGTTGAAAAACTTATAAGCATTTTAAACATAGATTTTAAAAACAAAGTACAACACTGATACCTGGTCATCATCATAGTTAGGATCTTTCACGTCCACCTCCTCCACATCATATACCTGTCCAGGAGTACCCCAGACACCTTTGCCGCCTGCACCACCTGAAAAAGTTTAGAATTGAGAAAGAAAAGAACACAAAGTTCATAATTCATAAATTTTAGTTGAAATCTGAAATAAGTCTAGATACACAGATATAATTAAACAACAGTTAAAACCTGAATTTTAATTTCTATGCTAGTTTTTTTTCCAGTTGAGTTATAGCTTAAATTTTTTACTCAGATCACTTTTTCAGTAATGATTAGGTATTATATATTTTATAACCTATTTACAAAACATCAAGTTGAAATAGCTTATAAAATTAAAACTAAAAAGGCAGATGCTTTAAAATAAAAGCAAAAACAAAACAAAAAAGACCAGAAAAACAAGGACCCCACGGGGCGTGATAGTGTATGTAGCTGAGCTCTAAATTTTATTGGACATTTCATAAGGCCAAAACAAAAAGAAGTAAGTTGAGTCAGTAAGATGTGGCATAGAAAACCTAAGGGAAAAATTATTTAACAAAGAAGCAGAGTTTCCACTGTTAAGTGTTTCAAAGTCAAATACTTTTTTTTTTTTAATGTTTATTTATTTAAGGGACAGGGGGAGTGGCAGAGAGGGAGACAGAGAATCTGAAGCAGTCTCCATGCTGTCAGACTATCAGCGCGAAGCCCAAAGTAGGGCTTAACCCCACGAACTGTGAGATCGTGACCTGAGATAAAGTCGGACACTAAACCGACTGAGCCACCCAAGTACACCTCTTTATTTTTTTCTTTTAATTAATTATTTTGAGAGACAGAAAGAGAGAGAATGTGTGCACAGGGGAGGCAGAGAGAGAGAATGCCAAGCAGGCTCAGTGGTGCCGGTGCATAGCCCAATGTGGGGCTCGATCCCACAAACCATGAGATCGTGACCTGAGCTGAAAACAAGAGTCAGACATTTAATACTCTTTAAATATAAAAGTACACATTAAACTATACAACCAGCAATATGTTACAAATAACTAAGCTATTTAAGCATTAACTGCACTGATCATGATTTCTCTGTAGTTCTATATACAAAGTGACCAGCTGAAGTTTAATAATTCCAACTTTTAAAGTGGTTTTTCTACATAAACTAACTGAAATATTTTTATAAGGCTCAACACACTACATTAAAGAATTTTTCAGTATCACCATTTTTTTTTTTTGAGGTTGTTTTTTTACTGAGAGTATAATCCCTGCTACTAGAACAAAACTGAATCTGGTTACTAGAATTCATTTTGATCCAACCAATGGTTGTAGAGCCATTCAACAAGAGTAACAGTTTTTGACAGATCACAAAAAGATTTTATAAGAATCCTAGGCTACAAATTCACCATTCAGAAACTAATGAAATCCCCGAATTGCATCAAAATCCTACCACAGACCAAAGCTGACAGACCCCTTGTCAACGAATACTTAAGTATCTGCAACTGCTAGTCACTACTCCAGGCAATGGAAATAGCAGTGAAATAGACCAATCCACTTTAGTTTCCAAAAGAGAGCTAAATAGAACTTGGGCAGTACCTGGCTGGCTCAGTGGGTAGAGCATCTAACTCTCAATCTCAAGTTGTAAGTTTGAGCCCCATGTTGGGTATAGGGATTACTTAAAAAATAAAATGTCTTAATCAACAAACCAACCAACCAACCAATCAAAGAGAACTCAGAACCAGATCTATAAAAATCATTCAAATTCTGATCCAGAGGGGTGCCTTGTGGCTCAGTTGGTTAGGCGACTGACTCTTGGTCTCAGTTCAGATCATGATCTCACCATTCACTTCAGGAGTTTGAGCCCCTGCACTGGGCTCTGTATTGCAGCACAGAGCCTACTTGGGATTCCCCCTCTCTCTTCCTCCCCTGCTTGTGCATGTGCTCTCTTTCAAAATAAACTTAAAAAAAAATTCTGGGGGTGCCTGGGTGGCTTAGTCAGTTAAGCATCTGACTTCAGCTCAGGTCATGGCCTCACGGTTCATGAGTTCAAGCTCCACATCATGCTTTGTGGTGACAGCTCAGAGCCTGGAGCCTGCTTTGGATTCCATGTCTCCCTCTCTCTCTGCTCCTCCCCCACTCACACTCTTTCATTAAAAATAAACATTAAAAATTTTTTAAAAAATTCTGATTCAGATATTAGCAATCCAATTTATATTTTCATGACTCAATGTTTAAATTTCTCGTATTGGTAGAAGAGGAAACCATGGTATAAGAACCAGGTAGTATTGTTTTCTATTTGTTTCTGTGGACATGGAATACACCAACCTTTCTTTGGTAGTCCCCTTCCTTTCCCAGATCTGGATCGCCTATCTAGCAACCTTCCCTTTGGACTGGTTGGTACAGTTACTCCGCTTCTAAGGGCTTCACTTCCATTATCACTGACTGAATCGCCTCTGCCAGAGTCCCGGGATGAGTTTTTCCTCAGGCGTCTTTTTGCTTTGGCATTAATTCTAGCTTCGTTAATGGAGGATGCCGAAATCCAATTTCCATTTATCTCATTTTTTAATTCCTCAGTCCCAGCATTTTCTTCATCACCAGAAAAGAGAGAGTCACTTAAATTATCAGGATCTTCAAGAGGAAAATGAAGAAAGAAAATTCTAAGTAAGTACTTTAACCATCCACTGTTATACCAGTTATAGTCAGAAGTTATCTTAAGTTGAATCACAAGAAATTACATTTTTTAGGTCAGTAACAAGTCACATATTGTATATTTCATATGACTCAATCTAATAAATAACAACTAAACAAGATTACTTTTCACTTTATCATAGAAAATAAACTAAGACAGTGCATTTTAATGAACAAAGTTTAATGAAAACACGTTATCTCATATGTTTAGAAAATAAAATCTATGTTAATATACAACCAAAAAGAAAACCTTTAGACTTTTATGAACTAAGAGAGTAAAGCAATTGGAGATAATAAGAAACGACTGAGAATCTTGAGAAAAGAGAGATAAACTAATATTTATAGAATGCCTACTATTATTTATCAAACACTGTGCTGGGCGTTTTGTCATTTGCCCGCAAGTTTGAGAGCTATGTATCATGTACCAGATCATTACTACAGATAAGGAAATAACACTGAGAGTGTCTAAATACCCTGCCAAACATCTCCTGATTAGTTACAGATACTTAGGAAATACTCTAATCCAAAGAGCCTGAAAGACATTTGGCAAATAAATGATCACATATGATTACTGAGCTGAAGTGTTGAGGCTTCATTGCTCTGAAAGATAAAACTTGCTTTTAAAGCCTTAATTCACCTCTCCAAACCTGACATTAATTACTTACCATCTTCTGAAAATCTTCCAGCCTATATAAGATTTGTACATTATCCCCTGAAAGACAGCAACATATTTGGAGTTCCCAATGGCCTATTTAGAATGTCATCCCCACTGCTGTTTTCACTTATCGAAATCTTTTAGGATATATGCAAGTTTTATTTCCTCCACAAAATTTTCCTAACAATTCTAGCCACAATAACCCTAATGCCTATACTCTGTTCATTCACCACATTACGGAAACCACTTGTTATTCCTATTTATGTAGCAGTCTTGCTTTTCCAAATAAGTCATAAGCCTCAAAAGAGGAACCATGCCTTTACCTGTACTTCTCTATACCTCAGCCCCTGAGTATCCATCATACTAACAACTCAAATGTCAATGGAGATTAATGGCAAGGAGATACTGGCTTTGCTGTAAAAAACTTTCTAAGTTAGAAAGCTACTGAATTAGGTACTCTTGGGCCACAGTTTTGTTCATTATGGCTAAGTCAAGTCAGAGCTGAATCTCTCAAGTGGTTTCAAATATTCCTAAATGTAGTTAGCCTGTGTTAAGTCCATGTGCATAGGCTTTAACATGTCTTAACATGTTGAAACTGAAAATTTCTTAAATCAACCTATAAAAAACATAGATATGTTAAAATCTTTATAATTCTTGACAAAAAGTATGAAAGTTAATACACTGTGGTAATCGAAAACAAAAACATTAATAAGCAGAGTCTATCATTAGTCCCTGTGCTTTCAAACCATTCTCCAAACTGCATGGAAATGGAGTCTCTAAAACATGCCCCCACTAAAAACCCTTTGAAGGTATTCCCACTGATTCAAAATAAAGTCAAGCTCATTACCTTGTTAACTTAATATCCTACATAATCTTGCCCCTGCTTACGTCACCAGAATAACTGCTGACCACCACCACATTCAAATGATCAGAGTTTAGATTGATATCATAGGCAGTGATGGAGAGACTAGTGTGGCAGAGGAATCCAAAATATATAAGGGAAAAGACAAAGTATAAAGTGGGAGACCAGCTAAGAAAATGTTGCAATAATTCATTCACTAATTGAAAGGTAGTAACTTTGGGGTAAATAAGTGACACTTAAAGAAAAATAAAGGGCTTTTAATAGATAAAGAAGCATGAAATGAAGCCTTAAAAGTTTTTAGACAGTAAGTGTTACAGGGTGAGTTTGAGACATCATCGTAAGCAAACTACTATACAACAACTACTAGAAGCAATCACAGTCATAGCAGTAGCACAACTTCTTTTGTCATTACCATCACCGTTGTTACTACTAGATACCAGGGGCTGTGCTAGGCACCCTACGCACATGGTCTATAATCTCCACAAAGCTCGACAATGAAGCTGTTTATCCTCAATTTACAGATGGAAGATGTTTCACAGAAAAGTTACATATCTAAAATGGATTGTGGCCATTATTCAAATACACATTTAAATCTCAGATTATAACTGTAGAAAATACAGAGCAAGAGTACAGCAGAGTAGTGACAGCCTAACAGACAGGACAAGGGAGTGATTATAAGAGAGAAAAGCAGAAGGGTAAGAGGAAAGAGGAAAAAAGACCAGAGATCAGACAAATTAAATGGAATTTCAAGTAAGAGTAGGTAGTTGAAGAAAACATTAAACATTTACCTGTAACATACTGCTTTCAATTATTCTACAATTAAGGCAAACCACCAAACTCATCCAGAAAATAAAGGACTTCAAATTATAATAAAATGCTTTAAACTGTCCCTTGGAGCACTAAGTATTCAATTTAAACATTATTTCCTACAATTGGGTTTCTTTTCAACTATTTTAATATCCTTTCAAATATGTTTGTATGACTGCAGCAGAACATATCTAGGTATATTTTATATATTAAACCTTGTAATTTTTAACCCATGTTTCTATCAATTACTCATTTATATTTTGCTATTCATATTTACCTAGGTTTAAGGTTTCATAACCACTATTGGTCTGACTTTAAGAAAACCAAAATTAGAAAGATTAAAAAACCTCACCATTCAGAGTATTTCAAAATTCTAGTGAACTAGATCTCTACAAAGATTAGTCTGAAACCTATAAGTACATTTTAAGTTGTCTGAAGTTACTCAGCATTTAGACAAACTATTCCACAAAACCATTTTTATGAAAAATAAGGGAAATACCATAGGTAATTTATAATAAATAAATTATTAGTTAGGAAAGAGATCAAAGATAACCAATAATAGTTTATGTTGTAGAAATCACTAGTTCATTTAAAAATATTAATGAGCATGTTCACTATTCTCCATTCTGTACCATCCAGTTTATTATAAACAGTAGAGAATAAGAATGTATGGAATGTGAAAGGTTGGGCAGAAAAATAAGAACATGTGAAGAATTTCTATAAAAATAAGAATCACAACTAGCATGGAGGCTATTAAAGTTCAAAATGATGGCTATTCCCTTGAGTGTCTGCCTGTGTGGACTTTTACCATGAGTTAAGAAATAAACTGTCACTGTTTTGCATGAAAAAAAAAAGAATCACAAATTTGATTTTAAAAACAATATAACTTTCTTATAGCATAATAAGAGAGATTTTAAAGTAAAGATGGTTTTAATATTATGTTCTCATAAAATTTGGTATGACCTCAAACTTGCTGATAATAACAGTCAAGGTTCAAAATATTCTTACTTACCTGCGGGGTTTACATTCAGTATCTGCTCATTTTCTACATCCATTGTTCCTTACTGTCACTTGCACTGATTAAATTACTAATGGAAGTCTTCCCTTGGGATCTATGTCCTTAAAAAGAAAAAAAAACTTTCAACATCTTCCAAACTGATATAATTAAGATAAATTCAGTTTACTTAATCACACTGTAAAAAAAAGAAATCAGCACATAAGTTTTTTTTAATGTTTTTATTTATCTTTGAGAGACAGAGCACTAGTCAGGGAGGGGCGAAGAGGGAGACACAGAATCTGAAGCAGGCTCCAGGCTCTGAGCTGTCACCACAGAGCCCAATGTGAAACTAGAACTCACAAATCATGAGATCATGACCTGAGCCGAAGTTGGACACTTAACTGACTGAGCCACCCAGGCGCCCCAGCACATAAATGTTAAAAAAACAAAACAAAAACAATTATCTTTGAGAGAGAGAGAGAGAGAGAGAGAGTGGGGTGGGGGGTGAGAGAGTGAGCAGGGAAGAGGAAGAGAGACAGGCGAACAGAGGATCCAAAGCAGACTTCGCACTGACAGCAGAGTCTGATGTGGGGCTCGAACTCATGAACCGTGGGATCGTGGCCTGAGCTGCAGTCAGACGCTTAACCATCTAACCCATCCAGGCACCCCTAATTTCATTTCTTAGAAAAGAGCTCACTTTACTTTGAAAAATGGTTTACCCCAATTAACATTTGGTTTCAATCTTCCTGACAAATATCTGTGTCCAAAAAAAACCTCTATACTCTGAATGTGCCAAAGCACCCACCCCTTTAAATTGGAAGTAAAAGATGTATTTGTTATATATACATGGTTATTCCAAGTTTATATATACAAGGTTATTTTAAGTTAAAGCAGCATATACATACTCCAAATTTTTTAGGACTACCAGGCCTCATAATTAATCTAATGTACACAATATTGGATAGTTCACTACCAATGAATTATGAGAACTATCACAAAATACAAGCAAGTTTTGGTTAATCAAGCATATCACAGGATTCTGTTCTTTATCACACTACAACATACCTAAAGGCAGATACAGCTGCCATCTCATCACCCAGGTGTCTGTAATTACTATGACAAGATTTTGGGAGAAATTTTTTTTAATGGTGTTTTCTACAATAAGAGTATTTTCATAATCAGGGCACCTGGGTGGCTCAGTTGGTTAAGCGTCTGACTTCAGCTCAAGTCATGATCTCACCGTCTGTGAGTTCAAGCCCTGTGTCAGTCTGTGTGCTGACAGCTCAGAACCTGCTGCAGATTCTGTTTCCCTCTCTCTCTGCCCCTCCTCCCTCATGCTCTGTCTCTGAAAAATAAACCTTAAAAAAATTTTTAAGAGTATTTTCATCATCTGAAAACCCCCTTTTTTATTTTTAAAATTTTTTAAAGATTTTTTTTAAGTAATCTCTACAGAGCCAATGGGACTTGAACTTACAACCTTGAGATCAAGAGTCCCATGATCTACTAACTGAGCCAGCCAGGCACACCCCTCATATTCTTCTTTTAAAAAAAAAAGAAGAAGAAGAAAAAAAAAACTTGCCTAGGGGCCCCTGGATGGCTAGGTCAGTTAAGCAGTTAAGCAGTTAAGCATCAGGCTCTTGATTTCAGCTCAGGTCATGATCCCATGGTTTATAAATTTAAGCCCATATCAGGCTCCACACTGACAATGTGGGGCCTGCTTGGGATTCTCTCTTTCCCTCTCTCTGCTCCTCCCTACTCACATACTCTCTCTCGCTCACTGTCAAAAATAAATCAAATGCTTTTTTAAAAACCTTGGCTATTTAAAAAAGAAGTAAGTGGGGCGCCTGGGTGGCTCCGTCGGTTAAGTGGCCGACTTCAGCTCAGGTCATGATCTCACGGTTTGTGAGTTTGAGCCCCACATAGGGTTCTGTGCTGACGGCTCATCAGAGCCTGGAGCCTGCTTCAGATTCTGTGTCTCCCTCTCTCTCTGCCCTTCCCCTGCTCACTCTATGTCTCTCAAAAAATAAATAAACGTTAAAAAAAAAAAAAGAAATAAAAAAGAAGTACAATGTATTAGCATCTCAGTATCTTAGACCACGGCTTCAAAATGATTTAAAAATTATTAATGCTGGAAGATGTTGATGAAACCAGTTGTCTTTGTAGTGTTATATATCTGATGTTACTTGAAAGACTATCGAATATATTTTCATGAAAACTATTACCAGACAGTATAACCAAATATGATTTTAGAATCTCTCTGTAAATATTTTTCAAATAGTGGTTTATAATACTTAAGCATTGATCTGTTCAAATCATGTAAGTTAGATAGAAGCCCTTCCAGTCATTTACAATAATTTCACTAGCAGTGTACATTAAGATATGCACAAATTAATGAAAAAGACTAATAAACTAATTACAGGAAAGTTTATCTTTCTCAAATAACATAACCTACAGTAAGATCTCATTTTAACATAATAATACATGATGCCTCCTGGGACTCAACTTTTTTTAAGTGAACTTTTCCCCCAACATGGGGCTCCAACTCATGACTTTAAGATCAAGAGTTGCATGCTCCACTGAACTGAGCCAGTGAGGCACCCCTCGACTGACTTTTAATTCCTCAATATATACTGTTCTAACATGTCAAAAGTTTATAGTCCCTTTGCTCCAGAAAAGGGTATTATTTTGTAAAACAAAAATAAATACACCTTAGTGCTAAAATTGTAAACTTCCAAATATGGCATAACCCTTAGGCTACCAACATGATATCATATTGCTTCAGAAGAAAATGGTGAGATCACTAATTCTATTTAGAATAAACAGATTTTATATAATGACCTTTCTAATATCATCATTTCTGACAACTCTGGATTTAGAGGAAAAAAATGAACCTTAAAGATATGTATATAGAGATATGTATAAATATGTGAATAAAAATAGTTTGAAAACCTAAGCACATAGTGTTCTCTGTGTCTGAAAACTTGTCATATCTTCACTTCGGTATATGAATTACACAATACAGAAAAGTGAAAATGTCCTATGATGTGTGTATGAGCTTTTTAAACTAGAATTACATTAGAAAGTCTTTTCAATACTTGACACAGGTATAATCTTCACAGGATACTTTCTGCAGAATCTAGCTACTAAAGGAAATTATTATAACTGATATTTATAAAGTCTCTTATAATTCACAAAGAATTTTACATGCATTATTTCACGTGCTTCTCAGAACAACTTTGAGGTATTACACCACTCTGCACAAAAACAAATTCAGAGAAGGCAGTTAATCTGTCCAAAGAGAGACAGCTGCTCAATGGAAGAACCAGAATTAGAACCCAGACCGTCTCAATTCAGTACTGCTTGTACAAGTTCAATACAAGATTTTAATATCCCACAAGAAGTTTCTTTTTTAGGGCTAACAGACAGAAGCTTATTAAAACACAGACCCTTATTGTTATATCAAATCTTTAAATACTACTTTCCAAACACTAAAAATAATATTTATTTTAAACTATTACACAGAAAACATTCAGTTGGGCAAAGAAAATTATTAGGTAATGACTATCATCTATAACTTACCATATTTGTTTTTATGAAGTAAACCTAACAACAACAACAAAAGCCTTGTGTGTCTTTAGGCAATAACGCAATCAATACTCGGTCACACCCGATAGCAACACAGACATTTTAAGAATTTAGAGAAGGATAAAGATACCTTGCATGTTTTTCCTCTCTTCAATTAGAGGAGCTTTTTTCCAGTTTACTTAACAACCCTTAAGATTTTTACCCCAAACTTAACAAAAATATAAAGCAAAAACTCTAAAACACCATATCCTTCATACTAAGCAATAAAATTAATTTTGAATAAGAAAACAAAACTCTACATAGAAATCGAACAAAATTAAGGCTAGCATTAAAGTTTTCATTTCTTCAATATGTTTTACACAAACATACACTCAGAAGTATTCAATTGCCAAGACTCTTCCCTAAAAGACAGAGCCTCACCTTCCCCCCCATCTCCAAAAATCTGTTTCCTGAAATACACCCCATAAACCACTCTGACATTTTCTGGGGTCAAGTTTAGACCATATGCTAACCAGAATATTATTTGTATTCATTCCAGGGCCACAATCACAGCTAATTAGCAACTTAAAATCAGCTAAAAGTATTCAACCACAATGATGCAAAAGCAAGCACTACAGAAAATATCAAAGTGTCCTGTATTTTTGCCCTCCTGGCAACTATTTTCCCTTTCTCATTACAACAACAGAAAAAAAAAAAAAACAATCAAAATATAATTCAAAGATCCCTGCTGAGATAGTTAAGGAATTTAAGAAATCTATAATGAAGGAAGGTTAAAGGCACAAACACCAATCATTAAACTTGGAACACATCGGCAGTGCTCCCTTTTTAGAAAAGTTTATGATGGTTTCTTAAAGACCTTATATTAGTAAGAATGCCAAAATTGTAAAACGTAGCAGTAAAAATACAAAACAGACGGTGACTTTTTCCCCCCCCACACAAAGCCCCATTTTTGATCATTCTAATCCCTGCAGATCCTGCACAGTTGCTGGTTCCACAGCTAGTTCTCACAAGCGCTTGCGAGACGGGAGATACTGACTTCTGCAGTTAGTTTCGGAAGCTCCAGGGGAGGGGGGCGGGGTGGACCCCTCCTCGAGTACACTGCAGAAGCAAATCGACAAATGCAGCAGACACCGCCTGCGTTTCACAGAAAGAGGGCTCCCTTCCTGCCTTTGTTTTCTCTGGGAGATTTTCACTTGAACTAAAAAAGCGCCCCTTTGCCCGAAGTCCGCGCAGGGCCCGGGAGGCGGGCGCACGTGTCCGCCTCCCAGCGGCCCCTCCCGCAGCGGCTGGCCCTCCTCCCGGCCGCGGGCGCAGGCCGGGACCCCGCGGGCCCCAGTCCAGGCAGGCCCCAGAGGCTCCTGGACCGCAGCGGCCGGGCCTGGGCTTCGGGGTGCTGGCCGAGAGCCAGGGTCCGCGATCGCCGGGCCGGGGGCCGCTTCTTCAGAGGGCACCCCCCAAGGGAGGCCAGAGAGGGGCGGGAAGGCGCGAACCTTTCTCACAGGATTGCAGGCAGGCCAGAAAGACGCCTCCCAACGTTCCCCCTCAAAATAAAAATGAAAACTCGGCCTTCTCGGGGACGAGGAGCAGTAGTCCTTCGCTGGCGAGCGCCCCGCGCACCCCCTACGCGAGGAGGGGATGCAGGAGGGGGCGGGCCCGCGCCGCCGCGCTCCGGGCCCGGACCCAGAAGGGAACCGGGGCCCGACCTCCGCAGCCCGGGCGTTGGGGCGGCCGCGGCCCTACTTGCCGGGCTCCGAGGGGCGGCCGGACCCTCGCCCACCTGGCCGAGAGTCAGCCGCGGTCTCACGCCCCCTCCCCCTCCCAACGTGCGGCCGTCTCAGAAGAGACGAAGCTGAGGGAGAGGACGCAGTCGTCCCGAACTTACGAGCCGCCCCTCTGGTACTGACCCCTCGGGCCGCCGCCGCTGCCGCTCGCCCAGGTCCCCGGTCCGCCGGCCCAAACCCCGCTGCTCAGCCTCTGCCGCCGCCTCAGAGCGTCTCTGCCCCCTCTCGCTCTGTTTGTTTTTGTTTTGTTCTACCCAGTAACACGGGGGCGAGAGAGCGGCGTTAATTGGCCAAAGCGAGGAGGTCCGCTGACCAATCGTGGCGGTGGAGCGGGAGCTGAGGAGGAAAAGGGAGGGAAGTGAAACGTGGAAAGTTGGGTAGGGGCGCCGGAGGGCGCATGCGCACCTGGCTCCCTGGCCCCGCTGGAGTGGGAGCCGGGCGGGAAGCTGGAGGTGGGAGGTTGGGAGGTGCCGCGAGATGGAAGCGTAGGCGAAAAGGCAGTGCCTCGGGGTGAGGACTAGGCTGAGGCTGCCTTGACCCGCTCACCGGTTCCTCTTACAGGGCAGTCAGCAATCTCGCCTGAATGTTGGGCGTTCTGAGGACCTGCCTCCGTTTCCAGAGGTCCTCAGTTGAATATCCTAATCTCTACAGTTGTTTCTGTTCACTCCTTGGCTCCTACTGTGTACAGTAAGAACTTTATCTCCGTGAAAGCTCTCATCCCTTGAAGATAGAAACCATTCCCATTTCACAGATGAGGAAACAGACTCAAAAACTCTTTCAAGTCCCTGTGCTAATCATGACGGTCACGCTCCTGGGATTCAAACTCCCGCATTCCGGCTGCAAGACTGGTGTTCTCAATCTTCGCTATAACTTCCTTATTGAAACTTGCACCCGGGCAGCTAGTCTCTGAGTCTTTTCCTCCTTGGCTGCATTCTCTTTGGCTTATCTTGTGCTTTCATTCTTCCTCCTTCCCTATCCCCTGAGGTAATGACCAGAACCTTTTGCTGTCTTTGTGCTCTCTGGAAAGGACTCAGCCATGATCTCTGGCCAGATTTTCCGATCGTCTAATGTGCAACACCTGAATGGTCTGTTTGGCCTTTCAGCAGCACAAACCGCCTCCTCCCCCACCAGCGAGCCCCTTTCCCTGACTTAACCTCTATCTGCTCAGTCGCCCTGCCTGGGAATCATCTCTAACAGTATTACCTCTCTGAACAACAACAACAACAACAAAACCTTCACTAGCTTTCCATGGCCCACTGGAGCATCAGTACCTCAAGCAAGCTTTAAGGCCCCAGAGTGTGACTTTGAGACATTCTGGCCGTGTCTCCACACCCCTGTGGCTGGAACCTACTTTGACCTCTCACTGTTCCATATGCTTTCCCACCTCCTAAGGGTCCTTTATGGTATCACCTTGAAATGCCTCTTTTATCCTCCATCTCTGCCTGGAACAATCCTACCCGTGCCTCTTGGCTCTCCCACACAGGCCTTCTTCAGCCTCATGACTTGATGTGAATTTCCAGTCTCCTGATTCCTGACAGTAATGACTTGTTGTACCTCCGGGACACTGAAACATTCTGCCTGGCATTATGTTATCCGAGTCCCTGTCCCAGCTCTTCTCCCCCATTAAACTGTCACTTTGTTGAAGGCAAGGCTCGTGTCTTACTCATGTATTATCATTGTAGGTCTTAAGAAGATGCCTTGCACATTTACTGTACCGGTGCAATAAAAATTCCTCGATCTGAGTTCACAAAGGTTCTCAGCATTTTGTGCTCATCCCCACCTCCTGGGCAAGAGCGTCTCGGCAAGTCCTGCGTCTGAATTAGCCTTATGAGTCACTTTTACTTTTTAAAAACAAAGATTCCTGGTCACTCAGTTTTGTTTTGTTTCGTTTTCTCTGTCACCTGCTCTTCCCTCCTCTGCCAGGGCTCATCTGTCCTCCACTGAGCAGTCACTGCTGGCTCCTTTTTTTCACCCATCCCCCTCTTTCTCCACATCTTTTCTTTTCTCACTCCTTTTCAGTTAGTAACTCTTGTTCCTCCCTGCCACCAACCTCCTCTGGCTTCTGTGGGGTTCTTTCATTTACCGATTTATTTAATATATTTATTAAGCACCTATTGCATACCCAGACTGCAATGGACAAGCTCTCTAAGATCTGTGAGATAACAAGAATGGGCTATGATTACCTGTTTTCAAAAGCATCTAAAACAACCTATATCTTTTAACACATTGCCCCAAAAGAACACATTATGGAATAAAATGTTCACCTCCTTTTTACCCATCATCCCTACACATGACATTTGGCACCCCAGGACCCACCTTAGAGAATGCCCCTCTAGGTGGGTGTGCTTGACCAGTTTGGACCAAGCAAAAAAGAAATGGGATTCTAGTCCTAATTCCCCTACTAACTATCTGTAAGAACTTCAACCCCTCTCAGGACCTCTGTGTTTTCATCAGTAAAAATTCAGAAATTGAGTTCAATTAGTGGTTAACAAGGTGTTTTCCAAAGAACATGAATTTTGTGGAACTTTAATGGACGTCATGAGAAATATGTGGGAGGGACTATTCTATAATCAAATCAACTTGGAAAGAAATTGCTTTAACCAAGTTAAAGCTGGCTTTGGGGGGAGCCCCAACTTTTCTCAGTATTTTTAAAAAGCTAATGAGCTTTGAGAATCTTGAGAGACCAGAGTAAGAAGCTAAGTAACACTCCCCCAACTTATTTAATTTTTTTCCCAAGATACCCCAGAATCTGTTACTTAGATCAGTTTGGGAACTATAGATGACAGCCACTATCATCAGCATTCCTTCCAGATGTATTAAACACTGGGCACTTGCTCCTTTGCTAAACATTAAAAAAGAATAAGTTGAAAAATGGAAAAGTATCCAAGTGCTAGGAATTTTTGCCCATCAAATCAACCCACAAATATTTATTGTGTGCCTTTTCTGTGAAAAGCACAGAGCTGACCCAGCTGTGTTCTTGGCAAAAGGCATTACATTCTACCATAGGGTAAGTACCGTCTGAAGCACAGAGCTGCCCAGGCTTCTGGGCCACAGTGTACACTTTCATTTCACATTGTAATTGCTCACAACCTGACTTTCTGTTTCCTAAAGCCCTGTGCTTGTGGGCTTATGTTAATTTAGCTGTTGGATGAGAGAAAAGGACAAAGCCCTTCATCTTAACTCATTCTCTCCAGAATGATGGGAGTTCAACTTCTATTTCCTTAAGAATGACCCATTTCAGGGGCACCTGGTTGGCTCAGTTGGTTAAGCGTCGGACACTTGGTTTCAGCTTGGGTCATGATCTTACAGTTTGTGAGTTTGAGCCCCACATCTAGTTCTGTGCTGAAAGCGAGGAGACAACTTGGGATTCCCTCTCTCCCTCTCTCTCTCTCTCTCTCTGCCCCTCCCCTGATCACTCTCTCTGTCTCTCTCTCAAAAATAAATAATCTTAAAAATTAAAAAAAAAAAAAAAGAATGACCCATTCAAGGGGCGCCTAGAGGGCTCAGTCAGTCAGGTCATGGTCTCACGGTTCACGAGTTTGACCCCCGCGTCGGGCTCTGAGCTGTCAGCACAGATTCTGTGTCTCTCTCTCTTTTGGCCCCTCTCTCACTCATGCTCTCTCTCTCTCTCTCTCTCTCTCTCTCTCTCTTAAATGTTAAAAAAAAAAAAGAATGACCCCTTCCAGTTAGGAGAGGATGGGCCATCACTGTTGCCTGGGATGAGATAGCTGTTCAAAGGTGGCAGCAGAAACAGTGCTGTGTGATCAGATAGACATACATAATGTCTCTCATCTTCCCCATATCCCTCAGGTTTAAGCACTATTGATACCTGGAGGGACACAAAGAATGTTAATTTGTTAGGGTGTATGGGGATTTGGGTAGAGGATAGTTTCTAGTTTTTGCCTCTTAAGATAGGTTATTGACTGTATTTCTAGCTAGCTATGTTGCCTCGCATGTTTCACTTCCTCTCTGTGGGTGGATTGAACGCCTCAGTCTTGCACTATAAAAGGAGTTGGCCCCTTCAGGGAGTCTTTAAGGAGTCATTCCAGTTCTGACACCATGATGCTGGGCAAGGCACTGAGATGGCACCATCGCAGTCCTCGTAGTGGGCGACCAGGGATGAGAGGGTTTGCCACTGGTGACAGGGAAGAATTAATCACCAGGTGTGGATAGAGGAACTGTCACTCTCAGCCCAGGAGCTTTCTCTAAATGCAAAGCTCAGATAACCTCGCCTCCTGCCATCACAAAGCAAGACTGAAGGCTGATGTCTCGTTGGAAGTACTAATGAGTTATTGTGAATAATTGACTTGGAAATGCATAGATGTTAGGCAAAAGATAAGCACCTCAAATTACTATTATTGCCCTTGGAACTTCCAAGGCCTTTTCATTCTTTGGGCAAAGCACCATTCGAGAACAGGAGTTTGTTAGTAAGCACTGTTCGTGTCCTTGACTAAGATCGAGAAGAGGCCATCTCTCTCTGGGGACTGAGAGAAGCCTTAGCCCACTTCCTCAAGAAGAATTTTCAGATATCACTGTCATTTGCAACAACATCTATCTGAGTTGACCTCTGCCTCCTACTTCATAAAACCAAGGACTGGATTTTAGGAATTCCTGTAAGGCACTGAACTGCTCTTTAGCAGACATGGTACAAGACGTGGAACACAGTCTGAGGGGAGGGTTGCATAAAGAATTCTGACAATGAT
This sequence comes from Paguma larvata, assembly GCA_030068075.1. NCBI lineage: Eukaryota > Metazoa > Chordata > Mammalia > Carnivora > Viverridae > Paguma > Paguma larvata. The sequence continues at coordinate 33,523,262 of CM057837.1, forward strand.
GATGACTGACATTTGTGTTATGTTTTAAGGCTCGGTAAGCACTTTCACATACACTTTTGCCCCTCCCTGTCAAGTGGATGAGCAGATATTACTCTCCTTGCTTTACATATGAGGAAAGTGGGGCTTGAGCGGGTAACTGGTAATCATGGGACTTATATGATAAAGGAAATGTGGGGGATCCCTAGTCCAAACTCTTCATTTTTTCAAACAAACAGAGACCCAGAGAAGTTAAGTGAGCTGCCCAAAGCCACACAGCTAGTCAGTAGTAGAGTCCGAGTACCAATGTTGCACAGCTGGGCAACATTGACAGGGGAGTCCAGACCTTCTGGTACCCAGGCCTTGCCAGGATTCTTTCTGGCACTCAACAGTGAGTCTCTTGAATAAAAGTTAAATATCTGAGCCAGTTTTGGTCCCCAGTGCCTCCTGCTCTCTGTGGAGTCCATTCAAGGTCCTGGAAGTGAGGGAGGAGGGGGAGTGGCGGTAGGGAGGCTTAGAATGATATTTAGGAGCTGTTGATGGGGGCGTTTTTAAGAATATCTTTCCTAGACTAAAAAACATAGACTAATGGGAACCATATCACAAAGAAGTAGATGCAATATTTTTAAATAGTACCAAGAAAAGCTAATATGGTTTCACTTCCCCAATTCAAGTTTCAAGAGGTTTTCTTGGTGCATTTATCTTTGTGTCTCCCCACCACCACCCCCTCTCCACCACCACCACTCAATCACTCCTGCTACCTTAGGATGTAGAAACAAGCTAAATTCGGGTTCAGGAACTACAACAGATCATCTTTTCCCAAAAAGTCCATGTATTTTGACACATCTCCTATACCTGGCCTGAGTTCTAAGCCTATGAAAACTTCAGCTCCTCGGAATTTTGCAATCCCAGGACCATTGAAGCAGATGCTTTTCCAGTACTTCCTACAACTGTCACACCCTGCATCAAATTAATTATGTTGAGTCAGAGTAGAGAAGCGCTTCTCAGTTGTGTCTCCGGGGGCTTTATTTGCATTCTTCTGGAACACACGATCCTCAGCAAGGCTGCACACTTCTCAGAATTCATCCTCTTCTCTCCAGTGAGCACTGAGCTTACAGAAGATGCCAAATGCCCCCCTCCTGTCTGTGCTGCAATAGTTTCTGCTCAACTCCTAAAAGGCAGTAGAGCCCAGGGGGCCTAGGGTGGAAATGACTCTTCCTACTAGAAAAAAAAAAAAAGGAATGAATGATCATGGATTGTGATTAAGAGAACCTGATTGAGAGGGAAACACAACCATGGAAAGCTGGAAAGGGGTGGAGGGTGGCTCGAGAGGCCAGTGCTGGGTAGATGGAGACACACATAGAAAAGGAAGTTAAAGAAAGGAAGCAATCAAACCTCTATTTTGGGCAAAACAAAATAAAAGTGGTGGAAAATAAGAAGAGGTGAGGAGCAAGCCAAGGGACATATTGTTTTATATTATTAGGCGTATATATTAAAAATGAAGTTTGATTCATGGAAGGTCAGAAACAGAAGAAAGCCCCAGGAGATGGCCTAGTGAGATCAACTTGTTTGTTTGCAGAGTGACATAAAACCTGAGGCCTAGAGAGGGGAAGACATCTGGCCCCAGGCAGGTTATAGACAGCCGTAGTACCTCTTCCTACAATACGCAGCCGCCTTCCTTTTTCCATATGGTTCTTCTCTGCTTATGTCTTGCCCTTCAGTCTTCACTCTTTCCTCTCTCTCTCTCTCTCTCTCTCTCTCTTTCTGTCTCTCTCTTTCCAAAAAGGGCAGTTTCCAGAAAGAAAAACAAGGACCGACATTTTATAACAGCTCCAGGAAATCCCCAAACTCTGCATTTAAAGCAACACGATTGGCAGCCCTTCCGTACGATTGACAAAGTCAGCATCGAAACAGGAAATAGTAGACATCAAGGCACTGAGAACCAATAATTGAAAAGAAAGAAAAAAATTACTCCTGAGGGGGCAACTTAAAGTCTTACCACCACCAATTCTTGTGTTGCGTATGTGTGTGTGCATTTTGTTTCGGAAAGTTCTTTTTGAGGACAATGAACCTAGGTCAGTGATTTATCGTTGAGCATCTAAGGGTGTAAGACCATCCAAAAATTTTATTATGAATATGCATTTTGGGCCTAGGGGGGTCTATAACTTTTTTAATAGACCCCCGAAAGAGTCATGTCCCAGAGAAGATCAAGAACTTCTGGAATACAGTGTATTATCATGTTTGGGACCACATACAGAGTGGGTATTCCACCAAGAAGTGCCAGTAAACCTTCCTCTATATGTCAAGCCAGGTGCAGAATCAAAGCACCTCCAAGGGGCGCCTGGGTGGCTCAGTCGGTTGAGCGTCCGACTTCGGCTCAGGTCATGATCTCATGGTCTGTGGGTTTGAGCCCCACGTCGGGCTCTGTGCTGACAGCTCAGAGCCTGGAGCCTGCTTCGGATTCTGTGTCTCCCTCTCTCTCTGCCTCCCTCCCCGCCCCCCGCCACTCATTCTCTGTCTCTCTCTGTCTCAAAAATAAATAAATATTTAAAAAAAAAAAAGCACCTTCAAAGCAACCACAACAGGGAAGCAAAGGGAAACAAAATTGGTTTTTACGATAGCAGGAGTCCTACAAAGGGATGGAATGTCACCTTGGGACATCTCAATAGTCATTCTCATCAGGTGTGGTGACTCTCTTCCATTATGTTGACCTCTATGGGCCAGAGTTATAAGCTGAAACTCCCAACATTTCCTAAAGTCATAGCTCCAACAGCCGTGAATTTATCTTTAAAAAAACCCTCAAACTTATCTAAGAGACGAAGCAGTACATAGTGTCTCTCAAAATATGCTCTGTAGATGTTCTCTCACAGAAGGGTTCTTGGATAAATGAAACTGGGGAAAGCTTATCACCTCCCCTCTTGGAGGATCACAATAAAAAATGGTGCTTTAAAGGCTCTGAGAAATCCTATCATAAATTAGTCCATTTAATTCTCTTTAACCCAATGTTTACTGAACTTACTTGACCATGGCACTCTTTTTTATATAATACTGATTCACATCTTATAAAATACACACCAGAAAGTACTTATATAGAAGAATGGGACCTGAGCTAGAAGGCAGGAGGCCTGGATTTCAATCCTTGTTCTGTTACTGGATTGTGGGGCTCTGTGACCACAGGTCTTCCAACTGCTCTGAAAGTGTAGAAGAGAAAAGGCCTCCCAGATTCTTTCTGGGATGTGACTTAGCCACTATGATCTCTGGGTTGGCCGGTGGCCTAAGATCCTGCATATAGCCCTTTTCTATGATTTTGCGTATTTTTCTCCAGGAGACTAGACAGTACCTGCTATGCCAATAAGCCATGATCTCTTAAGAATCCTTTGGAAGCGGGACATACAGGCTCCCAGTTATGGAAAGAGTAAGTCACAGGGATGAAATGTACGGCACAGGGAATAAAGTCAATGGTATCGTAATAGTGGTATATGGTGACAGATGGTAGCTACACTCATGAGGAGCATAGCATATAGAATTGTTAAATCATTATGTTGTACCCCTGAAAAAAATGTAACATTATGCGTCAACAATACCTCGTTTTTTTAAAGACTCCTTTGAAGAGATAAGGTAAAGGTCTAGGCACTAGAACAGAATGGAACCAACACTACAGAGTTGTGTCAGTCATAGACCCTATTCAATACGAAGGCAGCTGATGAATGCTAATGTCACGTAAGGAATTGAAGCAAGTTACAGGATCTAAAAAAAACACAACTAATGTATTTTAAGAGAAACCCTTCTTTCTGCCCCCACCTCCCTACTCCCATCCCCCTTCGTGAATTAAGAATCCTAAGAGAAGAAGTAATCGTAAAACAAAGTTTTGTAGAATCCTTCATCCAGAGTGCTGACATAATGATCAGGTGAATACTGGCTTCTTACAAAATTTCTCTTTTCTATTTAGAAAAAATTTGTGTAACCTTGATTATTTACTACCAAAAAATCAATACAAAACTTCAATATATTGAAAAATACTTTCCCCCTTCTCATAGCACCACTATATATAACAGAGAATAATCAAGAGAATAATCAATATTGCTAATCTAGGTGGAGCAACCTTCAAATTATACCCAGACACTTGTGGTTCATTTGCCCTCCCCTCCCTTTCTCATAAGACCTTAAATAAAACACACCCACACACAAAAAAATTTTGAGGGACCCTGTCCAAACAGTACCCAGTGTCAATAATTCACATTTTGCCACCAAGTATATAGATATGATTTCTTTTACAGAACTTTCAGTGTCAAAAAAGGAGATTAAACCATCAGATATGGGGCTTAAACATTCGCAAAAAAAAAGAAATATGAAAATATTCTGGGCCTCCGAGAAGGCTCTACACTGTATGTAGGTTAGGATTACCATAGTTCTTTATTTTGAGGAAGCCAATTGACTTGAGAAGTTTACATAATTGCATGGCTTCTATTGGATGCTCTTGGGGCTTCCTGCTGGTAGAAAAGTCCTTCCTTTTCTTCTTCCTCTTCAGGTATGCATTAAAGACTACACTTCTTTGAACAACACCCTCCCCCTGAGAATTTTCCAATATAACCTTCACATCTTCAGCAGTGCTTCAATAGTTCTGGCATTGGGACTGGGTTTTTGCAAATTACACAGCCTCTTTGAAGCCAGTAAGATTTTACCAAGCATGACCATGTGACCTTAAGAGCAAATGCCTCTTTTCAAAGGACCCAAGTTATTCCCACAGGCATCATTATCCTCTGGGAGAATCCCCTGTCTCAGAGAAAAAAAGTGCTGGCTCTAGCTCACTTTCAAAGGTGTTTGAGTCAGTAAGTGCCCTGACAGCAAGCTTTCCCAGGGAATACTAGAGGCCTGGGAGCACATTAAGTACTACCTGTGAAGGTCTTGAGCTCTTGCACAATCAGTGGGGAAGTAGTAAGGCTACATGTGCTTTCTGCATCCCAGGTACAGGAAGCTCTATAAAAATTTTGCAGGCATAACACAGGGAAGATGTCATAAAAAGCAGGGGCCCAGAGCCACAGGCAACAAAACCAGAGAGAAGTTGGAACTTGTTCCAAGGAAGGGCTTTCCCCAGACACCACGGTGAGAGTGTGTGTGCCCTAGTATCCAAGGAGGGCACAAGGTGTCACTCCCAGGGTATGCTCCTCCGGTCTCCCCGGCTCGGCTTTTTGTTCTCACAATGGCTCCCCACTGGACTGTAGGTTCCAGAAGGGCAAAAAACCTGCCTCTGCCTCAGACGCTTAGTAGGTGCTCAACAATAAAATCTTTGGTGAAGGAATAAAGAAGCTAGTACCATTTTGATGTTTGGTGCAAGAGCATGTCTGAAGCTGTCAGTGGGAGTCTCACTTCCTGGTTTAGCCCAGCAGTTGCCTGCCTGTCATTCGCTGGGGCTGCTCAGGACAATAAATTACAACAAGCTGCCCTCAGTGTCCCCAGCTGAAGCCTGACTTTGCTGAGGCCATGCCGAGGAGGGAGACTGTGGCAGTTCGTAGGGGCCTCCGGGAATGGCAGGAAGCTGGAACTCTCCAGAGACCCAGCCCCGCTGGATTCCAGGCAGAACGTGCAGAATAACACTCCAGCTGTCTCAGGAACACTCTGGCCTGACGGGCTGAGGCAGGATTGCTGTTTCTGCCGCAGCCCAGGGGCCAGACCCAACACCCCAAGCTGTTTCTGTTCTCACTGAGCCTGCTTCACCGGGGTGAGGATTGGTTCAGAGGAAGAGCTGACAAAAATAAACCCAAGGTGGTGAAGTGCTGCGCAGGAAGTGGCGGGCCTTGGAGCCAGAGCAGAGCTCAGGTATTTAGGCGACGACACGCCACAAGAAAGCCATTGCCTGAAGATCAGACCCGAGAACAAAACCCTGGCTCCATTTGCATTTGAGGGGTTCTGCTCTCAGGAGTCAGGTCACCAGAGCCTACCATTATCCTCAGGCAGATGGACTCCAGGGGTGGCCTCTGCCACTAACCAGATGGTTGAGCTTAGACAGGTGCTCCTTCGAGCCTCATGTTCCTGGTCTGGGAGCCTCTGGGGGACTGAAGCAAAAGGCATATGCTCAGGGATCAAGCATTTATGTAATAACTTTCTTTCCTTCCTTTGCTGGTCAGCATTAGTGAAGGTGAAAGACGAGGCCTCCAGGAAGAAGGCAAAATCTCACTGTGAGAGATAATACACACACCACACCACCACACACAATATACCACATACGTACACCCCACACCTACACACCCCACACGACACATCCACGTATCATTCAATATATCCACATACCGCACACACACACGTGCACATACCACACACATGCACACACCACACACAATACACTGTACACATATACTGCACATGCACACACCACACACACATCTGCACCCCACACAACACATCCACGTATCATACAATATATCCACACACACGCACACGTACCACACACATGCATCCATACACCACATATACACACATGCACACACCACACAACACATACCACACACAATACACTGTACACATATACTGCACGCGCACACACCACACATACATACACACACCACACACAGTATACCCCACACATACACAACACATCCACATATCATACAACACATCCACATACCACACATGTGTACCACACATACATCCACCACACATAATATACTACACAGGTACACATACCACACAACACATACACATACCATATGACACATACCACACACATACACACACCACACACAATATACTCTACACATATTCTGCCACACACACACCACACACACGTACATACCACACACACACAGACCCACATGCTCACACACCATACACATATACACATACATACCACATACATACACACCACACACAATACACTACATACATGTACCACACATACACATACTACACACAATATACTACACACATACATACCACACGCATACATACACCATACAACGTATATACATATCACACACATATACACATATCACACACATACACCACACACACACCACACACAATACACTACACACATACACACTGCACACAGTATACCACACACATATATGTACCATACAACACATACAAATACCAAACGTACAGACACACACCACACACATGTCGCACACCACACCACACACACACACATACGCATGCTACTTTAAAACATTTATGAATCAACAATAAATTCCACAGTTCTTCCTTTGGCTGCTTCCTGACTGGAAACAGATTGTCTTCCCCCCAACTGTTTCTGGGGCAGAGTTCCTCTAAATGTGGGTCTATTCGTGGTGATTTTGTTTCCTTTTCTCAGTCCACAGTCATCTGACACCATTACCCGGGGGTTCTCTGCAGCCCTGTCCTTTATTAGTTCATAAATCTGGGAACTGAGGGAATGTTTATAAAAATTCATAAAGACTCCACCATTTATTGAGCGACTACTGTGCCTGGCACACTCCCGGGTGTCTGATCCTCACCACACCCAACAAGATATCCTACTGTTCCCTGACACAACAGATAAGGAAATCGAGGCTCCGAAAGATCAAAGAACGGCCTGAGACCTCACAAGCAGTAAGGGGCAGGACTTGGCCCCAAGTGACCTATTAGCCTGAGCTGTTTCCACTGCCCGCTGCAGCCTGACAACGTAAAACCCGAGTTACTCTTGAGGAGTTCCTAATCCACCGTCCTGAGTACCACCCGGCCTGTTCCTCTCCCGAGTTTCTGCTTGGGTTCCTCCCAAGCTCCCTCTCCTTCCCTCTGACCTTTTTGCTCTTGGGAGCCGCAGGCTTTGCCCCCTTGGAGCAGTGCCCTGCGGGCAGAAGCCTGGAGGCCTTTACTTCCCTTGCCCCCACCAGCATGGCCAAGACAAACTTCTCACTGGAAAACACTGTGTCCTGTAGACAAAGGCTCTGTGTGATGTTCTGGTACCTGCCTGACGGGTCTTCTGTGAAAAGACCCAGCTGGCGTAGCTGGGCTGCCAGGCCTGGGACAGGCGGAATCCATAAATAGTTTCTCCAGCCACAGAGCTCAGGCTGGACTGGAGCCAAGTGCTGCCTGCCTCAGTGCCTAAGCCCTCCCTGGCCTTGGCGAGCCAGAGCCTTTTCTGGGAAACAGCAGGAGAGCTGGATTTTCAGGGGCTGGGGTTAGATGGGGCTTCACAACAGAAAATGGGGTTGGAGTTAGGCATTTCCAGTTTAAATCCCAGCTCCAGCACCTTCTACCTGTCTGACTTTAGGAACATAGCTGCTGCTGGGAAATCATCAGCCATAAAGGAAACGAAACACATCCACTTTCTTAACCCAGTGCTTGCGCCTGAGTCTCCCTCTGAAATGCAAGGGATGGGCCACAGGCCCTTGAGGTTTCTATCTCCATTGCTCTCTATGTGGGCTGGGCTGGAGGGGTCCTTCCTGCTCATGGGACGGTGGATGAGACACTGGATGTCCTGTTTCTCTCAGAGTGAACTCGGCCCCGTAGGAGAGTTCCTGGTTTAATTCAACAAATTTTATTGAACACCCCATGACATCCTGTACTGTTTTAAGGACACCGGGTACAAAGATAAGCAGAGGCCCTGCCCTTAAGGAGCTCATAGACTAGACCAGTAAGAATGATAAGACCCATAAAAATAAGTATAGTATGCAGTGGGAAGTGATAAGTGTATTAGGAGGGATACAGATAAGACCGCGAAGGCTGAGAGCAGAAACAGGGTGATTCTGGGCTGGGAGGGCGGTAAAAGTGTGGCCAGTCTGTAAAAGGTCTTGAATGATAGTTTGGACGTTATGGGGCCAGACTGTAGGGAGCCATCAAAGGCTTCTGACCAGGGCAGTGGGCAGATTCAGAGCCACGGGGGCTGGAGCAGTTCAATAGACCTCCACCACCCAAAACAACCACCGTGGAATTTTTAACAGAGAAAGACTCCAGTTCCACCATTTTACAAGGGCTTTGTTCTCTGAATTCAGGGTTTGAAATATGTAGCGGTTTAAAAGCTGACCTTTATTCTTCGCACCTCTCTCTCTCCTCTGGGTCCTCTCAGCCAGCCTTCTCCTTGCATGAAAGACATGAGATTGAGGCATATGGGACAGGAGGCAGACATCCAGCTCAGGGAAACGGTCCCGGCTCAACAAACACAGCGTCCTGGGACCTCGCTGCTCTGCCCATTTGCCTTGGCCCAGCTCACAGCCTTCTGGGAAGGAGTCGGCCTGTTGAGGAAACGATGTGTCAGTGAGTTGCAGTTGGCTTAACTTCCCTGAGAAGTGTGTGTATGGGTGTGCGCGTGCGCATGTGGACTCAGGCCTAGGTGTTTTGCAGCTAATTTGCAATCTGGGTCAGAACTAAGCAGCCCTCAGGATATCACTATCCAGAGAAGATAAGATTGAACAATCCTCTCCAGGACTGAGCATCCATAAACTAGCCCTCTGGATGCAAACACAGCAATTTGCCAGGCTCCTTATTAGCAAAAGGGGTCCAGGCGGGTGGTGGGTTTGGTTAAATCTCCCAGAGAAGCGGAAGTGTGTGGTGGGCCCACACTTCTGACAAGAAATACAGAAGAGGCAATGGTGAGTTCTGCCCCTGGGTGGCTCAGCTGATTATGCGTCTGGCTCTTGACTTCAGCTCAGGTCAGGATCTCACAGTTCGTGGGTTCAAGCCCCACACTGGGCTCTGAACAGGCAGTGCAGAGCCTGCTTGGGATTCTCTCTCTCCCTCACTCTCTCTGGCCCTCCCCTTGCTTGTTTGCTCTGTCTCTTTCTCTACTCTGACAATAAATACACTTAAAAAAATTGCTTTACCAAAGAAAAAAAAAAAACAACAAAAAAACCATGTACAAGGCTGAACCTGACAGGGCCATGGAGGTGAGGAGGTCAGGTTTTAGGGCTTCTTCTGCCACTCAGCTACCACGTGACCTTGACCAAGTCACCTTATCTTATTGGCATTCGTTTCCTAATCTGTAAAGTGCAACCAATGCTTTTAGCCATGTGCCAACCAGGAAGAAAATCCCCAAACAGTTCTGGGTAATCAAAAGAAATTACTCTAACTGTCAGTCTATCTCACATTCTTTACTCGGAGAAAAGCCCTTGAAGATCTTCTCCGGGAGTCTGGGTTTTCTCAGTTTACGTGTAATGAGAATATGGCTTGGTTTTCTGGCTTCCTGGCCTACTGCAGATGAGACGATTGGTTAGCAGGGGTTGGTCTGTTAGAGATAGACATACTGATGACTGGCGGAAACACAGAAGGAACCAAGAGAGCAAGGAAAGGAAAAGAAAATATCGTAGGGCAGAAACCAGGTTCTTAAAGGCCACGCATTTACAGGTGTCAGTAGCTCTGAGGGCCTTCGTGCCTCGGAGCCTACTGTGATAATGGATACTTGCAAGGACTCAGCAAAGCAGGGCTTTATAGACTATCATTTTAGAAAAATTTCCTTCCAAACATTTTATTTGTTTTTAAATTTTTTTAATGTTTATTTTTTCTTGAGAGAGACACAGACTGTGAGAGGGGGAGGGGCAGAGAGAGAGAAGGAGACACGGAATCCGAAGCAGGCTCCAGGCTCTGAGCTGTCAGCACAGAACCCGACGTGGGGCTCCAACCCACAGACTGAGAGATCATGACCTGAGTCAAAGTCGGATGCCCAACTGACTGAGCCAGGCAGGCGCCCCTCCAAACATTTTAAATAAATAAAGTATTGGTGCTTAAAAGGAAAACTCTTTGGTATTCTGAACGTTCAGACATTGGGAAAGATGTATATAATCCAGGAGTGCTCAGGAGGGCGGAGTCATACCTGTTCCCTGCGTACCAATGTTTGGAGCCCAGGATAAATCAACTAATAAGAATGGAGAAGCTCCCCAAAAGGTACGAAACCCTATCCAAATTAACCATTGGGAGACTGGGGAGTAATCCCTTGGTCTCAGATTGTTCTTGAACACCAACCATTTAGGAATGGTTCTAACAAACATGTATATTGAGGAGTTAACCTGGAATGCAAATTTGTTTTGCCTTTGTTCATGTTCCCAACGCGTGGCATACCCGCTGTGGGAGAAAGGAGAGGGGGAACCAGGAAATAAAATTTCTGAGCAGAGAAAATGTCCTTTTCAAAGAGCCAAGCTGTTGTCTTTAGGTCCACATGAACATTGTGGGCTGGTAGAGAAATTTAACCAGTTAAGCCCCACACTTTTACTGCTGCTGATCAGGCCCTGTGCTAGGTGTATGGGAGGTGAGGGGTGCCTGGTTGGCTCAGTCGGTAGAGCACAGGGTCTCGATCTCAGGGTCTTAAGTTCAAGCCCCAGATTGGGCGTGGAGCCTACTTAGAAAAAAAATTATAAAAAAAAAAAAAAACAAAAACAAGAAAATACATATGACAAGACAGAACAATTAAAAGCACCTTTAATCCCATCACACAGAAATAACCGATATTAACATTTGTATTAACAAGTTGTGGAGTTGTTCATCTAAATGAGTACATTAATAGGATCACACAGCACACGGGCCTTTTTTGCTCAAAAAAATGATGGGTCCCCGAATGCATTCAAAGTGATGAGAGAAGAAAAACCTCAAAGACACATCAGCAGCACTAGGACCAGACATTCCTCACCAAATCCAAATAGAAATTCCTGAAATATTAACAATATGAATATAAATAAATGAAGCCTTAAAAAGATGATAAGATAACAAAGTAGACTGATTATGTAACATCGGGATAGGATGACTTCTTAAGCAAGACAGGAAACCCAGAAACCAGAAAAAAAAAAACACATTTGAATACTGAAACATTTAAAACTCCCACATGATGAAAAACAGTGTTAAGTCTAAAGCCAAATAGTAGACCTGGATAAGATATTCAAGACATTGAACAGAGCTTCAAAACACAGTGTCCTTTCTTTCTGCCAACAGACACTTAATGTACAAAGGCTGCCTACCAGGAAGAACAGCTCAAACATCCAAATAGAAAGATAGGCAAGGAATATAAACAAAGAATTCACAGAAGAAAGGCAGATGGCCAATAAACATGAAAAGATGTTCGACTTCACTGTTGTCAAGGAAATGCCAATACTAAAAAATTAATGGACCCAGTGCTTATCAGGATATGTGTAACCACGTGCTGTCATCGACTGCAAGTCCAAGTGTAAATGGCACACCTCTGGGCAACAGGTTGATTTGTTAGGATCTAATGTGTGTACTTTCCACCGTATGTACTTTTTGACCTGCAATTCTACTTTCAGGACTCCATAGATTCATAAGTATGCACATGAGTTGCAGCATGTTTTGTAATAGAAAAACCTCGGAACCGACCAAATTTCCATCAGTAGGTTATGTTAATTTCCACCTATCCACATGGAGGAGCAGCATGTAGTTGGTATAAAGAGTCATATTTTATATGACTAAAGTGATGTATATAATAGATTTTTTTAGGTTTATTTATTTTGAGAGCCCACACGCATGCACATGCAAGCCGGGAAGGGGTAGAGAGAGAGAGAGAGAGAGAGAGGGAGAGAGAGAAACCCAAGCAGGTTCTGCTCTGTCAGTGCAGGGCCCCACACAGGGCTCAATCCCACACACCATGAGATCATGACCTGAGCTGGGATTAAGAATCAGATGCTTGGGGCTCCTGGGTGGCTCAGTCGGTTGAGCGGCCTGACTTCAGCTCAGGTCATGATCTCACGGTCTGTGAGTTCGAGCCCCGCGTCGGGCTCTGTGATGACGGCTCAGAGCCTGGAGCCTGCTTCCGATTCTGTGTCTCCCTCTCTCTCTGCCCTTCCCCTGTTCACGCTGTGCCTGTATGTCTCTCAAAAATAAATAAACATTAAAAAAAAAAAAAAAGAATCAGATGCTTAACCAACTGAGCCACCCGGGTGCCCGTATGACAGATTATTGAATAGAAATAGATCAAGTTGCAGACTGGCATGTACAGTAATATTTGGTTTGTAAAAATACATGCATGTGTATATACCTATATCTGTGTCAGTATGAACCTAGGGATAAGTCTGGAAGTATATGAACCAAAATATTTTTTTATTTTTTTTAATGTTTATTTATCTTTTAGAGAGAGAGAGACAGAGCATGAGTGGGGGAGGGTCAGAGAGAGAGAGGGAGACACAGAATCTGAAGCAGGCTCCAGGCTCTGAGCCTGATGCGGGGCTCGAACCCATGAACCGTGAGATCGTGACCTGAGCTGAAGTCGGACGTTTAACCAAGTGTGCCACCCAGGCGCCCCTTGAACCAAAATATTAATAATGGAGTCTGAGGAGGAAGATTCGACTGGGAAAGGGAAGGACTTTTACTTTCTTCTTTATATGTTTTTAAATAGGTCAATTATTATCTTCCCTTTACATATAAGTTTACTTTGGCATATAGAAGTTGTCGCTTGCCAAGTTCAAATGACAGAGTTGCTACTGAGTGGCAGAACCAGGACTCCAGATGAGGTTCACGTGGCCCCAGACCCCATGTTCTTTCCAGGTTCTTTGCCAGTCTTCTCTGCAAGAACAGCCTGCAGAGTTCGGCCCAGGCTCTTTAGGACCCAGGCAGGCAGGATTAAGTCTACGAGTAGCTCTGAAGCCGTCTCTGGGGCTGAATTGCAAGGATGTCCTGGGGAGCTACTCTGCTTCTGACCTTTGCCACTGTTCCTGGAGCCTCAGAATTCCATGAGAGGTTCTGGAGGGTGGTCATTGAGGCACCAAGATGGTCTTTCTGAGATGGTTTTCTCTTGGAGTAAAGGTCACAAAGTCTAGACTAGACTTTACTGCCTGCCAACCTGGACACAGAGGGTGGACCAGACCGTCAGCTGATGCTGCCTCAGTCCAATGGGGGTCACACAGCTTCAGGAACCTGGGACCCTTCTATTTCTCCCTGTGAATTCCTCTGAAGGCCGCAACCATAAGAAAAGAGAAATTCCAGATCTAAAGGATCTGAGAACAGAGCCAGATCTAAGGATCCTGAGAGAACAACCCTTGTGCCCTTGCTGTGCTCAGGACCTCCAAGCCCACAGAGGCTGAGATGCTGCCTTACCCACCATCTGCGGACAATGTAAAGGAGCCCTTAATACAGGCAGCTTTGTTCTGATACTGTTCACCTCCTTGTTTGTCGTCTGCTGGTGCTGCTTTTTCTCTGGCCTCTTGCCTGAACCAATATGACAGAGCAGCCCTATCCTGGTTGACTTTCCCTGACTTGGCTTCTCCCTCGCTGGTCTCATGGTGCTCACCTGATCCTGTCTTCCTTATACACCCTTCCAGAACTTCTCAACAGAGCACTTCTGGGCAGCTGTGCCCTGGCCAAGGTGACCTACTGACAAACTGATACATTAAAGCTGTCAGGAGTCACCAACTTGTACAGACATGCACACTCGGGCTGGTAAATTTCCAGTGACCTGAGCCTGGACTATAAGCTCCCTGAGGGCAGGGACCATGGCAGCTTTGTCCACCAATCGTAGACTCAGGGTCCAGCACATACAAGGCTCCCGTTAGAACTTGTTGACTGAATGACTGCTAGATGAATCTATGTAAACTCCTCCCCAGCCACATATGGCAGCTTAAGTCGTTCCAACGCAGTAGATAATCCCTTTGAGCAAGATCAGCAAACTTTTTCTGTAAAGGGTCAGACGGTCAATAGTGTAGGCTTTGCAGACAAGAGGCAAAACTGAGGCTATAGTATATGTACTTAAAAAGCAAGAGAGAACAAATTTCTATGAGACTTTTACTAATAAAATTTAAAACACAATAATTATGATAGAGTATGTATATTTTTTATAATACAGGTCTCCTAACGAGAGAATACATTTTGTTTTTGAGGAATAACATTTCACTTAATTGGGTTGCAAAGTCAGTGTCTTCTGGGGCACCTGGATGGCTCAGCTGGTAGAGCATGTGGCTCTTGATCTTGGGGTCGTGAGTTCAAGCCCCACGTTTGGTACAGAGATTGCTTAAATAAATAAACTTAAAAAAATTCTTTTTCCAAAGTCGATGTCTTCTGTCATCAAAATCTATTGGAAGCATTCATCTGTAACGCTGATAGGCAATGAGATATTATGTATATATTCTTTGAAAATGAAAGTTGAATTTCATATACTTTTCATATATCATAAAATATTATTCTTTTAATTTTTTTTTTCATTGAAGCTCTGTGCATGAGCAGGATGAAAACAGGGAGTGATCTGGGTTTGGTTTCAAGCTGTAGTTTGTTAACTTCTTCACTTGAAGATAATAGAAAGTAGGATACTCTTGGGGCCCCTGGGTATCTCAGTCGGTTAAGCGCGGGACTTTGGCTCAGGTCATGATCTTGTGGTTTGTGAGTTCAAACCCCACATTGGGCTCTGTGCTGACAACTCGGAGCCTGAAGCCTGCTTGGGATTCTGTGTCTCCCTCTCTCTCTCTGCCCCTCCCCTGCTCATGTTTTGGCGCTCTCTCTCTCTCTCTCTCAATAATAAATATATTAAAAAATTAAAAACAAAAAGAAATTACATATCCTCATTCTCTCACCTTAGCTTCCTAAATCCTACACTTTCAAAACCTTAACATTTCCAAGACATTTTCACTCCTTTCCTTGGTGCCCTTTCTTTCTCAAAGGAGGGCTGTAGGCTGAGCCTGACAGCTCCCGAGAAGGGGATCAGGAGCTTCGTTATTGCCCAAACGCCCAGGATCAGAGAGTGGAGTCACGAGGGCTGTAAGCCCTTCCTTTCCTAAGGCTGTGGCGTTAGCTCTTTGCCAACCACACAAAAACCACTGGGAAGGGCTTGCCTGTGTTTCTTCTCCAGCCCAAACCGCGGAGGGGAGGGAGGCCTCAGAGCGCCTGCATTAATGGGAAACAGTTGTGCTAGTCCAGCCCTGTGCATAGAGAGAACAAATTTCAATATCTGAAACCTCACTGCATTCTGGAAAAGCTATCATTTGGAAAAGACAACTGACCACAGCACAGAATTCAATGTTGGCAAAATGACATAAGTAAGGCACTAAGGAGACCTCGCTTTTTGCAAATATAGAGAGAACTAAGGAGATCGGGGACTTGTGAAAGCATCGCTCATTCATTGACTCATCAGTTTATTCAACGAATCTTTTTCAGGGACCTGTTAGGTCCCCGGTCTGTATTAGGCCGCAGGCATACTGCAGAAAATGAGAATTTCTGCTCTCATGAGTTCATAGTACTATTCAATGACATTTGCTCAAGTTCGGTATTCTGTGGCATATTACTAACTATTCCTTGAATTAGCACTATTCGAATGGTAAAGTAGTTGGGGAAAGAAGAGATTAAATGAAGTCGATCGTGTTACTTTATTGTAAGACTTTAGAATCTTTAGCATGCGGATTTCCACTGAGAATCTCCAAGCGAGGCATGTGTAGACTGCAGCCCCCGCAAGCGGATTTAACTACGGTGTCCTTTTTGTGAGGAGCATCTTGGGGCACCAGAATCACAAGGAACACAGTCCGAGGAGTATGGCTCTCAGGACCGCTGGGTCAGGTCACATAGGCTGTGCACTGAACAACTTTAACAGGACCACTCACACAGACCGTTTGTCCAAGGTGCCCAGGAGTTTTCTGGCTGACGGACCTGATCTCTGTAACTACAGGGCACAACGTGGGCAGCACAGGGCTCTCAGGGCTGTCATTCAACTCCCTGCTGCCCGGCTCCTCCCTCAGAACAGGGCCAGAGAGGCTAGTGCTCAGCAGCTGGGAAAATTGACCCGGTTGCAGAGATAGCCCTAGGGAAGGTGGCCAAGAGGTCAGAGCACAACATTCATGTGTCTCCAAGCAGAAAGAAGCCAGCAGAATGAATTTAAAAAAAATTTTTTTAAGGCCCACACCAAGGTACAGCACAGTTACATGGTAAAACTCTGAGGACATAAAGAAGACAAAGAAGACACTAAAACTTCCAGAGGGGTGAAAAAAATTAGATCACACACAAAGGAACAGTTGTAAGAATAGCATGGAATTTGTGAAAGCAGCATTGGAAGCTAGAAGACAATGCAGCCACGCTTTCAATATTCCATATGAAAATGATTTTCAACCCAGAAACCTCGACTTGGCCAGACTCCCAACCAATGTGAGAATAGAAGTATTTCAAGAATCAAGAAGTCTCAAAATTATTACCACTCATGCCTTCTAGGAATTATTTGAATATATGCTCTACTGAAAACAAAAGCAAAGAAACAAAGAGAAAGGTATGAGCTCCAGGAAACAGGAGATTCAAGACGGGGAGACCCAAAGGGCCCCTAGGGTGAGGGCAGGGACAATAGCCCAAAGGGAAATCCGGAGGGCAAGTGCTTCCAACCGGGACTGGATGAAGGGACAGAAGTGGGAAAAGAGTCTTGGAGGGAAGCTCCAGGCAAAAACAAAAAACAAAAAAAACAAATGAATCAATATTATATATATATACGTATGTATATACACGTGTGTGTCTGTGAAAGGCAATGTGGTCACAGTTTGCTACTTGGCTCAGGAGTGATTCATACCTATTGAACTACAACAAAAACACAAATATCAATCTGGAATGGGAGGAAGGGAGGTGCGGAAGAGTGTAAGCAAGCTAACATTGTCGAATCATCCAAGTCAATAGATAGTGTTTAAAATTCACTTATGAAGAATGAATGCACTGTATGCATATTATTGAGAAACATGGAGTTAGATATCCGAAGGAATAGCTGAAACAGTGGAGAGTGGTTGGGAGCTGGTGGGAGGTTGTGCGGAGGCTATCAGGGAGCGAGAGGAAGTGCCATTTTTAATTATTTATTTATTTTTTAATGTTTATTTTTGAGAGAGAGAGAGAGAGAGTGAGAGAGAAGGGACAGGGAGAGAGACACACACACAGAATCTGAAGCAGGCTCCAGGCTCTGCCCTGTCAGCACAGAGCCCAACATGGGGCTCGAACTCATAAACTATGAGATCATGACCTGAGCCAAAGTCTGACGCTTAACTGACTGGGCCACCCAGGCACCCCAGAAGTGCCATTTTAAAAAATAAACCTTTTGGCATTATCTAACTTTTTATGTTGGGTACATACAATTACTTTGATTTTAAAAATAGGGATGGTAGACTGTTAACCAGGTTGTCATTGGCCAAGGGGCTCATGCCACTTGTCAGTTTCAAAGCTAGCCCAATTAAAGCTCCTGGATTAATAACAGCACAACTCATTGCACGTTCTGGGCCTTTGGGACTCAAAGAAGAGTACGCACTGAAAAATGTCAAACCTGAGAATAATGAGTTTGCTGACACATGGCACTCCAGGCATGGGCCAGAAGCATGGGGGAGCGCCCGGGAACCTGTTAAAAATGAACAATCTCGGGCCTGTTGCATTTTGTAAGATCCCGAAGGTGATTCATAGGCACGTGGAAGTTCGTACTGGGCTGATGGAAGGAGGCAGGGTAAACAGGGCGGAGGGTCCCTTTACAGATGACGTTGTATACGGGCCCATTATAAAGTCAGTGGTGACAGATCAAGAAAGTAATGTGGGGGGGGGGTAACATTTTAAGGGTCTCTGGGTCTTTAGAGGTCCCAATCCACAACATAATGACCCCACATGATAATAACATGTATATATCTACGTATGAGATTAGTTGAATTATAGACTAATTGACAGGTATTTAAAAATTAAACATTTATCAATTAAAACCAACAAAGAGTCCAGAGTCCAGGGGTGTCCAGTTTAGGCAGAGTCAAGGACAGGGAGCCTTGGGCCGGCCCATTGGACAAATGAGGCTATTGGTCACAATCTTTGGTTGCATGTGACATAACCCCATCTCATTCTGGCTACACAAAGCAAACAACTCATTGCCTTTCATAACTGGAAAGTCTTCTTCAGTGTCGCAGGCCTGCCACCCAGGAATTTGGCCCAAATGTTTGCATGTCTGGACTCTGACTCTGTTTCTCAGTTCTGCTTGCCTTCCTTTTTAGGCAGATTCTTGGCACGTGTTGACAGAAGGACAGCTGTCTGTCTAACCTTATAAACAGTCATTCTCTAGTAGCTCTTTCAGATGATATAGGACCCTAAAGAACTTTGATTATGTTCTTTTGAGTATGCATTCTGAAAAAAAATTTTTTAATATTTATTTTGGGGGTGCCTGGGTGGCTCAGTCAGTTGAGCGTCCGTGATCTCATGATCTCATGATGTCATGGCTTGTGAATACGAGCCCCATGTCGGGCTCTGTGCTGACAGCTGAGTCTGGAGCCTGCTTTGGATTCTGTGTCTCTCTCTCTGCCCCTCCCCCGCTCATTCTCTCTCTCTCTCTCTCTCTCTCTCTCTCTCTCAAAAAGTAAATAAACATTAAAAATGTTTATTTACATTAACATTAAAAATATTTATTTACTTTTTGAGAGAGTAAAACAGAGCATGAGGAGGGGAGGGACAGAGAGAGAGAGAGAGAGAGAGAGACAGAATCCGAAACAGGCTTCAGGCTCTGTGCTGTCAGCACAGAACCTGACTTGGGGCTTGAACTCACGACTTGCAACATCATGACCTGAGCCAAAGTCAGATGCTTAACCAACTGAGCCACCCAGGCGCCCCTAATTATGTGCACTCTAGCTATAGATATTTAATATTGCAGAAAATAAAACTGAGAAAAATTTAAAAACATGTATAATTCATTAAAAAAAATAAGAAACCAATTACATGTGAATTTAAAGAACACATTCTTAAGAGAAAATTATATTTTCCAGAAAAAACAGTATTTACTAAGAAGAGTGTCATTGTTTGTACATTTTTGCAAATCTCTTTGATTTTAGGATTAAGATACTTGCATTGGCCTATCTATTTCTATTTCTGAATTCATTTTGCTGCAAGATGTTTTGGTTGAAGTATGTGAAGAAAATCTGGCCTCGCAAAGATATGTGGGTAGAGAAGGGAAGAATATTTTAATAACTTCTTCAGATAATTGTGGTAATGCATTTTGGATACCACACCAAAATTCAAAAATGGTAGTATTGGACACCAAGGGCAGGCTACCCCAAGATGGGCCACTTTGGCATGAAGATTATTTTGAGTTCGAAAGCAATCAAAACCCATAGATTCAGGAAAGTTCTTTTTCTCCAACAACTGTCCAAAAAGAATTTAGAGAGAGGACTCTTTCCAAGAAGAGAGTTATTACTGTAGATCCCTGCTTTATGATAGGAACTAGGTGTAGGGGGCAGAGAGGACCCTGGCAAGGCCTGTTTGGTCAAAGTCCTCTGTTTTTTCCATTGTTTCTGAGTGGTCCAGCAAACATTTGTTCACCAAAAATTTACTCTTTTTCATTCTTCCTGAGAATCGTATTCTTTCCCTTGGGATATCCAGAACCTTAACCTCCTTCTTTTCAGTTCAGAATGACATTATGCCTCATTTGCCTGTCTTTGGAATTCCCATGTTTGTATGGATTCCTTGTATGTATACTACTACATTTGATTTTCTCCTGCTAATCTGTCTCATGTCAATTTGATTCTTAGTCTGTTTAGAAGGACCTTGAACAGACAGGAATACTTGCTCCCAGACAAGAATTGATTTATTAAAGGGTAGTTGTAGCAATGTGGAAACCATATCAAAAAACTTTTCATACTCTGTTACATTAAAATCCATTGATCTGGGGTGCCCAGCTGACTGGGTCAGTGGAGCACATGACCCTTGATCCTGGGGTTGTGAGTTCGAGCCCCATGTTGGGTGCAGAGATTACTTAAAAATAAGAAATCTAAAAAAAATAAATAAAATTAAATCCATTGATCTGTCCTTCACTTTGAATAAGACTTCTATCCGTGAATGACTTGAAAACATCTTGGATGAGTCATTAGAAAAGTATTTGTTCTCTGAGTTTTGCAGATCTTCCAGTGTTGACCCATCTCATTACACAATATCCTGTCATCTACTCTCACCACCTATCTCACTGGAAAAGCCTGTGAGCGTTGGGAAACCATTGAGCTCATGGCGAAGATATAGGACTTTTCAAAATTCCCATTTTTGCTTCAAAGTTCCAGTTTTATGGTTGACAACAAAACTGCCATTTGTTTTCCTTGAAATGGCAAGCCCACTTTATTCATTTCTGAGGAGACGTCTGCCAAACGCCAAGTCTGAATAAGCACAGTGTGCAAGTCAGTCGTTCTTTCCAGTCAAAATGGTATTCTATGAAAAAAGTCTCTGGCTCAGCTCATGGCTCAAACAATCGCATGCGTGTGTTTCATGAGACAATTGTAATATTTTGTTATGCAGTAGAAGAGCTTTATGTACACATAGGACTTCTCAGGAACAGATACCAAGGAGAGATTAGATGGGCATGGTGGGGAAATCACCTGTGAAGGAAAAAGGGCAAGAGCTAGAGAAGGAAGGAGACGCTTTGGCCCACCATGCTGGTCTAACCCGGGGAAAGGAGAGAGAAGAAATGTGTCAGACTCCAGTAGATAGTTCAACAAAGACTCAGTCAGGCCAATGAAGGGTCTTCAAGCCAAGGTCACGTGGTGTTGGAGTCTCGCAGCTCTCAAGAACGAACTTGCGTTAGTGCACGATCATTGGCTGGGAGCAGACAGAGAGAAGCATGGCCTTGGCAAGAACCCGGTGGTGGATTTAGAGAACAGCAGATGCCCCCCTAGCAGGAGATCTGAGTGACGCATCTTACGGCTTCCACAAGCTTTACAGGTACTTCCCATTTCATCACATCACAGTATTAGAAATATGTGTACACAAGGGTTAAGGCTTAACGGAATTAATAATTTTTACTGCTTCATCAAGAGATTTCTTAAGTGAAACTGGCTTTGTTTTCCCCGCACATGTGTGGCCGTGAAGAATACAATGGCTA
Source organism: Paguma larvata (assembly GCA_030068075.1). Taxonomy (NCBI): domain Eukaryota; kingdom Metazoa; phylum Chordata; class Mammalia; order Carnivora; family Viverridae; genus Paguma; species Paguma larvata. The sequence continues at coordinate 33,544,956 of CM057837.1, forward strand.
CAAGTTCACTTTGGTGCCACTACATTGGTTTCAGGCCAAGGTACCAGGAATTTTATCCAATATTGTTTTTGCACTATTGGTGAAAATGTCAACTTGGAGAAAAAAAGCACATGGAATCTCAATACTGTTATAAAAACAGTGTTGACTTTATGAACCCATTGAAATAATCTCAGGACCCTCAGGGATCTATAGATCACACATGGAGAGCCACAGACTTACTGATAGCAATCCCAGAACTGGAGTATGGCGAGTTTTGGTTTAGTTTTGTTTTCCTTTGTTGTTGTTTGTTTGTTTGTTTTGGATGGTTCTGACACAAGTCACGGAGAAGATATTAATTCCTTTATGGAAATGTTTGTAGGGAAAGATGGCAGGGAAAGGAGCTGGTGGAGTCCGAGTCACAGATCATGCAGGGGAAGATTATACCAAAAAAATCCCTTTACCCTGAGAAGGATGGGACAGATCAGCCCGCCAAAACCACAGCCAGTGGGTTCCCACAGGAGCGGTTCTCTCACCCGCAGAGGAGGGAAGGGATACTACAGAGGTAAAACAACCTGCTGTACAGTTCAATAGAGTATAAGAAATTTGGCAGTAAGTGTCTGGGCTATGGGACAGTCCTCTTCCTGAGGGAGCCTGAGGCCAGGGTCAGGATCACAGCTGGGGAAAAGGCACCCATGCAAGAGCCCAGCCCCTGAAGGCACCAGGGCCTGCAGCCAGTTTGGCAGCACATTAATTCAGCCCAGCAGGCAGGACCACGTAAGCAGGCCTGGGTAGGGTCAAATTGTGTGTGTGTGTGTGTGTGTGTGTGTGTGTGTGCACGTGCGCACGCGTGGGTGCATTTACAGGCACAGTATTCTACTGTGGCCCCCTCCAACGACAGTGGAGTGTGACTGTTTATGTGTCCTATCTTGGTCAGGCTTGACTCAGGAATTGGAACCTAGCGGGCCCTCGGGGGTGAGAGTGGAGCAAGGCAGAGGGGATCCACGTGTCAGAAGCTGGGGATGGAGAACAACCGTCTACCCTATCCACAAACCGATGGAGAATATGGCACACGAGTCATTGCAGTTTTAAAATGGCGTTGGTTCAAAGGCAAGTCTACCTGTCTAACCTTCTCCACATGTACCACTGAACACTCTGCATCTTCTGCTTATTTGTTCTCAGAATGTCTGAATCTATCTACCTACCTACCTACCTGTTTATCATCTATGTAACAGGATGATAGATGATCAGTTCAACTATTCGCCTTCGATGGCCAGCTCTTGCTCTTCCGTGGGTCTGCTCAGTGGCATTCTCTCCAGGGAGAATCTGGGAGATTCTCTGGCTGCTTTTTCTTAGACTCCTTTGCACGTCCTTAAATGATGGCAGTCTTTGGGGGTGCTGTCACAAAACCTCCCTTCTTCTCAGCAGGCAATCTGACCTGTCCCCATGCTCTCAATTATTTGAGAGCATTACTTTTTTATTTATTTATTTCGAGGGACAGAGAGAGCGGTTGGGGTAGGGGCAGAGAGAGAGGGAGAGAGAGAATCGCAAGCAGGCTCCACACTGTCAGCGTGAAGCCCGATGCAGGGCTCGAACTCACGACCCGTGTGATCATGACATGAGCCGAAATCGAGAGTTGGACACTTAACCGACTGAGCCACCCAGGCACCTCGAGAGCGTTTCTTCCTTTCTTAAAACCGCTGCAAAGCCTCCCCCTTCTCCTTGCAGCATGCGCAAACACGTGTTTTGTGCAGAGTCCCCATCCAGGTTTTCCCCGAGAGCCTGAGATAATCGGAGTAATTGGTCCACTACTGGCAGCAAGGCCATCGTAAACCCGCCCACACGCAGCATGACTGACATCAGGTCACCTGGCGATCCAGATCCCAGACTGCGGTGTGTGCCCGTGTGTGCGCACGCCTGTCTAGCCATCTTTCAGATTGTCATTTAAGTGAAAATATTTATGAAGACGTTTGGAGAGCCTCTAGCTGCACCCCCTGAGAATATGTGGTTGCTCCATAAAATTTAATTGAGTAAATGCAGCCCCATATATGCCAGGCACATGTCGTGATGCTTACCAGGGGGAGAGTCGATGTCCTTCCCTGGGACGGGTGGGGGTAGAGCTGGGGACAAGCGCATAGGCCACCGCAGTCAGGATAAATCCCGGCAGGTCGAGGAATTTTAAAGAATCTAAAATAAAAGTACCATATTCATATATTCAAATCCATGCGATTTTTCACATTTTAGCATTCCTGAAATCGGGCTGCATCTAACAAATAATTAGATAAGAATACTTTGTTAGAACTTAATTGGCAAGTGTTTTTTCCTTGGTTATTGAACAAAAACTGAAGACGAAATTGACCATGGATGCTGTCTTAGATTAAATGAAAAATGTTATTTGGGTCACTCATACGACAATGAGATCATGTAATCTGTAGCAACGTGTCCGTAAATCCCTGCTTCCGTTTCTCTTGGTTTCTAACCCCAATACCGTATGGCAGGCCGGAAGCGTCTCTGCCTCGCCGGGTAAGACAGAGCCTGCCTGGCATCTTCCTCGCAGAGAATGCATCCCCTTTCCCTCTCCCTCCTTCCTTCTCCTCTCTGGGAATCAATCTCAGCTGTCTGTAAAGGACGCACACACCAGCCACACTCCTCTGATTCTCCCGCAGCCCTGCTCTGCCTAATAAGAAAGGAAGGGGCAAATGTTTGGCAGTTAGAGTTTTCTTCAGCCAGGAAAAATGAAAGGGAAAGAGGCTTCGAATAGTCCCCCAGGAAGAACTCTCGGGCCGGGAGTGAGAGAACCGGCAGATCACAGTGTGTGTCAAGACAGAGGTGGACGCACCAAGCGGCAAGGGGCAGGATCGGAGTGGAAGTATGGCAGGGCATCCTGGGAAGGCACATATTTTGACTCTCCATCTGTGACCATTGCTTTCCAGAAGCTTCACATACATGTACACATACATGCCCCATGCACGCAGGGGCAAACACGTGCAGACATACACACCTGTGCTTCAGCAATAAGCCAAGGCCTTTCTGTCCTATCTTCCAAGGCACCAGGAGGGGAGAAGACCGGCCCAGGGTGATGGCCACTTTTCCTGGGATGGGAGAGGCCCAGAGAGGGAGGTCAGGCAGGCTGGCTGGCCTGAGGCCCGGACACCACAGGGACTGGAGAACCCTCTCCTCCCCACCTACCCAAATAGAACTAACCACAGCAGGCTGGCCAATAGGCCCAAAGAACGGCTGCCACTGGACGGGGCTGCCTCTTAGCTCTGGGGAGATGTGGGTTGGGAAGGTGGCCTTTAGGGAGGAGACCATGCTTCCCTAGGGCCTTGGGAAAAACAAGAGAGAAGCCAAAAAGACGAATCTGCAGAGCAGGGAAGGAATGCGGGAGCCCCACTCTGGCTGCCTGGCTGAGTTCTGGGCTTCCCAGTTGTCCAGCAGTGACCCGGAGTTCTCGTGACTGGAGAAGGACATTCGGAGAGCTTAGGGGGTCCCCGACGTGAGGGTGGGATGCCTCTGGCTGACTAGATCCCCCTCTCTGAGCTGAACGCTGCCCCTGTGCCCAGGTCAGACAAAAAGCTGGTCCAGGGCCTGCTGGGTGTGCCTGGCCCTTTACAGAGCACTGGGCAGCGGGAACATCTGTAAGAAAGGGGTGAGGCCGCTCGGGAGGAACTCACAGTGGAGTGGAGGAAATCTAGCGTCAACACAGGTGGGGCCCAAGTCCAATCTGATCTGCAAATCCCACCCCAGGGCAGAGCCACCAAAGCTGGCTGCACCCTAGGGATTGCCCAAGGCCTGCTCAGAGCCTGTGGGAAAAGTCAGGAAGGCTTTAGTTAGGCAGTGGACCCATAGGCCCTCTGGCATGTGGGAAGGAGGAGCCCTAAGACTCTTAAGAAGTTATTTCACCCTCAGGTTTTGGGAGCCAGGCCCACATTGAGCTTCTGGGCTTCCTTCTCAGCCCCTGTTCTCTGGTGGCTCCTGACTGCAGGGGTGGGTGGGTGGGTGGGTGTTGGTGTGTGTGTGTGTGTGTGTGTGTGTGTGTGTGTGTGTGTGTGTGTGTGTGTGTGTGTGTGTGTGTGGCTGGGAATAGGTCAGGTTTAATTATTAATCCTCTGGCTAGCCTGATCAACCTAGACCAAGGTCTCTCTCTTCCAGGGCTGTGAAATCCCCACTCACTGGGCTAAGCGCATAGGGTTTTCTAGATGCTAGGAGAGAAGGGGGTGGGGAGGTTCCCTGCAGCCCCTGGGTCTTCAGGAGGCACGGATTCGGTGCCGGGCACTAGGCAGGCAGGCGTGGTTTCCAAGGAGCAGGGTGAACCCAGGCCATCCACCCGGTGTTGACACAACTGTCATAAACGTGCTTTGTTCCCAGCTCTGCCTGCGGAAGGTCCCTGAGAACTGGGTGGGCCTGGCTAGGTGGGGACGCACCGTGAGGACAGATAGGTTTGCAGAGGGGACGCCCCTGGGGACATGGAGGGATGCGGCTGGCGCAGGAAGCCCAGCTCTGTGGCTGCAGAAGATTCCGAGGCCAAACTTCGGGCAATACAGGCAGGGCTTGTACTCCAACCAGAGCCGTCTCCCAGTCCCAGGTGGGTGGGAACCCCGGAGGGCAGGATGGACACAGCCAAGGGCGGGGAGGCTGGCAGATGCTCCCTGGTACCACTCCAAGGACTCATCTTGCTCCCACAGAGCAAGAGACCAGGGGCTCAGAGACGAGAGATGGGCAAGGGGGCTGCTTAGTCCTTCAACTAATAGATTCAATGGCTAATGTAGACCCAAACCTATACACTGATCACGAGGGCAACCTGTGAAAGAGAGGCCTCCGTGTACGTGTCTGATGCAGGGGACCGTGTCCTGGGACCCCGCAGGGGAGCGGTAACACCTGTGAAGAGGACCAAGCAAGTCAAGGAAGGCTTCATAAAGAAGGTAACGCTCACCCAGCGTGTTAAAGGGAGTCATAGTTTCCAGGTGGGGAAGGGCTTTGCAGCCAGTGGGGAGACGACGTGTGAAAACAAGGAGCTGAGAAGGGCCTGTTTGGGGAGGATGAGGCACGGAGCAGGGCCGAACCAGAACAGCGGCTGTGGGGGTGGGAAGCGGGTGGAGATGATGCAGGAATTACGAGGTGAGGTGCCCGGTGAAGGCACCCAAGGGGCAGAACGCAGAGACCAGGGTGGCGAGTGAGGAAGCGCCCAAAGATGCAGCCCCAGCCGGGGAGGAGGGGGGGCGGGAACAGCACCCTATCTCCAGACAGGCCTGGGGCTTGTCCCACGGGCACTGTGGGAAGTGCCACCACCCCTGTGACTGACAGGGAGTCGTTTCCCCCAGCCCTCCATGTCTCACTTGGGCTCCAACAACCTCAGACAAGCACGAGGCACATGTCAAACGGGCAGCGGGGCAGATGGAGGTGGCAGGAGGTAGACATTTGCCCAAGCCTGAGTGAATTCATTGCAGCTCTGACACAGGGACTCAAGGGTCCTGATTCTCAGCCCAGGGACCTGCCTCTGAACTGGAAAGTCCCCTCCCTCCTTGTCTTGCAAACCGGAGGTGCCTTCTGAACCCCTCCTCCCCATAGTCGGTCCTTGTCAGACAGGTCTGAGGTGGCCGAGGATCAGCCTCAAGGAGTCGGCGCTTCCCAGTAGGCTGGGCTTCCTCCGGGCTGTCAGACCCAGCCACAGAGTGAATGTCTGCAAGGTGTTCCCAGAACCCAGACCAGCGGGATCCCCACCCAGCACGCTCCGTTGTCAGGTGGCAGGGAAGACAGCAGCCTCCTCCTTGTCCTATGGACCTGGCTCCTGGAAGATCAGCTAAGTACCAGGAGATATTTGAAAAACAGTTTGAAAAAATAAAAACAGCAAAAAGCAAAACCCACGAATTCAAGCCAGCACAACTGGCTCAGGTGGACTAGGCAGGCATGTGCAAAGATCAGGCCTTTTGACACTGGGAGGTTCACCCTGACATGAGGAACCCGTTCACAGACTAGAAATCACCCACTGCTCTGTTCTCACGTGTAGGGCTGCCGGCTTCCTAAGGACTTTCTCCAAGCCACTCAGTGCCTCTACCCACATCATGTATAGTCTCACAGGAGAATTCTAGAATACAGAGTCAAGTAGGACAATTTCTCCAGATGAACTGGGACATTTCTTCAATCTAACAAGGAAAGCAAGTAATGGACACTGCTTCCTCCTTTTGCCTTGGCTCCCAGGAGGCTCCCGGCCAAATACCACATGTATTCACCACGGCTCCATCAGCCCTTGCCGCCTTCGACTTTTCTCAGTTCTCACTTAAAATTTTTCTGTTGGTAGGGGTGCTTGGGTGGCTCAGTCGGACTTCAGCTCAGGTCATGATTTCACAATTCATGAGTTTGAGCCCCATGTCAGGTTTTGTGCTGACAGCACGGAGCCTGGAGCCTGCCTAGAGTGCTGTGTCTTCCTCTCTCTCTGCCCCTCCCCTGCTCATGCTCTGTCTCTCTCTCTCTCAAAAACAAATAAACATTAAAAAAAAAATTTTTTTTTCTGTTAGTTCCATCGGTCACACGTGGCCTGTGTTGTCTAACATCTCAACTCCTTATTGGCAAGAGGTGGCAGGTAAATAAACAATGAAGTTTCACTCAGGAAGGAGAGATTGAAAGTGCGAAGGCTGGCCAGCATTCTGGGGCCGGGGGAAATCCCCTTTTGATCACACCCTTGTACCCCCAGATTCCCTGAAAACAGACCACAGGGTGCTCTCCTCTCCTCCCTGAAGCAGGAGGAACTGGAGCAGTCCCCCACCCCTCGGCCCTGCTCCCTCTCTCACCCCTGGATCCAGCTCCCATGGCAAACCCTGCTGCCTGAAGACAGGAAGAAACTGCTTCTTCGGTGCCTGGGGCCTTCCCGTCTGTTTTTCTGAGTGTGGCGAGTGGGGCCTGCCTTTAGCTACTTTCTAAGGAGGGCAGGTGTTAGATCAGTTTCGGAAATTTAGCAACCCAGGTGTCAGTCATAAGACCCGAGTGCAGCTAAATTGGGCTCTCCAATCATCCTGAGCCCGCTGATCCTGGTGGCCCTGCTCTCGAGGCTTTAGGGAGATGTGGGCACAGAAGACTCCAGCCCTAAGGCAGCCAGTGGAGAAGAGTCGTTAAAAGCATGGTTTGAGTCACACGGACCCGGGTTTGAATCCCACCTCTGTTGTTTCCTGGCTTTCTGACGCCAGGACAAACCACTTTGGGTCCCTGAGCTTCATTTGCCCCATCTGTGAAAATGAAATAATATGTGTATATGTAATTATATAATATATAATATATATAATGGTGGGAGAGTGTGCGAGCCTCGTGGTCCCTCGCTGGTAGGGCCATGGCCCTGGGGGATGCCCCTGTTCTGTGGGACTCCAGTCCCCCGAAAGGCCTCCTGACTGCACACTCTCTGCCCAGAGGGCAGGGCTATCACGAGACCTCAGGAAGTCTTCTTAACAACCAGTATTCTCAGCCATTAACAAGGACAAAGAGACCATTGGAAAATAGACTTTTGCCTAAGCACAGCCAGTATGAATCCGACTGAAAAAATCCTGACACGTGCCCCAAACCCAGTCTGATGACCACCCCTGCCACCACCAGCTGCCACCATCTCCGTCTGCCGTGGCCATGAGAATCCTCCTTCAAGCCTCTTTCATGCTGGTGTCTCTTCTACCTTGAATGACCTCCATTCGCAACTTGCCTGCCCTTCCCCCAGCAAAATAAATGCCCCTTCGACTCCAGGCGCTGCTGGGGAAGTCCCTGGTTGACTTCTAGGGAAGTGCTTTTCAAAGCGTGAGCAGAGGACTCCACCTGCATTGAATCACCCACGGGCTTGCTGAAAGGCAAGTGTCCACGTGCTCCCATGATCTAAGGAGACACAGTCTCCACAGACGGGCCGGGAATCTGTATTTCTAACAAGTTCCCCAGGTGATTTGGATACACACACAACATAAAAAACAGTCCTGAGTCCTTCTTGAGGGTCCCAGTCCAAGCTAGGGCTGGGCCTGGAAAATTCATGAAGTAATCTGACTGATACAACCTAGATCCCTGCGTGTCCCCAGAAGGACCACCCGGGTCATCCGGATTCTAGCCTTGAGCTAAGCTGTGTTGCCTTAGGCAAATCACTTCTCCTCTCTGGGCCCCAGTTTTCTTATCTGCCAAAGGAAGGGCCAGGACTTGAGAGTCCCTGGGTCCCTCCTGTTCTGACCTGCTTAGAAATCTGGTTGGGATAGGCTTCTTTGTAGTGGGGAAGGACAATGAAGGGCCGTTGGGGGCGAGTCTGGATGTCCCCCTGCCTCTGTGGACAGTCACCGGTCGCTTGCTAATGATGTTCCGAGGGGGTTCAAGATCAGTATCCCACGTGGCCTGGCCTAGTCAGGGACTACGAGAAGCAACCTCAATGTCTAGGCCATGGCAGAGTTGAACCAGGGGCAGTCTGGGATTGATCCTCAGAAGAAAAGGAAGCACAGAAAGTGGTTCTGAATACCAGGGCTCTGGCTCGGTAGACTGGCTCAGAAGCAGGTTCTAGGGCCTTGAAGAATGTCAGAGAGAAAATGGGAACACTCAGGCAAGGGCAGGAAAACTGCAATTCACAGGGTTCCCTGGCAGGACATCTCCACTGCACAGCTCCGGGGAGGGCCATCTTGTCGCTTCACGAGGCATAGCTCTGGGGGGCACCGTGCATACAACCAGACATCCCGGGACCTGAACTTGGGGCCGAGGACAGGCTCCAGGCCCGTTTACCACTTTGAGCAGCTGGGGCACCGTCAGCAGTCGCGGGGGAGGATGCTTCTCCACCCCTCCTGGCTGGGAACTGGAGGCCTGAGCTCAGCTCCTGGATGGCCACAATAGGCTGAGGGTGGGGCTGGGGAGCAGTGACAGGCTTGACGGGAACTTTCCTCAGATCTACAATGTGCTCTAGCTAATTAGAGGCGGCCCTACTCACTTTGCCCTCTAGGGCCAGACTGCCCATCCCCTCCCCATTGACTCGGGAACACTGCCAACAGGAGGGGGAGGGCCCCACAGGAGGTGACAGGCCATTCAAAGAACTGGCCAACTGGGCCCAGGAGACTGGCCTTGTTCTGCTAGAAGACATTGCTGAGAAAGAGTTTAAGATTCCAAAGGTAAACAAGGTTCAGTGCTACCCAGCAAACCACGTGTTTTCACCAGCAGTTACCTTAAATCTGAAACAACCCAGAGTTGATTTACACTATTATCCCCCTGTACGCCTGAGAACTCAGGACTCAGGAAGTCACAGGGCCAACAAGTGCCCAGGCTGGGCATCAACCATCTCACAGCTAACAGAATGGCCAGAAACAAACTGACTTGTCCTGGTGCAGGACAATGGGGTTCAGTCCATTAGAAGACTCTGGGCACTGGGCAGTAGGAATGAGGGGCTTATAAGAGGCCAGGAGAGAAACAACCAACAAAACTAACAGACAACCAACGGAATGGGAAAGGATAATTGCAAATGACATATCGGATAAAGGACTAGTATCTAAAAGCTATAAAGAACTTACCATACTCCACACCCGAAAAACGAATAATCCAGTGAAGAAATGGGCGGAAGATATGAATAGATACTTCTCCAAAGAGGACATCCAGATGGTCAACAGACACATGAAACGATGCTCAAAGTCACTCATCATCAGGGAAACACAAATCAAAACCACACTGAGATACCACCTTATACCGGTTAGACTGGCTAAAATGAATAAATCAGGAAACTATAGATGCTGGCGGGAATGTGGAGAAGCAGGCACCCTCCTACACTGTTGGTGGGAATGCAAACTAGTGCAGCCGCTCTGGAGAACGGTGTGGAGATTCCTCAAAAAAATGGAAGTAGAACTACCCTATGACCCAGCAATAGCACTGCTAGGAATCTACCCAAGAGACACAGGTGTGCTGATGCATAGGGGCACGTGTACCCCAATGTTCATAGCAGCACTTTCGACGATAGCCAAATCATGGAAAGAGACCAAGTGCCCATCAACTAATGAATGGATAAAGAAGTTGTGGTACATATATACAATGGACTACTACGTAGCAATGAGAAAAAATGAAATCTGGCCATGTGTAGCAACATGGATGGAACTGGAGGGTATTATGTTAAGTGAAATAAGTCAGTCAGAAAAAGACAGATACCATATATTTCCACGCATAGGTGGATTTTGAGAGACTTAGCAAAACCCAGGAGGAGGGGAAGAGGGGAAAGGAAAAAAAGACACAGAGAGGGAGGGAGATAAAACATAAGAGACTCTCAAAGACTAAGAACAAACTGAGGGTGAGGGGGATGAGCGAGGGGGGAGAGGGGGTGACGGGCATTAAAGAGGGCACGTGTTGGGATGAACACTGGGTGTTATATGTAAACCAATTTGAAAATAAACTATTTAAATTGAAAAAAAAAAAAGAGGCTAGGAGATTTTTCTACCTGGTACTTCAAAAGGGACAGCAGCTCCCCACTTTCCCAGACATAACCCTTCCAGAGGTCCACCCCTAAGAATCTCTGATTCCCCAGAGCTCCAGGTAGAAGCTGTTGTATCTTCTCTGCTCAATGCTTTAGCGACATTCTAGATTCAGAGGGGGACCAGACACCAATCTCTGTGCTCAATGAGCTTCCCCCAGCCACATGTCAAAGGATCCCTGCATAACAGACGGCTCTCCACAAGCTTTCAAATTCTCTTTATTAAAAATTTTTTTTCCTTTGTAAAAACAAACATGGCGGTCAATTATACAGATCAGGAAAAGTGATGACAATTTATAAGACACTCAACAAATTCCAATACTTTACAAGTTCAAACTTAAATTAACTAGTGTTTTTCTTTTTCTCCTAAGCTCTGGTCCAGTTCAAGTACATCTAACAGATCACAGCCTTAGACTTGTCCAAGAAAGGGAAACCCGGATGGTCATGGCTGTTCTCACGCCAACATCAAATCTACCAAATTCTTTGGGAATACTGTCTGGATATACTTTATTTTGGGTGTTTACAATGGAAAGAAAATTACATACGCCTTTTGTTATCTTAACCCAGGGTACGAATGAATCTATTGCTCAAGAGAGCGACTGTTCTTGAACAAGCTTTTTGGGGAGACACTTTGAAATGTTTGACAAACACTGAAGAAAAGCTTTAAAAAATAAATCAGTATTTTCCTGGTATTCTTTAATACTGCCTTGTGTGTGACACATATAGGAGCGAGAAGTGCGAATTATAGAGTGGGTGAAGGACCATGCCAATGGAACTGTATAAAAATAAATAGAAATAAATATATATAATATATACACAAATACAGAAGCTTAGATGATTTTTAAACTGAAGGTTCTGATTAAATGCAGAGAGCCTCTCCTGTCTCTCTCCTAGGGGCTCTTGCCAGATTTGCAATACGGAGAAGGTCGGTCTATCAGCAAGGGAGCCATTGCACTACTTGGGAACGAGGCTGTTTGAACAGCCATCCCGATTTCCATGGAAACAGTGCTGCGGGGATGAGCCGGTGGGGTCAGCTTCCACTTTGCTGGGAGAAAAGACTGCCAGCCTCTCTGAAAATGCTCAGTTCCAGCCTCTGATGGGGGTGGAAGGCTTCTCCCAGCAAGGTTCCCCAAGGAGGCCAGGGGGCTGACCCTACACATCCCCCGAGTGGGAAGGAAGACAAATAGGGCCGGGGGTCTTCCCAGAAATGGAGGAGGCTGGTCTCCAGAACAGCAGGTAAAAACCTGTGGAGGCAGCTGCAGCCGAGCGACCATCTTCGGAGCCCACTCTCTTGGAGACACCAACTTGTCCGAGGCCCCCGGATGGCTTCATGCCAAGGTCAGGCTTCCTGCTTCCTCCAGCCTCTCACTGCACACGCCCAGGCTGGCTGCTCTGCCTCTGGTACTTGCCTTCGCCGTTCTCTTGACACGTTCCCCACAACTCTCTCCTCACCAGTGACCATGTGCCCCAAAGTTTACGCAGGTCATTTGGGGTTCCACATTTCTTTCTTCTCTGTGCCTCAGAGTCACTGATAAAATGTCAGTGTCAAACTTAGATAATTGTTCTATTCTTTCACCATTAGTGCAGAGGGCAGTATGTGCAGTATACGTATCAACCATAAAAAAAAAAAATCTCACCTACTATAAAAATTGCAAAAAAATAATAGAAAACAAACGATCCCTTCCTAGTCCGTCTCTCTGTGATCAGGAATAGAAACACCAGAACCATCTTCCAGGGGCCGAGCCAGGGAAGTAGCTCAGCTTGTGGAAGCAGCACAAGGCTCCCGTCTGACCTTCCTGAGGTCTTCCCTATGGCTGTGGCCAAGCCTCATTGCCCCTGGCACCTCTGTCCCAAATGCTCCCGATGGCACATCAGACCCTCTAGTCTGGGCCCTGAAGGCACTGACCTCTAGTGTCTTAGAAAACCTGCAGGAAGCAGAGTTCTATTCTTCATAACACTCGACATCAAAGTCTGCACATGGGGTCCTCTGAAATGCCCTTGACCTCCTGCCTACCTATAAATCCTTGGCAATCTTGAAATGCTGTGCTTCAGTCCTGCCGTCTTTCTCTTTCCTTAGCTTCTACCCGCTGAGAGACCATGTTAGAAACCATCCCACCGAGAGGCTGCTGGAGCCCAGAGCGCAGGCACCAAGAGCGAGTCAAAGACACATACCACTTCCTTGTTACTGTGTCTCTCGGGCATCTGACCCAACTACTGCCTTGGCTAAAGGGAAAAGACACTACTGTTTTCATTTTTTATTGAAGTGAATCTACACCAAATTCATTGTCTGGAACAGAACCAACCCTGGGACCTCCTGAAATCCCAAGCACGGAACTACCTTCCGGGGGGAGCTTTACAGAGGTTCCAAAATGAAGAGCTCTTTCCCTCCTCTGTGAAATTCATTAACTTTATTTTCAGGCATGAATCTGATGCACTTCTAGAATAGTTGAGAGGATGAAAGAGTTATTTAAAATGCGGGCTTTTCGAAACAGTGGTCCTGCTGGAGAAACTCCCGGCTTCTGCCAACGGATGGTCTAGGGTGCCCCCTCTCCAGGACCACAGGGCCCGACTCAGCTCCCCCTGCTCAGGATGCCAGGCGGAGAAAATGCTCCAGGCTCCCTGAAGTGGTTCTTGGCCCAGCGGTTTCTGTGAGATCTCTCCCTTGGTTGATCCGGCTGGCCATCAAGAATTTGAGCACTGTGAAAATCCCTGAGAAGTTGGGTTTTATGAAAAATAAATGACCCTTGGCACAGTAGGTGACAGAGATGCAGGAAAGGGGAGAAGAGAGAAGCAAATTGAAGGAAACAAGAATCCTCGGGGAGAGAGAGAGTGGCCCTCGGCCGCTGGACACACCAGGTGACAGCTCTCACCAGGGAGACACTTCAGGGGCGATTTTATGAGTCTCCAAGAAAAGGCCCAGGCGGCCTGGTTTTCCTTCCTCTCGGGCTTCGTTCAGTTCCTGTCCAGGAGGTCAGGAAGGCCCCGCCTCAGAAGGCCCTCCTCTCCTGGCCGAGGCTGCTGAAGAAGCCTAGAACTTCTTCCTCTCAAAGTGTGGCACGATTCCGCTGTCCTCGGGCCTCGGGCTGCCTGCCCCCTCGGTCCCCTTGAGGCCCTCCTCGGCCAGCTGGGACAAGTACTTCTGCAGCGGGAAGACAGGGAAGGGAAGGGAGAGGGTCAGTGGTGACCTGGCCAGAAAGGAAATGAGAGAAAAGGGACGTACCTTAGCCTATTCTCCTGTCATGTCTCCCAGTGGTTGGGACCCCCTCCCCACCTACCTTGGGACCCTCTCCCCCCCCACCCAGATCCTTCTGGGGCTACCAGACCCATGCTAAGCTCCACCCTCCCCAACTCTTTATGTTAGTTTACAAGGAATACAGGACTATTGCAGAAAACACCCAAAACACAGATCTTAACAACAGCAAACACCTCCAAAGCCCTTGTCCGTGCAAGCGCCGTTCTGTTTTTCTTACAGAAACTCCTTTAGGGGTGCCTGCGTCGCTCCGTCGGTTAAGCACCTGACTCTTGATTTCAGCTCAGGTCATGATCTTGCGGTTCAGGAGATCGAGCTCTGTGTCAGGCTCTGCACTGACAGCATGGGGCCTGCTTGGGATTTTCTTTCTCTCTCTCTCTCTTGCTCTCTGTGTCACCCCTGTTCATGCTCACTTGCTCTCTCTCAAAATAAATAAATAAGCATGCAAAAAAAAAAAAAAACCCCAAAACACCTCATTTAATTGCAAAGACTCTACTCGTTTCCCAGGAGAGCTTCAGCACCCGGGGACTGTGTGTATGACAGGCAGGGAGAGAAGAAGCCACTAGACCATCCAACCTCCGGGAAGGGAGAAGCCACGTCCTATAAGGATTGCGAAAGACAGACTGCAGCCGCTCGTAACAACCTGTCGCCTGGTGGGCGTGTGGGCAGGCCGAGTGCCCTGGAGGTCCTTCGCTGGATTCCTGCTCCACAGTTGGGGGCTGCTCACACGGTCCCCCAAACACTCGCCACTCTCACTGGCCCCCAGCCAAATGTCAGGCTGCACTTAGGATTCTAGAGTCCATGCAGTGAGACATAAGTAGAAAGGCCTAGGGCCCAGCTGGGTCCTCCGACTGCCGGGGCAGCAAGGGGCAGTGCCAAGAGCACTGGGTTAGGAGTCAGCAGGGTTGGGCCCAGCACAGTGGTCAAGTGTGTGGGCTCTGCTCTCAGATGACCTGGGTTCAAATCCTAGCTTTCAGCAGGCAAGTTACCCAAGATCTCTGACATCTGTAAAGTGTGGGTAAAAAAAGTATCTACCAGGTAAGGTTGCTATGAGGTCCGAGGAAAGTACCGTAAGCGTAGCGCCCGGCACGGAGTAAACACTCTGTAATGCTGCCCTTTATCATGACTTGCATCAGGCATCTGATTCTGGGTAAGTCATTCATCTTCTCTCGGCCTCTGACTCCTAATCTAGTAAACGGGAGAAACAGTGCCTTCCTCCTCCCAACGTGTTTTTGAGGGTCAGACGAGGTGATGCGTGTAAGACAACCTGCTCTCTCTGGAACAGACTGGTTGGCTCTGAGAGGTGGGTGAGCCTGATGGGGAGAGCAGCAGACAGACCAAGGTCCCTGTGGGTCAGGCTGCCAATGGGCCTGGTTTGTCCCTTCACCTCATCTCAGGAAGGCAAGTGGGTGAGGCACTGTTTGTGGGCTCTGGACCTGGAACCAGGCAAGCACCAAGTCTCTCTAAGAGAGAGAGAGAGAATCCCAAGCAGACTCCATGTTCAGTGTGGAGCCCAACGCAGGGCTCAATCCCATGACCCTGGGATCATGACCCAAGCCAAAATCAAGAGTTGGACACGCAACCAACCAAGCCACCCAGGTGCCCCTAGTTTTCCTCTCAATCACTTGACTCCACCTGTTGTTCCAGGCCACTCAGGGTGGGTTCTCTCAGAGCTACAACATCAGAGGCTGTGCAGAGAGCATGGAGACTGCCTCCTACCTCGAAGAGTAGTCCCTCACCCCCACCTCAAGGCCTCCTGGTGGTGCTAAGTTTACAAGTTCCCTGACTTAGGTGTGAGCCAGCACCTGCCGCTCGGGTCTCAATTCTTCACTTTTCCCACGTGTGACTTGGGGTAGTGTGGGGTGGACGAGGCTGTGTGGACAAGAGACATTCTGTCAAGGCCACTGACAGAAACTTTATCTGGGAAGCCCGCGGCAGGGGCTCCCAGCTCCCCAACAGGTGTACCAGGGAAACCTGAACCGCAGTTGGCAGGCCTCAGAGGCTTAGCCCATGTCTGGTCCTGACGTGCCTGGGGACCGCAGGAATGGCTCTGGCCTGCTGTGGGAAGGGAGGTAAGGCGGCCTGGGGGGTTGGCCCAGAGCCCCAGAACACAGTATAGTCCACTGGCCTGGAAAAAAAATACAGGATTTAGAATCAGAGGCCCTGGCGAGTCTATACTTATCCTGACTTCCTGAGTGACCTTGAGCTGTGTGGCCTCCTTGAGAGCTACATAATCCAGCTGAGAATGCTGCATGAGATCAAAAGGTATCAGAACCTGCTGGAAAGATTTTTAAAAAGAGGATTCTCAGGCCCAGCCCTGGGAAGAATGAATAAGCAGGAGCAGGATGGTCCAGGAAACTGCTTTTTTAAAAGATGCTAGCTGGTATGCGGACCATAGTTTGGGAATACCGGGACCGGATGATTTCCAAGACCCCACTCAGCCCTGCGGTTCTACAGATTTTATCTCATCGGGGTGGAGGACGAGGATGTCTTCAGAGCAGACGGCTGCCCTCAGCTGGCTCTGTGGAGCCCGGTCTGAACCCTCGGTCTGGCCAAGTCAGGCCTTCACTGAGCTCCCCCAGGAGAGGCCAGGACTTGGGCCCCAGGCCCCATAGCTTCCTTGTCCACAGAGCAGCTGCTCTGCAGAGGGAAATCAAGAGGTTTACGTGACATGAGTTTGGGCACAGGCCAATGACAGATGGTGACACGGGCTATGCTATTATGGGTCTCGGTTTGCGAGATCAGCTTAACAGAGTAAAAAAAGGAACGTGATTAAGAATCAGGCAATTTGGGGGCACCGGGGTGGCTTGCTCGGTTAAGTGTCTGACTTAGGCTCAGGTCATGATCTTGAGGTTTGTGAGTTCGAGCCCTACATTGGGCTCTGTGCTGATTACATGGAGCCTGCTTGGGATTCTCTCTCTCCCTCTCCCTCTGCCCCTCCCCTGCTCACTCTCTCTCAATATAAATAAATAACTTAAAAAAAAAAAGAATCAGGCAATCTGTCCCAAGCCTAGAAACTCACCATCTGCATGACCTTGGATAAATCACATACCTTCTCTAGGCCTCAGTTTCCCTTAGCTATAAAACAGGAGAGCCAGCCCATGTCTGCATTTCTTAAGTAGGGATGCACATCTGAATCATATGAGAACTTTCTAAAATCATGTATTCCTGGACCCCTGTCCCCAAATTCTACCAAGCATCTCACCTAGTATATATACACGTTCAAAACACCATCCAGGTGATTCTGTTTCCTATCTCCGGCTAAGAGACCCTAGATCAGATACTCTGACAATTTAATTATGACAGTAAGCCCTGCTCTGCAATTAGGGCATGCTGCCACCATGAGGGTCTGTCCTAGTTGAGGCCTTCTGTCTGATTCCTTGTAGTAAAACCAAGAGATGCCATGAAATACTTCCCCCTGGGCATCTGGTATACCATGCTTTCTACTAAGGTACTAATATTCCAACTGTTCCAACATGCTACATATTAGTTAGGGGTATGTCGTAGAATGTATTCCTGCAATTCATCGATTTTAAGATGAGCGTTTTCCCCCAGACATTAACATCTCTGAAGCTGAGATGTATTTTACAATTGATGAAGTCTCACTGTTGAATTTGCAACATTTTTTTCTTGTTGGTCTCTGAAAAATGGTAGTGTGTCTTACAACTGATGGCACCTTACGTTGGATAAGATATAGTATGTAGAGTATTTTTTATATGTCCCCTGTTATTATACTACAAAACTTCCTTATTTTATTTATTGCTTATCTCCTACCTAGAATGGAAGCTCCAGGAGGGCAGAGATTTTTGTCTGCTTTGTTGTTGTTGTTTTATCTCCAGTGCCTAGAACAGCGTCTGTACCTAGTATGCCTGTGATAACTCGCTGCAGGATGGATGAACATTAATTAAGACATAATGGAGATTTTCCTTCCAGCAAACAGGGATACTGCAGGGGGAAGAGAAACCTAGAGACATATCTGCACCAGGAACATCCAGGTCTTGTGAAAAGGGCTCAGCCCCAACCAGGGCCAGGTGATCGCTAGCTTGAATTACTCAGGCCAGAGCGAGAGGCAGAGACCCCAAATCTCGGCCCAAACAGAACGTCTTATAAGTACTCCAGGAGACACGGATGCCTTCAGAGCTCGGGGGAGGCAGCCACCACGTGGAGCAGCCTGGCAGAGTCAGGCCTGAGAAAAGAGCAGTTCTCCATGTGACTGGAGGAAATAGAAACTCCCAGACACAGAGACCAGGGAGCCCCAGCTGCCCGGCAAGGAAGGCGCTGGTTACCTGTAAGTTCCTGTAGTGGACGGCGCTGCGACAGTGGCTTATCTTCGCCATCTCCTCGCTCGTGTAGAACAGCCCGCACAGCTTGCAGTAAAACCCAGTCCTGGGCACCACGAACTCCACCCCTGCAAAACGACAGGGGATGATGTGAGACCCCTGTGGTCCTGCCAGTCGTCAGGTGGAAACACGAGCAATGACCTCCATCCCTCACTTGCTGTTGACCCTGGCTGGCTGTCCAGCTTCTCTGAGCCTCGTTTCCTCATCTGCAGAACAGGCCTGAGGAAAATAGCGCTGGCGACTCCGTTCACAGGTGGCTGTGAAGGATGGGATGAGCTCCCTCAAGCGCGGGGGGAGTGCTCAGCAATTCTCCGCTCTGCGGCGGCCTCTGCAGGCCCACGCCCTCCTACTAACCGCCTGCTTGCAGGGAAAGGAGGAGGAAGGAGGTTTCTCGCATTTCACTGGTTGGATTTCGTTTCTCCACGCTGTACCCCTGTCTGTAGCTGCTGTGGCTAGGACTCTGAAAGAATGCTCTCATTTTTGTTTGTTTTAGAATGATATGCATTGAAGAAATTTTCAAAAATACACAAAAGTGAGGAAAAATCACTCATTCAACCAAAATATTCTCGTCCATACTATCTATATGTAGAGCTTCTGGCGGGGGCAGGGGGCAGTTTTAACCGTACCCAAAGTCCAATTCTGTCTCCTCCCTATTTCATGTGACAGTGTGTCACAAACATTTTCCCATTTTTCTCCCGCCTTTACATCTGAACCATTAACCAACAGCATTTTATTTGTGATTTGCTAAAGAGAGGTCACAGGATTCTGGGAGGCCTTTGGATTTAGAGGAAAGAAAAGAGTGGCCCCATAGCCAGAGAAGTGGCAGTGTCACAGCCAAAGGATTCATCTGAAGAGACGGAGGCAGCTCCAGCCTTCACCTGGGGTTTTGGGGGTCACAGTGCTCCTCTTTTTTTTTTTTAATTACTATCCCCACTGCTGAGTTTATTTTTTAATTTTTTAAAAGTGTTCATTTATTTTTGATAGAGGGAGAGAGAGAGAGAGAGAGAGCAGGGGAAGGGCAGAGAGAGAGGGAGACAGAGGCTCCGAAGCAGGCTCTCTGCTCTCAGCAGACTGGAACCCACGAACCATGGGATCATGACCTGAGCCGAAGTCCGACACTCAACCAACTGAGCCACCCAGGCGCCCCCATGGTTCTCCTCTTGAAGCCACGGTCAGCAGAGGGGAAAGAGCCCAGGTCTGAGAGGGCACAGACCAGACTCTAAGAACCTGTGGAACCAGGGGAGACTCAGCCGAGCACTCCTGTTTCCCAAGGCCTCAGCTTCCTCAGCCGCCTGATTGTGAAATGCCAGCAGAAGGGCAAGTAGAAGAGCTGTGAAAAGCAGGACCCGTTATGGAACTAAAGGAACGGGGCTGGTGGCTCTGAACGCCCAGATTCTGCTTCCAGACAGGGCCACTCGCGTGTGCGCCTGGCACTCGGGTGGGCTTTGCTGCTGCCCCTCTGGTTAGTGCCCGCTGCCCTGGTTAGTCGTCAGAGAGCTGGTCGCACAGGGCAGAAGGGAGAGAGGGGCTGGGAGCGGCCCACAGGGGGGAATGGCTGCTTCTTCTTGCGGAGAGGGAGACAGGCCAGGTCTCCGCCAAGGCGCTGCGCTGCGTGTGACCACAAGGCCGGGCTTCCTTCACTTTCCGGCCTCGGCCTCCCAGAGCGGAGACAGAACTAAGCGCACAGGAGACCCTGTCATAGAGCAGCAGCTTAGACTTGTAATTACAATTTTTTTTTCCATTTCAAAAGAGCCACTTATCAGTGTGCAGTGGGGGTGGGGGGGGCTGGAGGGAGGGGGAGCCCGGGAGGCCTGCCCCAGGCCTGCCTTGACTGATTGCTCCTCTGTGGTTTGGGGCCTGGTTCTGGCAGCCTCCTCAGCCAGTTTTCTCTAACTGCCACGTAGCACGCTGCCCTGTCTCCAGCAGTCCCCAGTGGGGAGGAGGCCTCCCTCGGCCCGATGCCCAGAGGGAGGCTGTGTCCTTCCCCTTCTCACCTTCCTCCCACCCTCACTTCAAAAAACAGAAAAAAGCCGGCCCTGGCCTGCCTGTGGGTGGCCAGCTCCCCCCTCCACCCCACAAACAGGCTGGTGGCAAAGGAGCATGAAGCAAGGCCCGCCTTCGTCCTCGGTTCCCACAGAGCGGCTCTCCCCCTCGCTGCTGCTCTACAGGGAGATAAAGGCAACTGGAAAAGAAGAAGCACCACCCGGAGGCCACACGCAGCAGACACAGGCCTGGGATCAGAGCCGCGAACTCTGTCCTGCCCCAGACGCTGCAGGCTGGGACAGCTGCGTGGTCCCAGCACAGACACCGGGGGTCTCACGGCAGGCATCCTCTAGGTTTCCCGAGAGACTCTCTAGCCCCTGTCCTGGGTCCCCCAGAAGGGGCGTTGTTGCCTCAGAAGCCACCAGAGTGGGAAGCTGGGCCCGAGGTGGCAACTGTGGCCCCTTTCAGCACAAGCAGCACAGCTACTGTGTGGGGGGCTGGTTCTGGGTGAGACTGCACTTGAACAAAGGTTTCCACTGCCAAAAAAAAAAAAAAAAAAAAAAAGCAAGCTGGGAAGCCACAGAATAGTGGAGGGAAAACGGAATTTAGAGTCAGACAGATCTAGCTCCTTTACTTATACTGTGTAACCTCGGGTATATTGTTAAAACTCTGAGATTAGTTTCCTCCTCTGTAGAACAGAAATAATACCCCACAAAGGGTGTTACGGGCAGCACCTCTCATTTTGCCTGGTGCTCAAAAACTAATAGTTTCCAGACATTTTTCTCCACAGAGGCCTTCCTGCCCTCTAACCTTTCACCAGGGCCACCTGGAGAACCCAGACTCCGAAGGTCGGCAGCAACGCTTCCCTGCCCCTGCCTGGCGCCCCGCGGCTGGTCAGGCAGCACCAGGTGGTTAAAAGACCGAAAAGACCGTGCTGAGGAAGGAGCAGCCTGAGGAGGATCCCCGAATGCCAGGCGACTCCCCTCTGAGTAACTGGGAGTTGCCACGGGCACTACATGCCAACACCGTCTCGGGATGCCTCTGGAATGTGAGGGCCACAAGTGACGCTACCGCGGCAAGAAAACTGGGAGCTCCCCAACCCGTCTGGAGCCACTTGGTCCTCCCGTTTTTCAGCCTCTATTAAGAATGACAATTAAAGCTGCATTTGCTTTCTAATAATAGCTCCTGGCCTGGGTAATTATAACTCCGTCATCTTAGCAAAGCCTGGGATGGGTGCGGGGGGGGGGGTAGCTTGCGTTTTGCAGACAATGCCCTTTGGGTCTGGTGAGCACAGGCCCCAGCAGGCTCAGGCTGGCTGGGGTCGCCCAGAGCTGGCCTGAAACACACGGGCAGTGCCCTCTCCCTGCCCCTCATGCCCACCCCAGTCCCTGAGCAATGGGACTTCACCTCCCTTGTACTCCGGATCCTTGGCATTCCCCATTCGCCTCCCTGCTCTCCACAGGGACAAAGCCTGAAAGTTGTTCCCTACCTCCCTAAAAGTCTCCGATAGTGACCGATTCTGCAGAGTGAGGGGTATGCAGTCCGCGTGAGAGGAAACAGTAGGCCTCCATTACTACTTCGTGAATGAGTAATAACAACAGACAACCCTTCAGTACCTCCTACTGGAAGACGTTAAGCCCTTACATGTACTCCTGCATTTCATCCTCAAAGTAACTGAACACAGTAGGCTTCTATGTTACTACCCTTATTTATTGATGCAGAAAGTCAATAAATCAATGAAAAGAGGTTAAAGAGGTTGCTCGTTGTCTCCTAGCCAGCTGGGATTGGAACCTGGGGAGTCGGATTCCACAGTCTGCTCTTAACCACCGCACAAAAACTGCCTTTCCTGCATCGTGTTACCTGGACCGGAGGAACCAGAATGGCAGACTGGTCTCCGATTAGAAGCCCTTAGTTCTGACCTGAACTCGATGGGTGTTCTTGGGTAAGCCTCTGGGCCTCCACTTCCTCTTCTGTCAAATGTGGGAAACAGTACCATACCCTGAGCCCCTGAGATAAGATAATGGGTCTCAAAGCTAATCGAAGACTACATTCAGGACAAAAGTACAATCTGTAAAAGGCCCAAACTGGAAACACCCCAAATGCCCATCAAAAGGTAAATGAATAAACAGAATGTGGGCTACCTGTATCCACGATGCAATACTCCTCGGCAATATAAAGAAGCCAACTATTGATACACCCAACGATTATCGATGAACCTCAAAATCATTATGCTGGGTGAGAGAAGTCAGGCAAAAACAGTGCATCTGTATGATTCCCTTTATATGAAATTCTAAAATGCAAACTACTATTTAGTGACAGTGAGCAGATCAGTGGTTACCTGGGGACTGAGGTGTGGGGGAGGGAGGAATTACAAAAGAGCATCAGGAAATTTAAGAGGCGAAGAGTATGTTCTCTGTCTAATTGTGGTAATGGTCCCCCAGGTGTACACATAGGTCAAAGCCGATTGACTGTACACTTTAAATATGTGCACTTCATTAACACCAATTCTACTTCATTAGAGCTGTTTTTAAAAAGCAGAATGAGATACCATTTTCCGAACAGGTTGGTAAAGATTAAAAACTGATGACATCCAATGTTGGTAAGGAAGTGGAGAAGGAGAATTCTCACTCGGGCAGTGAAAACTGGTATAATCTTTATGGAGCACAATTTAGCAGCACTTATGAAAATATGAAATGCAAATGTATCTGACACCGCCCCACCCCCACCCCCCCTCCCCCACCAATCCCATGGTCTAGGAGGCCGTCCTACAGAACCCCGGGCGCGCACACGAACGTAAGAGCATGTTTGGAAGGCAGCAGAGCACAGAGGCAGCAGGGCCCTATGAGTCAAACTACTAGGATTTGAATCCTGGCTCCAATCTTTGCTCACCGTCAGCTTCGTACTTCTGCATCTCAGATTTCTAGCCTCTAAAATAAGGAGAAAGATATGACCTACCTCACAGGTGTTTCGAGAGAGTTACATGAGGTAAGTGCTAGCAATGGTGCCTGCATGGTAAATGATAAAAATAAAAGCTTAACTATCACAGCACTTTAATAATGGGAAAAGAAACTCACAATATCCTAAATGTTCACCAGTAGAGAAATGGATAAGTAATTTATGGAACATCTTTTAGGATGGAGTATGTGCAATGGCTGAGAAGAATGCGTTCTCTGGGTACTGATGTGAAGAGCTCTCTAAGTCCCACTGTTAGGTTAAAAAAGCACATTGTAGGGGAGCCTGGGCGGCTCCGTTGGTTGAGCATCTGAGTCTTGGTTTTGGCTCGGGTCATGGTCCCAGGGTCGTGGGAATTGAGTCCCACATCAGGCTCCGTGTTGAATGTGGAGCCTGCTTAATAAGATTCTTTCTCCCTCTGCCTCTCTCCCCTGCTCGCACTCTCTCTCACAAAAAAAATTTTTTTAATTAAAAAAAAAAAAGCAGGGCACCTAGATGGTTCAGTTGATTAAGCGTCTGACTTCGGCTCAGGTCATGATCTCACAGTTCAAACCCCGCGTCAGGCTCTGTGCTGACAGCTCGGAGCCTGGAGCCTGCTTCGGATTGTGTCTCCCTCTGTCTGCCCCTTCCCTCCTCACATTCTCTCTCTCAAAAATAAATACACATTAAAAAAAGTTAAAAAAAAAAAAAAGGCAAATTGTAGAACATCTGTGTATAGTGTGACCTAGTCCCTGGGAGTGACCGTGACTCCCTCTGGAGCTGGGGAGAACACTGGAGGGAACGACTTTTAACATTTACTTTATAAGCCTCTCATTTTTTAAATTTGCCCTAATAACCTTTCATACTTTATAGAAGGAAAAACAATAAAAAAGACATGAATTACAAGGTAGCAGAACTTATTCTTAATTTTTGCTTGTGTGGGTCATACAGATTCCAAGTTCTTGGAGACTTGAGTTCCATTCTCAACTGCCCCCGACTGCTTTGCATGGTGCTATGTTATCTAGTTAGCGCTGCTCAGTACCAAGGGGTATTTCATGAAAACGGAGCATCTGGAGGACAAAAACAGTAAGAAATGTTTAAAAGGAGATGAAAACAAAAGGAGAAACCTAATGGAAAGGGTGAGCGTCCGTACTGATCAGCGCCTCCCTGAATAAGCAGACGTGTGGCCACCGGTCATCACATACCCCATTCTTCTCGTGCTTCCTTGTGACGCTTTCCCAAATGACACCTGCCCAAGCTCTCTCTCAAGCAGCTGCTGCTTCTCCTTTGTCTCATTGCGTTCCAACCTCCCAAAGTCAATGCAAAGACTCCAAGACGATGCGGAGTGGGAGTCACTGGGTTAGTGGTAGTGTCAGAAGCTCCCAGGTGCCCTCACTCGACCTTGAGACTTCAGTTAACGCTCCACTTCGAAGATGGGTCCTGGTCGATTCATTATGAACCTCCCTTCCCACCCCCCTCCAACACTTCCGCCATTGAAAAACCACTGCTCCGATCCAATCGCATTTTATAGGTGAAAAAAACCGAGGCTCTGGAACCCTAACCTATCATTCCCTGTGAGGCTTCTGCATTTGCACATTCCTTGCCTGAGGCCTGAGCCACCTCCTTCTCAGTGTCCTCCACCAGCTGCTCCCCTGCCTCCCAATCTCATCCTGCCTCTGGCTGGATTGCCTGTCACGTGGGTTCTGACAGTACCTTCTATTCCCAGGGCCTCCAAGAAAATTATTTTTACATCTCAATCTCTCTCTCTCTCTTTTACTAACTCGTTAATGAAGGACTTGTAGTGACAGGAAAAAACAACGACAACAAAATACATCCTGGGGATGGGTTGTCTGAGGTCGCACAGTCATCAAATAAGTAGAATAGGAAGGAGAGGGGACCAGGTCTCTCTCTGTTCAATGCTCCCTCTATCAACTATACGGTGTCTGCCCCACACGCAGTCTCTTCAGCATCAGTGCCTCACAGAAGCTGGTCCTTCAAAGAACAAACAGATGTTCTGGGAAGGGCTGGGGCAGGGAAGCCAATAGCTGAAGAAGTTCATCTCTGTTGACTTTGGACAGCCGGCCACTGGGCCCTCTGATCCCTGCCTGAGTAGAAGCCGTGTGGTCAGGAGTAAGGCATTCCCCAACAGGGAGATCAAGTCTTTGTGCCGGCTCCCAGGGCAATGCTGTTCAAGGCCTGGCACCGTGAGGTATCTGGTCTATTACGGGAGAACGAAACTGCAAGAAACTTTAAAGATGCGTACCTTGTGTGTCTCGGTTATTACATCAGACATTAAATACAACGAAATGACAAAAAGCCCTCTGGAGCTCCTAGATGTGTCCACGGAACTATCATTTCCTGGAGCTGAATTCTCGGGAAGGACCGTGTATCTTACCTACCTAGGGGGATGCTAAGTTCACTGAACACGTCCTCCGGCTCCCAGGAAGGCAACGAGAGGGGCTGTTTCAGCTCCACTTCCGTGTATTCCGGTGACCTCACGTCCAGAGATTTCATTTCCATGTACCTGGAGTTTTCTGCAAAACACGAGCCAAGGCAGAGGACTAAGGAAGCACGACAGACCTCCAAGATTCCCTGCAATTCTATTCTTGCACTGTGTGATCAGGAATGGTCCCTTGCGCTGTTTAATAACATGAAGCGAGGGCGACGACTGCTAATTAGGTCCAGATGCTGTAATTAAGAGTTTGCTCCACTGCCAAAAAGAATGCCACACCTACGAACCTTTGGCAAACCTTTGCATTGGGTCTGTGGGGGGTGGGCTGCTGCCTCTTTGGGCTGGGAGGATCTCCACCTTGCCCCCCAACTCATAAATCACTCCATCTCTGCAGGCGGAAGGGCAAAAGTTGTGCTGACGTCTACAGGGGCAGAGGCTGGCAGAAAAGGCAGTGCCATTTCACCCCAAGCTGGTAGCGCAGTGTTATTAAGTACGAACTCCAAACACTGGGTAAGCTAATAAGCCATTAACACCGGCGCGTGTTGAGGCCTATCCGGCAAACTAAAGGGGTTCAATCAGGGCAAGGCGAACATTTTGCTCTTTCTTTATTCCTGCCTTCTGTAGACACAGCCCTGGCCTCAGTGTTTCTCTGGCAACAAGAAGGCCGTGCATGGCAGTCTCCATGGAGACTCGCAGGTGGAAAACAGCTCAGGTCAGCTTGACAGGGAGGAAAGCTGGGGCCCCCAGCTCCCCGACAGGCTCGTGCCAGCCGCAGGGCGCTGGATGGAAATGTCCCTTTTCAAGCCTTTACTCAACGGCTTCTGTCCCCGACTCTCAGCCCCCCTACTTCAACCTTCCAAGAGCTGCAGGCTTTCTGTGAAATGGAGCTCTAGTTATTTCCACGTGGAGAACACGGAGGGCTCCTCCTCCTCCCTCCCCCCGTGGCCCTTGATGGATCTTTGTTTCCACTTGGCAGAGAAGACAGGGCTTAGCCTATTTTAAACTCCGTCTCTCATGATGTCATAGCGCCGGGCACGGATACAACATCACCTGCAACGGAGGCGGAGGCCAGTCTGGGACAAGCCTTCCAGGCCGTGGAAAAAAGGGGGTCTGCGGTGGTAGCGAGGGGAACGGGCCACACCCCTCAGCAGCACCTTGATCTTCCCTCCACCCGCTCCTCGCTGCCTTCTGCCTCACACACTCCCGCCCCCTCGCTCGGGCCTCACAGAAATAACAGCCCGGGTGGTCCACCGCTGTGCAGCCGTCACGGGCTGCTTGCTGACTGCAGGACCGAAGCCCCTTGGCCTGAGAACCCAAAGCTTCTGCTGATTTTAGCTGTCAGAGTCCATTGGGCTCCTGTAAATTCAGAGAAGTCTGCCCTATCTGAGTTTGCTTCTCAGAAAACGTGCCCTCCTCTCTGATTTCCTTTACACCGTTTGCCTAAAAGCGCTGTTTCACCAGGCCTCTAGAAGCTGGCTTTCTGCACCAGCTTTCATGCTGGCTGAAACCTCAGTCATGTTCATGCCAGCCTGCACACGCCCATACACTCCCCCAGGTGAGCAGGGGTCCCGTCAACCCAACCGCACAGGAGAAAAGGGAGGTAGTTACCCTGGGTGGACACTCCTTGGCAAGCCTGGCTTTGGAGGTCGGTTTCCG
The DNA here is from genome assembly GCA_030068075.1 of Paguma larvata. Classification (NCBI taxonomy): domain Eukaryota; kingdom Metazoa; phylum Chordata; class Mammalia; order Carnivora; family Viverridae; genus Paguma; species Paguma larvata. The sequence goes on from CM057837.1 coordinate 33,571,988, forward strand.
TGCGGGGGCTGGCCTTCCCCTCCAGGGGGCCGCCTTCACAAGCCCCATCTTCGGGGGTCCCCCCGGCCTTGCAGTCATCGAGAGGTGGGCTAGGCTGCCGGGCCCCCTCCTCTGCTGGCTTGGGGGAAGACATTTGCTGAAGTGGAGGGGCCGGAAGAACATCGGAGCTCTCCCCTCCCTTTGCCTGCTTCTCGTAGCAATCTGAACCCTCCAGTGAGAGGCCTGTCTTACGTTCAGCTGGCTTCCGCTCAGCGTCCAGATTTAGGCCAGGCATTTCCACGTCCATGTCACTGGGACAGCTCGTGGAAGCAGAAGGCAGATCTTTGGGTGACTTGAGGCTGATTTCTGTAGCCCCGTTACCTATAGGTTTCACTCCCTCATTGGTGAAATCCTTGGTTACATCCAGGTCTAAGGTAGGTGTCACACAGGGACTTATTTCTGGGCATATTTTGTCCTTCTGGTCAATGGGCACAATTTCTTCCAGTTCTGGGATGTCTGGTTCCATAATAAAATCTTCCTCCTCCCCAACCTCGTCCACGGTCACCAGCTCCTCCATGTTAGTGGGATACCAGCTCTCCCCTTCTGCCTCACTTCCACTCTCCCAGTCTTGCTCCTGAACAACAATGCAGAATACAGGTCAGAGAGTGACTGAGAAGCAGGTCTTAGTATTCAACCAGAGGGCACGAACCTTGACCACAGAACCCATAAAAACCAGAAAGATCCTGAGCACTCTTACTTCTGCCTGGGAACACTGACTGGGTAATTGGGAGCTGTAACCCACTCAAGTCCCACCTCGCTGTTTCATCCTTAGGATGGGGCTCAAAACGGCATTTGGAATAAGCCCTTAATGTTTAATCCACCATGTTTAAAATGGCATAAAGAATTTCAAACCCTGGTACATAATAGGTGCTCAATAAACAGTTTTTAAACGAGTGAATGACAAACTTATAAACTCCAAATAAATCAACTTGCTGGAGCTATTACAGGTAGGCAGGCCATCACTAACCCTAATAGTGGCAAACTGCCCTCTCCCCTGCCGAATTCTCCCAAGGTCTCTTTCCCAGCAAGAGTGCAACCTTCACAGCCACGGCTCATACTCGGCCCCTCCTGAAACTTCCCCTCCTGTCCTCGGCAGCCAGATTTTGGAGATCAACTTCCTTGCCAGTGATACCCATCTCTTATCTCTCCTGACCAGAAAGACACAAAGCTGGCCACGTCCCAAACACATTTCTTTTTGCTGAGGCAGCCCCAACACTGTAAGTGGATTTTGTTAGTTTAATTGAGTAAAATAATCTTTGCAAGCACAGTAGATGTTTTGTTAATCCCAGGGTCTGGGCATGCTGAAGTCAGGGCTCCGGCTTGAGCATCCAGAGCTCCCCCGCTTCCCCCAGCCCCTCCCAAGGGACCTATTTTGGGAGCCTGGCTCTGAAGCCTGAGTCTTTTTTGGGCGCGTGTTTTCTCTTACAAGCACAGCCAAGGCGTTGGAGACTGAGGCAGAGCCCAGACGCATGGTGAAGAGCTCCTTAATAAAGACTGTGCAAAGATCCCAGGGAAAACCATTCTTCCAAGACCATTACGGCTTCATTCGCAGCATCACAGGTAGGGTGTTGGACACATCGCATGCAGCGAGTGGGGCATCACAGGGCAGGAGGGGGACTCCAGGACGTGGTGCCCCATTGCCATCGTGCGCATGTGGCAGTGCTGCCAGCTCCTGGGACAAACTTTACCTTTGTCCTTGTGTTCTCTGCATCAGAGGACTCTGTTTCTTTCTCCTGGCGGCCCGCTGATGCGGTGCTATCTTCCATGCCCTCCTGCTCCTCTTTTCCAGCCTTGCCAAAGGAAGAACAGAAAAAACCAAATCAACAGTGAGCAGTGGCAGAGAAGAGAGGGAGGCGCGCCAAGAGATAAAGATACTGAGCACAGCTCACAGTCGCCAAATGTGTTTCACAGACACCATTTCCTTCATCCTCACAAAACCCCTCAGAGGCAGGTGCTATAATCTCCGTTTTACAGATGCGGAAATTAAGGCTCAGAGAGGTTAAGTAACTTGCTCAAAGTCACACAGACAAAGGAGGCACAGAAATGTCTTAATGGCTGGCCTGATGTCTTTAGCGGGGCAGAAATCCCTGGCAAACTGGGTGCTTTTTGCAGTTGTGAAACCTACAGACAGGAGGAGTAAAGGGACCAAGGGTGAACTGGCCCTGGGATTAGCAACCATCATGGTGACATCTCCCCCGGAGATCTGTTTTGGGCCATAAAAGTCCCATCAGGGCACTTCTGGGTAGGGAGGGGGTTGTCAGCCGACCAGTGCCCTCTCGCCCCTTGCCTGTCCTCTCTCTTTCCTAGAGCTATAGCCCTCCCTTCTTCCTTGCTCCTATCCCCTCCCTCAAATTCAGTCCCTCATGACAGAGAGTGCTCATGTCTGAGAAAGCGGGTAGCTGGAAACAGGTGTTTAGTTTGAGAATGAGAGTCTCTGAGCAGCCTTGAAAACGGGGTCAGCAAACTATCATCCTCAAGCCTCTTTTTATACAATCTGTGAATTAACAAGGCTTTTCACATTTTTAAATAGTTGCATTTTAAATGATTACCTAAGTACCTACATGATATCTCCACTGTGGCCTCTTGGCCCACGTAGCCTAAAACATTTGCTGTCTGGCGCTTTGTAGAAAAAGTCTGCCCGACCTCATTTTAGACGTTTTTGGAGGATACTCTCCCATGACTTAAACTTTGGCCGCCAAATCAACGACTCTTCCTGGACTTTCTCAGAGGCGAGTTGCATCTTCTTGACGATTTTGGCTGAGGTTGGCTCCGAGTAAATGATTCCAGTTCTGATTTCTTACAACCAGACACACCCCTCTTGAGCTGACAAGGAGCCAGCTGGGGCAGGAGCTCAGGGCTGACTGGTTTAACCAGTTATTACCAGACAGGGGAAGAGAGCCGAAATCCTTAGGTCCTTGCTCTTTCTGATATTTGGAGCGGAAGATTCCAAGCTCTGCTCTGGTCTTCTAAGCTGACCTGAGTGCAAAGCAGCTCCAAATGCCTTTTTGGCCATCAGAATCCATAGCTGCTACCAAAAGGAGAGGTCTTTTCTTTATTTCTATCTCCCTGAATAAACTACCTATGGCCCTTCCTTGTCCTAGTAAGTAATCCTTACACCACCACCACCACCCGTCCCCCCAGCAAATTCCTGCAGCCACACTCCTATGTCAGCACAACAGAGCCCCCTCCAATTCAAGCTGGGAGAGGCAGGCACAGCCCAGCTGGATGGAAGCACCTTATCATTTGCATTCAGGTGTTTCTTCCTGCAGGCAAAGGAAGAGCAGTGCCTTCAGTGCGCCCCTCGTGCTGGGATCACTTCATGCGAGAGTAGCAGCTTAAGGGAAACCAATGAAAGCAAAACCAATGCACCCAGCTGCCCGCACCAGCTCACACACTAAGATATTAGGCCCCAACTATTATAAGCAGAGCTCTGCTTCCACAGAGTTAGGCCTGCTGTTAAACCACCTCCTAACTGTCTCCCCCTTCTGCTCTGTAGCTTCCTCCCAAGTTTATTCTCCCCAAGGTAATCAAGAATGGTCAGTCTACAATGCAAAAACTGTCATAACCTCACTGCACCTTCTTGCTTAAATATTTCATTTGCTTCCCCTTGCACTTGGGATGAAGATAAAAATCTGTAACCTGCCTACAACCTTGTCACATATGGCCCTTGACAAACCAGACATACGTCTCACCATTCTAACCCTGGCTGTCTCTGTACCTGCAACACTGGCCTCCAGCCACAGGGCCTTTGCATATGCTGCTCTGTCTGCTCTCCTTCCTTTTCACTCAGGGAAACCCACCATTCCTTCAAATCTCAACAGTTGCATCCTAGCCCAGGGGAGCCTCTAATTCATTGCAGGCATTAACAATATTATATACCTCCATCTCCTTTTTGGACTTAAGTCACGCTCTTCTACTCATTTGAGGAATTATTTGATTTGCATGTCTTTCCATTAGACCATGAGCTCCATGAGATCAAGGGTCATTTCAGTTTTCACTCAGAACTGTAGTCCCAGTGCTAGGTACTCCGTGGACATTAGTCAATAAAAAGACAGAGACTGGAAGGAGGAGATGGACTGGTTACCTAGCTCACGCCTGCCTCTGGCATGCTTGGGTCTCTGTCTAGGCTCTGAACTGAGCATAAGTATAAGTAGTTTTTCTATTTCTCCCTTCTATGGACTGTTTATACTGGGGGCTGCATTCTGGGGCACTTTGGGCTCCACCCGGCCCCCAGACATGTTCTGGTCCATACAGTTTCTAAAATGTGGAAAATGTCAATAAAAATCTGGATTTGGGCACTGCTCTTTAAAAAATGGGGGCTCTAATAGCACCCAGCACGCCTTCCTGAATGGCAGCCATGGAACAGAGCTGAGGAGTGGCTAGCTGCCCCCAGTAGAGAGGTACCTCCTTCCTTGTCTGCCACGGTCCCTTCTCTCCACATTGTCTTCACCCCTACTCCCGGGTCTGTATCCCCTGCCTGGCTTCCCTTCTCCAGGCATCTGGGTCTATAACCCTTGATCCCCCTTCCAGTGAGGTGGAGGAGTGCCTCCTACCCATGTTCACTCTACTCAGTGACTGATTTCTTCTTTCTGTGGCCATGTGGTCAAGGTTGAGTCTCATGTGTAGACTTGGCTGTTTCCAAACACTGAACAGTGCACGCATTGGGCTCTCCAGCACGGAAACTTTCTCCAGAGATCTTAGAGGTTTCAAATGAACACAAGCTCATTAAAGGCCTACGACAGCCTTGTGATCACACCCGTCTCACAAATGAGAAAATTGAGGCTGAGAAGAACAGGGTGTGACCTGGTTCTCAGAAGCCGGGCCTTTGTCTCCGGAGTCTGGGTCAGTCATTCCTTTCTTCCTTCAGCAAATACTTACTGAACACCCACTCTGCGTCAAGCCCTGATTTAGGGACTGGGGACACAGCAGTGAGCACCGCAGACAAAAATTCCCGCCCTTGTGGAGGTTACATTTGGGGGCTGGAGGAGACAGACGCTAAATAAAATAAAGACAGACATCAGGGGACAAGTTGGACTTCGGAAAGGTTGGCAGGGAAGGAAGACAAGCTGATTGGGACACTGCGGTTTTATGTTGTGGGGTTTCTCTCCAGGAATAGACTTGGGGAGAGCAGGACTCCTTGAGGAGTAGGGAGCCACGTGACTTTGGTGGGGGGAGGGGCGCCCAGGCAGGTGAACGTGTGCAAAGACCCCGTAGTGGGATATGTCCAGTAGAGCAGAAGAAGGCAAGGCCACCGTCCTCAGCCAAGCTGTCTTCAACCTCCAAGTTCAGTCACTGCCTCCTGGGGCAGCCCTGGAGGATTCGGGGCATTCCCAAGATAATAATACACAGTTTGAGATCAGTGAGGGAAAGTCTATACTAATGATATTTCATCAAAAAAAAAAGGGTTTTGGGCTTCCTGGCTCCAAACCCACAGAAACAATCCATTGGGGACCCCCACAATTCCCTACCAACCCCACTTTAGGGCTCTCACAGGCAGAACCAACTAAAGAGACAGAATTTGGGGAAGCCCATGGGGCTTTCTGGGCATCTTTTTTTCCTTTGCATCAGGGCTCTGGGGATGACCCATCGCATGTGTCACCTTAAATGGGCAAACCGACGAAAGCAGGTGGGTAAAACAGTAGGAACAATACTGAGACTGAAGAAGAGTCTCAAAACGGTGGGCAGGATTGCCGAGGGGCGGCTCCACCCTTTGCCATGGGGACACAGGGTGCTAGGCTGCTGGCCTGTGTATGAGGTCCAGGCTTGAGCCCTTGGCTCAAGGGGCTGCTGCTCTCTGTCCCTCTGTGCCTCTTCCTGAGGCACTGGCCCTTCACCAGCCCCTTAGATACCTCCGAGTGTAGACACACTTCTTAAAAACACCTTCTGGTTCATAGGTCGTTGGGTTCCAGTTCAAGTCCTCAGCAAGGCACATAAAGGCCTTCACGGACCCACCCCACCTAGGTCCCTAATCTCATCTCCTGAGCTCCCCCTGCTATGCCCGTCAGGAAGAACTGTGGCCGGCCGAGATGGGCGAAAAGAGAACACGGTATTCTTTCCATGGGCGGCTGGGCAGTTAGCTGTCCAGCACACCCTCTCCAGGGGGTCCGATCCTTAGGAGGAGTCAGCGCCTTTTGTTATCTTGAGCTGTTTTACAACCCTGGCAGAAGGGTTGTAAATTGCGGAAGACGGGTCACCGTGCAAGTGATTCTCGTTCCTAGAGATGCAGTTTTACCCGCTGGAGATGCAACTGGCTTCCCGTGGAAAAGGCTAGCTCCACGTCTCTCAGCAAATGCATTTCAGCGTTCCCAACTGCCTCTCAATGTTGCCTGCGCTTTGGATTCTCCTTTGAACCAGCTTTTACATCTCACGGGTCCCTCGTTAATTAGTGGGTTAAAGAACACCTTTGACATGTATTCGTTTTATGTTTGCACAAGAGCCATGGTTTTACTGTTTAACGTTTTTGGTTTTTTTTTTGAGAGAGACATAGAGACAGAGCATGAGCAAGGGAAGGGCAGAGAGAGAGGGAGATACACAATCTGAAGCAGGCTACAGGCTCCAAGCTGTCAGCACAGAGCCTGACGCGGGGCTCGAACTCACAGACCGTGAGATCATGACCTGAGCTGAAGTCGGCCGCTTACCCGACTGAGCCACCCAGGCGCCCCGGTTTTACTGTTTAAAAACATTATTCTTTAATATGCCCTAAAGACACAGCCACGCTGAGTGTCTCCAGGTTCTTAAAAACAGTCTTCCTTTCTCACTTTTGCCCTTGCTGCTTCCCAAGTTGCTTTTTTCCCCACTTTTGAGGCCCGGCTCAAATGTCACCTCCTCTGTGCTGTCCTCCTGGTGCATCGGTAACGTCCACAGAACAGCCCATCCACTACTCCGCCCCAGTTTGGGCCCCACTGACTGTGATTCATTTTTGGTAGCTCTCCCTCCACCATTAGACCTTGGTCTCCACCAGAGCCTGGACCACGTCCCGTTCCACATTTGCACACTACGCGGCAAAGTGGTCTCCCACCAATGCATATAGGAGTGACTGCAGGAGTGGACAAAAAGTGTGACTCTTCAGTGTCCATGGACTTGAGAATTGGGCTCCTTGTTTCGACTTAGTCACCGTCACTAACTCCCGAGTCAGACTAGGAGATACGCACATAGGGTTTTCCAAATTGAGTTCTTTATGCAGAATCCCCTCCCCAACCTCCACGATCCCGCTCCTACTTAACTGTAGGTGGTTTTGGGAAAGCAGGAAGTATAAGCCAAGTCAGAATGTAACTTTTGTACCCCGAGTCCTCACGGCCCACTGTGTGAACTGAAGTTATGTAGCAGGTTATAAGCCCTTTCAGACGCTTGGATGAAAGGTGCCAGCCAACTGCCAAGCATTTTTATTACAGTGGAAGTAAAACACTGGACCGCGTCCAGGGAGGCACGCCAAGCTCTGGGCACCCAGTATAATGTAGTGGGTGGTGGCCGCTTCTCCTTTACCACCTCTCATCGGAGCCCTGGGGTCGGCAGAGGCTTTAGGCAGGAGAAAGGATGGAGCAGACCAAAGATCTCATCTCCCGAGCGGAGTCCGAGACCCCGCAGGGCCCCTCCGCTCCAGACGCGCGGGTCCACAGAAGGCCTTTGCATCACGTTGCTGCCGAACTTCTAGTAAAGGCAGCCACGTACCAAGGGATTCGGAGCCCGATTACTCTGTCATTTCCTGACTGTGTGTCCCTGGGCAACTCCCTTAAGCTCTCTGTGCCTCAGTTTCCTTATCTATAGCAGTAATAGTATCATTACCATTATTACCTCATACAGTTGCTGTCAAGATTAAAGAACTTGACTGAGACAAAGTGTTTAGTACAGTGCCTGGCACAGAGTAAACATCCAATAAGTGTTCCGTTCATTCAACAAATGTTCATCATCATCATATTAATATACTCTCCTCGGGAACCTGCCTCTCCTTACCTGGGGAAGAGATTGCATCGTTACCTCATTCCCCGCCATTCGGCTTTCTTTTCTATCATCAGTTCCTTCTTGGTCTCTATCAGGTCTCTTGGTTCTGTTTTTCTCACTCTGCTTAGACTTGACGCTCTCAGGGGCCCTAGTGACCTTCGGCTCCAGCCCGTCTTCCTGGCCTGAGTCCTCCGGGTGGGGGTGTCTGCTCTCCCGCAGCCTGGCCTCCTCTTTCCTCCTGGACCTTCCGGGAGTTTCCTGCTGCTGCTGCTTTACATACTTGTCCGATTTGCCTTTGGGCTCCTTCCTGTAGTAGCTGTCTTCTCGGCTTTTGTAGCCCGAGGCGGAGTGCAGCAGGCTGGGGGACCCCGGCCTCGGGTGCTTTTCTCGGTGGCCCCTCCCTCCTTCCAGCCGCTCATCTAACTCGGCTTTGTCCAGTTGCCAGGGGTAGTGTTTGCGATCATGTGGCCACACGTCTGCCCTGTCCCTCTTGTCCTCCCCGTTCTCCCTCCAGGGGCCTGGATCTCGCTCCTCCTCCCTCCTGGCATAGGGCGAGTGCTCCCATGAGTCCCGGCTGTTGCCCCAGTCGGTGCGGGTGGGGCCCAGAGGGCTGTGGGAAGAGCTGCAGGAGGTGAAGCTCGGCGTGTGGGACCTCGGGGACAGAGACCGGCTCACCGGACTGCGAGAGCGTGGCCTTTCTGGGCCGTATCTGTGGAGGAGCAAAGGAGAGGGTTTTTCAATCTGCATGTCCCCTGTCCCCATGCACAGATCCGCCCAGTCCCTCGAATGGACATACTGTGCACTAGCCCCATGTGGCCATGCATTCTTCACCACAACCGTACAGCCAACACAGAGAGTGGTGCAGGAGAAAGCTTTTCCTCCCTCCTGGCTTCTAGGAGGAAGGATTCTCCCAGAGTACAGTCCTGGCTGTCTCTGCCCCTTTGCTCATCCTGCTCCTAGGAACTGGGATAAATAATTGGACTTGTTAGGCTCAGCTCCATCTTTCTTCCTCTTGGAAGGAAGCTAAGCTCAGGAGGCAGGCAACTCTCCTCCAGGGGGGGTGTGGGTGGGGGGGTGGTTGCCCTGGTCCGGACTGGTGGGAAAGGCTGCCTGAGCCTGGGGTTCAATCAGCCAGCGTCTCGACTACAAGAGCAAAGCCACAACTCCATCTGGTCTTTCCCGTAATAAAGGCAACCTCTTGGCCTCCATTCTTGTTTATTTCTCATCTCAGTTTGTTCAGGTCTTGGGCGTAGGAGAAGGATGCTAATTACTGGGGGGACGAGAGTGAGGAGGGCAGGCTCAGAGATTCCAAAACCAAAGAACTAGGAGGGCGTTTTAGGGTTGGAGGGAACCTTAGAGCTCTGACCTGCTCATGTTTCAGATGAAGAAACTGCATCCCAGAAAAGGGATTCTCAGTCTGCCTAGGATTCAGAGCAAGACCTAGTTCTTCCTGACACTCCGCCGAGGAACTGCAGGCACCATGATACGCCTTTATATGCCTCTTTAAAAAAAAAAACCCCAAACAACCATTAAAAAACAAAACAAAACACCCAAACAAATGAATGGAAATCCCAAACCTAAGCAGCTAGCTACATACACAAATACACATACATACACACACTCCCCACCCTCTCTGGAGACTGTCTGGTGATTAAGCAGATCTACTTAATCATGTACTCATTATGCTAAAAGAATGGGCAATTTTCATTTGGTTTCCGGATAAAAGAAAACCAGACAGCCCTCACCAGGGGTGACCAGGGGACACCCAGACGTGGCGCACTAGGACCAGGCTGCCTTGACCATCAGTGGGGGAAAAGCCTGGACTCAGCTCTCTGCACCATCTGTGGCAGCCCCGCGTAGAACCACAGAATGTGCAGGCCAGGGGCTGGCTCCTGTGGTCTCCACCATGGCTCTCCACATGGACTGTTTTTGTGGAGCAGTGACAGTGGGAAACCTGTAGCCCAACCTGACATGGTCCCAATTTCAGTCGGAAAAATTGAGTTGGAAAACTGAATGCATTCAACGTTCAGAGTAGGTGACTGGTTAAGTCACTACTTTTGGGTGGTTCACCTAACATTCCTGTTCCCTCATCTATATTCAGCTCATGAAAAAACCAACATCTGGCTCCAAATGGAATACACACACACACACACACACACACACACACAGACACACACACACACACACTGTGACTTCCTGAGGCTTAACCTGAGCAGCAGCTCTGGACTGCACTGTTGTCTTCCATCAGGCACATGGAAAAGTAGGGCCCAGAAAAGCTGATGGACAGGGCGGGGGCAAGGGCAGGGCACAGTGTGACTCAATACCCCTAAGAATGAGAGACAAGAGGGACGTCTGGGTGGCTCAGTCGGTTAAGCATCCAACTTCAGCTCAGGTCATGGTGTCGCAGTTTGTGAGTTCGAGCCCCACGTTGGGCTCTGTGCTGACAGCTCATAGCCTGGAGTCTGCTTCGGATTCTGTCTCCCCCTCTGCCCCTCCCCTGCTCATGCTCTGTCTCTGTCTCTCAATAATAAATAAAAACATTTAAAAACATTTTTAAAAAAGAATGAGAGACAAGAGAGTGCCCCAGCTGCCCAGATCCCGCCTGGCACCCCGAGTTGGGCCTCACCTGTCTGCTTCCCGGAACATGTCCCTCTCCCTCTGGGAATGCATGTCCTGGATGATGGCAGCCACCGTTTTCCCAGGTTTCTAGGCAAAACCGGAGAAGTCAGCATCATCAGACCAGAGACAGCCATGCAAAGGCCAAAGGGAAGCAGCGAGGACTTGGGGCCACTGCCTGGTCCACCCAAGGGGAAAAAGTACCTTTTTAGAGGATGAAGAAGGTTAATGCAGGGAATGAGGAGTGTGAGCATAATGCTGAATGGAGTGGCCCCGACATTTTGGGTACCCCTTTATTGTAGAACATTTTAAACATACACAAAAGCACAGAGAATGGTATATTGAACCCCCACGACTCCATTTCCATTGTCACCAGTTCTGACCCATCTAGTTCATCTATACCCGAACCCTTTTCCCCACCCCACAGAATATTCTGCCGCAAATCTCAGACATAGTATCTCCTCATCAATTCTATGAGGACCCTGACGTGGCTCAATAACCCCCCAGGGTTGCTCTGTTTAAGACAAGAGTGGGAATCCAGGCCCCATGCTGTCCCAGGGAAGTGCTGGCACACTCGGGAGGAAGAATCTCAACCCAGGAAGAACAGCTCAGCTCTGCCTCTGGCTGCCTGGGTGATCTGGGGTCAAGGCTTGCTGTCTGTGGGAGACTCACTTTCTCCACCTATAAAGGTGAGATAATGAGACCCATCTGGCATCCACCAATAGCTTCAGGGCATGGCAGACTAGCTGATAAAAGCCACAGGTGCTGGGCCAACATCAAGGGAGCCACACCCTCTGACCCCTCTGTGGCTGTTTCCTATGCCATGCCTCACGAGTCCTGGGAAGACGCTGAAACCTTCCAGGTGAGCCCTGAACTTGTCACAGCCAGACCTTGTCACAGCAGCCTTGATCGTTTTCAACATTACTGTGCTTTTCGGGGTCTGCTTCCGTCCCCCCCTGACTCCTTTTGCCTGGACGCCCTCTCAGTTTATCTGACTCGCCTCATCCTTCAAGGACCCACTCGGTAATCTTTCCCTTCTTTACACAACCAAGTCACATTGCCTTTTGCCACTGAACTTCTAGGAGCTCCCAAACTTATGCATTCATGTTTAAGTCTTGTAATTTCCACAAGCATAGCTTGCCTCTTCAGTTACATAGCAAACTCTCCCCAAGTGAGGACCAAGCCTCCTGTCGGCTGTAGCTCCCAGCACCACATCTTACATGACATCAGTCACCGTCTGCTGATTTAATCTTCCTGCGAGCACCACAGGAACACACACGATTGCTTCCCACGACCAGAGACCCTCTCTGTGGCCGGGAAGCTGGCAAGACCAGTGGCTCTGAAACCAAGCCCTCTGTCCCCAAACTGCCTGGGACCCTCAATTCCACCCCAAATCTACTGACGGGACACCTCTAGTCAAGAGAACCTGACAACTCCCCTGACCACTGGGAGACACTGGTTTGAACTGTCCCAAGTTCCCTTCTGCATATAAGATGCTAAGATTCTGGAGAAGTCTCTGTGGAACAACCCAGAAAATAGCTCATTCTTCTTGTCTGGGTCTGTGGGAAGGAAAAACTCACTTTTTATTCTGTCTTCAGATATACTCTTCCCACTCATTCCATGCATTTGCTAGACACCTGTTACATGAAAGGTTCTGACCCAAATGCCCTGAGGAATCGAGCCTTTGCCGCAAAGAGTGTATAGAGAGACTTGATTACCGGCATGAAGAAATATTCAAGACAGGAGATGAGAGATGCCTTAAATCCCTCCTTTCTCCCTCTCCCCTTTGCCTGATGAGCAAAAGGTAAAGTTAGAGGGAAAAGACCAATCAAAATTTCCCCCCACCTCTGCAAACCCTGGTGGGACCTCAAGTGTTGGCCCCTTGGGCCCAGAGACACATATGGACACAGTGTTTGGCTGTAGGCCATTACTGTTGCCCTAGTAGGCCATTCCCCCTTCTCCACCCCTGCTCTGGGGTGACACAGGCCTGGCCAGTCACAGCAAGGCCTTCCCTGGCCACGGAGATTGGTTCAGGGAAGGAAGTGTGTCCCAAACTAGCTCGAGCACAGGGCCTCTCAGCACTTACGAAGAAGTTACAAGGGAAAACTCTGGCTCTGTTGAAGGAAACAGGAGGCCAGAGCTGCTGAAGACCATGAAGCCACCACGCCACCTAGAGGCTGGAGTCAGGGGCCATCCAGGGAGACCCCAAAATAAAGCAAAGTGAACAGAAGGCAGAGTGGAGAGAAGCCAAGTCCTAATGATACCACTTAGGCCCTGAATGCAGCTGTGCCCGCAGCCAGGGTTACTCTCGGACTTTGCAATTACATGAGCCAATCAATTCCTTTCCTTGCTTTTGTCGATAAGCTTACATGAGACAAATTTCTGTCACCTGCAGAGAAAGTCCTAGTTGACTCATGTCAACCTAGGGGCCATGATGCATGCACTGCTATGTAGGTGAAGTAGGTTTTGACGTGCTTTCGCATAGAGGCATTGCGGCAACTTGGGAAGCAGAAAATCCTTCCTCGAGGATACGCAATGTGTTCTAGACCCTTGCTACTCAAAGTGTGCTGTGAGAAATGGCAACACCTCCTGGGGGCTTGTTGGAAAGGCAGAATCATAGCCCTGACCCAAATCTGCTGAATCAGAAATCTTAACAAGACCTGTAAGTGACTCGTATGCACATTAAAGTTTGAGAAGCTCTGTTAGAATACTACCTGCTGCTTACTAGCCGGGTGACTATAAGCAAATTACCTGACTTCTCACATGGACAACGGAGGTCCTCCTAACACGCAGAGGTACAGATATAGCGCAAAACCACAGCAGTCCTAGGTTTTAATCATGGCTCTTCCAGCAACAATGATCTTGTGCAAGTTACTGAACTTCTATGAGCCGCGGCTTCCTTACCTGCAAGACTCAGATAATACCTGTCTGACAGGGCTGATGTCAGGATTACAGACGATAATGCATATAAAGTGTCTGGCACATGACTTGACGCAGAGTACCAGGACTCAATTAAGGGTACATTATTCTTGTTATTATTGTTGTACTGTTATAATGACTGCTATTATCCACCCTACACACCTCACAGGGGAAGGTGATTGCAAGACTCAAAGAGATAATACATGGGAAAAAAAAAGTGCTTAAAACCGAAGAACTCAAGGTGGAGTCCCTTAGGTTCACAGACTTAAAGCACCTTGTCCAAGATTATCAAAGCAGAAAGGTGTAAAACCTAGGTGGTAACCACCACCCTCCAATCTGGAGTAGGTCACATGGTTGTCGATGGTGCTGTTTTCCCGTTCTTCCTCACACCAGACTGTGAGCTCCTCCACCGGCTTGCTATGTCCATAACCACGGTGCCCGGGCCAGAGGGCTCGCAGCGGTCCACAGTGGGCGCGCAGTGAACATCTCTGCTGAATGCAGACCGCGACCACTTGATCTCTTTAACCCATGGTGTTCGCACCACCCCAATTTCCCTCAGTAAGGTACCGCAGCGCCTTAGTACCTTAATTTATAAAGCCGAGTACTGCTGTTAATCCTAATTAGAATCTTAAAACAACATCTCATTTAGACACCAAAGATCCACTGGGAATTCAGTGCAGAAATTCAACTTTAGCCTCCAGGGGAGAATCCAGGAGAACAGAAACTCTGGCTGGGTACATAATGGGATAGGACCTTTCATTTGTTGGAGAAAAGCAACATGCTTTCATTCGCCAGAAAAAAAAAAAGCCAGGTTCTGCTAGAATTGTTGGCAAAGGATCTTCAGAAGCAGTAATTGCAAGCAAAGCTGAATCAAGACTGGCAACTGGCAACAGGCTGACACATTACCATGTACATATGTGGACTTGTCAGAACCTAGCAACAACCACTGAGTCTCTGTCTTCTGCCTTCAACCTTGAAGGCTGATTAAGGGCTGTAGGTCTTAATCAAATGCACCCTATGTAAACATGGAATAAGCTGAAGTAAACTGGAAGATCTCTATTAAAATGGGACAGTAGAAAGCACAAAATAAGAAGTAGATTTAAATACAAATATGGGGCGCCTGGGTGGCTCAGTCAGTTGAGCATCAGACTCTTGATTTCAGCTCAGGTCATGATCTCAGGGTGGTGGGATTGAGCCCCGCATCAGGTTCTGCAGCTGATTAGGATTATCTGTCTCTCCCTCTGTGTCTCTGCCTCTGTCCCTCTCCTCCACTCACAGTCTTGCTTTATAAGATAATAATAATAAAGAATGCACATATAGCAATAGTTATAATAAACCCAAAAGGACTAAGTGCTCCAGTTAAGTGAACTCCTTCTGCAAACCATTAAGAAGACACAATCTAATTAAAGAAAAGCAAGGGCAAACGACCTTAAAAGAAACCTTCCAACACAGACAATCCAAATGGAATAGCCAATGAACACAAGAAAAAGGGCTCAACCTCAATTAGTCATCAGGGAAATAAAAAAAAATAAAACCATGAAAAACCAGTATACTCTCTCCTACGATATGCAAAACTTAAAAAGTCAGATAACAAAATGTTAGCAAGAAGGCTGGCCACCGAACACTCTGACACTAGTAGGAATGTAAATCTAGGACAACTAATTTTGAGAAGAGCTTGCTACTATTATCTAACGAAGTTCAGGGTAAGCATGCCTTGAGATGCAGCGATTCCACTCCGTATGCGCCCCTAGCTATATGCTTGTGTACCTGCGTACCAGGATACCGTGTTCAAGAATGTTCGCAGTAACCTTGTCCCTAATACCCTAAAACTAGAAACAGCCCAAATGTCCATGGACAGTGGAACATATGGATAAATTTATAGTCAGATAATGGACATTTACATAATGATGAAAATAAACCGACACACCCAGCGTGGATGGCAGATGTTGAATGAAAGAACAGAAAGAGTATAAGTCCATTCATGTAAAGTTCAAAAATAGCCAAAACTAAACTATGACCTTAAGGGAGGCAGAAGTGGGTTGTAGGACTATAAGGAAAAGCAATGGCCATCCTCCAAGTCAGGAGAGTGGAGGGGGGATAAAGCTTGAGGAGGGGCTCAGAAGGGCTTCTGGGTGCCACTGGTGTCTTATTTCTTGACTTTGGTGGTGGTTTTATGGGATTTCGACCATTACTACTTTTTAAAATTATATAATACATAACTAGTCATTTTTCTGAATGTATGTTATACTTCACAACAAAATAAGGAGAAAAGAAAAGAGAAATGTAGAATAAGCTGAAACAAACAAACAAAATCCCTGCTTGGAATTATCTGAATTCATCCCCAATAGTCATTCTGACAGTGGCCAATTCAGTCATGTGTTGCTTAGAAGGATTTCTATGAGGCTAAGATATAATTATAGAGGATGGAGAGAGAATAAGAGATCAAGGCAGGGTAGTGGTGAGAGAGGAAGCGAAAATTACTGAAGACCTGTATGGGTCGAAAAGGAAGTACTGTTCAGGGGGTTATGCTCGGAGCTTTCACCTCTGAAATGCAACCAACCTTCTTCCTTCATCCTTCAAGACTTCCCCTGCAGAATCCTCCTTGGGTCCCAGGTAGCTAGTCATCCTGTCCCCAACATCCCTTTGCATTTTGTACTCACCTCTATAAGCATATTCGTGACATGTTATAATGGCTGGACTTCCCATGTGGTATCCCCAAGGCAATGGGTAATTTGGGGATGTTTCCTTGTTCTCTCCTTCCCGCCAGCACTCTGGCCAGTATCTGACAAGGAGATACTCAGCTGATGCTTGTTGAATGACTGAACAATGAGAAAATGCTTTACCTTCAGCTGCAATTCCTTGTATCTCTTGGACATCCGAATGAGCAACTTCTCACCATTGATCACAGCAGATTTTTCCTGGTAATACTGGACCATGGCCTGGGCAGCTTCTGTGTAAGCCATCTCTAAAAAGGCCTAGGAAGAAAATGGAAGGACATATACTGAAGTTGACTTGAATGGTCTTCAACAAAATTCAGTACTAGGTGTAATTCTATGTCTACGAAGTTCAAGAACAGACAAAACAAATCAATGCTGATAGAAGCTGGAGCTGAGCTCCCCTCTGGGGTGGGGGTGAGGTGCTGACTGGGAGGAGCATGAGGAAACCTTCTGAGGTTCTGGAAATGTTCTCTATCTTGACCTGTGTGGTAATTACATGTGGGTACACGTAGAAAAGTAGTATACTTAAGATTAGTATACTTTAGAATATATATTTTATACCTCAATGAAAAGAAAAAAGACCAGTGTAAGAGCTCTCTTTGATCCCATCTGTTCAAAGAGACCTATTTATTAACTTCACCCAAAGAGTTCATTATAGGATGGCCCCTCTCCTGATTCCCATGGTTACCAACGATTCTTAAATTATGTATATCCATTCTGTGCTATATCATGCCACAGGAGCTCCCCTGGGATGGGAGGGTCCATTAACCCACAGTACCCTTAGGAGAAATAGGGGGGACAGTGAGTCTGTTGTAATAAGTGACCTTAGGCTGATCCCTGCAAAATGTACTATTTCATCATGATGATGGCAGAAGACAGAGACACAGCCATGGGTATTTGAGCTCTCACTTTCTTTGCAAAGAAAGAAAAATACTAAACAACTCAGAGACTCCCAAGGGTTGAAAGAAGGCCGTGCCTTTTTGAATTACAGACAGAAGAAAACCCTCAGTTATATCTCCATAGCATTTTTCCTCTTTATTTAACTGTTCTGGAAAAAAACAACAACAAAAAACAGTCTTTGGCATTCAGTCAGTGTCTCCAGAGAGCTTCTAAATAGACTGTTTTGACTGACCTGCTGGTTCGCCCCAATAATTGCTGTGGGCGGTTCACTGCCATTACCACTTCTTAGATTTGATAGGTTTGTACTATACTGACGGCTGTATTGATCTGGTCCCTCGGTGTTGGAAAGGAAAAGGGGTCGTGACAAGGGAGCCCTCTCTGTGAGCCCCTATACTGCCAATTCTTTGATCTCAATGGGCTAACCAAGCTCGTTCTCCATCCTTCCCCCATATTTGGTTTTGAACTTTAGAGATGCTTTTTCCCTGCTGTCACGGTCTCTGGCAGATGTGCGGGAGATGAACAAGTCAAGATTCTTTAGGGTTTTATTTCAGATTCTGCCACCCGGCTTTCTAAAGGCTCTTTCTTGATGCAGACATTTTAGCACCTCCAGCTCTCAACTGTCAAATGGGAATAACACTAATCCAGTGACTCTCACCGCATTAATTTTGCAAGCTGAATTTTGTACATTTACCCAAAAAAGTCGGAACAAAGAGACTAAGCGAGTAGTCTAAGCCCACGTTGACGGAGAAAGACCACCGATGATCTTGTGTGACTCTGAATCTCTGAAGTTCATGCCTTAATTAAGAAAAGAACTTCTATGTCTGCTCCTCTGGTTCATAAAGTAGAAATATTTATTAACAATAAGAGATAAAATATTTTTTTTAATTCTTATCTCTGACCATTTCTCGGTATAAACTCCTCCTTTGACTTTAGAAGCGGACAACCATATTAACCCTCAAGTTCTCAGTCAATCCCCACAGGTTAAGGGTTCTTTGCCCTTGAGACTTGCCAGGCCCCCATCAATTCCCACCCACTCTCCTGCTGTAAGACCCAAGGGCCTCTGATGTTAACACCAAAGATCTGTGACAATAACCCAGTTAGCAGCTGGCTCATTCCAAATACAGGCCCTCAGATATGAGAAGCTTCTAGCATTAGCTCAGGGGGTTCATAACAGTGAAAAGACTCATGTGCATGGATTTCTATTTTGGGGGCCAGTTAGTTAGCTTTTCTGTGTTAAGGACTACCTCATTCTGAAGTACCGCCCTACCTCTAGGCAACTCACGGAGCCTGTACCCATCACAAGGAGGGTAAAGTGAGACAAGTGTGAACAAAACATCACCACCAACAAAAACCTCTGTGCTATCTCAGCAAGAGGCCAGTGTTGTATTACCTCTCTAAGAACAGCTTCTTTAAAAAAAAAAAGTTATATAGTTCACCTCCACCCATGTAGGGTCTGCCTGGTACACACCAGTGTGAAAGTGCCCAGACCTACCTGATTAGTCGACTTCATGAGGATGTAATTAGTGACTTTTCCAAAGGGCAGCCCCAGGTTGATGACGTCATTCTCCGTGCAGCTTCCTTCAGGGAGATTGCAGATGTGCACCACGCGGCCAGCGCCCGTCTTCCGCAGCGCAAACTGCTGGGAACGAAGAGCAGTGGCTGGTCTTCAAAAGACACTTCCCGCTGGCCCTCTATTCCAGATGGTCCTAGTGGCCATCTTCCCCCAAATAATGATTGCAAAGCTATAATTTACAAAATTAATGCAGAAAAGGAATCCATTCACAGACACATATAAAATATCAATCTTATGCCATCCCTTCACAGAAAAGATTTGTGACAGTTTAATTTTTTGACATTTATTTCTTTTTGAGAGACAGAGTGAGACAGAGCATGAGTGGGGGAAGGGCAAAGAGTGAAGGAGACACAGAATTCAAAGCAGGCTCCAGGTACTGAGCAAGTGGTCAGCACCCAAGGTGGGGCTCGGACCCACGAATCATGAGATCACGACCTGAGCCAAGGTAGGATGCTCAACCAACAGAGCTACCCAGGTGCCCCAAGATTTGCAACAGTTTAATGAGCAATCACATCCAGGGCTGTCAAAGATATGAAACGTGGGCTTATCCATGTGTCACTGTGGGGAAGCTGTTCAGCTATGACCTCTTGAGAATATACTTTAGCAATATTTAATAAAACTTGAAATATAGAGAGCCCATGATTTGCCATCCCACTTTTGGGAAATCTATCCTACAGAAATAAATGCACCAATATATTAAAACCTATGCACAAGGATATTGCAGTTACTTAGAAGGTGGCAAAACATTCTGGAGACAGCCTGGATGTTCAAGAATAGGGGAGTGTTTGAGTAAAGGACAGTTCAAGCACACAATGGAAAACTACAGAGTCATTGAAAGGCACAAATAAATGAGCTGATAAGGAATAATTTTAAAAATAGTTAAGTAAATGGGGTGCCTAGATGGCTCAGTCGGTTAAGAAGCCAACTCTTGATTTCGGCTCAGGTCATGATCTCATGGTTCGAGAGTTCAAGCCCCACATCGGGCTCTGCGCTCACTGCACGGAGCCTGCTTCAGATCCTCTGTTTCCCTCTTTCTGGCCCTCTCCCGCTCCTGCTTCCTCTCTCTCTCTCTCTTTCTCAAAAATAAATAAATGTTTAAAAAATGGTTAAGTAAAAAGCCACCAGACAGCATGAATAGTACAATGCCATTTTCGTAAAACAAAACAAAAAATCAAAATACATGAGAAAGAGATAGATAAAGCAAGTGTTGTAAAGTTTTAATAGTTATTGGAATTGGGGGAGGACTATACAGGGGATAAATTGTACTAGTGTCTACCGTTCCGTATGTTTGAAATTTTTCACAATGAAAAACGTGTTAAGGATATCAGCACAGACAGAGAAAGGCAGGCCAGGGAGGATACATATCAACCAGTCAACACTAGTTATCTTCAAAGAACAGAACTGGAAGGGACCAAGAGGAAAGATGTTTTTAACATTTTCTTATATGCCTCATGTTGTGTGACTAGAGAAAAAGGAGCACAGCTAGCATTTTGGGGACCTTATATACAGACATTCATGACAACCACCTGTGATTTAGGGCAGTGGCTTTCGCAACTTTGTTAGCCGTGGAATCCTTTCCTCCAGCAGCCCCATATATTCCACAAATAAGAACCACTGCTCTAGACAAACCTTGGGCTCCAGCACCCCGCCACGACCACCAGCCAGCAGTCCTAAAGGACCTCTGAGGAAGAACACAGTTTGGAAGCCATGACCTGGGCCTAATCAAAGCTCCGGGAGGGAGGAAGCGTGTCTGTTTGGTTTGTGCAAACCTTAATCAGCCTGGAATCTCCGGGAGGTTCAAGAATTAGTAACCATAAGCTAATCCAGTGTGGAAGAGAAGGATGCAATTTTCCAAACCTAAAACATATTCTAAAAGCATAGCCTACATTTGCATGATTACCATTTTCTAAGATAAAGTGAACTTCAACATCTAATTACATTTGAGGTGGGGCTCATCCCTAGCAAAGCTAATCCTTGGGTAATTCTATCACAAGAAGCCGTCATTTATCTCATCTGGGCTGAGGACAATTAGAGTCAATAAGGATTTCCTTTCATGGCTCAACCTTTCATTGGAGAAACCCAAGTGCCCCTTGCAGACCTGCCCGTCTGCGGTGTCCGGAGGTCAAGTGTTTTCCCAAAGAGGAACGGGATTTGGTGTGCAGACCAGGCAGCTCCCAGGGAGTGCAGCCTCCAGGGAGTGCAGATGGAACCCTCCGTAAGATGTCAGACTTTGAGCCTCAGCCTGGCTCCCGGGGACTGAACCCTTCTCCAGGGATGACAGGAGGCGGGCTACTAAGATACAGGATCTTTGCCTCTCATTAGGGTGACTGCTCCACACAAAGACATAGACCCAGCCGAGCTCTGAAGCAGGGCAAAGTGGCTGGCCCTCTGAGTTCATCGTCAGGCAGGCTGAGTGCGTTTCTGCCTCAGGAGACTTTGCTGTGGTTGGCCCTGGCTAAGTCGTACTTGGCCCACAGGGCAGACACACAGAACCACAGGGCCATTCTGGGCTGCACCCTCTCCTTGCCTGTCCAGTTGCTTAGTGACCATCACGGAGGCCAGTGCCTCTCTCACTGTCTCCTCCAGACTGAAAGAGCAATTCAAGAGGCTTGTATCCGAGCTGCCGGGCACTGGAACATGCCTCCTGAAGAGTAAGCCCCCTCGCTGCCGCCAGTCACCAAAGCGCAAGAGGAATTCATGCTGCAGACGTTGTTAGGTCCTAAACAAATGGGTCTCAAACTAAGGTTTACACATGGGGAACCTGGCAGGCTCGGTTGGTGGAGCAAGTGACTCTTGATCTCTGGGTTGTGAGTTCGGGGTCCATGTTGGGTGTAGAAATGATCATGTGAAGATAAAATCTTTATTTAGAAAAAGGTTTACCCTTAAATTTTATTTTATCCTTATTTATTTATTTAAAAAATTTTTAATGTTTATTTATTTTGAGAGAGAGAAAACACGTGAGCGGGGGAGGGGCAGAGAGAGAAGGAAAGAATAACAAGCAGGTTCTGCACTGATAGTGCAGAGCCTGACGCGAGGCTCAAATTCACGAAGCATAAAATCATGACCTGAGCCAAAACCAAGAGCCCGATGCTTAACTGACTGAGCCACCCAGGTGCCCCTACACTTAAATCTTAAATCTTAAAAGTATATTTCATGAGCACATTCTTCTCTTGAGATTTTTAATCAGAAATGGGAGGTGGATTTTATTAATTCCCTTGCTGTCACTTAATATCAAAGAATCATGAGACTTTTTGCATCCTTGTAGTTAATTATACTAATTAGGAGCTTCTCAACTGGCAATGTGCACATGGGTTTGCAAAATGCTGACCCAGGCTGGAGGCCAAGTGCCTCCAGAGACCACCAGCAGCTTCTTCATTTCAACCAGATTACTTCCGTTTATGATTTTCTAAGTGACCCATGAAATGAAAATCTTGAGACTATGTTAATTGTTTGTGTGGTGTCAGGCTTCAGGGCAAGTGAAAGACCCTATCCAGTTTGAAAAAGAAACATCTATGTGTTATATTCTTTCACAAATATTTGACTTAGGATAGTTTAGTCTACGTTCTTCTCTGCCATTGATCTAAAATACCTTTTTATTAAACTCTATTAGGTTCAAAATCATATTTGATTCATAGAAGGTGTCCAGTTACATGTATAATCATTCTAATCTATTCTTGGGACTATTTACATAAATGTGGCTATTATTTGCCTATGCCCTATGGCAGAGCTGAACAATGAGGCAGAAAAGGAGAGAGGGAGGAGAGTGGGAAGAGGAGTGTAAGGGAGAATGAGGTGTTCAGGTGGACAGCTAGAGTAAAATCATCCACTGGGGGCACAGATGACCTTGAGTGCCTTTGAGCACGCAGCATGATGCTGTATACTAATTTCCAGCCTGGGTTCTCAAATATTTCCTTAAGGGCCTTTGAAGGTAATAATATTTCAAGGGAGGGGGGTCGTGATTTTTGATATTAAAAAAAAAACCCAAGTTGAGTTTCTTTCTCCTCTCAATATGGTAATCCTGGTTAGATCTTAAGGTGATGAGTCTGATCACCTTAAGATCACCTTAAGGTGAAAGTCTGATTGGTGTGTCTGTAGTTTTGATTAATAAAAATGGGTTAATGAGTTAATTACTCATTAACATAAGTACTTTCTTTGGCAGATACAGTACTTTTCCAAACATGGAAGGCAGGGCAGTGGCTGCTTGAGGTAAGTAGGAGTCAATGATGAAGGACTTGAGCTGTTAAAAAGGTCAGGGCTTCCTGATGTAGTGGAAGACAGAAGACCTGGATATGAGTCCCAGCTTGGCCACTGGTTGGGTGCATGACAGGGACACACTCATTTCCCAGTGTCTGGAATGAGGGAGGTAGCCTGTATGTCTAGAGTCCTTTCCAGATGTGAAATATCTGTGTTTGCGTGGCTCTAAGTTCTATAATTTCACTCCTCCCAGAAGCCCTGCCAAAGCTAACCCCTAGAATCTAGGACGAAGATAACCTTCCTCAACTGTGTTGGGCGTAAACAAGAAACCTGTGTCTTCCCCACTCCCTGTCCCAGTGATATAATGTTTTTGTCCTCCTTCTCTATGTGATCGGCTGTTTCAGCGTGCATACGTTCACAACCATGTTCATCTTGAAGACAAGCCTGTGTTGGAGGTGGTCTCATCTTTATAGAGCTGAAGATAAGCTCCAAGCAGTGAGCACCTTACTGATGAACCCCCCTGCTTCCTGAATGACTCTGTGTTTGAGATGAACTAAAGATGCAGGTCTGGTGCCTCTGTGAGGACAGACACACAGCAAGTCTGAGCCCTGACGTCTCTTGGCACCAGTGCCATGGCAGTGAGTACATCAGACAGACCCGGATCTGCGTCTGCTCCCCAGTGACTAACCCTGGACAAGTAAATGAATTTCTCCAAGCCTGAGCTGCTTATCTATAAAATAGGGAAAATAAAAATTGGGGCGCCTGAGTAGTTCAGTCGGTTAAGCATCTGACTTCGGCTCAGGTCATGATCTCGCAGTTTGTGAGTTCGAGCCCCGTGTCGGGCTCTGTGCCGACAGCTCAGAGCCTGGAGCCTGCTTCAGATTCTGTATCTCCCTCTCTCTCTGCCTCTTCCCTGCTCACACTCTGTCTCAGTTTCTCTCTCTTAAAAATAAATAAGCATAAAAAAAAAATTGATTCCACAGGACCCTTTAGAAGTCAAAACTGGTGCAATGTAAGTAAATTGCCTTGGGGCAAGGCCTGGCATCTATCAGGTTCCTTAAAACATATGTCTCTTTCTTTCCCCCAACAGTTAAAGGATGTGCTATCATGGTCCCAGACTGAGAAAAAAATGCAACTGTACTGTGATTATGTAAGAGAAAGTCTATGTTGAAATTTGTCCTGACATAGTCAGGGATGAAGAGGTACAAATGTCTCCAATGATTCAGGAAAAACATGCATCCATTGGATGAATGGACGGAAGGACGGAAGGACAGAGAAAGATGGATGAACAGAAGGACAACACAGAGAGACAGAAAGAGAGTAAATGATAACCAGGCCACAATGTAAAGGAGTAGTGGATCTGGGCCAAAGGTATACCTTTCTTGGAACTTTTCTGTGCTATGGGGCAGAAGGGTAGATAGGTTTAGAGAGAATCATTTAAGACCTGGCCAACTTGAATTTTTGATGTGAGGTGTTGATGGGCTCAGTTGACATTCCACCTGCTGTTCTGCCCGGGAGGCACATATGTGACAGGTGCATTTGAGATGTTCCAGCCTAGAGTCCAATCTCCAAGAGAGCTAAGGTGTCGGGGGTTGTAACCAAAGTCCTAACAACTAACCCAAAGGGACGGTCGTCCTTTTCCAGCCTGGGGGACATTTCAGTTAGCCTGCAGGCTAGCACAGACCTGGAATGCCCCCATGTGCAATCAGGGGCCTGGGATGAACATTTTCACTTGCTGGGGCCACTTGTTTAAAACCAGATGCTGCTTCCAATGGTTCATGTGGCTGGGTCCCAGACCTTGCAACTCACTCGGCCTTTTAAAAATGGATGGAAATGTGAAAGCAGCAAATAGTTTGTATAGGAACATTCTGAGAACTTTCAATGCCCTCTGATGCAGGTGGGAACAGGCTTTGCAGATGAGTTCAAAGAAGAGACTCAGTTCAAATAACTCACAAAGTTGCAATAAAAATGTAGCTTAGGGAAACCTGCCTGTGGGGTGAGAGTAGTCTCTCAAAGTCCTTCCTAGGGCAACAAAGTGTAGACTGGATCTCCAGCAAACAATTTCTATGTTCCAGCCTGATCCCCTTCAGGTGTGACCTAATTTCAGCTGGCACACAGTCTCTGATTTTGTGCTAAACATACCTAAGGACAGGCACAGGGCAAATATTTATTCCTCATGGTGCTGATTTTGAACATACTATGCATATAGCAAATGGCATGCGTTGCATAACTATGGATCTTGGCTTAACTTGGGAAGGTAGCACTGATGTCTTTATTGACACTTTCATATATTTTATAAAGCATCCCAGCTTTGACTTGAAGTATATCTATCTGCTTTTATTGGTGCCAGAATTGCCTACAGGTTTTGGGTGGTGTACCTGCCAGGTAACTTCGACATCCCTGTGAACTTTAAAGTCACAGAATCTTACACTATGATGCCTTGGAGAAGCCAAGGCACTTCAACTGTAGGCAACTAAATAGTGGCAGATTTGCGATTACAACTCTGGTCTCGCAGAAAAATCGATCAATCGTAGACTTGATAAATCAAGGTAAATGCATACAATAGACAATGTTACAGCATAAGAGAGGGTTTTATGTTCAGAAATGGAAAGATATAGAGATAGCAATTAAAATATGTATTGAGAGCTTATTTAAATAAAAAGAACCAAGTTGCATAACATTATATGGCATTATCTGATTTTTGCAAAACTACAGACTTTTTAAAAAGTTTATTTATTTATTTTGAGAAAGACAGAGACAGCAGAGCAGATGAGGGGCAGAGAGAGGGAAAGAAAGAGAATCCTAAGCAGGCTTCTTGCTGCCAGTGCAGAGCCCAACTCTGGCCTCACCAACTGTGAGATCATGACCTGAGCCAAAATTAAGAGTCAGACACTGGGGAATCTGGAGCATTTGACCTGATTTTGGCTCAGGTCATGATCTCAAGGTTCGTGGGGTCCAAGCTGATAGCACAGAGCCTGCTTAGGATTCTCTCACTTCTTCTCTCTGCCCCTCCCCTGTTCATGTTCTCTCTTCTCTCAAAATAAATAAACTTAAAAAAAAAAAGGGATTCTTAAAAAAAAAAAGAATTGGGACATTAACTGACTGAGTCACCCAGATGCCTGTATACTTTTTTAAATTAAACAGGCACATGTACGCCAGCTAAATAGTGTAAGACATATTGTCAATTTTCTCCATAGGGCTGAATTTTCCATTTTTAAAATATTTCCATTACTGTTTGGATTTCTTATACATGGTTTTTTTTTAATATTTATTTATTTTTGAGACAGAGACAGAGCATGAGCGGGGGAGGGGCAGAGAGAGAGGGAGACACAGAATCCGAAGCAGGCTCCAGGCTCTGAGCTGTCCACACAGAGCCCGATGCGGGGCTCAAACTCACAGACCGCGAGATCATGACCTGAGCCAAAGTCAGCCGCCCAACCAACTGAGCCACCCAGGCGCCTCTTCTTATACATGTTTGTACTCCTTTCGCAACAAGAAAAAATACTTAAGATTTACAAAAAGAAAAAGAAAAAAACCCACAAAACAAAACCCATTCAGGTGTCCTGTTTCCCTCTCGCTCTTTGCTCTTTGAAAATGCACAAGGTGCCGGCCCCCATCCCCGCCTGGGGGAGGAGAGCAATGACAGAGCTGGAATGGTGGGGGAAGGATTGCCACATCAATTACCGCTCTTCATGCTTCTCTGGAAGTCAGGAGACCAGGGTGATCTGAGCCACGGACCGGGAAGGCCAGAGTGGACAGCCAGAGAGAAGTTCCAGAAACAGCCAGCCATCTGAGGGGCAACCCATGACTGAAACCTCTGGCCTTCTACAAACATTTATGCTTCCTTGTGCCTCGGTTTCCTTGTTTATACAAGGTTTCCAGTGTGCAGGGTCTCAGCGAGAGAGAAACCATGAAAATGATGTCTGTCCTCTCAGGCCAGGGAAGCCCATCTGTAGCACCAGCACTAAATAAACACCGCGGTGGCTGTGAAAACGGCAATGCCATTTTATGGGGACAGTCGGCAAGCAAAGTGCATCTTGGGTAAGCACGAGAAAACTATTTACAGCCTGAGAAGGCCCCGATGGCCCCTTCCAGAAACCTGATTACTCTGTTTATGACGACTCAGGCAGCCAAGGATAAAGTACCTCTGCTCTGTGAAATGGCAGAGGCGTAAGTGAAAATGAACACCACCCTCTGGGGACCCTGGGGTGGCAGAGACAGACACGAATCCCACCACCACCACCAGCAAACACAGCACCCAGCTGTCAGTTCAGTGCCCCTTCTCTCTCAACAATAAACATGGAAATGAAAGGCTCGTACTCCCACGGAGCCGACGGAGGCGTACACTCAGCCAAGCCTAGGGTTGAGGGAGGTGGTCGAAGGGTTTCTGGGTGCTTTTAGATTTTGTAGCAGTGCAGAGACCTTGCAAAAGCTCATTCCCAGAGCCCTGGGTCAGTTTGTTTTCCTGCTTAAAAACAGGAGCTTTAGAGACAGCAACTGCTCTTTGCTCTACAAATATCACAATGGCGGAGTCCTGGCTGGTTCTGGCTTTACTCAACCAAATGTGTTTCTGCAAAGATGCATGTAAGTAGAATGACACGGAGAAAGCCCTGGCACAGAACCAGAAAACAGCTCTGGAGGAAAAGTGCACCAAAGCTTTTATGGGTTCTCTATGAGGGCTGGGAGGCGGATAATGGAGGAATTTCCCTGTCCTCATGAAATATTTCTTATCCATTTGAATTTTCACAAAGAGCATAAATTATGCAAGCAGAAAAAAGAGTAGAGATATATAAGCAAAAGGAGCCCACTGGCCACTCTCCGAGCCTCACAAAGTGTCTTTGGTAACAGTGTAATTACCTTTTGATGTATTTGCTTATCTTTGGAGGTCAGTATTCGTAGGCAGACAAAACGATCAATAATTTCTCTGAAGGAATCCCCTGCTACTTAACGGAGCCTTGCAAAGTATCTTTTTGTAGCCAATTAATCAACTCTTCATTTCTCAGCTTCTCTTCAAATGTCAGTATTTGTGTATTTCCAGTTTTTCTAAAGACAGACACACTTGCATTCGATGGACCAGAATCAGACAGAAGAATGTGACCATCCAGGCACTGATGATACAGGGACTGGTTGGGGCAGGCTTTATCCTTGCCCCCAGACGACCCTGGGAAGGCTCATGTGACTAACAAGACCTCACAGAACTTACAAGACCAGTAAATGACTCTCCCCTCCACTGGGTCTGTAGAAAATGTCTCCGAACATCTGAGCTCATCTTGGGGGACACTGTCACAGTGCAGAAGAATTTGGGTGCTGGGTCTCACTGGCCTCCACCCCTTGCTCCATGGCTACTGGCTAGCTGAGGCCCAAGAAGTCACTGCCATCCTCAAGGCAGATTCAGATCCTGCTGAGCAGGTTGTAGGATGGAAATGGATGGAGGGGAGAGGAGGGGGCTTACTAAAGAGTCATAGCAAGGAAGAAAACTCAGAAACCCTCTGAGTAGCAGCCAGGCTTGGTGGTTACAAGGGAGGCTTCTAGAGTCAGGCCACCCAGGTTCAAATCCCAACACTTCTATTAAAGTCATCAGCTAGAAGACTTTAAGCAAAGCACTTAGTCTCTCTGTGCCTTTGTTTTCCCACCTCACAGGGTTGTCTGGAGGATTAAATGAGAAAATACATACGAAGATGCTAAGAACCTATAAGCATGTATAAATGTTCACTATCGTCAGCAGCAGCAGCCTACAATGTCCTGAGGTCTCCATCTCCTGCCAGCGCTGAAAGCAAAGTCTTCCTTGTGTTGCCCCTCTTGAGGCCCAAGCCGGATGAACTCCCATCTCCAGGCATCTGGAGGAAGCTGCACTCAGAGCTTCCGAGTATTAACACGAATTATCATGAATTATTATCAACACGAATCATCGGATGGCTTGTGCCTGCTGCCCGTGGAAGGAGAGTGCTTTCATGGGAGCCCGGCAACGTCTCTGGAGGGAGCAGACATGGCCACAGGAATTAGCAGACAGATCTGTGCAGGAGGAACACCAAATACTGAGACTCGTCCAAGGTCACAGGGGCTCTTCCCTGGGCCGGCATGGCTGTGGGGCAGTCACGTGACAGCGTGGCATGGAACAGGATAGGTTCCCACAAACGGTTAAAAGGATTCGCTGCTTAGTAACAGCCATTGCTTCTTAAGCACTGCACAGTTCACATGTCACTGTCCATCCGTGTCACGTTCAATTCTCATGACAGCTCTGGTCTGCCCTCAGCCTCACTCCCACCTTCCGGCTCTGACCACCCATGAGGATGTTGCTCAAATGCTGTGAGTGTTCTGAGATTTGAGGTATCATCAAAATGATCAATTACACAAGTCTGGTAAGAACGCAGCTGTTGGCTTTCCTTCCAAAAGTCATTAGTAGGGGAGTTATTGCCTTCATTTAAGGAAAGGGAACCTCGGAGTGATGAAGTGACTTGCCTAAAGTCACTAACCCTGTGCGCTCCAGAGTAGGGTTCCAACTTGGGTCTCTTGGCTCCACGTCCACAAGAAAGGGCTTCTTGTTCCCTGGTCAGCGCTGGACGGCGGGTTTGGGGCAGGGGACACACGCGGAGGAGTCGTCCTACTCTCGAACTCAGCCCTCAACCCCTTTACAAAGGGGCTCAGTTGACACCGGCTCTCTTTCCATGCCCAGACCCCAGCCCTCCTCTCACTGCCTGCCCGTCTGGTCACAGCCCCCTTCCCGTCTGTGGTAAGATCTCAGAGCAGGGTTCCGCGCACAGATATCGCCACGGTGGTAACCAGGCCCTGAGGTGGGCGTGGTGCTGGAGCTGCCCACACCTCCATCAGGACACAAGGTCAAAGACAAATGACATGCCTTACTGCTCTCCTGGGACTGACCCAGAGCTGCACTGATCAGGTGTGGTCCTCGGTGTGGAGAGTGCAAAGAGGGAAACCACAAATTCTCTTTCACCAAAACGTGCATGGGCTTCTGGCCCAGAGCTCTGTCTCGGAGCGCTTCTCCGTTAAACATCACACACAGACGACACACGCAAACAGAAATCTCTGCCCAGGCAAGCCTCCCCACTCACTCATCCCCGGTGGCCTAACACCGTCTGAAGTTCTGCATGAACACCCCCACACGTGGAGGGGACAGCACTTGGGAGCTCGTTGCATGAGAAGAAAGAGGCTACAACTGCTCACATCACAAACTGAAAGAAATCCAGGCATGGCCACAAACACACAGACACGTGCCCTCTGGCAGAGCTGGGCCACACATTTTGTTCCACAGTAGGTTCTGGTTCTGCGTCTCCCACCTCCCTCCCCATGTTCTGGAGGAGAAGCTTCTGGGGGCAGAGGCTACATGTGGTGGCCAACAGAAAAACCAAGAGGGAAAGGAAATTGCCATATCAGTGGGCAAAGGGGGAATGAAGCTTTCGAGCTTTGGGGGACTGGAGAGCATGTTATAGAGAGAGAGGAATGAAAACACAACTAAAAACAAGGATTTCACAGAAGCAACTGTTTCCCCAAGGGGCCAACAAATCCCATTACTGCATGGTCCTTACTTTCAAACACATATTCTCTTTCTGGTTCAACACTCAGAATTACCCATCATAGGAAACAATCCACTTGAATAAAATAGCAAAAAGTCTTAAACACACACATGCATACAAAAGCTCAAACCTTTTCTTCCCCCCTTCAACCAACGCTGAATGCTAGAAAATTTATGTGTGCTTTTGATTTTAATAATGCATGTCAGTTGTGTTTCAGTGCTGGCTGGACTGAAGGAAACACCTGTCGACCTCTGTCCACGGAACACGTTTTCCTGCCCTGCACAAAGCCACATCTGTGCCAGCTTCATCCCAGCCTCCTCTGCACCTCTATACCCAGGCATAGCAGTGACACAAATGCTTAGATGATGACAATGACAGTGGAGAACATGCTTCTGTACTCACGCTTGTCCCTGGGGAAGCCGAAGGAAACGGAGGATTTGATTGAGCGAATGACCTTGCTGGAATGGCCGCATACGATGATCCAAGATTTGAGGCATAATCTAAATGACAAATTACACCAAGTGTGTGAAATCCTCATCATTTGCTTTACCTTCGAAAGTCATGATTAGGATGGGGGCAGCTGGGTGGCTCAGTTGGTTAAGCGTCCAACTCTTAGTTTCTGCTCAGGTCATGATCTCATGGTTCTTGAGTTCGAGCCCCGCACTGTTAGTGCAGAGCCTGCTTGCGATCCTCTCTTTCTCTCCCTCTCCCCTACTTGCGCTCTCTTTCCCTCTCTCCCTCAAAATAAACTTTTTTTTTTAAAGTGAGGATTAGGATGTAAACTGGAAGAAAAAAAATTCTATTTCCTCTCAATATATTGATTAGTGATTGGCGTGATTTTACCCCTGGACATGCTGGCAACCAACAAAGCTTTATGTCTATAAGAGACATATACATATATATGTCGTATATATATATATGGCATATATATGGCATATATGTGACATATATATATATGTCATATATATATATATATGGCACTTCAGGGAAGTTTGGTTATTAACGATGTGACATATTAAGCCTTTGGGAAGCTGGTTTCTGCTTCAAGCGGCTGCCCTGGAGGGCCTTACTCACCTTCAGAGTTCCCAGCAGGATTATAAACGGCTGTGCTGTTGGGAGAGGCACCCAGTGTTCCCTCTGCTGAACCGAGTATACACCGGATACCAGCGCTGCAGAGAGGTGGAAGAGCGGAACCAGTAACTCAATAAGCTAAACAAAGAATTACCATAGGACCCAGAAATTCCATTCCAGCCATAGGCCCAAAATAGTTAAAAATAAATGTTCAAGGGTGCCTGGGTGGCTCAGTCGGTTAAGCGTCTGACCCTTAATCTCTAGTCAGGTCATGATCTCACAGTTCATGAGATTGAGTCCTTCGGTGGTTTCGAATTCTCTCTCTCTTTCTCTCTCTCTAACCTTCTCATGCTGTCTCTCTCTCTCTTTCAAAATAAATGAACTTTTCAAACAAACACTTGTACACAAATGATCATAGTAGCACTATTCACATTAGCCAAAAGGTAAAAAAAGCAACCCAAATATAAATCAAAAGATGAATGGGTAAAGAAAATGTGGTGGGTACACATAATGGGACATTATTCAGCCATAAAAAGGTGGCAGATGCCACAACATAGATGAACCCTGAAAATAGTTTGCTTAGTGAAAAAAGCCAGTAATCAAAAGCCATATGTTAAATGATTCCATTTCCACAAAATGTCCAGAAGAGGCAAATCCATAGGGACAGAAAGCAGATTGGCGGCTGCCAGGTACAAGGGAGGGGAAAGGGGATGAGTATTAATGGGTATGGAGTTTGGGGGTAATGAAAATGTCCGGGAACTACATACTGATATTTGCACAACCTTGTGACTCAGCTACATACCACTAAACCGTACGCTTTAAGATGGTTAAAATGGTGAGTCTTAAGTGAACTTTACCGCAACAAAAAAAGAGGGAGCCAGAAAAGGCAGACCCTTATAAAATTATTTTTTAAGTTGTGATCAAATATACGTAAAATTTGCCATCTTAACCATTTCTAAGTACGGCTCAGGGGCATGAGGCACATTCATACTGTTGTGCAGCCGTCCCCACCGTCCATCTCCCAGAAACTGCCCCCATTGAAAATGAACACCCCACTTCCCCTGCCTTAGCCCCTGGCTGCCACCATTCTACTTTCTGTCTCTATGCGTCTGACTCTTGCAGCTCCTCCTGGAAGCAGAATCATCCGGTATGAGTCCGTTTGTGACTGGGGCTTACCTCACGGAGCACAATGTCCTCGAGGGTCGGCCATGTTGTTTCATGTGTCAGAGTCCCTTTCCTCAGGCTGAATACTATCCCGGCATATGGATATACCACATTTTGTTTACCTATTCCTCTGTCGGTGGACATTTGGGTGACTTCCACCCACTGGCTATTGTGAATAAGGGGAGCCTTGTGAACGCGCTCGTTTCAAATCACTTCACTCCAGCCGGCTGTTCACACCCTGGGCCATGTGCCCTCTTCTCTGCCTGCATTACCACAGCCCCCTGCTTACGGGTCTGCCCACCACCCGCTCCTGTCTGTTCTCAGTCCAGCAGCCAGGGCCCCGCTCAGTGGAGCTGGAGGGCATCACTCCTTTGTTCAGCCCTCATTCTCAAAGCAAAACAAAAATCCTCACGAGTCCAGGAGCTCAGGACCAGGCACATCCCTGGCTCCTCACCCCAGGGCTCCACTCTGGTCACACTGCTGTTGCCTGAGCATCCCAAGGCTACAGAGAGCTTCAAACTTTCTGTTCCCTCTGCTGGGAGTACATGTCCCCCAGACAGCCAGGGACTCATCCCTCCCCTTGAGGTGTCTTCAGTAAGGTCTTTCCCCAGCCACCCTACTTAAAGACCAGGGGTACCTGGGTGGCTCAGCTGGTTAAGTGTCCAACTGTTGATCTTAGCCCAGGTCATGATCTCATGGTTTGTGGGATCAAGCTCCATACTGATAGCATGGAATCTGCTTGGGATTCTCTCTCTCCCTCTCTCTCTGCCCCTGCCCTCCTCTCTCTCTCAAAATAAAAAAACTTTTAAAAAGCAATAAAATAAAATGCAAGGACCAGCCCCTGCGAGTGCACATGCGTGTACACACATGCTTCCTGCCCCTGCTCTGACGCTGTTTTCTGCTTAGCATTTACCACCAGGGATGCTATATAATTCGCTTGCTTATTTGCTTTATCATCTGCTTCCCCCCCACCACCATTAAGTATAAGCTCCTTGAGGACAGGGTCATTTTCCTGTTTTGTTCTCTGCTGTCTCCCCAGTACTAAAACAGAATGTGACACACAGCAGGTGCTCAGTAATTACTTGCTGAGGATATGCACAGACCTGTTCTCCTGGCCAGCACTTACTTTTCAGAGAAGAGCAGGCATTTCTGAGCATGTAGTTTCCCTTTCACATGTAGCTCCCAGTCCTAGACCGGAAGGAAAGGAAAAATGACTGAAGTAGAACTGAGTCCGTGAGAAGGTAAGGGATGAGTGCAGGCTTCCCCATCAGGCGGCAGGCTCAGAGCCCAGAAACTGGACCAACTGTTGCAAACACATCTCCCTCCTCTCCTCCTCTCCCTCCTAGCTCCTCTCCGCACCTGCCTTCCCATCTAGCCCTCACTCCATCGGCAAGGCCCGCATATCCCTCGGCCAGACAGGAGCCCAGAATCCCAAGTCAGATTCTCTCTTCTTCTCTCCATGCATCCTTAGGCCCGCGGCACCTCCCAACTTCCATCCTTCCCTCCTCCCCTAGAGAGACCCCACCCATTTCTATATCTGGTTGGGAAAATCTAGCAGGTGGACTCACAGTGAGCTGCAAAGCCTTAAGAAAGGCTTATGAGAGTTAAAATCCGCTATCACCTCCCAGTGTCAGCCAGCCCCCTCCCCATGAGTGACAGGGATGCACTTGCACAATGTGACCCAAGCAGAGGTGAAGGACACACTGTGGTGTGACTCCCATTACACAGGGATCACTATGCTCTGCAGGTGGGATGACAGAAGAGAAGCATGTTGGAATCTCCACTCTGCCACTCTCTAGCTATCGGGCCCTGGGCAAGTCCATTCCTCTCTCTGGGCCTCGGTTTTCTCATCTGCAAAATGAGAATAATAATAGTATCTACCTCCCAGGATTACTGCTGACATATGGCAAGGATCTAATATATGCTAGCTGTCTGAATTATTATAGCTTTGGAGTATTTCATTGCATAGCTATTACATTTTTGCGGGGGGTGGGGTGGATTTATACTATAATAAACCTTTGCTTATGGGGCCCAAAACATTTTGCAACCACTGGGAAGGTGTGATGAGACTCCAACTCCATCTTGCAGATGGGAAACCGAGGCACTCTATAATAACGTGCCCAGGTCTCACTTGAGAGGTGCTCTCTTGCCCTCAACCAAAATTGTGCCAGCGTTTTCCTGTACAATGTACTCTGGGCAGGCAGGAGACCAGTTCTTGAGTCCCTTCTCTGTCACCCAGGTGGGGTCACCTGATCCCCGACTCAGCCACAGCTTTCTCATCGATTAACATGGAAAAGAATCTCTTACTCGCCTTAAAGCAAGGGACTGGCCCCGATACATTTCTGAAAAGAATTTTGGTTCTAATCCCTATAATTTTAATCAAGGGTACTGATGGCAAAATGCCGCTACCTAGTCCCCAAATGTAACAGTTCCTAGCTCTTGAGCAGTGAGAGCAAGGTCGTGGTGGGAGCCCCCCACCCAGGCTCCGGCGGTGGCTCCCAGGCGGTCTTGCAGGACTCACCTTCAGATCAAACACCTTCTTGTCGCAGATGCTACAGATGTGTGGCAGGTGAAGGGGAGCCACACCGTGAAAGTCATTCAGCTCATGAGCCTGCAGGGGCCGCACGGACAGCATCGCCTGCTCCTCCTTGGCCCGCCTCCGGGCACCGCTGAAACCCTGTTTGCTGTTGCTTAGACGACCCCCAAAAGAAGGAGGGGTCCTGTCTGGGGTGGGCTCCTCAGGGTCATAGAGCTCAAAGGGCTGGCTGGGGGGTGGAGGCCACAGGCTAGGGCCTGCTGTAAGATCGGGCTTGCTTTGGCCAGAGAATCCGTGGGGGCTCTCCCATTGGCTGTTTGGACCCTGCAGCAGCGGACCTACCTCGCCTTCCATGCCCCCGGCCTGCTCAGCCGCAAATCCACCTGCCACATGCGACCCTTGGGAGTTGGGTCCGTAGAAGTCCTTGGGAAAGGCAGCCTGGCCATCTTGCCCTGAGTGGCTGTAGTGCCCTTCATAGGTCACACTGCCCGTGGTAGAGGCCGTGACTGGCAGGAAGCTGGGCTGACTATCTGTTTCAGAGCCATATGCCTGGCTGGAGTTGGCTTTCCCATACTCATAGAATCCTGCTGCAGCAGGAGCAGGCCCAGTCTTGCCAATGCCCAGGATGACCGCTGGCTGGGCAGGGGTCTGAGGCAGGACTCCACTGAAAGGATGCATCACCACGGCATTGGGGGGTTGGCTCACAGAGGGTACCGGGCCTCGCGTCTGGCCGGAGGGTGAGAAGGCAATTGCATTAGAGGGAAACCGGGCACTGGGCATGGCCGAAGCATGTTGGGGCACCCCCGTATGGCTCTGGGGAGTGCTGATCACAGACGGATGCCTGAGCTGGTTGAAGAGAGGCTGGGACATGGCCACTTTGGAGAGGACTTGGTTCAGGACCGTAGCGGCTGCGGTGTTGTTGGTGACCGCTGTCTGTGCCAGCTTCAGCCGGTGGAGGGTGAGCTGGGCTTGCAGTTGGGCCAGCTGGAGACTGGCAGGCGAAGGAAGCAGAGGGTTCGGGTTACTGACCGAGAACGGGTTCTTGTCCAGGAGCTTGGCGGCACTGCAGAAACACAAACGTCTAGATGCACAGCTCGTTTTCACCCAGGAAGCAAGGGACTCTTTCTTTGCTTATCTGTGGTCCCCCCCATCTCATATAACACCCTTCCACAGAGGCCCCACATATAAATGAGTCTGCAAAAAACCTGTACTCACACATACATGTCAATTTTTTCAAAACACGGATCAAAAAATTATTTTATGACAGAATGGTCAACCTCACTGGTGATCAGAGATACAAGCTATAACCATCAGAAAAAAATGTTTGTCTAGAAAAATAGCATATTTTTTTTTTCGTAACGGCATTCAGTACTGGTAAGATAAAGTGGAATGGACACAATAGTATTGATAGTGTAAATTTGTGTGACTTTGTTAAAAGATAGTCTGGTGATATGCACTCATTACAACATACTCTTTGACCTAATAATTCAATTCTATAAATCTATCCTAAGAAAATGAGCTAAAATGCAGGCAAAACTTGATGCCCAAAGATGTTTAATAATACTACATTATTCAAGAGTCCAAAGTTGAAAATTACAAATATCTGATAACGGGCGTGATGGGAGGGTTTAAACAAAGTAAACTATGTTTAATGATATACCTATGTAGTAAGATGTTAAGCAATCATTTACTATTGTAAATTTCTACTTTATTCTGTAATATTTAAGACATCCAAAAAAGTACACCCAACACCAAGGTTAAGATAGAAAACACTCCAACCCACTAAATTTCCTTTGGTATCTGTTCTCCCCATCTAATTCGGTCAAGTCACTGTTTACAACAACAACAAAAAATTAGCGACATGGACAAATCCATACAGTCTATATATGAAGTGAAAGAAAAAGCAGGCTTCAAACTTGCATTCAGAGTATATCATGTGTATATATGTGCCAAACACATTTTCATCCTGATCCTCATTTCACATCCAAAAAACAAGAATTAAGCTCCCTTCAACCCACTCTCAACCCAACTAGCATGAGGAATAACGAAAAAATTCCAAGTAAAGAATCTGAATTTGAAGTCGTCAGCAGTGGTGGGCTCTCACAGAAGCTTATTGTGGGGGTGCTCTGTGTGACATGTGCCTTTCATGTGTACTCTGTTGGTTGATTGGTTACGGTGTTTTCTCAACCAATATAAGATTTGATGTGTGGTTACTATTGTCAGGGCTCTTTTGTAAAACCATATTTTCTGTGTCTTCAGCTCCCTTTCTGGGTAGTGGGTGTAATCAGGGAAAAGTGTTTGGGATGTTGATGAACTAGAATTCCTAGGACGTGTTATGGGAAGAAGGGGACTGTGCATTTGAAACTGGGATTATCATGGAGAACCCAGGCTATACGTTCAGCATGCCTACGGGAGTATCAGGAAAAAACTGCAAGGTGGGGACGCTTCAGACAAGGTCCCCACTGTCATAGGTTCTGTACATAAGTCTGATGAAACAAACAAAAGAGGCTAGGAGTGGGCATGGTGAGGAAAAAAAGGGGAGATGTGAAGTCTGTATCATGTCACACCTCTCCCACTTTGGAGAAACTTTGAGGAAAGAGAGCTTCTGCTGAGGCCAGCACTTTGCATTCGTCTGAGAGAAAGGTGGGGGGTAGGGAAGAGGTATGGAGGTGGTAGGGAGGAAGGGGAGTAGGAGAGTGCCTAACATTTTCTGCGTGTAACACCCCGGCATGACCAGCGCTTGGCCTGTCATCCCGTTGATATCTCCATCAATCCTACTGGGTAGAAAATGTTCACTCCAAATTTACAAAGCAAAAATCTAAAGCCCAGAGAGATTAGGTGACCTTCTTATGAATACTCAACTGTTGGTGAATACAGGCATGGGATTCAAACCCCAGCCAGGCTTTGAAGAGAAGAAGAGGGGCATAGGAGGTTAGGTATGCAGCTCCTCAGCTCTCCCTGAGGACACTTTCTCTTCATGGGGTGCTCCACTGAGGACATCTTCTCTTCATGGGGTGCTCCACTGCAATGTTTGAAGCAAGTTCTCAGAACATCGGGCACACCAATATTCAAATATAAGTGCAAAATACATGTCAGAGCCAGATAAAAATGATTCTGAATTACTCTTTCCCATTTTGTGAGAAATCAAGAACTTCTATAAATCATTAAAGAGATGTCACCTTCACCCAGCCAGCAGCCCTACTGTGCTCCCAGGACAGAACAGGTTGACTGCATTTTAAGATACTGGGGGACTGGGGGAGTCATGGTTAGAGGTGATTACAGACCTTTCCTCCTCTGGGTAGTCGTGCTGGGCGCAGCCAAGCCTTGATGGCCCCAGTGTAGCCCAGGCACAAATCATGGCAGCAGCAGAGGTGGGGAGGTGCCAACTCTCTACACAGGCAGGAATATGAAGGGAAAGGAGGATGGTCAAGAGTCTGATGATAGATTTCTACTTGTGTCGTATTAAGTAGCTGAGCTTTAGAAGAGCAATTAAGCTTAACTCAAAACCCTGCCCACACAGGGCCAACCGTTCCTACCAGGTTTGTCCACAACACAGCCAGTCCCTGCTAACAAGGCGATAATGAGGTGCCAACTTAGTTTCCATGACCAGAGTAAGACAAGGTTGGTTTTGTTTTTCCCAGAGAAGTCAGCTGTATTTTCTAAAACCGTGTTCTGGGCCGGAGAGAGCTCTCGCAGGAGATTCTCCTTCGCCTCTGAACGAACACACGAGGAAGAATGGTCTTTCCAAGTAGGAAAGCCAAGCTTGCTGGGTATTTGTAGGTCAGCCACGAGAAATAAGTGCTCTTCTGCAGTGCCGCCCAGGTTACAGAAGTTACCCTTCAGACGCAGCATGAAATGAGAAGACTCACTGGATTTTCTTCAAACATCTACTCTGCCTAGCAAATTCAGATTGTCCCCAACCTTCACCAACATTGAGCAGAAGTGATTTCATATGAATCATCACAGCCAGATACCTCTTTTGAGCCAAAGAGCCTTTAAAAGGAAAAGACACCCCATTCCATTGAAAGAAAGAGAGAGAGAGAAAGAAAGAAAGAAAGAAAGAAAGAAAGAAAGAAAGAAAGAAAGAAAGAAAGAAAGAAGAAGAAGAAGAAAGAGAGAAAGAGAGAAAGAAAAGAAAGCCCTAAAATCCTTAGCCCACCAGAGTTAATAACCTAAAATTCAGGTACATATAACAATCATATTTCTAACCCAAAAACTGGGCCATATAATGGCTGGAACTAATGTCACCTTCTTATATTCCTGCTACCTCAGTTTGTCACTGTTACATCACTTAGCACACCCGGCTTTGTGTTAAAAATAATTGCTTATAAGGGTGTTTGGGCGACTCAGTCAGTTGAGCATCAGACTTCTGAATTTGGCTCGGTCATGATCCCAAGGTCATAGGATCAAGCCCCACAACCAGCACCTTGCATGGTAAAAGAGACTTTGCAGATGAGATTAAGTTAAAGATGATGAGAAGGAGACATTATACAGATTATCTGGGTGGGCCCAATGTAACCACAAGAGTCCTTTAAAATGGAGGCAGGAGGGGCGCCTGGGTGGCTCAGTCGGTTAAGCGGGCCGACTTCAGCTCAGGGCAAGATCTCACCGTCTGTGAGTTCGAGCCCCGCGTCAGGCTCTTTGCTGGCAGCTCAGAGCCTGGAGCCTGCTTCAGATTCTGTGTCTCCCTCTCTCTCTGCCCTTCCCCTGCTCATGCTCTGTCTCTATGTCTCTCAAAAATAAATAAACGTTAAAAAAAATTAAAAAAATAAAATAAAATAAAATGGAGGCAGGAGGAACAGAATCTGAGAGACGAGATATAAGGATGGAAGTGGAGGTCAGAGACAAAAAAGTTGTCATGCTGCTGGCTCTGAAGATGGAGGAAGGCGCCATAAGCCAAGGAAACGCAGGTGCTCTCCAGAAACTGGAAAAGGCAAGGAAATGAATTTCCCCTAAAGCCTCCAGAAGAAACCAGCCTTGCAGACACCTTAACTTTGGCCCAGTGAGACTGACTTCGGATTTCTGATCTCCAAGACTGTAAGATAAGAAAGTTGTGTTGTTGTAAGCCACTAAATGTGTGGTAATATGTTACAGAAGCAATAGGAAACTAATCGAATCCAGCAAGAAAATTAGATGTAAGAGAAACTTCCACGCAGAGAGGCGGTGGTGGGCGTGGGGGTATTGACTGGATCTTGCTGGTAATGAACAAACTCATGCCCCATCCCCCACCTCCCCAGCCGGGGTCCTAGGAAGCACAGACCAGCTGACGAGGTGTCCATCCCAAGACCCTCTGGCAACTTTGCAGAAAGCCAGAATAGCCCAGGGATTTCTCTCTTTTCAAAGTCAGCTTTCTTTACCCAGCTGGATCAATGGCAACCGGGAAAAGCTTTGAATTAGACCCTTAAGGATCAAGTCATCCTGCCGCCCCCAGAACAAAGACAGAAAGTGACCTGCCCAAAGCCAACTAGCTGGGTAGCAGTAAGACCTTAGTGAGAACCCAGATCATTCAAACCAGCTTCTAGTAGTGCCTGACAGAACAGCTTTACCCCTGAAAGCCCTAACTAAGCCCCAGAACTATGCATGAGGTCATTCAGGAGCTGCCCATGTTGCTGGTTCCCGGCCAGTGTCTTTGGGTTGGCTTTATTCTCAAGCAGGCTCTCCTTGTTTATCTCCACCCATGTTTATCTTCCTGCCTTGTTCAGAGAGATACTGACTACCTTTGATATGCAAGGCACTCTCTGAGCACCAGGGAGATGCAAAGCTGCAGGCCCCTTCTAGAACCCCCATAAGCTCTGGAGGGGATAGCAGGGCTGCCCCTTTGTCTGGGGAGGGCGTGGGGCAAGGTTCTCTGCATCTGCGGCACTTCTTCCCCTAAACCTGTGCAGTGGTGCAGTTTGCAGCCAAGGAGTTGAACCACGGAGCAGGGAGTGCCGCACGGGGAGTTCTGTAGCCTGGCACAGAGCTGGAGACGCTTATCACTCAGCACAGCCACTGTGACTCACCCAGGCCTCTGCAAGGCTAACTGCCCACAGGGCCGAGGTTGCCTTTCTGAGCCATGCACTGTTAAGAATTCTCAGTGCATAATTACATCAAAAACTTGGGTTCCCGGCTCACTGAGACAGCTTATTTTAATTAAAGCAGCATTTCTCTCAAGAGTTGTAAAAATAAAATACAACATAAAGGAGAACTAGTTGCCTTTAAAAGCCAGGATATTTAGGAGAACCAGATGAAAACTGTTTCTAATGGTTTAATTTCGTAGTGTTGAAAGGACGTGCAACATATTGTGTTCAGTGGGAGAGCGAAACAGCTGTCTTGGTTTGAAGATGCTCATTATTTGTCTCAAAGTTCTTTCATATGTTATTCTGAGTCCCAAGCAGGAAGCAATGATGGATTAGTTTTTGCACACAAGGAGTAAGGCAGTGACGCAGTGTCGTTCCTCGGTTCGAGTCAGGCATGGTCCTGAAAATTCAGCAGGATTTTTGTGACATAATCTATCCAGTTCTGAAAGTAGGGAGAGCAGCCAAGACACAGGCAAGGGACTGTTGGGCCTCTGCTCAGAAACAGAGTCCATCAAAGCGGCCAACGGGGCACTTACGTGTTTGTTCATTCAGCCACATGGACTGAGCATCTGTTATGTGCCAGGCAATGAAGCTAGGTGGTGGGGATACAGAGATGAACAAAGAGAAACCTTCCCTAGATCGCAGGGGAGACAGATCAGCACAGAGGGTGTTGAGTGTTCTGAAACCACATAAGCACAAAAACAGTAAGGCACAAGAGGAAGTGGTTCAAGCCTCAGGCGTCTTAGAGAAATGTAGTAAGTGAAAGAAAAGGCCGTCTCAAGGGCTGTTTCCAAACTCTGAACAAAGACGAACATTCCGAACTAACTGATCTAGCTACAGATGCAAAGACGCATCCACTGTTGGTGAAAGGGAGCTTTAGGGTGAACTGTGGTCAGAGATCCAGGCTTCCACCTGGCTCTGACTGGTTGTATGATGGAGGAATGTTGCTTAATTTTTCTGACACTCAGAATTTTCTCACCTATAAAATGGGATGATAACCTCCATCCAATGTGACACAAACGTGGCCAATCAGAGCCTCCTGGCCACAATAACTGGCTCAGGGATGGATACTCCCTGACATTTTGTTGGAACTACTGGAAGAAGACACTCTTTGGTCCTGCCATGACTGAGCTGCTATACTGGTTGAATTTAAGGCACCACTTAAGGAGAGCCTGCCTGAGAATAAAGCCAACCCAAAGACATTGGCCGGCAAACAGTGGCATAGACAGCTCCTGAATGACCTAATAGGGATGCTTGGAGCCAGAATCCCATGCATCTGCTTGGCCATTTCTGTACATGAATCAATGAATTTCCTTTATTTGCTTAATAAAAATAAATAATGTAATAAGAAAGCCAACCTACCTGAACCATCTGCTTTTAATCCAGATGGTTCCCCTCCATGGCACTATATTGATTCAAGAGTTCCCTGTCAGTCTCCAGTTTCCTTACACGGTGGACAGACCATAAGGCCCCAGAGACTGCAGCTCCAGGGTCACTGCAGGGGAAACTCAGGCAGTCACTTTGGTGGGACTATCTGCTGACCAGAGACACCTGCTTCTTGGAAGTTTGGGACACAAAATGTTCCTCCACCCTTGGTGGAACAGAAGACCATATGATGGTCACTAGGCCAGGGTGTGAATGGGGTATAGGAGCAAAGTCCCCACAAGGGTATGGGCTGCACAACAGGTACAAGAGATCCAGCTCTAGCCACGCAAGTGCTCCTGTGAGCCGAGGATATAATGCCTTGGCCCTCACCAGGGGACAGTTTCTAACTGACTGAAACACCATTTGTTTCTCAGCACCTAACGGGCCATTTCTGCCACACTAAGAACTGGTTTTATAAAAGGCATTAGTTATCACGCTAGGAGAAAAAGATATTTATTAAAGATACAATGGTTCTTAGTCTTCCTTCACATGGAGCAAGTGAGTGAGTGCCAATTGGGCCGTGGGCTGCCCTGTAGGACAAGGGGGTAGGAATCAGGTGTCGTGAGTTCTAGACCTATCTTGAGACTTGTCAGCTGTGTCACAGTAGACAACAGACTCCAGCCTCGGTGTCCTCATCTCTAAAAAGAGAAGTCACAATCTTTTCTTGTTTACGTTATGAGGATTAGCATGGGGTTACGTAAAGGGTTGTCAGACCCCTCTGCAAACTGTTAGATGCTCCAGATGTCCAGAACATTATTGGAAAGAGAACATTCTTTGTGTGATCACAATGCACCCTTCCCTTTCTGAAAACATTCCTCTACAGAGGAAGTGATATTTGTCACTCAGGTC
Source organism: Paguma larvata (assembly GCA_030068075.1). Lineage (NCBI taxonomy): Eukaryota > Metazoa > Chordata > Mammalia > Carnivora > Viverridae > Paguma > Paguma larvata. The sequence goes on from CM057837.1 coordinate 33,615,520, forward strand.
CTGGAGATCATCTCATTGCCACTAGGATTCGGGTGTGGGATGAGTTAAAATCAGCTCAGCCATCTTTATGAAGTAGCAGCCATACCAATATGATCATGCTCGCATCTGTGGGGGGGGGAGGGGGGGAAGCACTGCCCGGAGGCTGAGGGCACAGGTTTCAGAGTTTGTGTCAAAATGGGTGTGAATTCCAGATTGCTACTTGTAAGCTAGGGGCTGTGGGCAAATACTTAATCCTCTCTCACCTTCAGGGGCCTCAGCATTAAAGCAGGGATGGCTATATCTGAGCTATAGGCTTGTCCTGAGAGTTGTACATAAATTGTTCTGCGTAGTTCCTAGCATAAAGTATTCACTAAATCATGTATCTGTAACCATTACTACTACTAGTCTTTTTACCATTGTCATAACCATGACCATCACTATTACCATCACCATCACCATTATCATTGCCATGACCATCACCATTACCACCCCCTACACTGTTATCACCATTACCATGACCGTTATCAATATTATCATCACCATTACCATCACCATTACCACTGCTATTACCATCACCATTATGATTGCCATTATCATCACTAATACCATTGTCACTACCATCACCATTATCATCCCTATTGTTATCACCATTACCATCACTATTACCATTATCATCACCATTACTATTGTCACTACCATCACCATTACCATGCCTATTGTTATCACCATTATCACCACTATTACCATTACTATTACCATCACCATTACGATTGCCATTACCATCACTAATACTATCTCTATCACCATTACCATCACTATCATCCTCGCAGTCATCATTGTCACCATCAGTGCAGATGGCAGGTGAGCTCTGCCAGAGCGGAAAGACAAATCTTCCTTAGAGACAGAGATGGAAGAGGAAAACACAAAGAGACATAAATATGGAGAGGAGGGAAGTAAAAATAAGGGTGGACACCTGCTGAGAGAAGAAGCTGGAGTGTGGATTGGGACTTGGGGAGAACAGAAAGAGTTAACAACAGCTTCTTGGTAAACTGGCGAGTAGTCAGCAACAGATGTAAAGGGCTGTGGATTAATAACAAAGACGTTCGCAGCTGAAGTTCAGCCACATGGATGTGTGTGGACTCAGAGCAAGCTTCTCCCTGGTGATGTTCAGCCACCCAGAAGCAGAAGCCAAGAACCACAGCCCAAGGCACAGCAGTGCCTAAGCCAACCTGACTGGTCACATTTTCAATTAAGCACAGTATCTTCCAAGATAACTCATTACAGATTTAAATTTACTTCCAGTTCAACTCGGTTCCCTTTCCAGGCCACGCAATGAATGTATCATTTCTTCTCATGTGCTAAGGTATAAAATATAATCCAAACAAGAGAGCTCATGACCAGGTGAGAGAATGTTTTCCAGGTTTGGTCACACCTTCACTTGTGGCCAAATCAAATAAAGGGCAGTGCTTAGGGCCGGGTCACTGCTGAGCTCTGCCCTTCTATTTTCCTCCTGGGAGCTGAACTTCAAATCCTAAATTCTCGACTCTGTTGTAACACGATTACACACATCCATGTGGCTGAACTTCAGCTAGGTCAGGATGTGAACCACCGGGAACAATACCTAAAGGCCAAGTTACAAAGAAGAAAATGATGATACCACAGTAATACTGGAGCTACGGTACAAACTCTAGCTAATTGTCACAAATGTTAAGAGCAAGTCTGTTTCAGTTTAATGCACTTGTCCTACGAGGAAAAAAGTGAAACCCAGTGAAGTTGGTGTGATATGTGATCACCCCAAGTCACAGAGTTGGCTAGAGAAGAGCGGGGACTGGCCCCTGCGTCTCCTCATTCCTCCTGCATTCCTAATGCAGCTGCTAGTCTTCTCCTTTGTGAGGAGAAGACGGAGGTCACACATATTTTTGACAGTACTGTCTTCTTGGTAATGACAGAGCTACTGGATTATCACTAGTGAGGCCTCTGTGACTAACATCACGATTACTGGGTCAATGCTGGCGTGATCCCACGTGTGGGCGTTAGCCATGACATTACCACAGAATGATTCGTAACAGCATGGCGCGTCTTAAAGGCATTCATAACAGCAATGATAATCCTACCATCTCTCTTCTGTTGCATGTTTTTTAGTTGGGTTGTTAATCAGTGTTTTTACCTCGTTAGCTATTTGATTTCCAGGACAACCAAATGGGAAGGAAAGTCAGATGTGACCATTTCCAGCTTACATTGAAAAGACTGAGACCAAGAAATGTCTACCGGAACACCCAAAGGCATTTGGCAAATAAGGGGCGTGGATGAGGGGTATTCTTACGTAAAGTCAGGATTCTACCCTTGGCCTAAACATTCATTGAAGGGCACTTCTAAAACCACATTTCTGGCTCTATTTCTTTGGATGCGATTTGTTTTACAGGAGTTTTGGGTTTGTTTGTTTAAAGGTAGTAAAATATAAAGAATTTTCCTTTATTCTGCAGTTTTTCTCCCGACTTGTCACAGTATTTTATTTTATTTTTTTCCAGCCTCATTGATATATATTTTTAACTTTTTTAGTCAAGTAATCTCTCCACCCAGTGTGGAGCTCGAATTCACGACCCTGAGATCAAGAGCCGCATGCTCTTCTGACTAAGCAGCCAGGTGCGCCACCAGCTATATCGATATTAACATTATAAGTTTAAGTGTATGACGTAATGGTGTGACAAATGCAGACGTGTAAAATGATTGAAGATTTTATTTTAAATAACATATTTGGTGTTATTAAACGAATAGCTTTTTGCACCATTGTACTCTGTTCCACTTTCATCAGACAGAATAAGATTCTCAGAACCAGAGGACGTGCAGTCGCCAAGGGGCAGCTAGCATTTCCACAACTCACAAGAGATGCCTGGCTTTCCTGCTGGAGTTACTAGAGGTGCTCAAAATGTGCAAAAGAGAACCAATGATGCAGCAACCGCAGAGCAAAAAAGAAGCATTCTGCTGGTGTCCTACCAGCCAAGACTTGGAGCAGAGACAGAATTAATGTCACCTTATCCACCAAGAACCATGTATTCGTTTCTTTTTCCTTTCCTTCTTTTGTACCAATTTTCTTTCTTTAAAATACCCTTGGGTGGCTCAGTCAGTTGAGCGTCCAACTTCGGCTCAGATTGTGATCTCAAGGTTAGTGAGTTTGAGCCCCGCATCGGGCTCCCTACTGACAGCACAGAGCCTGGAGCCCACTTTGGGTCCTCTGTCTCCCTCTCTCTATGCCCCTCTCCCGCTCTCACTCTCTCTTAAAAATTAAAAAAAAAAAAATCAAAATAAATAAATAAAATAAAAATGATTTATAAAATGATAGTACTGTAGGTTGTAACTTATTTTTAGTATCCATATTTGGTTATGTTTTGAACTGTAAAACTACGAAAATATGAAGAATATAACAAATCTTTACAAGTTCACTGCCTTCCCATCACCTCAAATTAACAAATGCTATTATGATGGCAATTTTTTGCCTCAGATTCTTTTTATCAAAAAAACCCCCAAAACTATACAGATAAAGTGGAAGTCCCCTCTGAGACTCTGACCAGTCTCTAGTTCCACCTCTACGTCCCTAGTGTCATCCACGTGTGGTGTGTTGGTCTATTTATTTATTCATCTGTCTGTCTGTCTCGCTCTCTCTAACCATAGAAAAGTATAAAAATAAGAGGCTTTTCTATACCTGTGTGTGCACGCTCACATCAGCGTGCAGGACTGGGTTTAACAGCATTTCTCCTAAAGAAAGAAATGCATGTTCTCTCAAGTTTCTTTTAGCACAGTGAGGCCCGCAGGCAGTGTGTGGTGGAGTAAAAAAAAGAAACGAAAAACTGCTGAACTGGAAATTGGAAGACCCAGGTACCACGGTGGCTGCTCGTTCCCTGTGGGACTGGAGGCCAGTCGGTTTCCCTTTTCATGTAGAACAAGAAAAGCTGGATGAAAGGACCTCCAAGATCTCCTCCACCTTTGAAATCTGAGAACTCTCAGGTTTAATTTCCTCATCTGTCAAGTGGGGACAATAATTCTGCCCTGCTAGCTGCTGTAAAGAGCAAACGTGATGTGCAGGCGCTCTGTAAACCAAGATGATGTTGATGACAGAATCGAGTAACACTAAATTGTAATAACCTAGATATTATAAACATTATTTAAGAATATTATTCTTGTTTATATATTATGTATTATATTAATAATATAGTATATAATTGACACACAATAAATGCAAAATAATACAATTTACAATTTATTATTGTTACTTCTCACAAATTAAGCTATTTTTAAGCTCCTGAAAATGCTTTTAAAGAAACTATTGTCATATACACGGCTCAGGTATATGTGTCGCAGACCAGCCGGCGTGAAATAATTTAATTTCTTCTAGTCCTGCTCTCTTGGGCAGTTTAGCACAAGAAGAAGCTCTCTTAACTCTATCCGTGAAGATTTAGTGAACCAAATACCAAAAGTGCCTCGTTATAAGATGCTCTCTACAAAAGCATTCCACAGACCAAAGGAGCCTTTTACAGTGAAATGCAGCCCAAATCTCATTCAGGGCTGGAGTTGGGTTTGCCTGAGACATAATATTTCAGAAAATTCACGTTGGGCAGAATGTCACTGGTTTTGTACAGGCTAAAATTAAGGGAGTTGGTTTGATTTCTGGGGTTAGGGGAGATCTTTCTGTTTTCTCAGTAACATAACCTCTCAACCAACAAACTTTTTTGGAAAACCTCAGTCTTTCGAGATGGAAAAACAAGCTGTCTGAAATGTATATTTAAAAACTGCTACACAAGTTCCCAAAGGCACCAACTGTTAATATTTATACATACAAATGTATATACTGTTCGCATACACTGTTCCCTCTCCCTGGACAACCTCTGCCCTATTCCCTCTCAGGGTCCTTGAACATGCAGCTCAGATGGCGCCTCCTCCAGGCAGCCTTCTCTGACTCCTCCCCCCATCCAGCATGTGCCGAGGTCCCTTCTCTGATCCCCCAGAATGTCCAGCTGCTCTGCTAGCCTCAATTACACTCTCTTCTAGCTCCTCCCACCCTCTCTCATAACTGTCGACTCAATCGCTCATCTGATGTCCTCACTGCCCCGTGATTATTTTGAAGGCAGGAATTATGTGTTCCATTTCATGTCACAGTACCTGGTACGCGGTCAGCATGGGGAACCAATAAACCTTCTGTACAAGTACACAAGTGTCCCGTGTGTATGTGTGTGGACTCAGTAGTTGTGTATCACAGTCTCGATTTGGCTTCCTGGCTAAATGTTCCATATGTACACTGCTCTGCGGCTTTAAAGATGAAGTCCTCCGGGCAATATGATCAGATTCGGTCTCTGACCACTGTCAGAATTATGTAAATACCACCAACCACATCGAGTACATAATTCTAAAATATTCAACAAATAGACTTGTTGCCACATTTTTCCTTTTAACTAAATCTGAAGAAAATGCAATTGTAGAGTGTGATCTGAGAAGATAGAAGTGTCTAATCTACATGATTCTGAGATGAAACACATGCTCCGGCCATGATCCCCATGCTCTCGTAACTTTATTTTCGGCAATTTAGATCACTGAGATTTTTCTGGTAAATGTACAAGGATGGTTATAAAATGCAAGCCAATTTTATTGTTTATTTTATTATTTTTTATTTTTTTAAATAGGTTTCACACCCAGCATGGAGCCCAACACGGAACTTGAATTCATGACCTTGAATTCATGATCAAGACCTGAGCTGAGACAGAGTCAAATGCTTAACTGACTGAGCCGCCCAGGCGCCCCACCAACACAATTTTAAATCAAGATAAAATTTTAGAATAATTTTTAAAAATTAAAATTCTCAACCAATACAGCTGTTTTTTCCCCAGAGTTGCCTGTCTATTAGCCCGGACATTTTAACCGATGTGACTTAAACCAAATACTAGAAGTCTATATGAAGCTGAAAAGGCAGTGCGGGGTAGTCGGGGTGGTAGCACTGTTTTGGTAATAAGTAGACCCACTTCTTAAACACGCTTTGCCACCAATAACTGTACATCTCATTGTGGTCATTTCACCCTGTAGACTTTAGTTTTCTCATCTGTGAAATGGGAGGGTCAGATGAGACATTCTTTAAGTTCCTTTATGCCTTATGATTTCAGGATGGTGGGTGTTTTCTTAAAGCTGTCATTTACGGCACATGGAAAAGTTCAGGTTATCTGGCCATGGTATAGTGACAGATTTCAGCCCTGGGAGATCTGAGTTTCTAGCCTCTACCCCTCCTCCAGTTCTGGGTGACTGCAGAGAGAGGCATTTAATCTGCACTTAACAGACCTGTCTGTAAAATGACAAGGTGAAACGAGGGCAGTGGTTTTCAAGAGTTAGGTGGGTATCGGGCAAGCTTTTTAAAACACAGACGCTGGGCTCACCCCCAGTTGCGGTCTCAGGAGGTCCGGGTAGGGTCCTGAGAATTTATTTGCATTTCTAACAAGTCCAAGTGATACTGATGCTGTACTTTGAGAACCACTGAACTAAACTATCTTGAACCTATCCTGCAACCCCAAGAATCTATGGTGAGTTATAAAGAATTCAGTAACAACTAACTGTGTTTTTAACAAGCTGCTCCTGGGGTGCCTGGGTGGCTCGGTCGGTTAAGTGTCTGACTTCAGTTCAGGTCATGATCTCGTGGTCTGTGAGTTCAAGCCCCGCGTCGGGCTCTATGCTGACAGCTCAGAGCCTGGAGGCTGTTTCGGATTCTGTGTCCCCCTCTCTTTCTGTTCCTACCCCACTTGTGCTCAGTCTCTCTTGCTCTCAAAATAAATAAAGCATTAAAAAAAAAAAAGCCTCTTCTATCTACTAGGCACCCAATACACAAACAAGGGGCTCCCTTTTTCACAGGGGTTTCAGACACTGTGAAAGTAACTTCCAGGGCACATGCCAGTACTCTCCTACCTACTTTCCTTTAAGAGACTCAGTCGACATATTCAACAATATTTGGCCTCCTGCAATCAAAACACTCAGGGTTCACAAACCTCCAGTACTCTAATTAGTCTGTTGATTGGCTTAGCGACACGTTATCAGGTTGCTGAATCTGTTGAATCAGAAAAAAGTAAGCTCCGTTCACACTGAGTTCACCAATGCGGAGAATCCAGATCAGACTCCAGAATGCCAAAAATTCTTCAAGCAACATTATGAGAAATGTTAGGAGAAAGTCCACCTTCTAAACTCAACCTACGCTAAAAAAAAGTGTTGGACAAATCATCTTTATCATTAAATTTCAAACGTGGTGGCACTGTAATCACTCGGGGTGTTTGTAAAACACTGATGCTTGGATCTTATCTCCCTGCATAGATTCTGATTCACCCTAGACATTGGGATTTTTTTAATGTTTACTTTTGAGAGAGCGCAAGTAGGGGAAGGGCGGGCAGAGAGAGGGGGACAAAGGATCTGAAGCGGGGTCTACACTGACAGGTCGATAGCAGCGAGCCCGATGTGGGGCTCAAACCCACAAACCCCGAGATCATGACCTGAGTCAAAGTCGGACACTGAACCAACTGAGCCAACAGGTGCCCCAGCACTGGGATTTTTAATAGCTCCCCAGGAGAACTACTGTGAAGCAGAGTCTGAGGCTTGCCAACCTATAAAAGAATAGAATCGATCTGTTCTTCATTACTTTGAGCCACACAAGCCATTTTTGTCATTACAAGCAGCATGACCATTTGTTTTAAGTTATACTTAAGAATAAACACTGAACTTTTTATAAGCCCACGAAGAGTCGCAAACACAGTGGGCAATCAATTGATTTTTCTTAGCCATATACTGGAGCGTCTTTCGTAAGGCTCGATAAATATTTTTGTGGCGAGACTTTGTCACAGCATGCATATAGTTTCTGCTGTAGAGAGCCAGATGACAATTGCCGGGGGTCACCCTGGCTTTCTAAATTCTAAACACCTTGAAGGCCTCATCCACGTCCTAAAATCTTTCAAATTCCTGAGGGTCTGTCTGGCTCAGTGCCGGACAAATTAGAGGCACTGAACAAATACTTATTCAACTCACTCGAATTTATGACTGTCTCTAAGTATATGGGAACGGAGGCCTTAGCCGAGCACGCTGTGTTTCATTGTGAAGTATGACGCATACGTTTCCTGTGTGTGTTGTGATCATGCACTATTTAATTCTGTTGAATTCCTTAGAGCAAATGAGAATATGAAGGTTGGAATGTTAGGAAGACACCGCGGAACTATTTATTTGAGAAAGCATCCATTTCCCAAAGTGGATGAAGTTTCTGGTGCCTTAAGACGCATACCTTTCTGACTAGAGACAACCAAACACAGGTGCCTCCCAAGGCAGAGAATATTATCTGTAGGTTTCTTCTGGCTTTTGTCTCTATTTAATACAGCCTTGGCCACAGGAAAGCTACCGATGGAAGAAGATAAAAGACAAAAAGTAGCAGCAGTCAGATGCAGCCATCTTGGTTACGTCTGCACGTGCTGTTCTAATGTTTTCTCAGGTCACCACAAACTGAACCTGCGGCTAAGATCCACGGAGACTGAGAACTGCCTTGGCTGAGGCAAGAAAGAATGGTTACAATTCGATGGCTGACTCTTCTTTCACTCGAAACTGCTCTCCAGCACTTTCTCTGCTACCCCATGCATTGCTAATTGGGAGCAGTCAGTGCTAGACATGTACACAGCCCTCTATGGTAAAATCGATTATTATATTACTATGGAAAATAAGGAAGTCATTTTGTTCAAAATATCAAATTCCACAAAATCATATGTGGCAGCTGTTAGTGGACGCATGCGGGGGAGGGGCGAGTGTGTGAAAGTATCTACCCTTCAGTTTTCTGACATCTTTGCAAAGAACGTGCAAAAAAAGGAGAAAAAGAAAGAAAGAAAAGATTCCAACACATAAAAGGCAGAAACCAATGAAAACCACATGATGCAGTTTTTTGAAGGTTAAAAATCTCCCGTGAGGTAGGATCCATCGCACACGCCATTTTACGAGTATGGGTTTGCTTTTACACACTTGCAAGAAGGAAACCAGTACTCCCGTCCCAAGTGTGTCGAAGCGACTTTTAATTGCATCAGATAGAGAAACGAGGTGAGTCATGTTTGGTTGTGCTTGAGCCTGCTCACAGACCAGCACACTCATGCCCCAATGTGTTCCCTGCACCTCACGACAGATGTTTATACACTTGGTTGCTTGCTTGGGGACTATTAAAATAGTTTTGTTTTGAAATTTCACTTCACTGAACAACACCTAATAGTCGCTGAAGTGCGTATCACGGCTCCTTCAAAGGTGCTTCGGAGCAACTTTCAAGCATTCTTTCTTGGCAAAATATCCCGAGCTTCCGAATTCTAACGCAGCACTCCCCTCCCGGCTCACGAGCCTGAGGGCACTCAGCAGACAGAAGACATTTCAAACGCCTTTACGTTCATTTTCCATCGCTGGCAAATTCCAGCAATCAACACCCAACACCTCAGCCTTACGAGACCCTCCCATCATTCATAAGGTTTCAGGATTCTGAAAATGTCCCCGTTCACTCCCTCAGGTCTGATAACTCGATCTGCTTCCCGGTGGCCATGCAACTTTTCTTTATAAAAGAGTTTAGTAACCGGCGTAAAAAGAGCATCTAGACTCGCTGACGTTGGGATCGCTGATTTCGCTGGGGTCATGGGGAGCTGTTTTAGGTCACATGTTACCCTGCCGTTGTGAATTATTTATTACAATTTTTTTTTAACAGGAGGGGGTGGGGAGACAGACAAATCGCATACTCATGCACAGATGCTTAGCGCCAAGAACATGGTCAGAAGTGCCGCCAGGACTAGAGAGTAAATGGAAAACCCTCGATTTCCTTCTTGCGCTGGGGGGAGACACAGGATGATGTCATGCAACCTTACCTTTCTGAAAAAGACCAAGGCTCCTGGCATCGAGCGCTCACCTGAGGCCACCGAAGCTGGGAGTCATTTTGGGCGTCGCGCCTGTGCCTCCCTAGAAAATTCCAGTGACATTCTACCGGCTTTCTGCTTGCCAATCATGACAAGCGTCCGCTTAAACTCTCACGAGTCTGGGAAGGGGCAGAGGAGGGGGAACGCAGGCGAGGGAGCGGGCGAAAGAGAAAGAGCGGCCCCGGTGCACACCCGGCTGGAAGGGGAGTCACATGCCGCCAGGAGCCATTCCTGCTGCATTACACATGCCGAGTTAAATGGCAAACAATATCAGTCGATGTTTATGCCACATGTTCTCAGCCTCTTCACCTAACACCCAAGCCAGCTCCGCGCAGACGGGCCTCCTGAGAGCACCTCGGAAGGAGGGGGTCTGGTGCAAATCATGTGGTCATTTTAAAAAAAAAAAATTTTTTTTTAACGTTTATTTATTTTTGAGAGACAGAGCGTGAGCAGGGGAAGGGCAGAGAGAGAGGTAGACACAGAAACAGAAGCAGGCTCCAGGCTCTGATGAGCCATCAGCATAGAGCCCGACACGAGGCTCGAACTCACAGACCGTGAGATCATGACCTGAGCTGAAGCCGGCTGCTTAACCAACTGAGCCACTCAGGCGCCCTCATTTTTAATAAAATTCCAAAGCCTCCCTCCTATACCGGTTGACTTTCCTATTGTTCACTGGTGGTGGTGGGAGTGACGGTGGTTTGTTTGTTTACTCGATTCTTTCTTCCCTCTGGGTTTTCACGGGCAACGCTCTGGTCCTGAAGGTGGCCAAGAGGACATTCAGCAATGCAACCACATCAGACAGCACCGCACACTGAGTCCCGGCCGGCAAACCTCCTGAATGGCCTTGCTTTTATTTTTACGGAGCAGGAGATAGAGAGGTGACCCATCATGTCATTCTTAGTGGTAACTGCAATAATGCTTTTCAGCAGGAAAAATGAACTGTTCTTCTTTTCTTTTTTTTTTAAAGTTTATTTTTTAGAGAGGGAGACAGAGCGCCAGCAGGGGAGGGGCAGAGAGAGAGACACACACACACACAGAATCCGAAGCAGGCTTCAGGCCCTAAGCTATCAGCACAGAGCCCAACGCAGGGCTTGAACTCACAAGCCTTGAGATCGTGACCTGAGCTTAAGTCGGATGCGTAACTGACTGAGCCACCTGGACACCCCAAATGGACTGTCTTCTGCTTGAAGCAGCTCTTCACAGTGGTGATTTCCCCCTGCCGGAGTGCTGGAGGCGTTCTGTCTGTCAGAACTGGGGGATGCTGCTAAAACCCCACAAAACACCTGACCGAAGCCACGAGCCAGGACTACCCAGCCCAAGACATCATTAGTACCTCGGTCGAGAAACTGCTGTAAGGCTAAAGCCTTTCCACAAGTCTTACAGAAAACAAGACACAAAACAAAAAAGAAGAAGAGGAGAAAAGAAAGCCAAGAAGTCTCCCTCTGTGAGGACCTGACTGGAATCTCTGGGGTCCAGGGATGAGCTTCGCTTGAACTGTGGTTCAATTACCCAGGAACTTGTTCACTTGTCTCCCCAGAAGCCGCCATTCTCCTGCCACGTTTTTCCTCTCTGTTTCCAAATCTCACCCTGCAATACTAAACAATCAAACAAAAACCAAACCTTTGGTGATTTTCTGAATCAAGACCAGCTGTCCACGAAGACCTCGCTGCCATGGTTTGTAAAGCAGCCCTCATCCCAGTTCGTCCCGTCTGGATGGTCTGACGTTCATCTGTGATGCCCAGTGTCCAGCCTAATCCCCTCTCAGAACTATTTAGGAGGGCATGCTTTTTACAAGGTAAAACCTCCCCAAAGCGCTTACAGAAGAATAAAGGGTTAAAGCTCACTTTACTTTGACCCGTAAAGGCGGGGGTGGGGTGGGGGGGGTGGGGGGGTGGGGGGGGGGTCGGGGGCACTAGCATCAGGGAAGCTTTTCCCTGCTAGGACTCAGCGTGTGACCTCCCACAGCCCACTCAAAAGTCAAGGCGAAAGCCAGTCATGTCTGTCCACACAGCCCATTTCCAGCTGCCCACCAGAGGTCGGTCCACTGCCCCCCTGCCCAGTGAGCTCCGGGGAGAGCCCAAGGGCTCTTTCTTCCTAAAATAGTCATAGCCCACAGGCTGCCCCAGGCTTGCCTGGCTCTCTGCCGCCGACTCAGTCACAGACACCCAAAGGCGCCAGGCCCAGATCCTGACCTACAGGCACCAGCCAACCTGGCCACAGCCGCGTTTCTGCTCAGGCTGCGGGTCCCTCCCATGACGTGCCAGGCTTCCCCAAGGCACGAGGCTCACCTCCAATCGGCAACTGCACGTCTTGCCCTTCCTCCATCTCTGTCTCATCTCCCTCTGCTCAGGACTTTCTTAGGGTAAGAACTTTGTCGGTTAACTGTCCAACTCTTGACTTAGCTCAGGCCATGATCTCACAGTTTGTGAGTTCAAGCCCTGCGTCAGGCTCTGCGCTGACAGTATGGAGCCTGCTTGGGATTCTCTCTCTCTCTCTCTCTCTCTCTCTCTGCACCTTCCCTGTTCATGCTCTCTCTCCCTCAAAATAAATAAACATTAAAAAAAAAAGTTTACTGAAAAGCACTCCACTGTGTACATCTCCCCAAATCTGAAGGAGGAGAAAAGTCAGTACTTAGAACGAACCCTTCTAATTGTGTGATTACCCAGAGATCAGGACACAAAGCCTGGCCCCATGGAGAAATGAAGAGGCACAAAGTGACCGTCACAAACTGCAATGTAGTAGGTGGGTGGTGAGCGCTTACTGTATACCAACACTGCCAGGCAAGAAGGGAGGGAAGAACACAAAGTAATACTGAGTGCGGATGCACAAGGTTTTGTGCCACCCACTTCACACACTCTCCTGACCATCAGAGGTCTTAAAAATTTAAGATCACTCTGCCCACTTTGCAGATGAGAACAATGAGGCTCCAAATGGGTCACTAACCCAACATACCAAAGTCAATACGTGGTCATTTGAAATAAGGCCTATTTGATTCCAAAGCCCTGTCCTTCCACTAAAACACCCCCCAGGGTGCGAGGTGAGTCATTAGTGTACACAACAGAGTGAAGCAAGATGAGTGCCGCAGGTCAGTGTGTGTTCAAGTCTAATGAGAGCAGGGCTGGCTACATTACATGTGGGGCCCAGTGCAAAATGAAAATGCAGGGTCACCGTTCAAAACTTATTAAGAATTTCAAGATGGCAACAGCAAAGCACTAAATCAAGCACAGAACCCCTCTAATAAAAGGGCCCGATGGGAACACCCACCCATGTAGCCAGTCCTGCAAGGGAAGGAAGATCTCTGAGAAGTAGGGGGACGGGGGTGGGAGCCACGTCACCCATCCACACTGACAGTAGCAGAGTGCCCCAGCCCAGGACCATCTGCTGGACACCCAAGCCTGTCCCTGTTTCCTTTGGCCATTCTTTCTCCCGCTACAGAGCTAGAATCAACGCAAGGCCACGGGAAGGGTCCAGGGTGGAACTTGGGCTGGGAGAAGCAGGAGGCAAATCGGACTCGAACAAATAATGCTATTTCTTATGATACTGTTTCTTGAGGTGACACGATGGAAAGGGATAAGCTGGCCTCCACCCCTGGAAGCAGGCGGTAGAGCGATCCTCAGCGGAAGGTGGGGAAGAAGCCATAGAGAATAATATAACCAGAGACCAAGTGGCAGGGGTACACAGGTGGCCCATGTGTGAGGAATGAGGGAGAGAAAGGGTGAGAACCAGTGAGTATAAGGAACTCTCGGCAGGAGCGGGAAACACGGGGTCTGCGCCTGGCTTCCTCACCAGCTCCCTGTGTGACCTCCAGCCGGTTACCGAGTCCTGGGCCAAGTACGCAGGAACTTGGGGGTGCGCCATGTGGCGTCACCGAGTCCTGGGCCAAGTGCGCAGGAACTTGGGGGTGCGCCATGTGGCCATTAAAAGGGATGCTTACTATTCACTTACTCTTTGATGTTAAATTAAAAACCAGCGCACAAAACTGTATATATATTATGGTTAAAGACATGTGAGAGGCAAAATAACCCTTAGGTAGATTTAAAAAAAAAAATTACAGAGCACATCAAAATGTAGGGGGCACCTGGGTGGCTCAGTCAGGTAAGCATCTGACTTTGGCTCAGGTCATGATCTCACAGTTTGTGAGTTCAAGCCCTTCATCAGGCTCTGTGCTGACACTTCAGAGCCTAGAGCCTGCTTCGGATTCTCTCTCTCCCTCACTCTCTGCCCCTCCCCTGCTCATGCTCTGTCTCTCTCTCAAAAATAAATAGACATTAAAAAAATTTTTTTTTAAATATCAACAGGGGCAGTCACGTTTAGATAGTGAAATCTGGGTAACTTATTTCTCCTTTTGTAAATGTTCCAATATTTCTTTAATAAATATGTTTATTGTTTAGAAGTAATTTTTTTAGGGAAAAATGAACTCAGTTGGGCTAATGGTGCCCCATCTAGCTTATAAGGGCCTTCAAATGATGTCCCCTCATATTGTGTTGTTAACACAGCCCCTTGGCCACAGCAGGGTTCTCTCCTGGAGAACCACATGCCAAAAGTAAGGGCAAGATACATGGGAAAATGAAGCATCTATGCAGGGCATGGCCATGTTTATCCTCTCATGAGCACCAAAGCACATGACTCAGATGGGTTTTCACACCTGTAGTCCAGGAAGGCACCATGTACAAAGCAGACAGAACACGCCAGCATGTTGTTCAGGGATAAACAAAGGTATGACCTCAGACTTCTCACCAGAGAGATCAAGGTCATTAACATCAAGACAGCTTTTTGGCGCACACTCCAGTTCAAAGTCAACAGCCTCTACCCTTTCCCCTTGCCTGCCCCTCAAACCGCTGCTGGTCTGGGGGAGGGGAGGAGGACCTGAGTTACCTGCAGTCAGGAGGACAAAGAAGTGGGCTTGGGTCTTTGGTGTCCAACTTAACACTTCCGTCTCCTTGGCTCAGTTGTATATACTTTTCAGGGCAGTGCTAAGTAATTGCGTTTTCTTTTGGGTATGCAAATTCAAGGAGAGTGCTAACCAATGACTAATATGGGTGAGCCCAGGATTGCAGGATGCGTAGCTGGGGCTTCTCTGATTTTCAGCACACTGAACCAACAGTGGCCACCTCATCTGCGTTCTCAGCTGCGGATCTTGCTGGAGCCAAATCTCTGCCCCCACTGGATGGGCAGAGCTGGTCCCTGCCGTGGCCACTCCCTCTCCCACTCCGCAGGCAACTCAGGTGAAACTATCTTTCAACTACCACTTTCTCCTTATAACCAGGGCTGATTATGCCATCTTTAGCAATGGAGGAGAAAAGAAAAGTTGAGCTGGAAAAAAGGGGGTCTCAGGTCTCTGGGATGGATGGAAGGCAGCGAGTGACCCCTTGATAGATCGATGGTAGAGGTTTCAGTCCCTTGTCACAGTGAGATGCAAGGAGAGAACAAAGACAGGATTCGTTCCCAGAATGAACAGGCCGGGCCTCGTAATGGCTACATCCTGCACAGACAAAGGCCAGCCACAGCCCGTTAGCAGAGGAAACCAGTCAAGAGTTGTGAGTCACACAATATGGGAATGAGTCCTTCCTAGAAAAGGAAGCTGGTTCTTTGTTGAGCGGGGGTTTTAATTCCCTTCTGGGTAACCGTTGTTCTCTGGTAGGTCCTCCAGGGGCCCCCAAAACAGAAGCAGGAAGTATTTTTAAGTTTTCCAGATTGGCTCTTTCAAGACCGAACATAGCTTCCAGACATAAATTCCATGCTGGGTTCTCAGGGTGACTATATCCTCAGGACCTCTGCACGGTCTGCTCTCTCTACCTGAACGTCCTTCCTCCAGACTTGCACTGTGCGACAGGGTAGCTATTAGCCACCTGTGCCTTTTAAATTTAAGTTATTAATATTAAATGCAATTCAAAAACTCAGTTCCTCAGTCACGCTAGCTACATTTCAAGTGTTCAATAACTACATGGGACTAGTGGCTACCATAGTGGACAGCACAGTACATAATAACCGCAGCATTCAGAAATTTCTACCAAACAGCATTGCTTCAGATTTTCAGTGACTCCTTCTCAACCTCAGGACCCTGTGCTACTATCGTCCTCCCAAGGATGTCGCCTTAGGTCCAGGAATCTAAAGAACATATGGTGACTCTCTGTCCCCTTATCTTACCTTATCACTACCTAAGATTACCTTGTTTGTTTGTTTCGTGCTTTACTGCCTGCTCCACCCCTAGAATATAAGCTCCATGAGAGCGAAGACCTTGTCTATCTCTTTTATTGCTGTACGTCCCACACCTAAAACAGTATCTGGTACAAACAGAAGCTCAAGTCAATATTGTTCAACAAATGACTCACAGTCCCATCACTTTGGGATCAGAGGACACCAGTCGCCCAAGATAGATGCAGCTTATCTTCCCATGGACCAATATGTAAGCCTGGGTCCCATTTAAAGCATCCGGGATTCTGGGTGTGGTGGGAACACCCAGGTAGAAGCAGGGCAATGGAAACCCAACTTGGTCCTGATTCTCCTCCAAGAACACCAGTTGCCTTTCACCACCTCCGTCAGTCAGTCAACAGGGCTGGGCCCAGCTCTTGCACTGTCCTTCTCCTCTGCTTTTGCAGATCAAAATACCCTCAAACATAGTATTAGACACTCTCCAACACACGATCACTTTTCCTCCACGTGCATATACAAAAGTAAATGACAGGATGGGATCTGAAGTTTAAAGGGTTGTTGGTATTTTAATACCTTGCATACTCCGTGAGTGCTTTCTGATGCCCTCTCTGGAATGGAAGGAGGAGGGGGAGGAACCAGTCTACCACAGCTTTGTTTTACTATTAACTTCAATTACAAGGTGAATGGCAAGAGTACTACATTCAACAAAACATGATCCTCCGGGCTGAACACCAGAGGAGTAAAAAGACATAAAAATTGGAAAACGAACCACATGTCACATGTTACTGAACTTTCATTACAAGCTGAGTACAAAAGTCACCCTATCGGAGGAGCTGGGCATGGAAAAAGAGCAGGCACAATGAAAAGAGAATAATAAGCAAATCGAAAGCAAAAATAAGAGCAGGTAGAATCTGCTCAGAATCAAACGAAGAAAGACTTCCCGTAGTCAAGGAGGGTGGGGGGCTGGAAGCTAACAGTTCGACAGCTTCCCAAGGAAGAGAGGGCAGCTTGGAAAAACTTCAGCAGCATACCCTCCAATTCCTGCTAAGGAAAGAAATGTGATTTTAAGCTGGTTTCCTCTTAAAGGCACACATGGCGATTGTTTGCTAAAACTCTAACTGCTCTCTTAGCGGCATTAGTTAATAAATGCACCAACCTTGGGGCTCCTGGGTGGCTCAGTCGGTTAAGCATCTGACTTCGGCTCAGATCATAATCTCATGATTCGTGGGTTCAAGCCCTATATTGGGCTCTGTGCTGTCACCACAGAGCCTGGAGCCTGCTTCGATTCTGTGCCTTCCTCTCTCTCTGCCCCTCCCTTGTTCACACTGTGTCTCTATCTCTCTCAAAAATAAACATTAAAAAAATAAAATAAATGCATGAACCTTGCTTATGTAGGAACATTACAGGACAATGAGTTCTGAGAGAATTAGCAAGGAGAACACCACATTTTATTAACCAAACTCCAATACCCATTCTGAAATGACCTCTAGGAAATTACATCTACTCTGATGTATAAATCATGAATTAAATTTTGTATCTTTGGCCACGACTGCGTGAAGCCTTGTGATAGGCAGCAGGACTGGTTCCCAATGTCAGACTTTCTCTGCTTTGTCTTTTGCTGAGTCTTAAACAGAGAAGCACAGCCACCTTTGTACCCCGACCAAAGGATGGTCCTCCCAGAGGTGGGAAGGTCACATTCACTGATGTGAGCCCATATCTGGGAGGGACACTCACTGAGGTGTGCGGAAGAAAGAGAACACCAGGCAGATCTGTCAAATCTGTGGAATGACAAACGTCACAGATCACTCACAACAAACCCAGTTTCTCTCTTAGGTCCTTGAGCTCTGTCTGCATAGGACAAGATTATAATCATTCTGATGGCAAGGATTCTACAATACCCAGCACAGTGCATTCAGACAGTAGAAGTCCATTAAATGTTTTCTGAATCAACAAATGATTTATAGGCTTCTCCTCATGTTGATTACAATTTCAGAGGTTTTTATTCATATTTGGGATAGAAGAACCAAGGGGTCAAAAACTCATTTTTGACATTTAGGATCTAAAGCTTTAAAAACTCGATTCAAGGTCAGCTAGTCAACTCGTGATGGCGAAGGTGGGCCACAGACTGGACTCACAAACCTGGCCCAAGTGCACCCACTTATCCATGACCCGAGTCAGGAATCCGCCTTCATGGTCGCAGACACACATTGGAGTGCTACAGCCTCAGGCCATGAAAGAAGAGGCTGCTGACTAATGCTGTCTTACCATCTGAATCAAAGCCAGCTGCCCTCACAGCTGGCCCTAACTTGAAGCGGCTGGACCTTGGCCACCACAGGGCAGCCCAGGACCCGGCTGCGGTGGTTGGGCGACCAGCTAAGAGTAGTTTTCCTTTGGTGGTTATTTTTTCAAGGTAAGGATGCAAGTCATTGGCCAATCAACTGAAGTTATTACTCCTTTTGAGGAAGGAACAAGTGGCATCAAGCAAGATGGGCTCTTCAATTTCATCCATCAAAAGTCTCACACCTCGGGTGGCGCCTAGGTGGCTTAGTCGTTAAGCGTCTGACTTTCGTTCAGGTCATAATCTCATGGGTCATGGGTTCAAGCCCCACACAGGGCTCCACACTGCTAGTACAGAGCCTGCTTGGGATTCTCCCTCTCATTCTCTGCCCTTCCCCTGCTGGCATGCTCACATGTGCTCTCTTTCTCAAAATAAATAAATATTAAAAAAAAAAAGTCTCATACCATTTTACCCCCAAAGTCTATACCAGATCAATCTTCCAAATGGTTACTACTAATCTCTTAGAACAAATAAAAACTTTAGGCCTATACTCCCTTGATCTTTCTGCGTTGTAAAGTTCCTACAGGCAAATATCATAGCTGTTAAACACAAATGCATAGTGTTATACAATAAAAATGTAAGAACTATTTCTCATGAGGCAGGTTAAGTAGTGAGTTTTCCGGATAAATCCTCTGGCTGAGAACAACTCTGGATAAATCACCTGAAGAGCGACGAGGAGTTGAAAAGACAGCACACTACTGCCAGGCCAATTCTGGAAAGGAGCTTCAGCCCTAAGATGCCAGATGGTGATTTGAGTGCCACGGTGGTTTTTGCCTTGAAGACGCTGGAGGGATACGGGTGACAGAGAGCGAGGAGCAGAGCACATTCAATGCATAGACTTACAGGACACCCTCCCCTGCGTTAAGCTGGGCTCTAAAGGGCTACAGTCTCAGGTGAACCAGGTGAACCAGAACTAATCTGTCACACCTCCTGTTCCTCTCCAACCCCATAGGCCCAGGAAGAAGGCTGCTCTGTACCTAAGCAGAGCAGAAGGAAAAGTAAGGGAGACAAAATACTCTTGAGAAGATGTGACCACAGACCTCCCTTCATGCAGATTTCACCCCAGGAACACACGGCAGAAACGGGCAATGAGTCGGGTTTAAAGTGGTCTCCAGCCTGTGCCCCTAAAAGGCAGCCAGAAGGCAGAAAGTACATTTATATTCCAAGCCTCAAGGAATCCCCACAAAATTTTTTTAAGGGCAATAACTGGCAAAACCAGACGCATAGGAAATAAGACAGCATGAGGAAGAACCAGTATAAATAACTAAGCACAGAAACACCTGGACAGGCCTCAGGTACAGGCTTATTAAGTGTATATATGCTTGCCACAGGTGAAAAGGAAATGGCAAGTTTGCAAATATCTGCAAGGAAGGGGAAAACACTGTAAAAAAAAATGACCTAGGAGATCTGGAAGAGATCAAATGGAACTTCTAGAGAGGAAAAATTCAGAAACAAATTAAAATCTCAAGAGAAGTGCCTGGCAGCAGATTTAAACCAATAGAAGAGAGAATTGGAAACCAGGGGTTAGATCAGAGGAATCGGTCCTGCAGACAGCACAGGAAAGCAAACATGTGGACAGCGCAGGAGAGTGGATTTACGATGTGGAAGACACAGTAAACAGGTCCAAAGCACATTTCATGGGGCGGGGGTTGGGGGGGTGGTCTCTGAAAGGAAGGAGAGTTAGGATAGGACTGAGATACACTGAGGAGAGGAGCCGAGGATTTTTCTAGAGCTACTGAAAGACACCATGAATTTGAAAGACCTAGGAAGCCTAAAGAGAATAAATATAAAGGAATGCACACCTAGCCACATCACAGTGATCAAAAGCAGGAGTAAAATCTTTATTTTAAGTATATTTATTTATTTCGAGAGAGAGAGAGAGGCAAGAGTAAAATCTTAAAGAAATAATATAGATTGCCTTAAAACAAACGATGGCAAGGCTGAGAAATGATGTCTCAACCTCCAAAATGGAAGCCAAAAGACCGTTGGATCATATATTTAATATGCTGAAACAAAATAATGACCAAGCTATAATGTTATATGCTCCTGTGCAGAGGTGCACACTGGCCCCCCAGTGACAGCCGGGTCCTCACCCCTGGAACCTGTAACGTTACCTTATATGGCAAAAAAGCCTTTGTGGCATGATTAAGTTAAGGATCTCCGGTAGGGCAGATTTTCCTGCATTACGTGGGTGGGCCCGGAGTACAAGCACCAGTGTTGTTACAACACAGAGAGGCAGAGGGAGACGTGACACAGAGGAGAAGGTAATGTGAGAGATGAAGACAGAAACGTGAACATATTGCAGGGCTGGCTTCGAAGATGGAGGAAGGAGTCATGAACCGAGGTAGGCAAGAAAGGAGGCTCTGGAGGCTGGAAAGGCAAGGAAATGACTCTCCCCTAGAGCGTCCAGGGCGTGGGGCGGAGTGGGGAGGGTGAGGGGGAGGGGGTTGCAAAGCTCTGCAGGCACTTGGACATTAGCCCAGGGAAGCGAATTTCGAGTCTCTGGCCTCCAGGATAGTGTGAGAATAAATGTGTGTTGTTTTAAGTCACCAAGTTCGTTGCAGCAGCCACAGGAAACAAATACAACTGCCAAACTATCCTTCCACAATGATGGCGTTTTCAGGACCTCTCGGGCGTACAGAACCTGAGAGGGCTCCGGACCAGCAACAGAAATTCTACAGGCGGAAAGTGATCCCAGATAGAAGACTAGCAACACGAAAAGGAACGAAGAGCAAGAACAGTGAGGAATGCATGAACCCAATCAACAAATGTCAACTGAGTAGGACAACCTGTTTTGTGACGTTCCTCAAGACACACAGAATAAAAACACACGGCAATGAGAGAAAACAAGATTGGAGGGGTAAATGTTCTTGGAGTGTTCCAAAGACCTGGTATTACCCAATGGGAAATGAAAGTTTTGATAAACTTTAAGTACAAATACTGTAATTCTTAGAGTAAGAAGAGTGTGTGACTTTCCTAATAGAGGGAAACAGAGGTGGTAAAGCTACAGACATAAGCAAGGAAGTTATCATCAAAGTGTAGGTGAGGAAGGAGGCTGGGCTGCGTTGGGGACACTCAGAGGCTTCTGGGAGCCAGATCCCATTTTTGGATGCATGATAGTCACACAAGCGTTTGCGTCATTTGTTGAACTGTGCAAACGTGCTTTAACACTTGTGGAGGGGTGTGCGATATTTTACAACAACAAATGATTGAAAACACAACAACAATCACATACTTCTCCCATTCACCCACACTTCACATCCAGACCTTTCTACTTCAGCCAACGTTCAGCAAGTCAAAAACTCGAGAAGGAGTTCTCCAGAGACTGTCTCATGCAGCCTTCTGTTTACAGACAAACAAATTCTTACAACACCCAGTTTACGGATGAGGCAGCTAAAGTCTAATGAAGTTGACTGATTTATCAAAGGCCATAGTGATTTCACCCAATTAATTGCAAATTACTTTGACTTTAAAAAAAAAAAGAAAAAGAAAATTCTATTTTTAACTCGCTTCTCCCCAGACACTCCCTCCATATGTCACAAATTCACCTGACAGATTTCCCAGTGTTATATCTGTTGCACTGGGACAGCCCCAGAACTGAGTCTGCATCCCCTGGACATAACTATTCTATTTCAGAAAGACACGCTGGAGGCCAGAAAAGTGTGGGTGCCTGTAATCAACAGGGCTTTTGCAAGTCTCTCCCTTAATATTGATGCCATGATACAATTCAGATGGCACAAGAGCAGGGATTTAAAAAACAGGACACATAATCGAGCTTGGACTTGAGGGTGGCTTCCCAATGAGATGCTTGCCAAAAACAATGCTGCTAAACCACAAGTCACGCATCATGCTTTGGGAAACAGCACCACACAGGGGGAGCAGCCACAGCCCCAGACCAAGGAACTCCGGAGGAAGCATCACCCAGCCTGGGGGGAGGAGGGGACGGGCAGCAACAGTGAAGGAGAAGCACAAACAGCAACAGCAGCTTAAGAAATAAATCTGCACAGAGACTTTTGTTGTTTTTTTTTTTAAGTTTATTTACTTATTTTGAGAGAGAGAGAGCACAAGCAGGGAAGGGACAGAGAGAGAGAGAGAGAGAGAGAGAGAGAGAGAATAGTAAGCAGGATCCAAGCTGTCAGCACAGAGCCTGACAAGGGGCTCAAACTCACAAACCATGACATCACGACCTGAGCCGAAATCAAGAGTCGGACTCGTAACTGACTGAGCCACCCAGGTGCCGCTGAACAGAGTTTTTAAGAAACCAGCTTCATCTTAATACAATAAATATTTAAAGAGCAACTTTGGGGGCGCCTGGGTGGCTCAGTTGGTTGGGCGGCCGACTTCGGCTCAGGTCATGATCTCGCGGTCTGTAAGTTTGAGTCCCGAGTCGGGCTCTGTGCTGACAGCTCAGGGCCTGGAGCCTGTTTCAGATTCTGTGTTTCCCTCGCTCTCTGCCCCTCCCCCACTCATGCTCTGTCTCTCTCTGTCTCAAAAATAAATAAACATTAAAAAAAAAATTTTTTTAAAGAGCAACTTTGTCTACTGCTAATTCGTTATACGATCGTCTAACAGATGAAAACAACTGCCGTAAAGCACACTTGTCACTGAAAACAGGAATGTCCCGTTTGCCTCCGGGCACTGTCTGCTTTTCCCGATCCCTCTCACTCTCAACTTTGCTATGCCAACACCGTCACTTCAATGAATGCTCTTATATGAGAATGCTCTCTTCCCGGATGTCAGCGAGCTCATGATAAAGTTTAAAAGCTGTACAAATTCCAGCCAGCGCTGTGGGAACCGTGTGTTTCAAAAAATATGGCCGTTTTCATGGGAATGGTTCAGGCCACAGAGAGCCTTTGTGGATTCGTCTTTGGGCATAACCTAAAAACCACTGTTGTGACCACAGAATGGAGCTTCTGGAGGCCCCTTATTTCTCAAACCACCTTGCAGGGAAAGAACCCAGACGATGCAAAGAGGAAATGTTCAAATGTAATGAAGATGTGAAGAAACGGAGAAGAGAGAGGAAAAGATAGGAGCTCGGCTGCGGTAGAAAGAAAATGTCGCTAGTACATGGGGTGGGAAGGTCAAGACGAACAGAGGGAGTGTGTGTGTGTCCACGACTCCCAATCGGCTCGTGCTGCGACTGCCTCTCAACTTAAACAGTCGAGTCTTAAAATTCATTCCTGCGGCAAAGAGGGGCCATGAAAGGATTCCCTGCCTTTCAACTCTGATTTTCTGGTCATTTCTGGTCATAGCACTCAGACCGGTTTCACAGGATATTATGTAAAGTTTGAAGAATCCGTCCACACACACGCGCGCGCACACACAAATTATTTAAGATGACTGAGATCTCGGTTGCACTCCCTGCTTGGATTCAGAGCTGTGATGACTGTAAGTATAAATACTCAGTGAAAAGCTGCACCACGGCCTCCCTTCTTTTTGTTTCAAAGCCCTCCCTCTGCAGGCAGAAAGGAAATGACCCTCTACATCGCTCTGGGCTCAGCAGGTCGACCCATTTCACAGATGAGGCAACTCAGGCAGGACAGGCTTGCACACCCATAGTGAGGCAGGATTCCAAGGCTCCTGTTTCTAAACTACCAGCCCACAGACAACCATCTTGACCAAAACACGGGTATCTCGCTAAACACCCCTGACACGCTCCCTCCTCCTCCCCTCCCCACCCCACATCGCATCAGTACCATACAGGGTATATTTCTTGGCTCCTTTCCAGGCTATGACTCCAGAGCAATAATGGAGAATGATGGAGACCAATTAAGCAGGTACACGAACGAACAGTCAGCAGCATGCCGCTCCTACTCAGTCCCAGCTAATTAAGACTCTTGCCACTTGGTAGGGAGCACACTTATCAGGCCACCCAGATCCACCCTCTGCCAAGAAAAAGAGAAAAGTCTAGGGCTTCACAGACATCAGGTCAAGCCTACGAGCTAAGAGGTCAGGCAAGCACAAATTGAATGTAACGATAATCACTTCCATGCACTCATGTGGAATTTATGCGTATGAGAGGGCTCTTCCCCACGCATTCTTCTCTGCTCCTCCTGCTCTCCCGCCCACGGAGAGAGGAGAAAACGTGAGAGCTCCCCAGAGGACCTTAGCTGACAATCAGTTCAAGCCTCTTGTTTTCCAGAGTGAAAGCCCCCAAGATGGAAGGTTCTCACCCTGGACACAGCTTGTGGATGGCAGTGCCAGGACCAGAATCAGACTTTTGAGGCCATGCAGTTTCCCTGATAAAACTGTAGCTTCCACACTGTATGCTGATCTAGGTTAGTAGTTGCTTTGTGTTTTCTTTTTGTAGTATATGTGCTGCCGAAGTGAGCTTTGTGTTTTCTTGGGAAAAAAATTTCGGTACAAAAATATGTATAAATATAGCAAGCTGTCATATTCCCACCATCCAAAATTAACCAATGTTAACATTTCCTTGATTTTACCATTGAAGATCAATGGCTTATCCTCCTCCCTCCCATTCTGTCCAGAGGCGGTATCTATGTGTGTACTTCTAAGCCATATTCTCATACTGTACATCCAAAAATCACAGTACTTTAACATAGTCAGATTTGCCAGCCTTTTCAAATTTGTCAACCTTCTGAGTTGTTGGGGTCGTCTTTTGGGGGAAGTGTCTTTTCTAAGAAATTCTTTTTAACCCTAGAGGTCCAAAGATATTCTCCTACATTATCTTCTAATAGTGTCAAAGTTCTGATTTTCACATTTAGGGCTAGCTGAAGTTTATCTTTATTTATGCTATGTGATAAGGATCTAATATTTTTCTATAGAAAGCCAGCTGTCTTGGCATGAGTCACTGAAGACTCAGCCTTTCACACTGGTTTATAAAACACTGCTACCCATGCCAAAAGTTCACGAGGACTCTTAGGTCTGTTTTTCTACCCTCGTGTTATTCATCTCCTTGTTCTTTTAAAAATTATTTTTCCAAAAGTATCAGACCTGTTTATGTACCCTACTATTCCAAATGAATTTCAGAAATGGTTGGTATAGTTCTAAGAGAAATCCTATTGGAATTTTGATTAGAACTGTATTCAATGAGATGCTTTTGTGCTAATAAGCTCTCTCATCTATGAACACATCATTGTCCGTTTATTATAGATTCTGATAACATTTTATGAATTTCTCCATCAATTTCTCCTTTTCTATGTTATATTTCATTTATTCCTAGGTACCATACAGTGTAGTTGCTATTATGAACAATATCTTTTTTTTCTATAGGTTGCCATTGTTCTACAGAAATGCTCTTGCTTTTTGTATGTTGATACTATACTCTGCAACTATGCCTACCTCTTTTATTATATATAATACTTTTGAAAATTCTTGAATTTTGAAAGTACACAATCCTATAATCTTCATGTAACAAGAACTTTGCCTTTTATTTTCCATCCTCACGCTTCATTTATTTTTCTTATCTTGTTGCATTGGCTCAGTCCAGCGACACAATGGTGAACAGCAGAGGTGATATCTAGTATCTTTATTCTTATTTCTGATCTAATTGGGAATGCATCTAAAGTTTCCTTAGTAAGCATAATATTGGCCATAGGAGAGCTATTGCCTTTTTCATGCTCTCAGATGTTTTCAGACATCTTCCCACGAGTAAGTTCCTTCAGCACAAGACCTAAATCTAAGTCTTATACATCTTTCCATCCACTATAGCACAGTGCTTGTCACACAGTGAATGCACAATAAATGTTTGCTTATTGCTCATATCTTTCTAAACTCTGCTACTCGGGGGGCGCCTGGGTGGCTCAGTCGGTTGAGCGTCCGACTTCGGCTCAGGTCATGATCTCACCGTTCCCGAGTTCAAGCCCCGCGTTGGGCTCTGTGCTGACAGCTCAGAGCCTGGAGCCTGTTTCAGATTCTGTGTCTCCTTCTCTGTCTGTGCCCCTCCCCTGCTCATGCTCTGTCTGTCTGTCTCTCTCAAAGATAAATAAACACTAAAAAAAAATTAAAAAAAAAAACAAAACTCTGCTACTCGGTAGACACTTTTCTTTTGATACTTCCTGCTTCTCTGGCCCCAGTCAGTGTGGTAGATGCTACAGCAACACTTGGCTAGATGGTTTTAAGATGAGTGCTCTTCATGTGTGTGTGTGTGTGTGTGTGCATGTGTGTATGTACTTAACTTTACTGAAATGATGGCTCATATAGTAAGGCTCTGAGAATTCATGAAGAAATCAAGGAGTCTGGTGGTTAAAAAGTGAATTCTGGGGGCGCCTGGATGACTCAGTTGGTGAAGCATGCAACTCCTGATTTCAGCTCAGGTCACGATCTCATGGTTCATGAGTTCGAGCCCCGCATCGGGTTCTGGGCTGACAGTGCACAGCCTGTTTGAGATTCTCTCTCTCTTCCTCTTTCTGCCCTTCCCTACCCTCTCAAAAATAAATAGACATTTTTATTAAAGTGAGTTCTGTCAGGGATTTGGGATTTGACTCCCTTCTGAAAACTATTTGTCTTCTCCCTACTCGTTCACCCGACGTGAACGAGGAGTTTTTGGAGATTAACTGGCCCCTCAATGGCTCACTGACTTTTCCAGAAACAAAAGGACCCATTCCTTTGTGCAGAGCAGTCACTCCAGGGGCAGGAGGGGGCTGCTCACACAGTTCAGTTGGAGTGATGCCACACATCTCTGGCTGCTCGGCAAGAATGTGATTCCAGGGAATGTGGCCAGCACAGCTCCCATAGCTGCGCACGCAAAACCATCAGAAACTCCATGCAGTCCTGACAAGAAAACGCCGTGGTGAGGAGGAGAGAAACAGAACTGCAGCCCGCACTTCCTTCTTACGCTCAAGCTCTTGCTCTCTTGGCCACTGACCTTAGCTGCGTTCCCGAGTCATTCTCCCCACCTCTTAGCTCGCTTGCCTGAGGTATGCAGAGGGATGCAAATATCTGGGGATGAGATGACGGTCACCCCACCCCAACCCTCCTCAGTCGTGTCTGAGCAAAGTGCCGGAAAGAGGGAAGACTGGGTACTGCACATCCGGGGTAAGATCGGACGACTGCAGGCGGTGACCCCTCCTCAGCAGCAGGAAGTGCAAAGGCGGGAACACGTACAGGCAGTGGAGAGAAGATGCTGCTTCTCTTGAAGCAGAGGGCCTGCGTTCAAGCCTCAGCCCCACCATTTACTTGCAATAAATAACATCCCAGGCAACCTTTCGCTCTCTAAGTAGCTCATCTGCTAAATGCAAACCGGCACTATGGTCTCAAGTACTGTCGCAGCGCGGACCAGAGATCAGGGACAGTCCGCTTTGTCTCTGAAACGTCCAAAGCCCCTGAAGGAAGTTTTCACAAAGGCTGGA
Source organism: Paguma larvata (assembly GCA_030068075.1). NCBI lineage: Eukaryota > Metazoa > Chordata > Mammalia > Carnivora > Viverridae > Paguma > Paguma larvata. The sequence continues at coordinate 33,643,236 of CM057837.1, forward strand.
GATGGAAATATTCCTGAATGGATGGCGTGAAGGACCAGGGCAAGCTGAGAAGACCGGGAATAAGATGTTAGCTGGGCTCTGCCAGGGAGACCCACAAAGCCTTCCCTTACAGTGTCGTGCAAACGGCTTTGCTACTTAGCAGCCTCTCAGGATACAACCAGCTCAAGGCAGAACAAAGCGGAGATGAGACAGGCTGAACAGGACGGCTGCACTGGATCCCTCTGGGCCCGCCGTCACCTCCTCCTCTCCTGCACCCCCCTCCCTGCCCTCATGCATGCAGGGCCTCAGTCTTTTGAGTCTGTCTCCACTATGAACGACAAAGGCAAATTCGTCCACTCTGTGCTAGTCCCACTGCCGACGCCCCGGTCAGCATTTTTGCCTGAATTATTCTTATACCCCTTGCATCACTCCCAGCCCCAAATGAAGCTCTGGAGTTTCACCAGAGCCGCTTCCTGAACAGCAGGTAGGGCGCTTCACTCCTGCTCGATGACCTGTCACTGTGTCCAGACTTCTCAGAAAGGCATGTGCCCCGAGCTGGGTTCGTCTCCCAGCCTGTCTCCCTACAGGCCTCACCCATCAGCCACGGACCACCTGCATTTACTCAAGAACACCACGCGCCTTTCACCCCTGGACTTGGGCGCTCTTTTCTGTATCCAGCATGAACAACGTTTTATTCTTCTAGGCATGATCCACAGTGCCTTTGACATAGGAAGTTTTCAGAAAGCAACATCAAGGCTAACAACATGGACGACTCTTGAAAATAAACTCCGTGTGGAGTGACAGAAGCCAGACACAGAAAGCCACATATCGATGATTCCAGGCTTGGGAAATACCCATAACGGACAAGCCCATAGGGACAGAAAACAGATTAGGGCTTGGGGGAGGAAGGAGCAGCTGCTCGGTGGGCGCGGGGGCTTCCGTGTGGGCAACGAACGTGTTCTGGAACTAGAGAGTGGTGACGGGGCATGACCCTCGTAATGTAGCTAATGACACCGAACTGTGTACTTTAAAATGGTAAGTGTTATGCTCTGGGTATTTTACCACACCACACACACACACACAAACACACAAACTGAGGCTAAGAAGATATAAATAATTATTCCAGAGCCACACAGCTAGTAAGTGATTATAAGAGTTGATTTTACGAGCCTGGTGTTTCACTGCAATGTTAAGAGTCAACAGAGAGTTGGGGCGCATGGGTGGCTCAGTAGGATGAGTGTCTAACTCTTGATTTTGGCTCAGGTCACGATCTCATGGTTCATGGGATGGGGCCCCACACCGGGCTCTGCACTGATTGTGTGGAGCCTGCTTGGGATTCTTTCTCTCCCTCTCTCTCTTTCTCTCTCTCAAAATAAAGAAATAAACAGTTTTTAAAAATGGAGAGCTATTCCTCTCCATCTCTACAACCAGCCCAAGACCCGTACATTCTCCCTGATGTCTCCACTGAGTGATTCAGGTCTTGGTAGCCCTTGTTTCCAGAAACGCCCATGGCGCGCAGCCTGGCAGAAAATCATCCACGCCCCGCGTTGTGCTCTGGTGGCCCCCTGCGTGCTGGTCTTTGTCTCCGCAGCTGGACTGCGCGTTCTCCGAAGCCAGGACCTGTTGTCTAAGCCATCCCCTGGGGCTCGCTGCCTTCACTGGTGCGGTGGAAACCGAAACGCATGCTGGATGCTGGTTATATTTTTCACAGCTTTAACTTGGATTTTGGCTGAAAAGTTCCCACGTTCTTTGGCTCAGCAAAACATCACAGAGTCTCCTTTTGGCGTGGATTCAATCTCAGGAAATGCCTTTCTGTCACAGAACTACTAAGCCAACTGCTACCTATTGTTTTCTCACTGATGGGGGAAAAAGTTAACACCACTTTATCCACTCACTCATAAGAGAAAGTTTCATTTCTTTCCCTCAAATGCTACGTGAATATCGTACGTTGCATTTTAACAGAGCAAGTCAGTAAGTAAAAACAGGCGACATCGTGGCTTAGATTTTAAACATGGAAACTTAAAAATAAGTTTTATTAATTGACTTGAAAAAAAATTTTTTTTAGTATATTTAGGAACTAGCGAGGGAGACCGAGGCTGAAAGTCAAGGCTAGCGTTGGGTCCACCATTTACTCTTGACCTTGGCCAAATCCCTTGACTCCCCAGAGGCAGTTTTCTTATCCACAAAATGGGAATAAAAAGTGCCTTCCCATGAGCCAGAGCGAAATGATGGAAGACACCACTGAGACACCAAGTGCGAAGAGCTCTGTAAAGGACTGAGTCTGGAAGTAGGGGGCATCTGAAACGGGAGGTCTCTGAGTCCTGAGGGGGAGGAGAGAAGTGAATGCACCGTCCTCTGCACAGCTGATCGGCTGGTCTAGCAGGTGCTTTATACGTATTACACATGTGCAGACATGGACAGCTTATGTTAACTGTATCACCTTGTCAAATCCGGGACCTGATGGCACCATATGATGAGCTAGACTGCAGATCTTAATCAGACGTCATCAGCATTTGGGTACGCTCTCATTTTTAAGTTTACAAACAACTCAAGGTGCCTGGGTGGCTCAGTCAGTTAAGCATTGGACTTCGGCTCAGGTCATGATCTCACAGTTCATGAGTTCCAGCCCCGCATCGGGCTCTGTGCTGACAGCTCAGAGCCTGGAGCCTCCTTCAGATTCTGTGTCTCCCTCTCTCTCTTCCCCTCCCCTGCTCATGCTCTGTCTCTGTGTCTCAAAAATGAATAAACATTTAAAAATAAATAAATAAATAAATAAATAAATAAATAAATAAATAAATTTACAAAGAACTATAATGGAGCAGAGGGTAGAGAAAGCCCTGATACAGAATTATTTGCAGGGGAGCCTGGGTGGGTCAGTTGATTAAGTATCTGCCTCTTGATTTGGGCTCTGGTCACGATCTCATGGTTTCTGAGTTCAAGCCCTGCGTTGGGCTCCACACTGGTGGTGCATAGCCTGCTTGGGATTCTCTCTCTGCCCCTTCCCCCACTCTCTCCCTCTCTCTCTCTCAAAATAAATAAAAATAAACATTTAAAAAAAGAATTATTTACAACAATGTAATGAAACCAACACACCATGATTTTGATACACAATTCGTGAGGCTGCAAAGCTTGCTTTATTACAAACAATGTTTCTTTGTGATTGTGTCCATTGTGATGGGATGACAATTACAGCATCTGACTCCAACTCCTATTCCCGGAGGTGAAGAGGCTTCACTGATCCTCGTTCTATAAGAATAATGGAGCAAGGGTTGTTGTTGTTCTCTTTTCCAGAGGGGCAGCCAACACCCATTGCAGGCCTCATCCCAGTCCTCCCCCTGTAGTTAGTGCTGCCCAGCTCTGATCCACGGAGGCAAAAATCAGAGTTCACTCAGCCTTAAGAGCATCTCCAGGTGAAATTTGGTGCCAGCCTTGAAATGCTCTAGGTCCACTGAGCAATGCTGCCATCTGGTGGTCACACAAAGAACTAAGAAAATCAGTGATCATGGGTAGTGGCGTTTGTGGGCTTGAGTTGTTGGGTCATCTTTTAAATCTACTCCAGGAGGCTCTACATAAGGTACATTTGTACTGAATATTCTAATAAAGGATGTTTTATACTAAGACTACTGTGTGGTAGATTCAATATGGCCACAAATTCTTTGAAGCCCCTCCCATTAAGAGGTGGAGCTATTTCCCTATCTCTTGAATCTGGGCTGAGTCAGTGACTTGCTTTGGAACAGAAAGCACAGGAAGTGATGCTGCATAATATCCAAGCCTTCACGTCAAGAGGCCTGAGTTTCCCTCCTCTCCCTCTCAGAACACTGCTGCCTTTCAAACAAGCCCAGGCTAGACTTCTTGAGGATGGGACTCCACGTGGAGAGAGGAAGAAAGGACCAGCTGTGTCAGCCACTTCTCACTCACTAGATGAGTGAGTGAGGCCATCCAAGACCAGGCGGTCACAGCTGAACCACTGCCAAATGCAGCGATGAGTGAGCCTGGGAAGACCTGCTAAAGCCAACCCAAATACCGGCCCACAGAATCATGAGTTCTTGCAGCCACTACATTCTGAGAGGCCTATAACACAGCAGTAAATAACCAATGCACAGCCTCAAATTTACATTTTAAGAATCTGTATTCCATGGGCACCTGACTGGCTCAGTCGGGAGAGCATGAGACTCTTGATCTCAGGGTTGTTAAGTTGGAGTCCCACCCTGGGTGTAGAGATTACTTAAAAATAAAATCTTATGAAAAATTTAAAAAAATAAAAATCTGTATTCTGGCCTATAAACATGAGGTTTATTATTCCTATTTAAAATGGGGGGGCAGCATACATCAATATTTCCACATGGTGAATCTTGACCATTGCACAGATTTTGAATGCTGCAAACTCTGATTTTCTTATGCATGTTCAGACCCCACCACATCTCATCCATTCATTCATCAAACACGAACTGTACATGTCACAAGTGATAGCTACTGGGGAGGCTCTAAGGACTTGAGACTGAATGAGATATGACGCCTACTCTGAGAGGCCCCAGCTATTGGAGACGCATGTGCAAATACATCATAACAAAGAGTGGTATGTGTTAGGTTAGAACCAAGGAGTGACTACCTGCGTGTGGGGGCAAGGGGCCACGGTATTAGTCAAGACCCAATTAAGAAGAGAGAAAACAATCAGCATATTTAGAACAAAAAAAATTTAATTCAGGGAGTTTGTATAGGTGAGAAGGCAAACAAAAGATGGTGGGGGAAGGAGGGGGTGGACAGAACCCTGGAAGAAGGTCAGCTACCACCAAAGACACCACCAGCCAAGGAGAAGGAGGGGCATTTCCCTTCCTCTCCCTCCAGTCTCCCACGGTGCCTTGCATTGGGCAAACCCAGCAGGAGCCTAGGAGACGCAGCCCGCAGGCATTTCCACCCTGGGAACACAGTGAGGGAAGGATGACGGCAAACAGGATTGTTGGGATCTGCTGTAGGGTGTTGTGGGCTGTTTCATGCCATCCGTACAGTTCTCTGCCACGGCCTCCCCCACCCTCCCCCACCCCAGAGCAGTATCAAGGTCTCATCTGGGACCTTCTCAGAGGAGAATCTCAAACATTTGAATAGGAGCATTAACTTACGTGGGACAGTGGACACTTGCTCGTGAGTCTAGATCTAAGCCAGAGGAACCACTGCCCCCCTCAACACGGAACAGTAAGGGGGCTGGGCTCAGCGGGCAATGGCTCCTCCTGCCTCACATTTAAACAAGCCTGGAAAAGCACCCGGAGCACACACCTTTAGCCCATGCAACGTGTGAGATCTGGGGGACACTGTGACTTCATGATGGACAATGGCCACAGGGCTCAGAGTGCAAATCCCAGCTCTGTTCTTGCTATGCATGACTTGTAAGAAGTTGTTCTCATTCACAACCTTTGCTTCCTTGTCAGTAAAATGGAAGAATCATTCCTAATTTGCAGGGTTGTTGTGAGGATGAAGTTAACCCCTTGAGCACCTGTCGGATGATCTATGACAGGGCCTTTCAGAGTGGGGTTCCTGGACCAGGAACATCGGCATCCCCTGAAAACCTGTTAGAATGGAAACTTCTGGGGCGCCTGGGTGGCTCAGTCGGTTGGGCGGCCGACTTCAGCTCAGGTCATTCGCGGTCTGTGAGTTCGAGCCCCGCGTCGGGCTCTGTGCTGATGGCTCAGAGACTGAAGCTTGCTTCCGATTCTGTGTCTCCCTCTCTCTCTGCCCTTCCCCTGTTCACGCTGTGCCTCTATGTCTCTCAAAAATAAATAAACATTTAAAAAAAATTAAAAAAAAAAACAATGGAAACTTCTGGGGTTTCACCCTATATTCATTGAGTCAAAAACTCTAGGGTGAGCCCAGAGTTTTGTTCTGTGTCTGAACAAGCCCTCTAGAGGTTCTGATGCCTGCTGAAGTTCGAAACCAATCATCTAGCTAGAACCTAGCGGGCCCTCCATAAACAGGAGTTATTACTGCTATTTTTACAGCTTTAAGGAATGAGTTTGAAAAAGGAACACTTTCACCTATTACCAACTGCTCATTTGGGATGAACCAGAATCTGAGGACACCCAAGGCTTTGAGTTCCAACACCAACTGTCAGTGGTTTGGGGTTCACCCGGCCAGCCCACAGACGGCTGACACTAGCCCTGCCGCCCAGATAACCACAGAGCTGGCCTCGTCCCGGGCTGCCGGTCACCTCCTACCTGCTCAAGAGAAGATGTTCTCCACACTCCACAGGAGTCTGAGAATATCTCAAGTGGGGTAAGGCAGGAAAGGACAGAGAGGCTTTCTGAGAGAAGGAGAAGGTACAAAAGAAAAGGAGAAATAAATATTCAGTCCTAAAAAAGTAGAAGTGAAAATCTCGGGGAAAATCTTTGTCTAGAAATTGGTGGGGGGAGGAGGTAAGAACACCAAGAGAAGAAGAAAACAAGAATAAGTAGCCTAAGAGACTCACGATACCATGACAGCCCACAAAAGTATAAAAAGGGAGATGTAATAGCTTCAGGGAAGCAGGAAGAAGCTGAAACAATATAAAAGGAGCTAAAGTAAATAATGTTCCCTTCCTTTATTGCCCCTTTCCTGCTGATCCTGTGTTAGGAGGGTCTTCATTCCATAGGAAGCACTGTGATGTTTGTTCTGTAACAGAAACAGCAGCTGATCCCACCCCCTAGAAGCTACACTGGTGGGCGCTCTGGTGGCTCCAGCGCCACTAGATGGGGTTATTGCCACTAGATGCCAAACCAGGTGGGTGACACTGTCAGAAAAACGTGACTCTACTTTGAGAGGTTCTGCAGTCACCATTTGGGCTTGTCCAGAGAAGCAAGGATGAGAAGGCATTCGGGTGTGTGCTGACGACGACGACCCAAACGAGGATGAGAGAGAGAGCAAGTGAGAAGGATGCTGTTACAGCCAGGGATGGGGCATGGGAGCCCTCGAGAAGCAGAAAGAACGTTTCCCCCTGGGCTCCTGCTGGCGCTGGGAAAAGGCGGGGTGGAGGCTGCTGTGCAAAGTGGCCTGGCCATGCCCTCCTCTGGGCCACACGCTGGCCACCGCAGTTCACCGCAAGATAAGCAAAAGAAGCAAAGGACCAGGATGGACTCACTGCCTTTGCTAGAAGTGTAACTGAGCCCCCATATCCATGGATTCCTTTCTTCTTGGCACAGGTGAACGGATCTTTAGATTTCTTGCCCAATTGCTACTTGTACATTTAAACAGATCTGAGGAAATAAGGCACTGGCTCTTTAATTCTAAGGCTTGGTTCTCAAACATCAGTGACTTGCAGATGGCAACACTGCTAGCATCTACCCCCCTTCCCCCCAGGGTTTCTGATTCAATAAGTCTGGAGGAGTAAGGTCGAGAATTTGCATTCTCTCAAGTTCCCAGGTATTGCTGTCGCTGGTCTAGGACCACACTTGTCCTAAGGCAATAACTTTCCTCCAAGTCCTTTTACTTTATAGATCAAGTCAGCCTTATCTTCCTGTCACACGGGTAGCCATCCCTGCCATCCCAATAATGAGCATCAGCTAAGTGCCGGTGAAACTACAGCCTTGCATCAGGACCACCGGAACCATGGGCGTCCTGCAAGCCTACTGTGTGCTAGGCACTGTCCTAAAGAACTGACAGGTATTACTTCATTTAATCCCCCTCATACTTCTACTTGCATTTCCTCTTTATGGGTGAGGTATCTGAGGCTCAGAGAGGTGAAGTAACTTGCCCAAATTTACTCAGCTAGCAAGTAGAGTAGCTGGCTTTCAAACCCGGGAAATCCTACTTCTGTGTTCTTAATCATTCTGCCCTATTTCCTCCTAATGAAAAGGGCTCTGGGGCTCCTGCCAGGAATCACACTGACAATCTCTCCGGTGAAGAGAAATTGATTTCCTCCAATAAGGAAAACCTAATAAAAATAAAACAAAGAGACAATGCGGGCATTGAATGTGAATGAGTAAGTGTCTGTGGGTAAACTATAGGTCAGCAGGCTGTGGGAAGGTGGAAAGACAAGTTCTGGATTAAGCTGACCCAGTTAGCTCATGGATTCAAGCCATTTAACCTCTCTGAGCCTTGGTTTAATAATCTGTAAAATCTGTCTTCTTTTCTCCTGCTGGAGGTTGAGAGAATTGAGATCGTGTATATAAAAGTTTTATTATCTCATAAGCCTTGTAAAAAAGAAGTTTTTGCTAAAATACACACAACATAAAATTTACCATTTACCATTAACCTTCCAGAAATACTTTTCTTAAAATTTCTATTTATTTTTGAGACAGAGAGAGACAGAGCATGAGTGGAGGAGGGGCAGAGAGAGAGGGAGACACAGAATCCGAAGCAGGCTCCAGGCTCTGAGCTGTCAGCACAGAGCCTGACGTGGGGCTCGAACCCATGGACCACGAGATCATGACCTGAGCCGAGGTCGGACTTTGAACCGACTCAGCCACCCAGGCGCCTCCAGAAATACTTTTTGAAAACACAGTTTGTCTTAGCTCCGCAAACAAGGTAGTGATTAACCCAGGAGATTCTCGGAACACTCTCAGGCCTGAGCTGTTCTGAGAGTGATGGCTTGCGTCATTGCAAGGAAGCGTCCAGCACCTGATGTGACAGCCCATGGCCTGTGCCCGGCTACCGTGTCTTTCCAGGATCCAAGCTCACCCAAAAGCAGATCTTCCGCAGGGGGAGTGGAAGTAAGGAGAGTGGCCGAAGAAGACGGAAATGAACTTTCTGTGTTTCTGGCATCAGCCCCGTACTAAAGAACCAGAAGTGTCTCTGCTTTCTGCTTTGGACGTTTTAAAACATTAACAGACACTCCCAGCGGCTATTCAGATGCTTTTAAAATAGAAAATGCTAAGAGTGATTATTATATAGGTACCAGGCCAGCTACACCTGAAGAGCTGAGTGGTATTACTTGAATTTGTATGTAAAGTTTGGGTTCTTTTTTCTTTTAATAGGTCTATCATAAAAGAAAGAAATCATCTTATGAGAAAAATAGAACTTCTGTACAAGCAAGTTTGGGGGTAAAGAAAAAAATGAAAAAAACATGTTGTGGGTGAATTAAAAAAAATATTTAGCTGATCTTCTTGCCTTTACACAGCCCCAGAAAAAGTCCCAGTGAGCACACTGCAAGGGGGCTGGCCCAAGTCCCACCCTCCAGACCAAGGTCCAGGAGTCCAGAGATTTCAGAGGTTCTAACAGTAACACTGTCCAAGGCCTCTGTCTTCCTGTCTTTGGACATGCCTGGGAGATTTGCACAGGGGGCCCTTAAGGAAGGAAGGACGTGCAGGCTGAAAGCTAAGGACGGAATGACTCAGGAAGCTAATGAAAGGTAAAGGCTTTTCCTCCCCCTAGACCCCCACTGGGGACACGGTGGGGCAGAAGGAAGGATAAAAATGTGCTGGTGGGGACAGGAGACGCTGGAGAAGCAAGATAAACTGAAAGAAGTGCTGGGGAACCGCTGAAGGAAGCATACATAGCCTGACCAGAGAGGGGGCTGCCATCTTGGAAGGTCAGGAAGTTAAGGAGAGCCCAGCTGAATACCACGGGATCAAAGGAAAAGAAATGCAGACTGTAAGGTAGAGAAGGACCTGAACCCCAGATGATGGAAGCCGGTCACCCTGGACAGACACTCTAGCACCGGGAATTGCTAAAGATGTTTCTCCCGTCCTGGATCTAGCTGGGTCTGGCATTCTTTCTCCAAACTCAAAGGAGTTAACATGGATGTGTTGTGCCTCTGTTGAACCCTCCCCTTGGAGCAAATACGTTTCTGTGTTTTCACACAAATAATTACGTTATATTTGCCAATGTCCTCCTGAGTAAGGAGATAAATGAAGGTAAGAAAAAGCCAGGTCACCTTCACCCAGGAAGGGGTCCCGGTCCATTCCCAATGGAGATCAAGGTAGCCACAAATTGCCTACCTCCCCCCCATGGGTGCCAAGCCCCATGGGTGAGGAAGCTGTGGAGTATGCAGGAGGCAATGTGGGCTCCATAGCTCTGGTAGATCCTTCCCTGCAGAAAGGCAGCTCCCCACACTGTGCTCTTACTGCGTCCCTCCCTAGCTAGACCTTGGCCAACTTTCTCTTCCCAGATCCCACCCTCATCCATGAAACACTCACATTCACCTGGTACTAACTCAGGGGCCCAGCTCTGCCCAGCCCATTCAGGTGTGGCTCATTTTTGAAAACAACCAACCTCAGAAAAAAAAAATTTTTAGTTTTCTCTCTAATACCCAGGCCTGGAAACCTACATTATGTGATTCCATCAGAAACAAAAGCATCCTAACTTTCCAAGGTCAACATTTCTCCACCCCAAACCACAGCCAAGACCATGAAACACATACCAAAACAATAGACTTACAAAATCCTAAACTGCCTTCTTTCCAAAACTCTGGGGCCTGTGGCCCTGGGGCCTCCGACCAGACTTCCTTCCTTGGCCCAGCTTTGACCATGAACCTGTCTCAACTCAGCAGTTGGCCGGAAATGCCAAGCTGCCTTAGCACCCAAGTTCCCAGACAAGTCTGCATTGCTGAGGATCAGGGGAGGCCAGAGCAGGTCTGGGCACAGGGGCAGGAACGAGAGGGAGGCCGCACGGCTGGGGCTGAGAACTCCCAGAACCAGAGGGCACTAGGTGAGGTTTTTTTCACTGCTGTGTGGGGAGTATCTGGGAATCCTCACGCCCCAGTAGCCAAGAGGCTTGACCTACATGATCTCGGTTCAGTGATTCTTCATTCATCGTCACAGCAATCCTGCTGGTGGGGATTATTTTACATCTTACAGATCAAAGTTTTGCAGATCAAAGTGGCCCAAAGCCACCTGCCCAGGAAGTCGCCCGGCTTGGATTCAAACGGATACTGATGCTCTTTCAGGCTCTACTCTGCTCCCCCCCGATCAGTCCTCAAAGTTCTATCTGAAAGGTTCTTAAAATTTCTTCCTACTTTCTTTTTCCTTATGCCTACACATAAGCCCTTGTTTCTCATGTAAAATTCTCTGAGATGTCAAGAGACCGGGCAGCTCAACAAAACAATTGTGCTTTTCTGAGAGAAGACTATGGGTGAGGGTAGCGTCAGGAAGACAGAGATTCTGTCTGTTTCGCTCACTGCTGGATGCCAGTGTCTGGGACGGCTCCTGGGACGTGCTGACACAGGCCAGACATCCAACAAACGTCTGCTGACCAAACACCCTTCCAGACTGCAGATTCTCCCAACGTTTTCATGGTTTCCTACTCAAACCTCTTCCCGTAGAACAAGGGTAAGGTTCCAAGAGCCCTCAGCTGGACTAAAGCAGCCGCAAAGACACAGCGTAACTCATACATGTGCAGGTTCACCCTTAGTCCTCAGGAGACCAGGCTACACTCAACGAGTAGAAAGACGTCTGTCTGACCCACCCCGTCCAGCAGTTACCTCCTGGAAGGACACTGACAAGTCCCCACGCCCCCTTTCAGTTATGTACCAGCTCCCTGGAGGGTTCTGAGCAGTCGTGGAGTATCTCAAACACCTCCTGCTAATTCTGCAGCAGAATGAGCCCTTCCATGTCAGTGCTGCTGTCCCCGTCAGTCTCCTGTGTCCCACTGAGGAAGGACAGGCTCTCACAAAGCTCCTCAACCAGACTCCCTTTACGGGACGCCATGCTGGTAGATCCAGCGGCACCATTTATTTCCTTTAGAAGAACAGACTAATTGCAGCGAAACGGAGCAAGCTCTCCGGGTCCCCACATTATTTCTGCTGACCTGAAGGAAAAGCACAACTAAGAAGCCAGGCCTTCCATCGGCTTGGGGGTGTAGCCCCCAGGCATGAATAAGACAAGGCCCCGGGCTCAAGGAGCTTACAACTAGTTTCAAAACCAACACAATTTTAAAATTGGCTTTAAAGTGTTTTAACTTTAATTATTTTAAATATGTATTTTTTAATAATTTTAAATAATTAAAATATTTAATACAGTTATTTTAATTATTTTTATTGTGAAATTAAAAATATATAATAAGGTACGTAAGGGGCACTAATCTTATTAACATACATATATACCCATCTAACCATAGATACATAGATCAAGATACATGAAATATTTCCAGTACCTTAAAAGGTTCTTTCATGTACCTCCCTCCGTGATCTATATATACCTCCCAACAAGGTAGCTACTTTCCTAACTTACTATTATTATTATTATTATTATTATTACTATCATCATCTTCATCATTTGCAAGAAAGCGCTCGAGCAGGGAAGAGGGGCAGAGGGAGAGAGAAAATCTTAAGCAGGCTCCACACTTAGCACAGAGCCTGACGCAGGGCTTAATCTCATGACCCTGGGATTGTGACCTGAGTTAAAAACCAAGAGTTGGACACTCAACCAACTAAGCCACCCAGGCATCCCAACCACTTTCCTAACTTCTAATATCAAGTATTAGTTTTGCCTGATTTTGAACTTTGTATCACTGGAATGGTATTGTACACACTATTTTGTGTCTGGCTTCTTTCATTCAACAGGTCTCTGAGATTCATTTATATTGAGTGTATGCTTGTTCTTTTAAATTTCTGAGTGGTATTCTGTTGTATAAATATACAATTTCTTTATCCATTTGCCAATTGATGGAAACAACCAAGTTGCTTCCAGTTTGTAACTATTATGAATAAGGTTGCCATTAACATTCTTACAAGGCTTTTTGTGCATATATGTATATATATATATATATATATATATATATATATATATATATATATATACTCAATGCTTGTGACACATAACTAGCAGTAGACTGGCATGGTCCTAGGGTAGACATATATTTAACTTTAATAGAAACGGCTTGTGTCTCAAAGTGGTTGTACCATTTTACCTTTCTATGAGCGGCATACCAGAGTTCCAGTTCCATGGGTAAGCATTTCGTTCCTTTTTATAGCCAAGTAATACTCCAGTGTACTGACAGACCACGCTGTTCATCAGCTGATGTGCATTCGAGTTGTTTCCACGTTTGGTTAGCATGAATAATCCTGCCATGAACATTCATGTACAAGTATCTGTATCGACATACATTTTCATTCGTTTTGGGATATACCTAGGAGTAGAATTCCTAGGCCAGATGGCAATTCTATGAGTAACCTTTTGAGGAACTGCCAGACTGTTTTCCAAAGTGGCTGTGCCATTTTACAATCTCACCTGCAGTGAATGATGGCCCCAATTTCTCCGCATCCTTGCCAACACTCAGTATTGTCTGTCAGTCTTTTTAAAGTTTAGTCATTCTGGTGGGTATGTGGTAGTATCTCATATACAGTTGCAATCTGCATTTTCCTAATGAGTAATAATATTATGCACCTTCCCTATCCTACACTCTCCACCTCCATGTCCTTGCAACCCCCACATACATGTTGATATTGAGAATCACTAGATAGGAACACCTGCTTGGTTTTAATTCCTACAGGCTCTATTATAAAAGTTTGTTTCATTAATCAATAATCAAATTATGTTAAAATATCAAATAAGTTTTTTCAAAACCTCCCTTAGGAAATTCAGTTACCCACCTATCCAAAGAAATGCTCCAACACTGCTTCCTTCCCCAAGAACAACAGTAGTTGTTAGAAACCAGAAAGGGGCAAATAAGTGTGAGTGGGAGTAATCAGGGAAGGCTTCCTGTGCAGATGAGCTCACCGAGGACTGGAGGAACAGGTTAGAAAGATAAACAGGAATACCACTGATACCAGGGGAACTTTGTGAAGGAAAGCAGAAAGACTCTGGGAATGCCAGGGCCAGGAAGGAGCCTTGCTTTGGCAGGAGTACGGCAGTGTTGTTTGTAGGGCCAGATAAAGTTGAAGGGATTTATTAATGCAAGATCTATAAAGAGCTTTTCTTTCTTTCTTTTTCTAATGTTTATTTTTGAGAGAGAGAGAGCACACACATATGAGTTGCGGAGGAGCAGGGGTAGGGGTGGGACACAGGATTCGAAATTGTCGGCACAGACCCCGACGCAGGGCTCGAACTCACAAACTGCGAGATCATGACCTGAGTGGAAGTCAGACGCTTAACCAACTGAGCCACCAGATGCCCCAAGATCTATGAAGAGCTTTTCATATCACAGGTGCAGTGAAGGTTTGGGGATGGGAATTGATGGCGTTTTTTCTGGGCAAGGTGCTAAACCAAACACACAAACAAACACCAAGGGGACAGGTGAGAGGTGAGGTGTTACCATTTTGTCCACAGGGTCACACACAAAACCCACATAGACCTAACAAGACCATCAGCCAATGCCCAGGCCAGATGAGGAGACTGACCCAAGATGGATTGTCCAATGGGCTGATGGCCACTTCTGGAAGCTTTCATTATTCCACTCAGTCCCTCCAGGCCAGCCTCTCCTTGCTTCAAAGGAGGATGACCAGACAGAAGAACAAAGAGGGAGGTCCTCATGGTCTCTACAGATCACATGACCCCATTCTAGAACACCTCAATGACCTCCCCTTGCTCTAGGAAAACCACGAAGGCCTGTGAGCCCTGCCCCTATCTCAGCCTCACTACTCTCTCCTTCCCCCCCGCCACCCCGATCCCACTCTGTACCCTGGCTACCCTAGCATTCCTTCCACTCCAGGAATTCTCCCCACATGCTTTTCCAACTGCCTGGAAAGCTTCTCCCGTCCCTTTCAAATCTCAGCTTGTATCACTTTTTCAGGGAAATCTTCCCTTCCATACCACTCCTTCTCAGAGTTCAGATCCATTTCCTGTATCACATGCTCTCTTGGATTCCTGCTTTTTTCCTCTTTAACATTTATCTCTTTTGCAATTACACTACCTTGTCTTGGTGTTTGTTGATTAATGTCTGCACTGGAGAAAAAGCCACGTCTGTCTCTGCTCGTTACCATATCCCAGTGTCTTGCACAGTGCCTGGCACATGGATGAGTGAATGAACTAATGAATGACCACAGAGAGTGAAGAGCAAGATCTGGTCCTCGAGTCCCTGGTGAGACGGTCCAACGACCCAGCAATTCTACTCCCAGGTGTGTACCCAGCAGAAACATGCACACGCGTTCTCCAAAAGACATGTACGAAATGTTCACAACGCATTATTTGTTATAATCAGAAACTAGAACAACCTAAATATCTGTGAACAGCAAAACAGAGAAGTAGATCATGGTATGTTCATTTCGTGGAATACGACACAGCAGCGAAAACCGACCAAGTGCCATTACCTGAGACAATGTGGATGAACTGCACAAAGCTAACACTGAGCAAAAGAAAGTTAGACACAAAAGAGAATATAATGTACAATTCCAATTATGCCACATTCAAAACCAGGCAAACTAAACTACTGTCAGAATGGTCAAAGCTATCATGACTTTTGGAGGGGGAGTCATGACTGGAAAGGGTCAAAGAGGCCCCTAGGGTGTTGGTAATATTCTGTTTCTTGACCTGGGTGCAGAGTTTTAGGGACAGGTTCACCGTATGAAAATTCGTCAAAAGTTTGCTTACTATTTCTGTAGGTATGTTATACTTCGGCAAAAAGCTTACAGAAAAGAAGGAAAGACAATTCCTTCATTAGAAGGTGCAGGATCTTGAGGCACCTGGATGGCTCAGTCAATTAAGCATCTGACTCTTGATTTCAGCTCAGGTCATGATCTCCCGGCTGTAGGACTGAGCTCCATGTCGGGTTGTGTGCTGGCAGCATAGAGTCTACTTGGGATTCTTTCTCTCTCTCTCTCTCTTCCTCTCTCTCTCGGCCCATCCTCCATTTGTGTGTGTGTGTGTGTGTTTTCTCTCTCACACACACAATAAATACTTAAACATTAAAAAAAAAAAAAAAAAAAAGAAGAACATACTGGATCTCAACAGGCCAAGAGGGTGTTTTAGGGCTTCAGGAGCATAGCCCCCAACGAGGCTGGTGCGCTTCTGCCTGCCCAGAACACACAGGCACTTGTAACCACCATGTCCCTCTCTGTTTCGTTCTCTCCCAAGAAACACAAAATAGAAACAGGATTATTGTTGAATGAGCTAATTCAAAAATGTATGAAATGTAATGCAAAAAGTAGAACAAAACACTTTGCACTTTGTATGGAACATACAGCTGTAAAGGTGTTGACAAACACATAGTGTGTGTGTTCGGGAAGAGAACGAGTAATGGAATTCAGTGCAAACCGAGTGTATTTCAGGCAAACAGCATTGCTGAGAACTAAGCACATGACTGAGAATGTAATTTGGGAAGGTGCACTGGCTCTCTTCAATTGCTGTAAAAACTGCCTTATGATTTTCTTGGTTTCAGCAACTTCTTCCCAAGCCCTCTGATGGCAAAGAAGTTGTGACTTTGTAATTCTAAATGCATGTTATTTAGTATTTACTGCCAAAAGATTGAGTTTCACCCTCTCCGGGGCTGAAAGTGTGAATGTCTTGTGCAAATGCATTTCTGCTCTCCGAGACAGACCAGCTGGCACAGAGAAGGTTCAGGTTTGCCCACTGCCCAGCTAATCGGCTGCCAAGACAAATGGTGGGGAGTAGTGTCTCTTCATCGCTGTGATATTATGATTTATAACACATGTATACTTGGTCTTCACGAAGTTTCTAGTGCAGAGCTCCTAAAATCTTTGGAATTTCCTATAGTGACAGTAATTGAAGTGTCTTTTGTTGTATTAGGAAGTTGGCTTTTAATGGACACCTAAGAATGGGGGCCGGTAGCTAGGAGGTCCAAAGATGTGATTAGAAGGTTAGGACCCAGCGGCCAATGATTTAATCAATTGTGCCTATGTAATGAAGCCTTCAGAAAAATCCAAAAAGACAGGGTTTAGAGGCCTCTGGATTGGTGAACATGTGGAGATTCAGGTACAGTAGTACCCTTGAAGAGGGCGTGGGAGCTCCTCACCTCCTCCCTATACCTTGTTCTAGCGTCTCTTCCAGCTGGTTGTTCCTGAGTTATACACCCTTTTGTAATACACCAGTAATCTGGGGCGCCTGGATGGCTCAGATGGTTAAGCATCTGACTCTTGATTTCAGCTCAGGTCATGATCTCACAGCCGTGGGATCAAGTCCCGCATCGGGCTCTGCACTGTGTGTGGAGCCTGCTTAAGATTCTCTCTCCCTCTCCCTGTGCCCTTCCCCGCTTATGCATGTGTGCACATATGCACTCTCTCTCAATATAAACAAATAAACCAGTAATCTAGTAAGCAAAGTGTTTTCCAGAGTTCTGTGAGCCACTCTAGCAAATTAATTGAACCCAGGGAGTGGGTCACTGGAACCTCCGATCTATAGTGGATTGGTCAGAAGTACAGGGAACAACCTGGGTTTTCAAATGGCATTTGAAGTAGGCACGAGGGGGAGCAGTCTTGTGGCTCAGTCTGTGGGATCTGACAACATCTGACACTGGGATCCCCAGCCTGTGGGATCTGACAACATCTGACACTGGGATCCCCAGCCTGTGGGATCTGACAACATCTGACACTGGGATCCCCAGCCTGTGGGAACTGACAACATCTGACACTGGGATCCCCAGCCTGTGGGATCTGACAACATCTGACACTGGGATCCCCAGCCTGTGGGATCTGACAACATCTGACACTGGGATCCCCAGCCTGTGGGATCTGATACTACCTCCAGGTAGACGTGTCAAAATTGAGTTGAATTACACGACATTCAGCTGGTGCTAGAAAACCACATACACATTGTGCAGAACCTTCGATAGTCTAAGCTTATAATTAAATTCCCAAGCCTTTCACTCTTTAGACTGAATGCTCAAGCCATGAAACCAGCAATCCTGGGCAAAGATCCCAAATTCCAGCTAAGATGTGTATTAACTAGCAACTGTGCTTACATACCTTTTGTATGTGGGGCAGGGTCTTGGGTTCCACGGGTGGTAGCATAGACTAGAAGGCATAGCCCCTAGAGATGATGGCCCACTGGTGCGGCAGATGCACACGCTCTTACCCTGGGTGGTTATTTTTATCAAAATAAAGATGCATACACCTTCAACCCAGCAATCCTACTTAGAGAAACTGGATCCTTCTAGTGGACTCATACATACTGATGTCATTTGTGGCCGTGGTTTTTTTTCTAACACACGCAAAGATGTATATGAAAGGGTTCCACTGCCAGACTGTCCGTAACAGCGACAAAGAAGAAACAACCGAGATTAAATGGGACCACGCAAATAAATCACAGTAATTTATACTGTAATCAAATACTATTCGATCAAGACAAAGGCACTCATAGGCAACAATATCTTCAGAGACAACAGTGTTACAACGAAGTTAAATGTGGTAGCTAACTACTGTACATATGTTCCTTTTTGCATGAGAAAGATATACATGCAGATACATATTTATATACATGGAGAATATCTCCGGAAAGTGGCCCAAGAAACTGAAGAGGGGAAATAAGAGAAGTGCAGTAAGTCTGAGGAAGGAGGAAGGTTTACGGGTTATTGTAAACACCTCTGCGTCACTGGTGTTTCTATCAAATGCACGCACTTTTTTCAAATAATAAATTATTCACTGGAAAAATACACACCTAGAACACAGAAACTTAAATTGTCCCCAGATTGCTATTGAGCCACATAACAGCACAGATCGTGAGGAAATATCAAAACAAAGGCTTGAGCCAATCCAATTATTGGGATTATCTGGGGATGCTTCTAAGAGCTGGTCAGCTCGGAGCAGGGGCTGCAGGCTATGACACAATTAGACCATCCCCCCCTCCGCAAAAAATAAAATAAAATAAAACAATAATAAATCCATGAAATGTTTTGTATCTTTGGTCACCTGTGAAAGAGCCCAACCCACTTTTTCTCCTGGCCTCAGGTATCTTGAGGTTATTATTATATTCATTAAATTTACATTTCTCTAGGGACTAGTTAAGAACATACCTTTAAAGCCAGATACACGCTGGTAAAAATCCAGGCTCTGCTATTTGCTCACCGTGTGTCATTAGGCAGATGGCCCTCAAGCCATAACACTTCCTCACAGGGCCCACTGTGAGTGTCCTGAAAACTGGGATAAAGTTAGAGCTTGGTGAACGGTAGGGAGCGGTCATCATCACATTTGTCCACTTCGCTTCACTGAACCAGCTGCCCCTGAGGACAGCAACGGTGAACATGGGAGTGTGACTGGCTTCCAACACTTTTTCAGTCAGTTTTCCAGTAGGGTAGGCAAGTAGGGTCTGAGTGTTACCATGGGGGCCGGGGAAGAGGTGGGAACACCACTGGCCTCCATGTCTCACCAGGGAGCCGGTTCTGACATTCAGCCTGAGAGAGAGGAGGGATGGTGCACAGCCACAAGAGCCACCTGAGCCCAGACGGCAGAGAGCAGGCCGGGGCTTCCCTCCCTGTCATGGCTGAGCTGGGCGAGTGGGGGCCACGGTGGTAAGGATGCTAACGATTCAGCTACCTGAGCCGCGTGTCAGTGCCACACACAACCTCATCTCATGCTCGAAACAACCCTATTTCACAAATGAGAAAATATCCACCGTTAAGATTCAGATCACTCGTCTCCGATGGTTGGGGTTTAGGTCTCAGGATCCTCTTAAAATGGGAATAGGAAGGAATCTTCATACAGTATCCATGCCAAAACTGTAACATCTTGGCTTACGGGATAATATGAGTTCCCCCACAGGATTTAGCAAGGTAGGCTGACACATGAAATTTGATGTAAAGGCAAATACAGCTTTAAAGGGGGAAGAGACAAAACAGAGGGAATCATGTCCAATGACATTTATAGTTCAAAGTACCCTCAAAACCATACCTGAAAGCAAGTTAAAAGTTACAAATGCACATTGCTCCTGAAGCCAACTTGAGTTCACTTCCACACTGGGAAGGCAGTATTTCTGAACCTGATTTTCCTTGCTCTTATCTCTTCTCTGTTCTCTTTTCTTCTCCCACAATCTCACCATCCTTTTGCTTGACATCTCGAGTGTATCATCATCAAAGGAAGCACAAATCAATCTCTCCAAGGACACAAATGAGACCCCCCATCATACTCTATGACATTACAAAACACAAATCAATCAAGAAGGTATTTTTGAATTTGCATGCTTATTTCAAGTTTTGGCCCAAAGATCGGTAATTCAAGACAGCATGTAGATCTTCAATGAATGATGAAAATTACCTCCTCATCCAAAGGAGGGAAGGGGTTGATTTCATTTTTATGAAAAAAGGGAAGGAATGAATCTAGTGAATGTAGCTGAACAGATGTTCCCCGGAATACTGAAAAGACAAGAAAAAGACACGCAGGTTACACATCACACCCGCACAGGCTGGTTTGCTGACGTCACATGAGAGACTCCTCTCTTGAGAAAGCGTTCATAAAAGCAAACCAAATTGCTGGGGGTAAAATATGCCCAGCACCTCACTTTAAGAGGTGATCGTCTTTAAAGTGTGAGTGAAAGTAGCTGAGCAAGCAGTTCTTGGGCACTCTGTGAAGTCACGGGCATCAGGTTGTCAAAGGCAGCGGGAAGTGCTGAGTCACGAAAGTGGGAAATGCGTGGCTAGAGTGAAGCCAGTATTTCTCAGGCTAAACAGAAACCACGGAGAAGATCCCCTAGGGTCATGGAAGGGTCTGCACCCCTGATTTGCCATGATCTTAATCAAAGCACACACACCAAGGAGCTAGCTCTGCATGGGCAACTCTATCCATAGTAATCACCAATCATGGTGTTTGCCCCCTCTGTGTATCGGGAGATTATTTATCCAGAGGCTGCCTTCTCTAAAAGACACCTGCCTAGGTAGGTATTTGGAAGCCCCATCAACAACCCTCTCTGCCATACACCTGGCTCTGAGCCTCGTGGTTCTGCCACATAGTTCTGCTTATCCCTACACAAGAAGCATCCCCCTCAGAGGGCAAAGGGTAGGGGAAGGGTCACTGATCTGCCCAAAATAAGCGTCAGGGTGGAACAGGATGGACAGAATTGAGACGCCAGGTACCAGCTCCAGAGCTAGAAGGGTGGAGGCTCTCAAGAATGACTTCAAGCCTGGGCGCCTGGCTGGCTCGGTCAGAGGAGATTGCAACTCTTGCTCACAGGGTCATGAGTTCGAGGCCCATGTTGATTGCAGAGATTACTTAAATAAAACTTAAAAAAAAAAAAAAAAAGAAAGGTCGCCTTTGCCTTTGGAAGCCACTCTGTCATTAGGACTTCTATTTTCAGTAGCACATTCACAGGAAAAGTCTAAGGTGAACTACTCTCAGTAGCAAATCAAGGAGGACATTGTTTTCGAAATGTACGAGATAAAGAGCGGCTGAAAATTGAAGACTCAAGAGAAAGGTGGAGACCCATGTAGAAAGTGACAGAGCTGTAACTGAAGCAGATTCGTGGGTTCGGTGAACAAGGGTGGATTCCTGGATTTTTCAGAAAGATGTGGGACTGGGAAATCTTGACCTATGGTACAAGCACAAGACAATATGGAGGGAACATCACTGCTCTAAGTGAAATTCCAGGCATTTCTCCCTCCCCCTCACCCACGCATCCTTTTATTGGTAACCAGGGAATCAAATGAGTTACCTCTTTCATCCTCTCAAGGAAAGGACTAAAGCGGGGAAATGAGCAGTTGTTTTTCTTGCCTGCTTGTTTTCTGTTCAAAAGAGTTGGACGGGGGCGCCTGGGTGGCTCAGTCGGTTGAGTGTCCGACTTCGGCTCAGGTCATGATCTCACAGTTTGTGAGTTCAAGCCCCCCGTCAGGTTCTGTGCTGGCAGCTCAGAGCCTGGAGCTTGCTTCAGATTCTGTGTCTCCCTCTCTCTGACCCTCCCCCGCTCATGCTTTGTCTCTCCCGCTCTCAAAAATAAAGACAGAAAAAAAAATTAAAAAAAAAAAAAGAGTTGGATGGCAGGCATGGGGGAAGCAAGAGGGAAGGGGGGGAGGCAGGGACCCGATCTGTTTCCCAAGGATAACAACCAGCTCCTGAATTTGAGAACTGGCCTCAGAGTAACTAAGGTAAGATGACCTTTCACACCAAGGAAGGGTAAAACAGAACAGTTTCACACATACGATGTACCAAAGCCATTGAATGAAACACTGGAAGCTTACCAGAAAGAGCTCAACACAAAGCATGTAAGTTACACCACTAGAGAAGGGGTCTAGTAGACTGGTTTCTATCTGGGACATCTGGGGGACTGGCCCCACGTGCGTGCTCTAAGCAAGATGGGGGAGGGGGGTTGGCGCCTCAAATAGGGTGTGGGGAGGGAGGAAGAAATCCAGACGGGTGCCTCCCTTCTTTCCTCCTGCTTCCCTTCCTGCTCAGGACTCTGAAAAGGACTGGAGAGGGAGCACTCCTCCTACCCTGATGAGCTTCCGAGAAGAGGTGATGCTGACAGGGACTCTGCCCGTTTCACAGATGAAGTTCCTAGCATCTTAAGTTATTATTCAAGGCCACAGAGATAACAGCACAGCCAGAAGAAGACCACAACCTGTCTGAATCCAAAGGCTGTGCAACGCTGCCTCCTTCTTCCAGGCTGGAGAAGGAGTGCTCAGGACCAGAGCTGTGTTCCCTGCTGCCGGAGATGTGCAGAAGAGCTGAGGGTGGGGGTGGGGGTGGGGATCTGGAGTTAGACACCCAATGGAGGGGTGGAGGTGGGGAGGACTTTCAGCCAGGATTAATGAGGTTAAAATTGGGGGCCTCAGTGTGGGTGCTCTTAAACCTATGCCACAGCTCTGCCTGGGCACTGCTACGTTAATGCACAATCATGAGAAGGCAAGTCCTAGGAAACCATGGTAAATGTGTTATCAGCAACCACCTTGCTGCTGTCTTCCATCCAGCGAGCTGTTCCTCCCAGGCAGCATGCAGAGCTAAGAGCCAGTGCAGACAAACATCTGGCACCTGGGACTAGTCTTGAAAGGGAAAGGACAGGACATTAATGTTCCCCCAGAGAGAGGACGTCAGCAGGGTGCCTCTCCGGGCCTCCAATATCCTATATGAGGTGCAGGTGCATGCAGTCTGGGCTGTGGACACAGTGGCTGTAGGCTGCCAGCGCACAAGGCCGGTGTTCTCCAAAGTACGGGAGATGGCTGGGAATCAACCCTGGGAGCCTCGGAGAGATCTGTGACTTTTATGACTGTATAGACTGTGGCAGCATCATACTGGCTCTACGAGATAAGATCCCAGCTTCTCTCATGGGGCTCAAGGCCTAGCAGAAGAGATAGATACTAATCAAACTGCCCAGAGAAATGTGGAAGTGTGACTTGATCAATGCTTCCATGGAAAGAGTAAGATGGGCAGGGAGAGCCTCCGCCGGGGTCAGGGAAGAGCTGGGCCTTGAAGGAGATGTGGAGTTTCCTTGGTGAGAGAGGGGCAGGATGGGCACAGAGGAGAGGCTCAGGTGCCAGGAACCGAAGGTAGGTAACTATCTGGCAATTATGTAAGAAGGATTAATGATGGCCACAAACTGCCTTCTCTGTATTCAAGAAATCTCATTCTGAGTTTCTTCCTCACCTGGCAAAATGCTTTCTGAGCTATTGCTCTTGTTGCAGCAGTAATAGTAACAGCGAACTAGTATCTGTACTAATACCCTACACTGCCTTCCAGTATCATGAGCCTCCGTTTCACACGCTTGATCTCATGGGATTCTGACAACAATCCTGTTGGATAGGGGAGCAATGGCACGATCTCCCCAAGATCACACAGCCTGCATGTTGCAGGGACCAGAGCTGAACCCAGGTCCATCTGGTTCAAGGCTGGGTACATAAACCAGAAAGGCATGGCTCAGGGTCAGCAGGAGGTGAAAAGATACTCAGGACTGCCGCCTTTATCGCCATGGTCAGTCCTGAGTCCTGTTCACTGAGTAAGCCTCCTATGAGGTCACCGCCCCCCTGGAATATTGGGATGACAACACCTGCCTACCCACCTCATTAGGTGTTGTGAGGTTCAAGCAAGCACGTGTGAGGCTGATAGGTTTAAAGCACTACATGAATGAGAAGCATTCTCATTTAGCAAAAATACACCCCAATACTAACTTCAAATAAGACAGGTGAGTGACACCCTTTCAAGACCACAGACATAATTAAAGAGAAGGGAGAAAGAAAGAAAATCCACAGAAGAAAACACTTTGCCTCACCTTGACCCTGGGACACAGAAATGAGAGCTAACAGCAATTCCCTGAAGTCTACCACATACCAGCACTGTCCTGTGTAGTAAAGACAGGTCTGGCTTTTTCTTGCCCTTGACGCCTGGAGGTGATTTTTAAGCCCTCAGATTGTCCTGCCTGGCAGGTGTCTGTTTACCTGGGGGCCTTAGGTCATACCACATGGTCTATCGATGTGGTTTATGGTGGGGGCTCGGGCTATACAGCAGCAGCTGGGTTTCCAGAAGGGCTAGAGACAGAGGACAGCCACACAGGCAGTCAACAATGTCTACATGACTAAGCCCCAGTACAAAGTCTGGACACAAGGCTCACGGGAGCTTCCCCTGTGGGTGACACCCCACGTGTGCTGTCACACATGTTGGAGGAAAAAGGGCATGCTTTGCCTAATTCCCCTGGGAGAAGACAGAAGCTCCACATACAGAACTTTCTGGTCTCTGTCTGTACTGGGTAATTTCTTCCTTCGGTTTATTTTAATCTGAATCCTTTCACCATAATTGTGATTACGAAAGCTTCCAGTAAGTTCTCCAAGTCTTTCTAATGAATTATCACACCTGAGTGTGGTCTTGTAAACACCTGAACTCACAACCGGTGTCAGAAGTGAGGGTGGTCATGGGGACTTGACAGTCCCTCTACATTGTCATTTAACCCCCATATAAACCCAAGGATGGAGCTGGTCCATTCCCACCTCACAGACAAGGAGACCGAGGAGCTTAAAGAGGCCATCACTTGCCCGTGATCCCATCCCAGCAGGTGGGGAACCTGCGGTTAAACAGCAAGCTGCCCTGTCGGCTCAACTGTCAGCTGGGCACACAGTAGTCCTGCCACCAGCTGCTAGACCACATCTCAGGCTATCCGGGAGTTGCAGACAGTGAATACAGTGCCCTGCTCAACGCCGGCACCCTGAACAGCAGCTCACGGCATTAGAGGATAAAGAGAGATCTTAGAAAGTGCTTTAGTACGAAAAAAAGAAAAGCACTATGCTGTATAGATGCTGAGTGGTATTGTGACCTTACTGTTCCAGCTTAGAGTCAGGCCACCAAGGCCAGAGAGCCCACAGCAGCCGTGAAACCCAAACCTCAGCCCTTTCATGGTCAGAGACACGCCAGCCCTCAGGAGCAGGAGCCTGGGCAGCAGTGATGCAATGCCTCCCAGGACAGGACATTCCACCAGGAGGCTGGCCAGTCGAGGGGCTACGTCAGGGGTGTGCAGAGAGAGGATTCGGGCAGGAGGGGCAGAGGGGGCAGCCAATGGCACATCTGCACCCAGGCGGGGATGGTGTGTGTCTGTCTGCCACGACACCTCTGTCTGCCAGCATGGGGAGGGGCAGGAAGGAGGCTGCACACACAGCAGATTCCCCCCCCCCCATCTCGGAGACCAAGCTGTGCCTGTCAATCCTGCGTCAGCGTCTCAGGAAACCTGGCATGGCCGATGCCCTCAGCCTCCTACGCACACGCCATCCCAGCTATGTGTCATAAAACTAGTTTTACAAGAGTGGTGGATTTAACACTGCCCCCTACAAACAGCTCTGTGAGCTCTGCAGCCCCCAAAATACACAGCCAAGCAAAGTGTCACACATAAAATCCAGATTTCTGAGCTTTGTTTGTATATTTAAAAAAAAAAAAAAAGGTCTGCTCCTATGCTATGATTTTCTATTTTATTTTATACATGTATACAAGAACAGAAGAAAAATCCGGTCAGATTATCTTGTTTTTGCTTATTCTTGGGGTTCAAGAATCTAAATCACACCTCTTAAGGGACATTTAGCAAAAGAGAAAGGAGAAAGTTTTTTGACACAGAAATAACTGAGAAAGAGTATTCTTAATAACAGTAATGTGAATTGCCATCTGGGATTTTAAAAACAGCCCTCAAGCAGTAAGCTCTGACAGTACTATTAACCTGCAGGGGTCCATGCATGGGTTTCAGGATGCCCATTAAAAACCATGGCATGGAAACCGTTTGCAAAACCAGGCGCTCAAGAGTAATTTTTCCAAGTGAAAGTCCAAAGTTTTCATCAGCTCCCTGAAGGAATCTCTGACCCCAAAATGTTAGAGCTACTAGCACATTCAGAGCTGGCACATTCTCGATTTCATCCGCTCCCAAGACATCCCTGTGGATTAAACAGGGGAAGAATGATGGCCGTTCCCCACAGAAGGGAGAGAGCACTGACTGCCCAAGTTCACGGGGTGCGCCTGTCACTTCACCAGCAGCACTGGGGTGAATGTTGATCACAGTCCACCCTGCAGGAACGTGGTGGTTCCTCTGCCCACAAGACTTAAAACTTCTTGGGGCACCTGGGTGGCTTAGTCGGTTAAGCGTCTGACTTCAGCTCAGGTCATGATCTCATGGTCTGTGAGTTTGAGCCCCGCGTCGGGCTCTGTGCTGACAGCTCGGAGCCTGGAGCCTGCTTCGGATTCTGTGTCTTCCTCTCTCTCTGCTCCTCCCATGCTCATGTTCTGTCTCTCTGTCTCTCCATAATAATAAATAAATGTTTAAAAAAAAAAAAAAAGACCTAAAACTTCTTGAGTACACAGACAAGACCTCCTTCCCTGAGCACCCAGAGCATGCTAGGTGTGGGACCCAGGTCCGAGAGGTCAAGTTCCTGGAAGGAATGCTGGACACGGCCACAGTGAGCCGGGCGCACCCACAGTAGGTGCTTGGTAAATGCTTTTCGGTGATAATGGTGATCCTGTCTTCCTTGCCTGCTGGGAGGATTATTCTCACTCCTCAGATGATTCACACGCAGCAAAAATATCTGCTTTGGCTACAAAGAAAGAATGTTCCCTCTCTAGGTCTTGAAGTGCCAGACCACCAGCAGGGCAACTATATGACCCAGGATACCGGTGGCTGCAGGGATGTTACCAGGCATTTCACGGCAGCTCTTTGGGAAGAACGCTGGGCCGTCTGAATAACCGACCTTTCTCTCCACTTTCTCTCCACTCGCAGCTCCACGCGAGTCAACGATCCAATGACGCGGTGACCTTTCCTCTGCCCCTGACACCGAACTGAGGAAATCCTGACTAAGCTCTCTTGCAGAGCTGCCAGTAAAGAAGATGAGGCCTCAGGAGACACCTCGGAGACCCCTTCCTTCCACGAAAAAGTCGAGATCAGCAGTAAGGCCACTTCAGCGCTGGTACAGCTCCCAGCTCGGAGCAGCCTGTGGACACAGAGGTTGTCCATGCGGGAATGGGGAGGGACTGCTAGCGGGTATGCCATTTACTTCTGGGGTATGAAAATGTTCTAGAAGGAGACAGTGGTGACAGGTGTACAACTCTGTGAATATACCCCAAAATCGCTGAATGGCATGCATTAAAAGGGTGACTTTTATGATGTGTGACTTAAATATCTCAACAGAGCTGCTCTCAACCACAGGGTACCCACCTCCTAGCTTGAAAGCTTGCTAGGGAGACTGTGCCAGCCTGCGGTGTGCAGCGCCCGAACCCTGGCCCAAGGGCTCCTCTGTCAGAAGGACTCGAGGTGGAATTTGCATCATTGCTCTGTGCTCTGGGGTTCCCTGGGAAGCAAAGGGCAGGACACAAATGGACAACAGTGACTGATTCTGGGGCTGGATCCGAGATTCAAGATGGCGGGAAAACAACCCTTTAGGTTTTTAGGTAATGTTTTAATACAAATTTTTAAAGTTTATTTATTTATTTTGAGACAGAGAAACAGAACAGGGGAGGGGTAGAGAGAGAGGGAGACAGAGACTCCCAAGCAGGCTTCAAGCCATCAGCACATAGCCTGACTCAGGCCCAAACTCAGGAATTGTGAGATCATGAGCTGAGCTGAAATCCAGAGTCGGACTTAACTTACTGAACCACTCAGGTGCCCCAATATTTTAACATTTTAAAGGAGAATGTATCACATGATACTTGTATAATTAAAACTTAACTTTTAGGGGCACCTGGCTGGCTCAGTTGGTGGAATGCGTGACTCTTGATCTCAAAGTTGTGAGTTCAAGTCCTGCATTGGGCACAGAGCTTACATTAAAAAATACATTTAATTTTTAAAATGCTATTGGGACACCTGGGTATCTCTGTCAGTTAAACATCTATCTGACTCTTGATTTCGGCTCAGGTCACAATCTCATGGTTCTTGAGTTCAAGCCCTTGCATCGGGCTCTGTGCCGACACTACAGAGCTTGCTTGGGTTTCTCTCTCTCCTTCTGTCTCTGCCCCTCCCCCGCTCACTTGCACTCGCTCTCCCTCTCCCTCTCTCTCAAAATAAATAAACTTAAAAAAAAGGAATAAAAAATAAAATGTCTGCTATTGTGCTTGAAATACATCTTTCTATTAATCATTTCAAATCATCTGGCCTAATAACCATATTTAAACACTGACAGCAACTAAAAGCCAGGAAGTCCTATAGAGGAAATACTGTCATCAAAAGAAACGGTCACTTCTAGTACGATTAACTTCATTGCTCCAACTTATAAAGTACGGCCCCTCCCCACCCTGCAAAAAAAAATTAACCAAAGGTAGAGAAAAAGCAGCAGTAAGAGCTGGGGGCTCGGGCAGGTGCCAGCGGGGAGAGGGGGCCTTCCCTCCCCAACAGGGAGAGGGGGCCTTCCCTCCCCAACAGGGAGAGGAGACAGAGGGCGACCCCCCATCTGCCTCAGTCCAACATCTGAGGTCTTGGGGATGCACCCCCCACCTGCTCTGTGCGCTGTGCTCACCCATCTCACACTCAAGCTGTAAGCGAAGTCAGGGCGACGGCTCCGCAATAAATTGCTTTAATCTGCTTATTGCACCTATTTTTAGGCCTCCGTTTTATAGCTTGGTGAAACGAGAAGGTGCGGGAGAATAAATACACCGCCACATGAAGATGTTTCCTGAGAAGCAGGGAGACGCTTTCACAAGCAAAACCAGAGTCGGAAGCCACAGGTTGTTTTTGAAGATGGCACCAATTAGAGAAGCTGCTCAAGTGCCGGCTCATTTGCCCTCTGATCATGTGACAGGCCGGGTCTGTGCTCAGTGATTTACTGCTGGGACGACATCGCCTGGAGGGCCCCTAACAGGGCAGGGCAGCCAGGCGCAAAGTGGCCTCTCCTGTCCGGCAGAGTCTGCAGAAGACCTGGGGAAATGGTGGCCACGCTGTCCACCCTGAGCTCGTGAGGAGAGAGTAGCCAGGCTTCTCCCAGCAGACCCGTCCCTCTGTAGACACAGGCCCCCGTGCGACATTCCCAAGTTCATTCAACAGAGAGGTGAGGGACCTGGCTGCACCGGCCATCGATCTAGATGCCGGAGATTCAGTCAGCAGGAAACAAAACAAAACCTCTCTTCTGGCAGAAACTGCATTCCAGTACAGAAAGACTGAAGACTAGACAAATGTTATCATGTGTCAGGCAATGATGAGGACAAGACAGCAAGTGAAAAAGGAACAGGGGGCAGAGACGATGCGGCTGCGGCTTGCACAGCAGGAAGGGTAGGGTGTGGATGCTGCATCTGGAAGGAGAGGCCTCCGGCAGCAGGAGCAAAGGCCCTGTGGACACCTGAGGGGGAGGGAGATGGCCAGAGGGGAGAGTGTCACAGAGAGGAGAGGGGGGCAGGGCTAGGGAGGGCCACACAGGCGACACCTCTAGATTCTATTCTCAGTAACATGGGGAGGGTCTGAGAGGTTCTGAGCACAGAAGGGAAACAAGCGAACTTGCATTTTCAAAGATCACTCAGCCGCTGGGGGAGAGCAGACTGAAGGGGCCGAAGACGGAAGGACACCGGAATGTCTGGGTGAGAGCCCACCTAACACAGGTGGGGGGGTGACTGTGGTCGCGTCCCCATATGTTTTAAGGTCAAGCTGATAGGCTCTGTGATGGGTGGAGGTGGGGAGAGGGCGAGAGGGGAGGCCAGATGCCTGTAAGGCCGCAGGTCTGAGAACACCTTGGAGACCCAAGGCCATGCCCCCAACTGTAGACCAAGATCACGGATCTGAGGAGCAATCTGCTTTTCCAGGAAAGCAGTGCTTCAGTGAGATCCTCAGCACCCCCGTCACTGGGGTAGGTGAACACAGGGTTCTCGAACATCGTGCCCAAATTCCTCAGCATGAAAGCAACAGCCCTGAAGGCTTGTCAATGTCGTGACTGGCAAGGTGGGAGAAGGAGGGAGGGAGGGAGGGAGGGAAGGAGGGAGGGAGGCAGGACCCTTCCTACACAGTATCTCATTAAATCCTCAGGGATTTAATCCCTCAGGGGATACAGATTATCTTCATTTACTGATGAAGAAACCATCTATAAAGATAACTATGCTGAAATATCTGACTTTTAAAAAAAGTGCATATGCAGAAACTCCAGTCTGGGATGGGAAAGGTCTTCCCAAGCAAGATGCAATGCTCAGAAGCCATAAAGAAAAAGCATGAAAAATTTGAAATCTGGGGCACCTAGGTGGCTCAGCCAGTGAAGCATCTGACACTTGGTTTTGGCTCAGGTCATGATCTCACGGTTTGTGGGTTCAAGCCCTGCATTAGGCTCTGTGCTGGTGGTGCAGAGCCTGCTTGGGATTCTCTCTTCCTCTCTCTCTGCCCCTCCCACTGCTCATGCTCCTGTCTCTCTCAAAATAAATAAATTTTGAAAAATTAAGAAAAAAATAAAATTTTTAAAAATTTGAATTCATAAAAACATAAAACATCTGCCTAATCAAAGATGAACAAAGATGAAAACCGAAATGGCACACGCATACACCCCAGAAACAGACAAAAACAGAAACAAAATCCAACCCATTCACAAACAAAACAAAAAGCAATACCTAAGAGAAAATATTTACAACACGAATAACATGAGGTTGAGATCTATAACGCACAAAGAATTTACTCAAATCAACAAAAATACAAAGAACCACATTTTTAAAAAAGCAAAAACTATGCATATCAACTAACACAAAGGAGAAATTCAAAACCCCTGTGAAAGGTTGCTTATCTCGCTTATCTGGCCAGCTCCCAGAAAGGTTCACGAAAGAGGACCTCACATTTTCAAGAAAAGCACTTACATTTGGTTCTGGGGAGGGTGTGAGAAACAAACATTCTACTTTGCAGGTGGGAGTGTGAGCCAGCAGGTCTTTTTTGGAACAAGATTTGGCAGCATCTATCTAAATGTTTCAAGTATATGTCCTACGACTCAGACATTCTACTAGAGGACTCCACCTACACAAATACTTCCATACGTACACAAGAAAACACACTCAAACTTCTTCACTGCAGCATGGTTGTAACAGAGAAAAAATAACCATGACAGTAACGACTAACTGTCCACCAACAGGAGATTACTTAAGCACATTTTCCATGCTATCAAATGCTATGGCATCTGTAATAAGAATGGAGTAGAACTGTATGTACCAGCATCAAAGATCTAAAAAAAAGCCCAACAGTGAAAAGTTATAGAACAATACATGTAACATGTTATTCTGTCTGTTAAAAAATAAAGTACAAATTATATGTATGTGTATACATATATGGATGTAAATGCACAGAAAAGAGCTAGAAGTATACACCCCAAACTGCCCTCAGCCATTGGACTTTGGGGAGAGGATTCAAACTGAGCAGAATGGGAAAGAAAGGAGCCCCCCACTTAGCACTCAAAACTCCTAAGGACACACTAAGGTGTTAAAATGTTTATAATCATGAACTCATATATTGCTTATAAACCGAAAGTATTTTCAAAACTAAAACATGATAATGATACTTGCAGTCAAACTTTTTTTTTTTAATGTTTATTTATTTTTGAAAGAGCGAGTTGAGCAGAGAAGGGGCAGAGAGAGAGGGGATCCCAAGCAGGCTCTGTGCTGTCAGTGCAGAGCCTGACATAGGGCTTGATCTCACGAACCATGAGATCATGACCTGAGCTGAAATTAAGAGTTGGATGCTCAACCGACTGAGCCACCGAGGTACCCCTGTATTCGAACTTTTAATTGCACGTGGGAGACACCCAACCCAAAGGAGCTGACACAAAAAGAGGAAATGCTGGCTCCTATTCTCGGGAAGCCAGGGTTGGCACTGACTCCGGCTGCTGCAAGGAGACACCGAGACAATGTGGCCAAGCCTCTATCTCCCGCCCCACCCCTCACTCCACTTGTCTCAGTTTGTCTTCATTCCCGAATTCAGTGCCCAAATTCCTCAGTATCAAAGCAATAGCCCTGAAATCTTGTCAATGCCATGACTGGCAAGGCGAGAGAGGGAGAGAGGCAGGACCCTTCCTACACAGTATCTCATTAAATCCTCAGGGGATACAGATTATCTTCATTTACTGACGAAGAAACCATCATATAAAGATGACAAGACACATATCTACTCTCTGGAACAGCCCTACTGCAAAAGGAACCACTTCTCTCCATTTATTCATCCCAGGGGGGACGCTGATTGAGGTTACACACCAGGGGGGTGTCTCCCTCCCACAGTGAGTGGGACCAGCACGATGGAGTCTGGTGGACCATCTGCCCAGTCCAGTGAGTGAACACCCTCTTCCCAAACCTCTGACTGACAGCCCCACTAGGGCCACGTGGATTGGGTGAGGAGTCCCCCGGAGGAAGGAAAACCTGAACCAGAGGAAGGGAAATGGGAAAGCATGGCCGGCAGGGCAAGCAAACGGACAACAATCAACAACAGACTAGAAATGAACAAGACCTGAAGTTGCTCCCAGTGTCACACAGCTGGTCAATGGCGGAGGTGGAATTCAAATCAGGTGTGAGAAACTGCAAAGTCATTGTTCTCTCTGCGTCACCTCAGTGCCACTCTTGGCAGCCAGGGGACACCAATCTCAGTAAGCCCTGTGCCTGAGAAGGGCGTGCTGCGGGCCTGTCATCCAAGAACTCCAATAAGCCCAGCACATTCCTTAAAGTTCCCTCCAGATTATCATCCTTAGAACAAAATGAAATTTGCACAGATAAGAGTTTGCTGGATGGAGGGAGGTGAAGGGCAAGAGAAGGCAGATGCGTATTTATGAGATATGAAGGACAAAGATGAAATCGGTCCCAACAGTACTTGGAAAGAAGAGGAAAGTATGAAGATGCAGAGAATCAGGATGGAAACTTCCCGCGGTCTCCCTCCACCACCAACGTCGTCATTTACGAAGCACCTTGTTCGGCACTGTGGAAGGAGCTGTGCAAAAAGAATGGAGCAGATATCCCGCAGCTCTGTCCTCAGAGGACTGTAGTTAAAGATGGGCGCACTGGTACAGGTGACCGTCACGGGATACCCAGACAAGATGAATGTGCCACTGATACAGCCAATTCCCTTTTCTTTATGCAGAATCCAAACACACAAGGAAGAAAGCTCGGTCAACAGATGATAAAAATATAGTCATAGGAAGGATAATAGGCATGGTTATAAATTCAAACCTTCTGTATTGTTTAATTCCTTTACTCCACACTCCACCTATTTATTCAACAAATATTTGCTTACTCAAATACTGCCTTCTGAAATCCTGCCGACTCCTGTGCTCTCGTTCTAAATTAGGACATAATCTACATTTTATACTATTTCAATCAACCAGATTACCCCAGTCCCAAACCACATTTTTTCAATGGTGGTGAAATGCATCAAAGTAGACAACGCATTTCTTAATTAACGTTGGCTGCGCCATAAGTAAGACTGTCTTCACCCAAGCCCATAGAGAAAGAGAAGCCAGGCGCTCCGGTGCTCAGGCATGGGGTGGTAGCAGCAAGTCCTAGCTCTGGTTCCACGGTAGGAAATGGGGTCTGACCTTGCCTTGGATTGAGGGATCTGGGCCTGCTCAGAGAGCTGTGTCCATCCCTAACCACTCACCTCTCCGTTTCCAGGAAAGGGAGAAAACAGACACCTTCACACAGAAAATGCCTAAACCATTTATAACTAGTCTTTTCCATGCTGGACATGAGATATATACACTTCCCTCTTTACCCCTTACATTCCTTTTACAAATGAATGTGAAGACTTCCCAAGACAACTTTGCTTCAAGCCAATGAAAGAACCAAGAACATAATTAAAAGCTTGTGGTGACACTTCGAGTGCTTGCCCAGTTCTTTTCTTGTACATGGGAGAACTGCACTTCCCAGCCCTCTTGGTCAGGTGGGCCCATAGTGTTCGTTCTTGCCAACAGGCTGTGAGTAGTGGTGATGCCACCTCCAGGGTGAAGATCTTGATTGCTGAGTGAGACCTGGCCGTACTCTCTTGTCCTATCTCAGTGACCAAGAAGGTCACATGTTCCAGGTAGTGCAGCTGTGAGATGGCAGAGCCTCTGTCATCTCGAGGGACTGTATAGAGCAGCCCCCATGATGTTTGCACATGGGAATGAGTAAGAAATATTATTTTTATTGTACTAAGTCTCTGGGAGTTGGCTATAGCCTAAGTCTATTGTGACTTAATAAAAAAGTTCTTAGTCTACTGAAAGGTTAAGATATGTATACAAATAAGTAACAGACAACAAAGGAAGACTGACATTGACCTAAACTACCAAAGGTACTCGCCCAGTGTGTGGCAGAGTGAATAAATGGACAGCCTAAGCATGGAATAGACAGATGGGAGTCTAAGAGTAGGAAACATTCACTTCCATTTGGGAGTTAATCAAGAAAGGGTGATGGAGCAGAGGAAATGTAAATACTAATAACATAAATATTGGGGAAAAAATCTGTTGGATTACTAACATTTTTAAAGTTCATTTGAGAAGGTCCTACAAGGGGATGCTTTCTCTAAGAGCCATTCCTTGCAAGAACCTGAAGACCAAGTGATGATTCAAGCCAGCTGGAGCCCCCTCCCTGAGCTGCTGCGTCTCCAACCAGGTCACATAATGGAAAACACTTCTTCTCCCTCCTCACTGACAAGTATGTTGGAAGATGAACCATATTGCCCTTCCTCAAGAATTCCGCAGAACTGGGACTCCTGGAAGGGACTCCCCAGCCTGGAACTCTCTTACCCCCACTGGTGGCTTCCATTGGCCACTGGCAACCCACAGCTCCGAATGGCTGTGCCTGCTCTCTGGGGGCAACAGCTTCCTGTGACAGCGGCCAGCAGATGCTCTCATTAGTAGTTCACTCAACAATCCTCGTGGCAAAAGTTGCAGCTCTCAAGGAATGTGATTTTCCAATGTCACAGGTTGGCAGCTCTCAGGGTCCTCAGTGCCCTGTCCCTCCAGCAGCTCCTAGGAGCCCGGATGGCCAGGTGGCTAGCCCAGCATGTGTACAGCCACTGCAAAGAACCATTCAGAGGGGACAGCGTTAGGCCAGGCTTCTTTGTGGCAGCAGTGGTACCGGGGATGTATGCCAAAGAGCTCCTCGTTTACAAAACCTTTCAACTGCCCTCCAAGGACTGCAGATATGGTTACACTTAGAGCTGCCCAGCACGGGCAAGACCTCATGAGCCTCTTGAATCAATAACACCCTATCTCCCTTAAGAGGTTCTCCTACTATGCCTCAATCCTTAAGTGTGCCCAGGCTCAAGTGTCTACTCAGTGCATTTGCCAGAAGTCCCAACTCCTCTTTTTACTCCCATCTGCAAGATCAGGACCATATCTGTGACTCTGACCTCAGGCTCTCACCTGCCCCTGGAGATGGGTAGGCTTCAACCTAATAATATTCCTGGGTTATGATCCTGTAGGGCACGCATCTTCTAGGGATTAATATGTCTAAACCTCATTGGTCTTCACAAAGACATATTTCATGCTGCTCCCTACTAGGCTAACAAGGCAGTCCTTATTGGACTGGAAGATATGCTGGCACAGGAATAAGGAGCCCCAGATTCTGCTTCCGGACTTGCCACTCAGTAGCTGGGAAACTGGGAAAATAACCACCTCCCTAAGCCTCAGTTTCTTCACCTGTAAACTGGAGTCAGATCTGCTGTACCTACCTCAGGGAATGGTTGTGGGGCTGACATTAAAGTAACGGAGGTGAAAGCTCTTCTAAAACACTACACTGGGGCACCTGGGTGACTCAGTCGGTTAAGCATCCAACTCTTGATTTCGACTCTGGTCACGATCTCATGGTTCGTGAGTTCGAGTCCCACACTGGGCTCTGTGCTGACAGTGCACAGCCTGCTTCGGATCCTCATCCCCCTCTCTCTCTGCCTCTCCCCACTCTCTCACTCTCTCTCTCTCTCAAAAATAAACACTTTCTTAAAAGGTTTAAAACACTATGCTAATACACATATACAAATTCCTTAATTTGCAAGAACTGCATATATTTCATTAACAAAAAATTCCTTATCAATACCATAAATGCTCAGACTGCAGTACCAAATTACCAGGTAACTACCCTGTGCCTTCAGTGTGCAAAGTATCATGAGGGACATAGGGAGGTTTAAGGCCTGGTCTTTTCTCCCTAGTGATTTAAACCCAGTAGGGGTTATAATCCAATTTAATCTTGCTGCATTTAAAGAGAGTAGAGAAGACTCAGAATATCACCCAAACCATACCCCTCACTTAACAGGGAGGGAAACTGAGGCTAACTAATAACTGAACCCAACAACAGCTATAACACTAGCTGGCACTTACTGTGTGGTTCCTGTGTTGGAGACTTGCTCACGACTCACAGCAGGACCGCAGCCCAGGCCCAGACTGGCCCGAGTGTCCAGACTCCTTAGCCAGGACTGTTTCCACGAGTATAGATAAATCTACTTTTTGGGGTACCTGGGCGGCGCCTTGCAAACCACATAGTGAGAAAACCGGATTTAACTGTGAGATGGGAAGCCACTGGCAGGTTTTAAACAGGATGATGATGAAAGATCGCTAGCTGCTTGGAGAATGGACTGTAGGGAGGATAGAGAGAAACAGAGATCAGGGGCGCCTGGGTGGCTCAGTCGGTTAAGCATCCGACTTTGGCTCCAGTCACGATCTCAGTTTGTGAGTTCAAGCCCCTACCTCCAGTTCTCCTCCTGTGTGGGGAGCCCAGAGCAGTTCCTAACCAAGCAGAGGTCCAACTGGGAAACTAGCCACTGGGGTGCCCAGTATTCACAAGGGACTTTGGGAAAGGAGGCCCCCCCCCTTCTCTCCCAAAACAGGAGAGTGAGAGGGACCAGCCTCTCTTCAAGCAAAGGTGAGCTTCTCCCTCCATCCTCAGCCTCTCCCTGTTGGGCAGGGCTGGGGTGGGGTTTGGGCTTTGGCTGAGAAGCTGAGAACTGGAGGTGGAAAGCGGCTCTTTCAGGAGATCCAACGCAGCAGAAATTCGGATGCTCTCCGAACTCAGAACTGGAGGTCCGATGGGGAGGATAAGACGATGCTGACCCGCGGGGCTGTTGTGAGGATTAACTGAGCAAACCTGTGGGAAGGACCTGCACCCGGTATATGCCGAGCACACAGTATATGCCCCAGAAGAGTGTGCGTTTTTGTCACCATTCAGAGTCCTGGCTGCGTTTCCAGATTATCTGGGCATATCCTGCTCAGCCAACCACCAACCTCCTCTGCTAAAAACTACCCCACATACAAAGCAAAATGCACAGCCCAACCCCTGGTAAGTGTTTCCACTCATCAGCACAAATGTTAGAGCTAAGAGACCCGAGATGCCGAGGATGTAACAGCACGGTAAGAGACTGATCAGAATGTGTGGTTTTCACACTTCCTGCTTCTTAGCAGTGAACTCTCTCTTCGTGTGAAACACTAGGCGGAAGACTAAAATATAATGCTGACTGAAGCAGGGCCAGAAGATGTGGGATGGGGACCCTCACCCTATCCTGCCACCTTTGCAGCAGACCCTGGGCCTCCGAAGGACACAAGTTAAGAAGGAAACTAGCTGAGGGACGACTGGCTGGCTCAGTCAGTGGAGCATGTGACTCTTGATCTCAGGGTTGTGAGTTCGAGCTCCACGATGGGTGCAGAGATTACTTAAATAAATAAAACTTTAAAAATAAATAAATAGGGGTGCCTTGGCGGCTCAGTTGGTTGAGTGTCTTGCTCTTGATTTTGACTCAGGTCATGACCTGAGGGTTGTGGGATTGAGCCCCACATTGGGCTCCATACTGAGCATGGAGCCTGCTTGAGATTCTCTCTCTCTCTCACTCTCTCTCTCTCCCCACCCTGCCCCTCTCCCCTTCCCCGCATCTTTCTAAAATAAAAATAAATAAAATTTAAAAAGAAGAAGAAGAAGAAGAAGTGCCTGGCTGGCTCAGTCCATTAAGTGTCCCACTCTTGGTTTTGGCTCAGGTCATGATCTCTCTCTTTCGCCCTCTCTCTCTCTCAAAATAAATAAATAAACTTTAAAAAAATCTTCTTTAAAATAATAATAATAATAGGGGTGCCTGGGTGGCTCAGTAGGTTAGGTGTCCAACTTTGGCTCAGGTCATGATTTCATGGTTCAAGAGTTTTAGCCCTGTGTCGGGCTCTGTGCTAACAGCTCGGGGCCTGGAGCCTGCTGCAGATTCTGTGTCTCCCTCTCTCTCTGCCCCTCCTCTGCTCATGCTCTGTCTCTCTCTCTCTCTCTCAAGAATAAATAAACATTAATAATAATAATAACAATAATAATAATAATAATAATAGGGCACCTGGGTGGCTCAGTCGGTTGAGCATCCGCCTCTTAATTTCAGCTCAAGTCATGATCCCAGGTGGCTGGCTGAGGGTGGAGACTGCTTGGGATTCTCTCTCTCTCCCTCTCTCTCTGCTCCTCTTCCCTGCTTGTGCTCTGTTTCTTGCTCTCTCTCAAAAATAAATAAATAAATAAATAATTTAAAAGTGTTTAGAAAAAATAAAAAACAATAATAATAAAATTACGCTTAAGACCTGTCAGGGCCCTTACTCAAAGTATTTCTGCCCATCAACAGCACAGACAGAAACAGAAGAGATGAGCCCCAGCCACCATGGCAGAGCTGGCTGGAGCGGGGCCTGTCCTGCGCTGGCCCGGTGTCTGCTCCATGCTCCCAGAACGCCCGCAGGGCAGCCCTCTTGAAGGCAGGCGTCCAGCAAGAAAATGCCAGGGTCACCCACTGGTTCTTTTACTCTTGACCCCAGCATTTAAATCCTGGCTGCCTCACAGGCAGCAGGAGGGCTTCAGTGGAGCCACAGTGGACGAGAGGCGAGAGAGATGTCAACAAGGGTTTACAGGCTGAAGCTGTTTATCTCACACTGAACCTGACCCCTCATCACAAGAAGGACAGCCCTGTCCTGGTTCAAAGGCGAGCTGCGGCTTTGGCCGAAAGGGCCACATTTCTGACCTGCTACTGAAGAGTCGAGACGAGCTTTTAAAACAAGAAAAACAAAGAAACACAACAATTGACAGCCAAGGACTAAAATGCAGTAAGAGTCCATCGGCGCCTCGGGTAAAACTGGATGCCAAGCCCAGCTTATCCTCAAGTTTACAGACACCCCCTGAACCCTTCTGCCGCAAATAGTGCCACCCGCTCTCGGCCACGCGTGCTCCCAGGCTACGATCCTGAACCGTCCTTCACATTTCTGCGACTGCCCTGCGGGAATGGGAACCCCGGAGCCCCAACTCCACAGGGCTGCCTTGCCCTGAGCACCTCCACTTTTTAAAGCTGCAAGTTAAGAGGCTCTTTCTTTTTATCTGTATTGTTCTTTTTTCCCCCAAATTACAAAAATAATTTCTGCTTGTTATAGACACTTGAATTCAGAGCTATTAAATTGAGGAAGTGAAAATCTTCTGAAATCCCAGTCTCTCACACAGTCACTATTAATCATTCGAATGGGTGTTTTATTTTTTTCTTTAATACTCATTTACTTAAGCAATCTCTATGCCCGACACGGGGCTCGAACTAACAACCCCAAGATCAAGAGTTGCATGTTCCATGGACTAAGCCAGTCTAGTGCCCCACTAATAATTTGAGAAATAGGGGCGCCTGGGTGGCTCAGTCGGTTAGGTGTCTGACTTCGGCTCAGGTCATGATCTCACAGTTCATGGGTTTGAGCCCTGCCTCAGGCTCTGTGCTGACGGCTTGGAGCCTGGAGCCTGCTTCTGATTCTGTGTCTCCCTCTCTGCACCTCCCCTGCTCACTCCTTGTCTCTCTCTCAAGAAAATAAACATTAAAAAAAATTAAAAAATAAAACAATTTGAGAAAGAAGAGTTTCGTTTCACTTATTGTCCCGCAAAAATCATAGAACCTACATATTTGAATAGATACTAGTAAAGAAATGAGGTTTTAGTTTTGTATCCTATGCAACAAAATTAAAATGTTCAAAAATACCACTTTATCCAGTAATTACAACTGTGAAAATTATTGTCAAAACACATATCTAAAATAAAAGGTCATGAGGCTGGTTCTCACAAATTCACGTCATAGAAAAGAATTTTTGTAAAAAGCTGGTAAATGTCTAGTTAGGATTAAGCTGGAAAATTAAAAGCCAAAAAAAAAAAAAAAAACTAGTTTGAACTGAATTACCAGGTAGCCAATACATAGAACCAGCTACATAATTTACGGAGTCCACTGTAAAACAAAAACTTGGAGACCCTGATTCAAAAATTAAGAATTTCAAAATGGCAACAACAGAGCATTAAACCGAGCACAAGCCGGCAAAGCCAGGCCTGTCCATGCACGTTACTTTAACCATATGACCAAGTGTTTACTTTACTCTGCACTTGTAAAGCTTCAGATCTCTCATGTTTGGTTTTAAGATCATTCATGACATTTTCTAAAAAATGTTCAGCTTTCTCAAAGGAATAAATCGGCAAGATGAGAATAAGGCCAGGAAACATGTCAAAAAAAAAACAAACAAAAAACACAACCCACTATAGTTTATTTTTAGCCTGACCTTGATTAAATTATATGTTTTCTGATGCATTTTCCAGCTGAAATGAATTGGCTATGCAGCTAATATTGTAGACATATAAAACATTCTGGAATATCAGGTTAGCCAAAATAAAATCTTAAGCTCCATTTCACATCCAAAACTCTACATCTGAGATTATTTACAACATGAGATAGTTTCTCGGATAAATTCTGGAATATGCTTTCAATTTTTTTCTATAACAAAATATGTGCTTCCTTCCCTATACTCTAATAAGCCGTCTCTAAATGGACTTCCCACAAAAGTAAAAGAAACGAAAACCTTATCACTTGGCGGATTAAACTGTATAAAATTAAGAATTCTCTTTGGCCCCTTTAAAGTGGAAAAGGTTTGTTTTATGACAAAAATTTGCTACACAAAGTAGTCATCCTAGCGCCTCCTTGGATCATTTGAACGTGTTTCCATGTTTAACTTGAGCTGGGTCATGCATAAGAATAGCTTGATCTTTAATACACTATAGGAATACCAAGAATTCTTTCTAAACTGCTATAAAAGGCTCGCAAAAGCCAACAAAAGGCCTGGACCACATTCCTTGGCAATTATCAGTGGGAGGAGGAGGCAGACAAAGAGGAGAAAAGTGATCTCTAAGAGGCGCTCACCACCACAACCAAGCCTCTTCGATTAGGAGAAACAGGTGCGGAACCGCTCCTCTCCCGAGCAAAGAAGAATCACTTTTGATCCTGAGGTTTATCCTCTTACAAACCAACTGAACACATCGTCCTGAAATGCCCCACCCTTCAGCGCAGGAGGGACCAGAACAGCTCTCCTTACCCATTCTTTTGGACGCATCTCAGAACCCAAGAGTCTTCTTCAAGCTTCCCCTGGGGTTCAACACTGTCACCCAATGAATGCTGCCTGGGGGGCTAAGGGGGGTGTGTGTATGGGGGGTGTCAGAAGAGGATAGTCAGCTTGAGCTCCCTTCTCAGGGTCCAGGGCTAGTCTCAGAGACACAGAGATGTTGCCCATTCCAGAAGGGAGAAGGGAAGACAGCTCACATCTTGAGATCCTACTGTGTGCTGGAGCCCACCCCAGGGTCTCTGTGCACATTATATTATTAACCCACACAAAATCTTACCATTTTGCAGATAAGGAAGCTGCCTACAGCTAGTAAGGCAACTTGCTCAAAGTCACAGGGCTACAAACAGTCAAGGCTGGGCTTCAAATGCTGGTCCACTGACTTCCCAAATTGCCTGCTTTTTTCATTATTGTTGAGACCCAGCGTGGGGCTTCCCCAGTGCAGGCAATTAAGGCAGGGCTTTGTCTCTAGAGAATTTAAAAGAATAGTAAAACCACTAAAAGTCCTCTGCTTTTTCTTACCACCAAGCATCAGCAATCCTAAACGATTCAGTGAGAAGCTATTCCTCCTGGAAAACAAATGTTTCGTTAGCTTAATTTCTAAACAATTCCTGCAGTTACTGTCATTTCGAATATCACATATGTAAACTTCAAATTAGCATATTTGTAATATTTATCCTTGGATAAACGTTGTATTTATAGGAAAGGTAATCTGGAGAACTGGCTTCGCAGTTGGCCCCAACACATGCAAACCCAGACGCCAACTGATTTCAAAAATAAATTCATTAGTAGGTCAGAATCTTCTGATTGCACTGCAGACACAGCTCTTATCCGCAATCCCGGCAGTTCTATATATTCCTATGTTTAAACAGATTTATGATAAACAGTGATAGTTCAGTGATTATAAGAGCAAGGAAAGAAAGCTAACAATTCCGTTACCCTGTGACCACTTGGAGCTTTTAATCACCTTTAAAATCACATCTAAAATTTAAAACAGCAAACTGCAAGATGTAATCATTTTGCTTGGCAAGCACAAATTTTCATTCGGATGTGAAACATTCTATTAGATTTCCCTAGTATCTTTAAAACTTAAATATATATATATTTTAATTCTTCACTGTTTACAAACTAAAGGAAAAAAATCGAGGAAACAATGACTGCTGATTACATGATTTTTACGGAAAGTAATTTTGGCACATGGACAATAGGAATGTGCAAAGTTAACTGCTCCGGGTGTCAAGCACACCAGCTGAACTTTCAGTGCACGCCATCGGACTGACCCCACCGCACAGACAGAAAGAGCATCCTTCTGGAACCTGGGGGGTGCTGGGGGACCGGCTCTTAGGCC
Organism: Paguma larvata; assembly: GCA_030068075.1. Taxonomy (NCBI): domain Eukaryota; kingdom Metazoa; phylum Chordata; class Mammalia; order Carnivora; family Viverridae; genus Paguma; species Paguma larvata. The sequence continues at coordinate 33,686,041 of CM057837.1, forward strand.
ACAGTGGCGAACCCTCAGAACCAGTTGATTTTCCAGCAATTTCTGTTCTCTCTTGTTGCTCTTGCAAACAAATAAAGGATTCTACAACGTCCTTGCCTTTGACTCAAACACACTCTCTAGGCAAAATTGATGCTCTTCTTCAAATCCAAATATTTCCAAACTTTTCCGGAATACAAAAATACCATCGAATTCTCAATCTCAGGCACAGCAGAACCAATACTGACAATCCTTCTCCAGACCTCCACTCTCTCCCCACCCCACATTCCCCACCAAGCTGTCCGTTGGGTTTTTTCAAGCCTTCAGGCACAATCTTTATCGGCTATTATTTGCAACTACTCAATTCTCAGACCCAAAGTGAATGAAACATCTGTTGAAGGCCAGAATCATCACCAGACCATTCGAATTTCCTTCCCTGATCTATTCCTTCCACAGTCTTGGCTATGTTGTAAAAGCCAGTGGCTCATTTTAATTTATTTAACAAGTACTTATACAATGTTTACTGTAAGTCAAAGAATTGAACATAAATTTATTGCCGGGAGGCACAAATTTAAATAACAAAGTGTTCTACTTACTACAGTAGTAAACCTAAACATGAAATTACCATACGACCCAACAATTGCACTCTCGGGTATTTCTCTCAGAGCGATGGAAACATATGCTCACACAAAAACCTATACACGAATGTTCAAAGCGGCTTTATTTGTCATAGCTGAGGGCTGGGGAAAACCCAAATATCCTTCAGTAGGTGAGTGGTTGAACAAACTGCATTTTGTATACTCCAGCGAATATTAGCCCGCAAGAAAAAGGAATGAACTACTGATAGATGCAACAAAGTGGGTAAATCTCCAGGAAATTATGCCGAGAGAATACAGCTAATCCCAAAAGGTAGTAAATGGTATGATTCCACTCACATAACATTTTTTGAAAGGACAAACATTTAGAAATGGCAATCAGATTAGTCATTGCTAGGGCTTGCTGGGAAAGGGAGGGAGGTGTGGTTATAAAAGGAATGCTGATGCATAGGGGCACATGTACCCCGATATTCATAGCAGCACTTTCGACAATAGCCAAATCATGGAAAGAGACCAAGTGCCCATCAACTGACAAATGGATAAAGAAGATGTGGTACATATACACAATGGACTACTACCTGGCAATGAGAAAAAATGAAATCTGGCCATGTGTAGCAACATGGATGGAACTGGAGGGTATTATGTTAAGTGAAATAAGTCAGTCAGAAAAAGACAGATACCATATGTTTCCACTCATAGGTGGATTTTGAAAGACTTAGCAAAAACCATGGGGGAGGGGAAGAGGGGAAAAGAAAAAAAGACACAGAGAGGGAGGGAGACAAAACATAAGAGATTCTCAAAGACTAAGAACAAACTGAGAGTGAGGGGGATGAGGGAGTGGGGAGAGGGGGTGATGGACATTAAAGAGGGCACGTGTAGGGATGAACACTGGGTGTTATATGTAAACCAATTTGAAAATAAACTATTAAAAAAAAAGGGCAACACGAGGGATAAAACTATATGCAACTAAATGCACATACAAATGAGTACACACAAGACTGGGAAGATGTGACTAAGATAGGTGGATTGTAGGGGCAGTTGGTGGCTCAGTCAGTTAAATGTCCAGCTCTTGACCTCAGGGTTGTGAGTTCAAGCCCCACCTTGGGCTCTGCACTGGGTGTGAAGCCTACTTAAAAAAAAAAAAAAAAAAAAGAAGGTAGGTGGATTGTATCAGTGTTGATATCCTGGCTGCCATATTGTACCGTAGTTTTGCAAAATGTTACGAGCAGGCAGAAACAGATAAATGGAACATGTACATGGGAACTCTGGATTACAACTGTATCTGAATCTACAATAATCTCAACAAAAACTTCAGTCAGAAAAGTAGTAAGCCAACAAAAATATCTCAAACTAGTAAGATTTATTTATTTAACAACACTTACATGCGGCTTCCTAGTCATAGGAGGTCCAGGTCATATTTTACATAGCTACACATTAACTCCTTGACTCCGGCCAACCATGGGTGGCACCTACTATGGATTGTTCCCATTCTGCAGATGGAAAAATGGCTGTACAGAGAGCTTAAATAACCTACCCAAGTAGGTTAACTGTTGGGATCTGATTCCAAGGCAGGCTACGTAGATCCAGAACTCTCCCCTCAGAGATCTCTTCATTTCACTCTTAAAGGTCGGCGGGCGGGATGCCAGGTGGACTAGACCCTGAATCCCAACAGTGCCTCTTCTGGAAAATTCCCAAAATCCAGCCGAAAGTATGACAAATCCTTCTGATCACAAAGCCAATTATAAACTTCGCAGAGTGGCAACCTTATAAAGAAAGAAGGCCAGAATTACCGGCGTTGGATGTACGATCTCCTGCCGTGGGAGGATGAATGCCTGTGGGAAAGAGCCCTCCTCGTCTGCAGGTTGGAAATCGGAGAGAACACTTGGGCATGTCGGGGAGCATATTTGGATGGGAAAGAATGAGGGGACGGAAAAAGCAAGAAGCATCTGGGAGGAGGTGAAAAGGGGAAGCTGAAACAAGACCACGTGACAGCGTCATGCTTCACAGGCCCTCGCTCCAGCCCGAGGTCCTGCTGCCCCGTCCCCAGAGCACGGTGTCTTTTCCGGCACTCTCGGAATGGCCTCCGTTAGCTCTCTGCCTTAGCAGCGTCAGGCCCACAGGCTCTTACACATGCTACCCAGCGTGGGCCCTGGGGACTGAAACCCAGAACCCATGTGGCATTCCAGAGTGCAGGCCTGTAGCAGGGCAATCTGGTTCGGAAGATTTTCAGATTATCAAGTGGGGAAGACAGGAATGTCACGGCCTCTGGGTGGACATGGGGACATTCATCAAAAAGACAGCTACCATGAAACCACAGTCTCCCTTTCCCACTGGAGTGGTGGAGAGCTGGGGTATGTGCAGATGCATGGGTGTGGACGTGCATGTCAAAAACCGAAATTATTTTAGCAGAGAAATAATTTCCCAAGATTCAATGCGAGAAAGGGCAAGATGAACGCTAGGCCTAAACTTTTCAAAAGATAGACTTCCAAGCAGAGGCCACTGTAACTTAACACTAATCCACGAGGTTAATGATGTGAACAATATGTCACCCATGGTCCAGGCTGATGTGGTGAACCGCCCAGAAAAAAAGGAGAATCGCTAACGGGGGTAGAGGCCAGACTTTATTGGTCTCCAAGGCAGAAGCTCATAAAAATTCTCAGTTTAGCCTTGGTCCATCAATGAAAATTAAGCCCAACTGTGAACTCTGGGCTGGAAGAAACCACACAGAAACAGAGTTCTTCACAATCTGTGATGTTGAGAAACAACAACTGGTAACACGGAGTTGGGAACGGTCCCCAGGAAAATGGAGTCTCCACTCATGCCGCCACCGAGAGCCCAAAATGACTCAGGCCCACATGTCAGTTTTTATATTTAAACAGTTTTTTCTTTGCAACAAGGATCCACAATCTCCACTCCCAGATAAAAGAGAGGTAAACAGAGATTCCTATTGCCTGCTGCCCATCCCCAACGTGCTCCTAGTTGCTTGCATAAAAATGCATGACTTCTGGAACCTGTCCACGAGAGACCACACACATGAGAATAAGGGCATGTGTGCACAATGAGGACATGGCGAGGGGCGTCTGGGTGGCTCAGTCCGTTGAGCGTCTGACTTCAGCTCAGGTCATGATCTCACAGTTTGTGAGTTCAAGCCCTGCGTTGGGCTCTGTGCTGACGGCTCAGAGCCTGGAGCCTGCTTCGGATTCTGTGTCTCCCTCTCTCTCTGCCCTTCCTCCACTTACCATCTCTCTCTCTCTCTCTCTCTCAAAATAAACAAATATTTAAAAATGTTTTTAAAAAATAAACAAGGACATGGCGAGGTGGAGTCCTAGAAAAAATCTGGGCCCCCGAAGTCCTCGTTGAACCACTAAACCAACCTTGGGCCACTGGCCTCTAGACTTCTTATTAAGCAGAGGACAAAGGTTCCTCTGGTTTAAGCCACTATCTGCTGTGTTTTCTGCTGGCAGCCAAACATTTCTTACTTGGTACAACTTCCCAATAATGATTTTGCTCAACAAGCGTATTATGGTGGCCAGTGTCGCCTTCCCTAACTGGCTAAAGGCTGAACTCTGGAAACCTATAGGTCTGGTTGACCTGGTATGTAAATCTGAAGCCCCCAAAACTAGAATGTAGCTCCTATGGACCTGGGCAGCCTTGTCACCTGGGAAATCTGGGATTGATGCCACAGGCACAACAGATAAATACAAAGATTCAGAAAGAGGGGAGGGGAAGGAAGGTGGAGAGAGGTTAAAACACACACACACACACACACACACGAAGAGGGAAAGGATAGGGAAAAAAGAGAGCCAGGAAACAAATACCTTTTAAGAATGTGCATTTTTTTAAAGGGATGCCCTCACGGTTTTCAAAATCAGCCTGCTCTGAGCAAGAAGCCGCTGTGTGCCTGACCTCCCTCATCCCGTCGCTCTGGAAAGGCTAAAATCCCACCCGCAGAGCCCCTCGGCCACATGGTGCAGACGTGTGAATGACCGATGGGCTTCTTGCTCTGCCGGTGCGTGACTTGGCGGGGCAAAGCATATTTTACATTAGCTTAGGTCCTGACATTCTATCATGTTCCCTGTCAAGAGGCCAAGTAGTTCTTGGAACCCTGCACGCCAAGTGACATATAACAGAGCCCGAGCAAACGGGATGGCTCTTGGCCCTTAAATTAAAGGCTCTTCTTACCCCTCCCACCTCCACAGCAGTGGTCGGGCCTGCTGGGCCGCGAGCAGACGTCTACTAAAGAAGGGTCACCATTCTTTGCCAGCCACTAAGGTACGTTTTCCGGAGGGAATGCCCCAAGGTGGGGGGGGGCGGGGGCTATCGCGATGGGCTGCTTTTGGTGATCGGTGTCACCGAGCCAGGAACTGAAAGTGGTGCCCCAGGCTCTTGACGGAGCGTGGCTGGATGCTGAGGGAATGGCCATCAAAATGACACCTTCTTTTTCCAGCCACAAGCTGTCTTCAGCGAACCTTGTCCTGCCACCCCCAGGGACACTGTGTCAGGCTGTAAGGGGATAACCTCAAATGCCACCTCACATGACACTGCCCGGAATGCCTGTGGCCCAGCGACCGGAGTGTCTGTACCCTCCTTGTGGGGTGTCAACGCTCTCACAAGGACGCTCGGTCCTCACAGACCGGCAGGACTCCTAACAGACTGCCAGCAAGGGCAGCTCCTGGTGACGAGCCTGGGGCGTCTTGAAAAGGCTTCCCTCTCCGGCCTCCCCCCAGGCGCTGCCGTCTGAAGCCTCTCCTGGGGCTCAGCTTTCCTCCCGGGCCCACCTCCTGCATTGACTAGGTGCCTGCCTGGTGCCCAGGACTGTGCGGGGCATTATGAGGTCCCATATTTTGACCTGGCTGGTGGTTAACAAGAATGAGGACATGTTTAAAAATCCATCCAGCTGTGGGATGGCCTGGGTGGCTCAGTCGGTTAAGCGTCCGACATCAGCTCAGGAAATATAAGACAAAGACTCTGCCCAAAGGGCATGCGATATCTAGTTTAAGAAACAAGGCCCAATTTCAACTCAAGTCATGATCTCCCGGTTCGTTAGATCGACCCCGTGTCGGGTTCTCTCTCTCTCTCTCTCCCTCTGCCTCTCCCTCACACACATGCTGTCTCGCTCTCTCAAAATAAATAAATAAAATTTTTAAAGGTGAAACAAGCTCCCCCCCTTTTTTTAATGTGAGGGAATCAGCAACAGGATCACTTGTGCGGTGATGGGGGAGACGCACTCATTGGAGTTCAGAGGAGACAACTGTCACAGGACAGAGGAATAGCCAGCGAAGATTTTTTAGAAGAGGTAGGACTTGAGGAAGTGCTTGAAGGAGGAGGAGGGGCCAGACAGAGAGATAGGAGAGAGGGCAACGGGGATGGCAAAAGTGTGATGTTGGCAGAGACGTCTGGGTGGCTCGGTCGGTTGGGCGTCTGACTGGCTCAGGTCATGATCTCACAGCTCATGAGTTCGAGCCCCGGGTCAGGCTCTCTGCTGTCAGCGTAGAGTCTACTTCAGATCCTCTGTCCCCACTTCTCTCTCTGCCCTTCCCCTGCTTGTGCTTTCTGTCTCTCTCAAAATAAACTTAGGAAAAAAGTGTCATGGTGCTTATAAAGGATGAGGTGGACTCAGGGACCAGGACACAGCCAGCACGGGTGACATCCAAGGGGTGTAATGAGAAGTAAACTCACAAAGACAGGACTGTGCCACACAACTGGTCACCTGCATTGCAAGCCAACAAATAACACATCATCTTTCTGCCACGAACACCTCTGTATTCCCAATATCCGCCATGTCCCTGGCTCGTAGTCTGTCAGTGCTCAATAAATGCAGGTGAATGAATGAATAAAAATCATTAAGCACCCTCAGCCATGCTGGAGGTCCCAAACCGAGAAACAAAATAATACTTGAAGGCAAGAAATGCAAACTCGAATGCCCACAGGGCCAGCAGGTGACCAGTATAACTAGAAGTAAACGATAGAGTACTACCAAAGAGTGGATATCCGATCTTGAGCGAGGACTGTCCCTACCTGCCACCAAGGTACATGAGCCCTGTACTGCCAGATCTTTCAGTTGTTATTTGAAGTCCCCCGAATTTTTTAGCATTAGCAATGAATTTTTTTTAATGTATGTGCCAAACAATACACATTATTCTGAACCATATTTGGTGTTCGGGGTCTGAGGCTATCCAGAACAAATTTTTTGTTGTTGAAGTTTACTTAGAGTCTAAAAAAAGTCCCCAGCGCAAATGAATCTATGGTGACAGAAGTGAGAATGGGGTTTCCTCTAGGGAAGGGGCTATGGCCAATAGGGGGCTTTTGGGGAGGCTGGAAATGTCCCATATTTTGACCTGGCTGGTGGTTAACAAGAATGAGGACATGTTTAAAAATCCATCCAGCTGTGGGATGGCCTGGGTGGCTCAGTCGGTTAAGCGTCCGACATCAGCTCAGGTCATGATCTTGCGATTTGTGGGTTTGAGCCTTGTGTTGGGCTCTGTGCTGACAGCTCAGAGCCTAGAGCCTGCTTCAGATTCTGTGTCTCCCCCCTCTCTCTTCCTCCCCTGCTTGCACTATGTCTCCCTCTCTCTCTCTCAAAATTAAATAAAGATTAAGAAAAAAAAAACTTTAATCCATCGAGCTCCAAACTTAAGAGTTAAACACTCTACTCCATGTGGGTTATAACTCAATTTAAAGAGTAAAACTGGAGGCGCCTGGGTGACTCAGTTGGTTCAGCATCTGACTCTTGATTTCAGCTCAGATCACAATCTCTCGGTTTGTGAGGTTGAACCCCAAATCAGCTCTGTGCTGACATCATGGAGTCTGCTTGGGATTCCCTCTCTCCCTGTCTCTCTGTCCCTCTCCAACTTGCGCACGCGCGCACATACACACACGCTTCTCTCTCTCTGTTTCTCAAAATAAATAAAAACTTTTAAAAAAAGAACTAACTTCAAATGACTAAAAAATGTAATAAAAAGAAACACTGATAAGTAAATATAGAGTGTCCCAAAAGCTGAATAAAGCCCTCTCTAGGGTTTGCTTGCAGCGCTGCCCCTTCCACATAAATTCCCTTCTGCCTCTACCTCTTTGCACCCTGCTGCCACCCTACTCGTCCTAAAAGAGGTGGCCCAAGCAGCACTTCCTCCAGGAAGCCTCTCCTACCCCATCCTGGCCCCAGTCTGAGCATGGCCGATCAGGGTGCTCCCGGACACAGCCCAGTGAGTGGCCCAGCACCCTTCACCTCCCTGTCTGCCCCCTCTGGGACTCCTGACATCCTGGGGACAGGAACTGTGTGCTGTTCACTGTGGCCCCAGCCTCGCACATGGTGGGCATCCGATACGTATCTGACAAGATGACTCACCCTCCTGGCGATCAGCAACATTGAAGGACGCCTCCCACCCGCCCCATCGCTACTGCCCTAGAAAAGACAGAGCACAGACTCTGGAAACAGGAGATGTGAAGAAAAGAGCCAGGAGACTAGCTGTGTCCCTGAATGAAAAGCTGTGGGGCTGGGGGATTGGGGGGTGAAGAAACATGTTCGCGTGAGATTTAAAATACTGTTCTCTTGCAACCAGCGAGGTGACTTCCTACTGAGAGAGGAAGGGAGTCTGCGTCAGATTCTTAAGTCCCTTGACCTACTGTTGCAACTCTAGGCCAGCGATGCTCAGATTCTAACAGGCATCAGAATCACTGGAGGATTTCTTAAAAACAGATTCCCGGGTCCTCCTCAGAGATGTGTCTGTGGATCTGGAACAGGGCCTGAGAATTGTCATTCCTAACTAGTTTCCAGCTGATGCTGCTGCTGCTGGTCTGGGGATGGCCCCGTGAGTGACCAGACAAGACCACAGCTCGTAAGTGCAAATCATCACCACATCAGTGTTGTTTCTCTTGCTCATTTAACACAGCTTTATTAAATTTCTACCATGTGCAAAACCATATAAATGATACAGACATAATCAGAACCTACAGTTGTGTTCTCACCTTGGTCATCAGAAAATGGATTGCTCCTGCTCAGTGCCCTTTGTCAGACTTGCTATTGAAGCAGAAAATGACACCAACTTTCAGCCATGCTCAGATGGTCTCAGGGTCAAACTCTTAACTCTGAGAATAAAGTTTCCAAGGTCCTCCCCCAAAAGCAAACCCATGTGTTTCCCCAAACGTCTCCAATTAAGTGAGCGATTTTCCTGGGCTTCCCTTCAGTATATCACCTCCCTCATTTAACCAGAAGAGGAGTTGATTATAGTTTTTATTTGTTTGTTTATTTTATTTATTTTGAGAGAGAGCAAGTGCACAAGCATGGGAGGGGGGGGAGAGAGAGGGAGAGAATCTCAAGCAAGCTCCAAGCTGTCAGTGTGCAGCCCGACTCAGGGCTTGATCTCACAAACCATGAGATTATGACCTGAGCCAAAACCAAAAGGCGGATGCTTAACCAACTGAGCCACCCAGGCACCCTGGGTTATAGTTTTTAGCATTCAGGCCTGGGCAGGGAACAGATGAATTTTCCTGGAGACCAAACAAGCAAAGGGTCTCCAGAGGAGTCAGAGGGGGGAGGCAGCCTTCCAGCAGACAGGCAAACACGGTGCTCTGAAACAGCACCCCTCCCCTGTCCCCAGCAGGAGCCGCGTTCTGACATATTCGGTTACAAGTGAGTGCCTGGGCATTAGGTCTACATGGCCCAAGATACGGAATGCCCGGGCAGCATGCAGTTGGATTATTTGCAGCCTCTGTACCTGTGGAAGCCGAGATTTAATTATTTATTCCGTGTTAAATTTCCAATCCTGGGCTTCCAGTCGGCAGATGAATAAAGCACCTCAGTTTAACTGCAGGGGACTCTGGGTCAACACTCAGCAGGAGCCGGAAAACTTAGTGATTTCTCCGCCCTGGGAGATCATCTCACACTGTCTAAGAATGTGTCCTAAAGAAATTCAATCACATTTGGAAGTCTTAAAAACCCTTTGAAGCAACAACACCTGAAAAATTCAATCCTGTCCTCTCAATGAAAACGTAACTCAAGAGGGAAAGGCACAATCTTTGAACCATGGACATGATACTCTACTAGCATATCTTTCCTGACGCATGTCTGACTCGCTGTAGGAGACCACTGGCCAGATTTATTTCTATTCCTTGAGTAGAACATATTTCAAAATTGTAGGAACTCTCAAGTTAAGCACCAGTCAGCTTCTCGTGGTATCTGATTAAAATGCAATACTAAGGTATCATCTAACAGAACTAGTTCCCTTTTATGGTAAGATCTAGTGTGCTGTTGTTGAAAGGCTTATGGTTCCAAAATGACGATTTTAACCCAAAGCATCATCAGCCCTTCACTTCAAGCAGGGCTACTCAGAATCCAAACTCAACTCTTCTCTCCACCTGTCTCTCTCTGCATTAGCAGCGTGAGGGCAGTGAAATGATTACATCCCATTCCACCATATATTTTCCTCCACAGTGAGTGGCTCAAATATAATTCTGGAAGGCTTCCAATGCTCTGCTTCATCAGGGTCCTCTTCCCCTTCAAGGTAGCTACTCAAGCTTCCAACATGGGGGCCAACCCAGCCCCAGAAAGATGACCATGCCTGCAAAGGGGGTCACTCCATTAATAGGAACGAACAGTTTGAATGCAGAATCATTTTCATTTTGAGGATCAGTGTTGCCATTCGGTTTTGGTTTCATCTCTTGGTTCTTCCACCACAAAGGAAGCTGCCGGTTTTGTGTGCTTCTGTGTTGGGTACCATTGGGATATCTATGTCTACAACAGTGTTTGGCACAGGGCAGTGCTTGATAAATAATCATTGAATGAAGGACTCTCTCCAATTAAATACCAACCATGAGGACTAGGCGGAAGCATAGAGGAAAGTCACAAGCTCTTGTACCGCACAGATGGGCATTGCTCTTGTTGGCTCTGACTCAGTTGCTGAAAAGAAACTTGAGACATTTAAACTAGGCCCAAATACATCATTGGTCCATTCCTCTGTACCAATTAAATGAGCTAAAGACCATGTAAAAATAAGGTCAATTGGGAGCACCTAGCTGGCTCAACCAGTGGAGCACGTGACTCTTGATCTTGTGGTTATGGATTCAAGTCCCTCGCTGGGTATGGAGATTTTTTAAAAAAACTAAAATCTTTAAAAAACAAAAACAAGGAGCGCCTGGATGGCTCAGTCGGTTAAAGATCCAACTCTTGATTTCAGCTCAGGTCATGATTTCATGGTTCGTGAGATTGACCCCCATGTCAGGCTCTGCTCTGACAGTATGGAGCCTGCTTGAGATTCTCTCTCTCCAAGCTCTCTGTCACTCCCTGGCTTGTTCGCACTCTCTCTCTCAAAATAATTAATTAATTAATTAAAAATAAATAGATTTTAAAAATTAAGAAACAAAAAATGAAACACAAACAGGGGCACCTGGGTGGTTCAGTTGGTTAAGTATTTGATTCTTGATTTCGGTTCAGCTCATGATCTCACTGTTTGTGAGTTCAAGCCCTGTGTCAGGCTCTGCCTGCTGACAAAGCAGGAATTCCTTCTTGGAATTCTCCCTCTCTCCCTCTCTCTGCCCCTGCCCTGCTCATATTCTCTCTTTCTCTGTGTCCGTCTCTCTCTGTTTTGATAAATAAAAATAAACTCTAAAAAATAATACACAAAAATAAACTAAGGGCAGTTTGCCAAGAGTAGGGATATGTCAATTCGTAATGATATTTTCCCCCAAAATGCCACGGAAACCCTGTAATTTAAACTATAAGTCACTAGCATGTTTAAGCATTTTTATATAGTCTTAATAGTCTTATACATAATCTCCCACTTTCAATGGGTTACAAGACACATAGTAAAATATCTTATTATGTATTTGACAAACACAGAACACACATCAACATTAATATAAACAAGCAAAACCCTCATATCCTTGGCACTTTACTTTGTAAAGAAATTCATCTTCCAACTGGCAGATGAGAGTTTAAAATAAGAGTTTCACTCTTAGGCAAGAAAATTCAATAAAACAGAAAGAAGTAACTAACTTACCAGCACTTCAGTTTAAAAACAGTCATAATGGAGATGAACAAATGCCTAGAAACAATTTGCCAAAACTGACCCATGAAGAAATTGAAAATCTGAGAAGACCTATAACAAGTAAGGAGACTGAGGCATTAATCAAAAACCTCCCAGGGTACCTTGGTGGCTCAGTCGGTTGAATGTCCAACTCTTGATTTCAGCTCAGGTCATAATCTTTCAATCGTTAAGATCAAGCCCCAAGTCAGGTTCAGCACTGGGCATGGAGCCTTCTTAAGATTCTCTCTCTCTCCCTCTGCCCTTTCCCTGCTCACTCTCATGCCTTCTCAAAATAAAACAAGACACCTCCCAACAAGTAAAGTCCCATGATCAGAAGGTTTCACAGATGAATTCTACCAAACATAGAGCAAAAGTAACATCAACCTTTCTCAAAATTCTCCCCAAAAATTAATGAAGGGGGAACACTTCCTAACCCATTCTATGAGGCCCGCATAACCCTGATACCAAAGACAGTTAAAGACACTACAAGTAAAGAAAACTAAAAACCAACATTCCTTATGAATATTGATATAAAATTCTCAATAAAATACTAACAAAGTAAATTCAGTTGCATATTAAAAGAATTATACACCATGACCAAATGGGATTTCTTCCCAGAATGCAAAGATGGCTCACCATACAGAAATCAATGTAATATATCATATAAACAGACTAAAGGGGGGGGACCACATAATCATCTCAACCAATGCAGAAAAAGCATCAAACAAAATTCTACATGATAAAAACATTCAATAAACTAGGAAGAGAAGAGAACATTTATTAAAGTAAAGGCATTTGTGAAAAACCTATAGCCAACATCATACTCAATGATGAAGGGCTGAAAGCTTTTCTGCTAAGATAAGGATCAAGACAGATGCCTGTTTTCACCATTTCTACAGGAAGTTCTAGTCTGAACAATTAGACAAGAAAAATAAATAAATGGCACTCAAATTGTAAAGGAAGAAGTAAAATTATTTCTGTGTGCAGATGAAATGATCCAATATGTTGAAAACTCTAAAAATTCTACACCCCTTAAAACCTTTTAGAGTCAATCAACAAATCAACAAAGTTGCAGGGCCCAAAATCAATATACCAAATCAGTTGCATTTCTATATACTACAAAATGACCAAACCATAAAGGAAAACATGAAAACAATTCCATTTACAATAGCATCAAAAAGAGCAGGTGAAAGACTTGTACAATGAAAACTACAAAACCCTGCTGAAAAAAATTAAAGAACACATCAATAAATGGAAAAATATTCCATGTACATGGATTGGGAAACTTAATGATATCGTTAAGTGTCAATACTACCCAAAGTGATCTATGGATTCAATGCCATCTCTATCAAAATCTCAACGAAATTTTTGGCAGAAATACAAATATCTATCCTAAAATTTATATGGAATCTTAACAGACACTGAATAATCTTTAAAAAGAAGAATAAAGTTGGAAGACTTACACTTTCTGATTTAAAACCCACCACAAAGTTATAATAATCAAAACAGTATGGTACTGTGGTGCCTGGGTGGCTCAGTAGATTGAGTGTCTGACTTCGGCTCAGGTCATGATCTCATGGTGTGTGGGTTTGCAGGGCTCTGTGCTGATGGTGTGGAGCCTGCTTGGGATTCTCTCTCTCTATCTCTCTCTCTCTCTCAAAATAAATAAACTTAAAAAAATTATTATAAAAAATACCAGTGTGGTACTAGGATAAGGACAGACATACAGATCAATGAAATGAAATAGATAGCCTGGGGGGGGAAACTCATATAGGGAAAGGGCCATCTCTTGAACAAACGGTGTTGGGAAACCTGGATTTCCATATACAAAAGAATGAAGTTGGACCCTCACCTTAGACAATACATAAAAATTAACTCAAAATGGATCAAAGAGCTAAACTACAAACCTCTTAGGAGAAAACATAGAGAAAAACTTCATGACTTTGGATTTGGCCTGGATTTCTTGGTTATGCCACCAAAAGCACAAGCAACAAAAGAAAAACAGATAAATTAGACTTCGCAAAAATATAAAACTTTTGCACATTGAAGGACCTAATCAAGAGAGTGAGGAGACAGCCCACAAAATGGGAGAAAATATATACAAATCATATATCTGATATGGGATTAATATCCTGAATAAATAAAGAACCCCTACAATCCAACAAGAACAACAACAACAAAAACAATTTAAAAATGGGCAAAAGACAAAAGACTTGAATAGACATTTCTCCAGAGAATATATACAAGTGGCCAATAAGTATATGAAAAGATGTTCAACATCATTAGTTATTAGAGTAATGTAAATCAAAACCATAATGATGTAACACTTACCACTCACTAGGATGGCCATAAATAAAACAAACAAAATAACAAGTATTTCTGGGGTACCTGGTTGCCTCAGTTGGTAGAGCATATGACTCTTGATCTTGGGGCTGTAAGTTTGAGCCCCATGTTGGGTGTAGAGATTAATTAAAAATAAAATCTTTAAGGGGATCCTGGGTGGCTCAGTTGGTTAAGTGTCCGACTCTTGGTTTTGGCTCAGGTCATGATCTCACAGTTCATGGATTTAAGCCTTATATTGGGCACTGACAGTGCAGAGCCTGCCTGGGATTCTCTCCCTCTCTCTCTGCCCTCCTCTGCTTGCACTCTCTCTCTCAAAATAAATAAATAAATAATAAACAAATGAAATGAAATTTTTAAAATCTTAAAAAAAATTACAAGCATTTTTGAGGATGTGTCATTGCTGGTGGGAATGTAAAATGGTGCAGCTTCTGCAGCAAACAGTTTGGCAGTTCCTCAAAAAGCTAAACATAGAATTATCATATGATCCAGCAATTCCACTCCTAGGTATGCAGGGGGCGCCCGAGTGGCTCAGTCGGTTAAGTATCTGATTCTTGGCCCAGGTTATGATTTCATGGTTCATGAATATGAGCCCCGCATCAGGCTCTACACTGGCAGTGGAGAGCCTGCTTGGGATTCTCTCTCTCTCTGCCCCTCTCCTGCTCACACTCCCTCTCTCTCTCTCTCTCTCTCTCTAAAATAAATAAATCAACAAAAGAAAACCTTAAAAGAACTGAAAGCAGGAACCCAAACAGATAATTTTATACCAATGGTCATGGCAGCATACTCACAATAGCCAACAGGAAGAAACAATCCATGTGTCCACCAATGGATGACTAGATAACAAAATACATGCAATGGAATATTACTCGGCCATAAAATGGAATAAACTCTGAAACATACTACAATATGCATGAATCTTGAAAACATTATGCTAAGTGAAATAAGCCAGACACAAAAGTTCATATATTTCATGATTCCATTTATATAAGATACCTAAAGTAAGTAAATTCATACAGACAGCAAGTAGACTAGAGGTTACCAGGGCCTCCGGGGGAAAGAAGGAATTGGAAGTTACTGTTTAGTGGGTACAGAGTTTCTAGTTGTGATGACGAAAAAGTTAAGGAAACTGTGGATACCTATACAACACTGTAAATGTATTTCATGCCACTGAACCATATGCTTAAAAATGGCTATGTTATATGGCTTTTGTCACAATAAAAAAATGGTCATAGCTCTTCATTTTCAGGGCTGATACCCTGAAATCAGGGCTGATACCCTGATACCCTGAAAAATAACTGATACCATTCAATTTACTCACCTGAAGGCCCTACTTAAGTATTTTTTTTTAATGTTTATTATTTTTGAGACAGAGAGAGACAGAGCATGAGTGGGAGAGGGGCAGAGAGAGAGGGAGACACAGAATCTAAAGCAGGCTCCAGGCTCTGAGCTGTAAGCACAGAGCCCGACGCGGGGCTCGAACTTACGGACTGCGAGATCATGACCTGAGCTGAAGTCGGACGCTCAACCGACTGAGCCACCCAGGCGCCCCTTAAGTATTTTTAATACCTTTTAATACCCATCATCGGGAAGCACTTGAAATGACAAAATCTCTTTTATGAGAACATGATTTGACAGTCAGATGAAAAATCTATTCTAAATATTTGCAATCTTGGGGCGCCTGGGTGGCTAAGTCAGTTAAGCTTCTAACTCTTGATTTTGGCTCTGGTCATGATCTCAAGGGTTATGAGTTTGAGCCCCACGTCTGGCTCTGCGCTGGCAGTGTGGAGCCTGCTTGGGATTCTCTCTCTCTACCTCTCCCTTGCTCATGCATGTGTGCTCTCTCTCAAAATAAACATTAAAAATTTTAAATATTTGCAATCTCAAACATCCCCCTCCCGTTGATTATGTCACAGCTTCCTGATGATACCAAGAATACCAAGAAATAAAAACACTGCCACTTTATATTTGTAATGGGCTTATACACTATGTCTGTTGTCACAAATTCACACGCTGAGGCTCACGGCTGGCTGGGTCAACAGAGCATGCGACTCTTGATCTCAGGGTCGTGAGTTTGAGCCCCGCCCTGGGCATAGACTTTACTTAAAAAACAACAAATTCACAAAATGCCATCATTATCCAGCCAGACCCCACAGTGAGGAACTAGAAGTAACAGAAGCCAGGCTCTCAGTGGAATTTTATTTAAAACAAACTCCTCAGAACTTTGACCCACTCACAACACAGAACACCAGGGATTCCCAAAAAACAGGATATAAAATAGTTGCACGCGACTTCAATGGAAAACACAGATGAAGCGGTTAGCCCATCCAAACTAAGCGGTTGCTCTGAAGCTCCTGCCTACCGTGCTGAGAAGGAAGGCTCGTCCAATAAGACCGGGGCTCAAGATTTCCAAAAGAAGCTAATATTCTGGATTTCTTCCTCTTCCTGAGTCCTTAGTCTCCTTTATGTTTCTTCTTCCACTTCTTAGCTGGCATTCTTTTATCTGTGCACGTGGTTTTTGCACCTGTCTGTCTCAGGGAAGCTAAGCTCCCTGAGGACAGGTCTGCCTCTCTTGCTCACCTCTGCCCCTCCTGGGTCTGGAGCGGAGCCTGACCCATGGGAGACCTCAGTCCACACGCACTGAACCAGGAGAGTGCAAGAGTGGGACGGATGCCAGATCCTCGTGGTGATGGAGATGTTCTGTCTCTTGACTGTATCAAGGTCCATGTCCTAGTTGTGACACTGGACTATAGTTTTCAAGACGTCACTACTGGGAGGAAATGGGTGAAGGGGACACAGGACCTCTTCTACTTCATGCTACTTCCTGCATTTGAATCAACAATGACTTCAGTAAAAAGTTTAATTTTAAAAAGCTTACAAACAAAACTTAAGCAAGCAAGCAAACATATGCCCAAAAGATATTCTACAAAATACCTGTCCAGTATTCTTCAAAGCTGCCAATGTTATGGAAAATAAAAAAAAAGACTGAGAAACTATCACAGAATGGATGAGACTAAAGAAACGGGACAACAAAGTGCCACATGGGATCCTAGAACAGAAAAAGGACATTAGTGGGAAAACTGGGGAAATCTGAATAATGCCTATAATTTGGCCAGTAGTATTATACCAATGTTAATGTCTTAGTTTTGACGAATATTCGGGTATAACCTGTTACTATCAGGGGAAGCTAGGGGAAGGCTGTATGAGAACCCCTTATAGTTTCTTTGAAACTTTTTATTTACTCTAAAATTATCTCAAAAGTTTATTTTTAAGAAATGTAGGGTTGGAAGAGAAATGTCTAATAATGTATGAGGTAGTTAACTAGAACTTCATCTGCTTCACTTTTCAGATAAAAATCATGTAAATCTAAGCAACAAAAAAGTTAAGAGTGTCTACTCATAAACAATTATGCTGTGGCTTGAATCCACAGTCCTCATCCAAAATCCTTGGGGCCAGATTTGTTTTGGAATTTAGAATCTATTCGATTTCAAAGAAGAAATACGATACATGTGTTATACTTTAAAACCCCTGTGGGGTCCAGGCTGTGCCTTATCGGCACACACACGAACATGTCTCAGCAAGGAGCCCGACGGTCACATGACGTAGAATAAGTAAAGACTACATACAGCCGCCCACCCTGCTAGGTAAAATTCTGTTGCCAAATTTTTGCGATAAACTTTCAATTTTCTGAGATACTTGGTTTTTAAAACAGTGGCTCGCTGATTGTGCACTGGAGTAATAGGATCCCCAATGAAGAAAGATTTTGATTTTTACTGTTAGACTTCCAGATTGCTAAAAACTAGCACCTCGATTCCTCTCCACCTCCCTCTCTCCCTCTCTTTCTCTCTCTCTCTCTCTCTCCCTCTAGCTGTCTCCATTTAGGAGTAGCACTCAAGAACCAGAGACAACAAGGAGGGGGTCCTTCTAGAATATTGATAACATTCTATTTCCTAATTCGAGACTGGTCAGAAGAATAAAAATTCCGTGAGCCCTGCACATAACAATTTGACCACTTTTCTGTACGTATGTTAATTGTTGATGGAACATTTTTTTCAAAAGCAGCCGTCACACAATTAGATTAAAATCACACAATGTGGGGCGCCTGGGTGGCTCAGTCGGTTGAGCGTCCGACTTCGGCTCAGGTCATGATCTCACAGTCTGTGAGTTCGAGCCTCACGTCAGGCTCTGTGCTGACAGCTCGGAGCTTGGAGCCTGCTCTGGATTCTGTGTCTCCCTCTCTCTCTGCCCCTCCCCCACTCATGCTCTGTCTCTCTGTCTCAAAAATAAATAAACATTTAAAAAAATAAATAAATAGACCAATCTTAGGTTAAAAAAAAATCACACAATGTTAGCACTGCAAAAAATCTTCTCTCCCTTGAGAGATACAGTCTCATTCTTGCACTGCACGTCTCCAGAGTGGTGAAGTGATCTGCCCAAGGTCACACAGCAATGTGGGGGCAGAGCTGACTCCCAGCTCACTCCTAGCGCAGGGATCTTTCTGGGATGCGAAAACATGAGATTCCGGTTTCAAACATTTGTTCTGCAATATGTGTTACTAATTAACTGGGAAAACTTGTAATCCCATACATCAGAGTTAATACCACAACATTTTTTTGCTCATTGAGATTTATTTTTCCCATGAAATTACTGAACTGATGTCTGGATCAGATGTCTCCCTTTAATTTGGTGTAACTACGCTCCTCTCTAATAATGCGTAAAGCCATCAATGACCATAAATACTATTTAAGTCTTTTGTCATATCATCCAACTTAATCATTCAGCTATAAATATATCATGGATGATTTAAATCACATCGATTGGGCTCATGACTAAAAAAAAAAAGAGTGTTAACCTTCTGGTTAGCTATGACATTTTAAGTTTGGAAAAGGAAATATTATCTGGATGCCTTTAATTTATGTATTTTTAATATCTTACTAGTTTCGGTCCATATGACTCACTCAGCTTTACCTTTTGTTAAATTCACAATCTTTCTTTTGATAGTTTACAATCTCGCTATAGGCAGCTGAACTGGGCAGTACTAGAAAAAGCAAGGAGTTTATACTCAGGATACAATGTAATGCTTTCTTCCACTGGAAAAATAAATGATCTAGAAAAACGCATACAAGCAGAAAATTCCAAATGCCAGGCATCTGTAAAAACCTAGTTCTCTTGGACCAAATTGTAATTTCCATGAAAGAAAACCACAGTCATGGGGCGCCTGGGTGGCTCAGTAGGTTGAGTGGCCGACTTCAGCTCAGGTCATGATCTCATGGTCTGTGAGTTCGAGCCCCGCGTCGGGCTCTGTGCTGATGGCTCAGAGCCTGGAGCCTGCTTCGGATTCTGTGTCTCCCTCTCTCTCTGCCCTTCCCCTGTTCACACTCTGTCTCTGTGTCTCTCAAAAATAAAAAAACAAAAACGTTAAAAAAAAAAAAAAAAGAAAAGAAAACCACAGTCAAATCACAGACTCTCAGTTGGGCTTCAGACTGTGAACTCCCGACACTCTATGCTAAGTGTGTGCGTGTGCGCGCGCGTGTGCGTGTGCGCGCGCGTGTGCGCGTGCGCGCGCGTGTGCGCGCGCGTGTGCGTGTGCGCGCGCGCGCATACTTTCATCAGAATCTCAAAGGAAGCCATGACCTTCACAAAGGAGGGATGAGGGAAAGAACTACTAGCTCTTATAAATCGAGGAATGTGAGGATGTGAGGTCTGGATGTGAGACCCCTAGCTTCTATTACAGGTTTTACAAAATACCTAGAGAGCCCTAACAACATAGTACGGCACCGTAGCGTGGGCCCTCATAACAGTCCTGTGAGGGAGGCAGGTAGACCTGACGCCATTTTGCAGATGCGGAAAGTAAAGAAGTTGTCCAGGCTCCATGGCTACTACTAAATGTGGCTGCAAGATGCTGGGAATTCGGACGGTATTCAGAACAGTTCCCATCAGAACTGCGGGCGTGTTTGTGTCAAGTACAGCTGAGCACCGAAGCTCTCTACCCTCACGTCAGCCTGCTCCACTGTGTTTTTAAAACAAACTCTCACATTATACATTATACATAGAAACGCAATTTTCGGCGGAGAGTTTTAATCTATGTCTTATGCAGCATGCAAAAACGAAACAGCCCTGCCTTTCTCGTTACTGCCATCCCCCTCCACACCTTCCCCCACCCAAGGCTACCTCCAACTCTACCTTTATTCCACTTTCTTTCCAGCCACTCCCTTCCAGGCACTAAACTCACCCATGGTAGAAATGTCTCTCCCTCTCTGCCTGCCAAACCTGGAATTGGCATCTCTTCCTGCCCACCCTCCCAGAGTCCCTCCCCTTCACCTCTCACGAGGGACTACTAGGGACTTGCTAACGAAAATAGCTAAGAAAAAAATACATTCCATCGCCTCTCCCTATCTAGGTGTTTAAATGCCAGAGCTATCTTTCAGCTACCCTATGACCGTTCTGAACACCGAGGCAGCTGTCAACAGAAGAACAGAAAACAAGAAAGTCCCTACAAGTCTGACCTGACAGAAGACAGGTTTGTCACCAGTCTCCAAGTCGAAAATAGATCACCCACCTCTCCGAAGGGCACAGGGCACTTTTCCACTCTTATCTCAGAAGCTTCCAGCAGTTACATGAAATGCACGGAGCACTTGATGGAATGAAATGTGCAATCAGCAATGGGCTTTCGAGACACCGTCTTTTTGACAGGCCCGCCAAGGACAAGATGACAACGGATCCATAGGTCAGGTGTGAAAAGTGCTGCCCTTCCACTGTGATCACAAGCCCCAGAAAGGCCGGGATGGGCCCACGCGACGTCTTTCCCAAGCCAACAGCCGATCCAATCACCTCCTATTACAAACGGCCATACGTTTTACAACAGAAGTCACCGCTTCATTTCAGGCTCTGAGATGCAGATCTAGGAACCTGTACTAGAGCTTCTGTCTATCTGGTCCCTTCTCAGGATGCCGGGACCCACCAGGCTCACCATCGACCACCAGCAGCTCCCTTCACTTGTCTCCTTCACATTACTCGCTGGGAGTGATTGTTTTGAAGGCCCTAAGCTCCAAGAGATCCCCATCTGACTCAAACATGTGACTTTATTAAGCTGCTTCACAGCCAGTGAAATAAACACATAGTGACAAAGTCTGTGATTCCCTTTTGTAAATTACACAAAAAGTATTAATACCTCGGCTTTTCACCCAATTCTACAACTGGGCAAGATGAACAAATTATGCAGAAACAGCAGGCCAAAGTTTTAGACGCATCTTCTCAGCGGCTGGTAGGAACCTGTGTGAACTTCCGCAGGACCCTGTAACACGCACATTTCTACCCTAAAGGAGGCAGAAATTAAGCTGTAGATTATGAGCTCCTGTTTCAGTGAATTCTATACCAGGACAAGTTTAGCTGTTCCCGGTTTCTTTTTTTTTTTTTTTTTCTTTTGAATTCTAATAATGTCTTGGGCAAATGACAATTCTTTTCTTTCTGTTTTTCCCTTCATTGGCACTGTAGGAGAAATCTTTCTATGAAATTTCTTTAAAAGTTGATGGGGTTTACTCACTCTTTCTCTAAAAATTAATTAAAAAATCTTTCAGAGTAAGGAATACAACCCTGTTGTTCGTCACAGAATGTGCCTTGATCTCCCCTCTCTTTCTTCTATCATCATTGACCAAAGACCTAAGTAAAGGACATTTTCTAAAAGCATCAAAAGAGCTAACAAAAATGGAAGGTCGTACTCACCGGCTGTTTGTCTCATCTCCCATGTGGTTACTAAAGGAACAATTTTAATTATGGGGAATAATTGAAGTTTCTCCTATTTTAGAAAGCTGACTCAACATATTCATTGTGTGTTTCAGAGCATATCAGACGGCTTATATTTTGGAAATCTGTTTGGTTTTCTTTTTCTTTTTATTATTTTTTATATGCTTATTCGTTCTTGAGAGAAAGAGAGAGAGAGGGCAAGCAAGGGAGGGACAAAGACAGAGAGAGAGATGGAGACACAGAATCCAAAATAGGCTCCAGGCTCTGAGCTGTCAGCACAGAGCCCAACACAGGGCTTAAACCCACGAACTGTGAGATCATGACCTGAGCCGAAGTCAGACACCCAACCAACTGAGTCACCCAGGCAACCCCTGTTTGGTTTTCTAATTGAGCCACTAAAACTAACATTTTACTTTAATCTACACAAGTGAGTACAAAAACAATGAAATTCTATTTACTTCAAACTCTGCCTAAACAAGGTTTTCACCTTTAATAAAGTTTCCCAACAAACAGAATAAAAAGAAAGCTCTTAAAGAATAAGAAGGAAGGGAGAACTCATAACTTGGACGACACTCATAATTCAAAGCTAACCTAGAAGATACCAGAAAATACTACAAACTCCTCCTCCACCCAGAAAGATTAATGGAAACCAATTACCAGCTCCCGACTGGCTCCTGTCGCCCTAAGGCTGACCTCCCACTGCAACTCACCAGCTGCACAGTAGACTGAAAGCGTAAACTTGGCCAGTGCTTTGGCTGAAAAATAAAACTGCCTTGTGCCATTAACAAGTTAATGAAATGCAGACCTATCGGGTCTGAGGCCACCAGACGCCCGCAGAGTCGTAATCAAAATAAAGCCAACTATGAAATCAAGAAGGTGGTCAAGAATTGGATAAGACCAAAGAAGTCCTAAAGACGTGATTTTTGGCAGCCACTTCAAAAACTGTGACGGCATATTAAAAAAACAGACAAGAGAAGAAATATCCGTGAGTCCATACTGATACAAATAACTAATGAAGAAATCAATGGGGGAGAAGGAACAGCTCTTCCTTACAGAAGAATTCCGGTTAATAAATGCAGAAGGAATGAATGAAACAGAAATTCACCATTAGAACACTACAGTAATAACTGTTGCAGACAAGCTCTGCCGATGGATGCTAAAATTAGCAAGTGAGAGTCTGAGGAGAAATAGGGTCTTTGCATAATTTTACAGTACCTCCCTTGAGATATTCTTAATTACACAGGAAAGAAAAAAGCACCTTCTAACTTTACAGTTAACACCACTTCAACCAAGTGATTGATTACGTGAGGTACATCCCCCCTCTGTGGGATTCTTAGTTAAAAATGGAAACCCTTAACCTGATTGGGAGAACACGTCAGACAAACTCAAATGCAGGGTCTTTTTCCACCCAGGGTTGGCAAACTGCAGTCTGACGGCAAATCTGGGCCTCTGCTTATTTTCATAAGTGAAATCATCCTGGAACACAGCCACTTGTTCACCGACGTATCGTCTAAGGCTGCTTTTGTGTTCCTGCAGCAAAGCTGAGGAGCTGCACCAGAGACCACATGGCCTGCAAAGCTGAAAACATTTACTATCTGGCCCTGGATGGAAAACGCTGGCCGATCCTTGTTTTCAAAAATAACTAGCCAGGACTCTTCAAAAGTGTGGAGGTCATCAAAGACAAGGAGAGACTGAGAAATTATCACACACTGGAGGAGAGGACGGAGACGTGGAAACTAAATGCCAGGTGGCATCCCGGATTGCATCCTGGAATAGAAAAAAACATGAGCGTGGAGACGCCTGGCTGGCTCAGTTGGTTAAGTGCCTGACTCTAGATTTCGGCTCAGGTCATGATCTAGCAGTTTGGGAAATCGAGCCCCACGTCGAGTTCTGTGCTGACAGCTTGGAGCCTGCTTGGGATTCTCTCTCTCCCTCTCTCTCTCTCTGCCCCTTCCCCACTTGTGCTCTCTCAACTTCAAAAAAAAAAAAAGACTACTAGAGGGAAAATTGCTAAATTTGGCGGGGGGAGAGGAGCCTATAATTTGGTTATGGTTACTAGTATTGTACAAAATTCCTTTCTTGGTTTCGATAAATACTGTGGTTATGGAGGATGTGAACACAAGAGGAAGCTGGGTGAAGTATACAGAAACTCTGCTATCTTCGAAGATTTTTTATAAATCAATTTATTTCGAAGTAAAACGTTTAAAAAGCATCGTGATGAACTCCTGAGCCTGCCCTGAAGCCGACAGAGCAGCAGCTGGCCTCTTCAGGCCAGCATCATTTTCCAAGGTTTGTCTTCATCAGGCTTCAAGGCAACTATGAAAATAATTCCAGGGTCGCTGACACCTCACGCAGGTGATCTGAAGGCAGACAGGATTAACGGAGAGCATTCCTCACTTTAACCAGCACCGCCTTTAAAAATACAGGATAGCTTGGGGATCCCAGTCCTTCAATATAAAGCGCAAAGTAAAAGGATGACCACGGACATCTAAATCTCTCCATGTGGCCTCGGAAGCCTAACCCAGCCCTCAGAAATGGCGGATGGAAGACTTTCTTGCAAGTCTCAGAGGAGGTGGTTTGGTGCAGACCCTCACAGAGGAGGCTGGCCTGACAGCAGAGGGAGGTAGTGTGTTCCCGGGGTGCGGGGCCAGCTCTCGAGCAACCCTGACGAGGGAGTGAAATGCCTTCAGCACAGGCAGCCCTTCTTCATGCACTCCAGGGCTATCTTGTGCGTGGTCAGTGAGGAACACGAGAGGAGGCACCCTGCTTCTCTCCCATCGAGCCACTGGCCTCGGACAGAAACATGACACACAGAGTCAAGATTGAACATGAGTTTTAACAAATCACATCTACAATTAGGCCAAAAGTTTGAGAGTATCAGAGATACAGATTGCAAGAAAGAAGTTGAAAGAAAAGAGAAGCAAAGTGGAACAGAAGCGAGTGGGGAGGACATAGGAGGAGCAAGGAAAAAAATGATGTGGGTGCAGGCTGGGCAAACAGACCCTCGAGAACCACCTGTCTCCCCGCCCCCACCGCCTTACCGACGCCCCAGTCTAAGTGGACCAGGCTGCGGCAAAGGGGAAGGTCCCCCCCAAGTTGAGCCACGGAAGGTCAGATGTACCTCCCCTAAGGGCCCACAGCTCCCGCCTCCAGGTGAGCTGTCGCTGTGACGGCCACCGAGCAACACAGCACCGGAGCCCAGGCCGGTTAACTGTGTGTGTCAGTCCTGCCGCTGGCCAAACACCCTTGGCAGATGCTGGCTCACAGCTGAACACACGACCCAGTGAGGCCAAGGCCATCTATCATACCCCGCTGGGTGAGAAGTAAAACGGATTGAGCTTGGAAAACGGAGGCTCCTACCACCCTTTTAGCTGACAGTGATCCTCCTCCCCCCTTTGAGAGAAATGAACCCCTGAGGTGGGGAAAAACTGGGCAGTGGCTGGTGCCATCTGGAGAAGGAAGAGGAGGCATTTTATGAATGGGCCATTTGGACAAGAAAACAGCCCTTCGGGCCTTCCCCGGCTGGGGCCATCCCTCCTCCCTCTAGAAATTCTTCCGGGCGCATCTGCTCGGAAGGAGGCGACACACCCAAGGAGCAAACCTACCACCCACTCTCCAGCTTCCGCCCCCACCGAGAACATTCCAGCGGTTTTGCCAAACGAACTAATTGCTCTCCCCCAGGGCAGCCTGCGTGACAACAGGTGCCCAGCTCGAACACCACCACTCACAGTTTCTAGATTTTCATTGTTCTAATTAGCTTATATAATTGTTTTTAGAACAGTGCTGTCCTATCGTGCCCTTCTCTGGCAATTTCACACAAGGAAGCTGAAGGGAGGCAGGGTCCGTCTGGAGGTGAAATTGAGATGGAGGTACCCTCTGACTGCCTCTGGCATGAGATGCCATGAGCTGTGAATGACAGTCACCAAATGAACCAACTGGAGGCTGGCCCTGTCTGCCTGGATGGGAAGTGAATCTGCATGTGCCTCGGTCTGTCAGGGCTAGAGGAAGACAGACCTGTCTTCCAGGCTCAGCCAAACCGCTCCCTCAGGGAACAGCCACGCTGCAGACAGACTTCCGGCCTTCCACCACCTCACCCTCACCCTACTTACATTTGCCTTTCAAAATGACCCTGTGAAGCAGACACCGCAGGTAGGATACCAAGACACGGGGCTTACGTGACATGGCCAACTGAAGGACCACAACAGCAGAAGCCATAATGATGATGAATGAGAAAAACGAAGTGACAGGGCGCCTTGATGGCTCGGTCAACTGAGCATCTGACTTTAGCTCAGGTCATGATCTCACAGTTCGTGAGTTCAAGCCCCACATGGGGCTCTCTGCTGACAGCGCGGAGCTTTTGAGATCCTCTGACCCCCTGCTCTCTCTGCCCCACTCGTGCTATCTTTCAAAAATAAATAAACATCAAAAAAAGAATATCTCAAGGGAAATACTGTAAGATTAAGGGCACCTGCGTGGCTCAGTCGGTTAAGTGTCTGACTCTTGATTTTAGCTCAGGTCATGATCTCATGGGTTCATGGGTTCAAGTCCCACATTGGGCTCCGGGCTGATAGTGCTGAGCCTGCTTGGGATTCTCTCTCTCTCTGCCCCTTCCACTTTCTTTATCTCTCTCAAAATAAACATTTAAAGAAAAAAAAAGAAAAACGAAGTGACCATGAACACATTGGCACTTACTATGTGCCAGGCACCATGCAAACTGACCACTTTATACACCCTTCATCCTTGCTCCAACTCTAGGAGGAAGAAAAGAGTATAGATGAGAAAAAGTGAAGCTCCGTTTTATAGTCGCAAAAACTGAGGCTCCAGAAGGCCAAGTTTCCTGCCCAAATGTGCATGGCTACCTGATAGAATGTTCTTGATTTAAACCCAGAATCTGCGTGTTTACCCATTATGGAGTCTCCCTATCTCTGAGCAAGGGTTGCAGTGGAGCACAAACTCGCCCACACTCTGGGCCTGGAGTATAAACCGCATCATTCCAGGAGTCCACTCTAGGCGTCTATGGTCCTGCGGAGCCTGAACCTTCAGACTCTGAACCCAGTGCTCCTACTGCATCGAACCATAAAAATATCATGTCTGATTAAGTATTAAAGTGATTCTACCCGAACATTCTTCTGCTGCTCATTTCTTCTAAAACTTGATCCTAGAAAGACTCGTCGAGGTCATCAAGTCCACCATCTTCGTAGGCCACCTCTCCTGGTCTCGGGGAAGCCAAGCCCAACGACCAGAGGGGCTGGAAGCAGAACCCAGATCGCGCTGGCCTTGCACACCCAAGGATGCTTTCCAGAACCAAACTGCATCTTGTCAGAAATGAACGACAATGGAGAAGTCACTCACTCAGACGTTTTCCGTGATGGCCATGACCCAGGGGGTCCATTCCCCAGTGACACTGCAATGGAGATGAGGCTACTTTAACTAAAACAAAACAAATTATGGGAAGATTCACTGTTTATGGTCTCAGCATGGCCACGGGCTCAAACATGTCTTGAAACAGAATTCCATTTAATGACCCTCATGGCCAATTAATGGCAACATGATGGATTTAAATGCCTTGATGCCTGCACATTTTTTGCATGATCATTTAAAAAAATTTTTTTAATGTTTACTTATTTTTGAGAGAGACAGAGTGTGAGCAGGAGAGGGGCAGAGAGAGAGGGAGACACAGAAACTGAAGCAGGTTCCAGGCTCTGAGCTGTCAGCACAGAGCCTGACGTGGAGCTCGAACTCACAAACCGTGAGATCATGACCTGAGCCGAAGTCGGTGTTTAACCGACTGAGCCGCCCAGGCGCCCCAGGAATGTTTTATATGAAGAAAACTTTTCATTATTCCCAGAGTTCTATTTCCCCACCTTGGTTTAGAGAAATCCTTCCATTCCTTCACATTATTTATGTCAATTCGTGCTTTCACAGTCCTATGTATTTTTTTGACTTATGTGTGTTTTCTTCACTAGCCTATAGGCTCCACCCATGATGACTACATCCATTCTGTTCATCTCTCAGCACCTATGACAGCTCCTAGAACTTGGTAGGTGTTCAATAAATACTTCTCCTGGTTGAATGAACTAGGAACGAAGTGTCCCATGGGTTAGACTGGGAGGCAGTGAGCTCTGGAGGACGCAAAAACCCTTAATTTCAAGAAAAACAATTAGGAAAGCCATTATTTTACAAGCCAGGTTGGCCCCATTACCTTCGGACAGACATCCATCACATGAAGATCAGAAACATAAAACACAGACACATTAAAATCAGCAACTATTTAAGATCTCCTGTTGTAAAAATCACCTATTAGAAAATTTATAAGGGGCGCCTAGTGGGCTCAGTCAGAAGAGCATGTGACTCTTGATTTCAGGGTTGTGAGTTCCGGCCCCACGCTGGGCGCAGAAATTACTTAAAAATAATAAACGAACAAACAAACAAAAAGAAAGAAAGAAGGGAAGGAAAGGAGGGAGGAAGGAGAATGAAAATTTATAAAATTAAATAACTGGCAACACTCCTGCTTTTCTTTTTTTTTTTTTAATTTTTTTTAACGTTTATTTATTTTTGAGAGACATAGAGACAGAGCGTGAGCAGGGGAAGGGGCAGAGAGAGAGGGAGACACAGAATCGGAAACAGGCTCCAGGCTCTGAGCCATCAGCACGGAGCCCGATGCGGGGCTCAAACTCACAGACCTCGAGATCATGGCCTGAGCCGAAGTCGGACGCTTAACCGACTGAGCCACCCAGGCGCCCCACTCCTGCTTTTCAAAAATACCACTTAGCACCAAATAGGTCTGCAAGTAGCAATCTGATTCTAGCCTTATTTGAAAACTTAAAAATTCTACAGCAACTCTGGGATTTTGGTAAAAATTTTCACATTTTCAGACACACTACATATTTCCTTAACTTTTATTTTTCCTTATAGCTTCTTGCATCTCCAAATTTCGAAACCAGTATTGGACTGAGAGCAGCAAAGAGCATTCAGTGGTTCTGAGGAAGACCACCTGGATTATACCAGGGACACAGACAAAAACAAATCGGTTTATCACAAACAAGGAAACTGAAAATCAGAAAAGGAAATTGTTCTTTGTAGACATTTGCACCATGACTTTTGAAATTGTGGGAAGAAGCAACATTAAGAGAAACTCTACAACCCACAAAATGTCACACAGAGGAAAAACTACCATGTGGACAGTCTGGAATGTGCAAAGACTCTAATGTGAGAAGCACTAAGTACTGTTTCTCCATAAACTCTGAGAGTGATATTTCTAATTAGCATTTCATCTTAAGGAACAGTTTTTCTTCTGCTGCTTTGTTTTGTTTTTCTCTAAAATGTGTTGTTTAATAGCTCTGTCTCAGTTATAATTATTCCATGCCTTGTTTTACTTTATAGACGATTATTAAGTACTCTACTTTCAAATATCTATTTTTCTCTCTGAGAGGCAGGGCAATTATCTGTGGTCGGCACCATCAGGAAGAGGGAGGGGAGAACACTGATTTCAGCAGATCCTGATTTCAGCCCCTGGAATGCACAACTGGCACCAGATCCTGTGCTTAATTTCAGTACAATAGCAATGTCCTGGTTTTACCCTCCAAGTTTCGGAGGATGAAGAAAAATGCAGTGAGTTCTTGGAGCCGTGCAGAACCACATCTGGAATTTATAGTCCATTCCTGGAATGCTCCAGAAGAAGGAATTCCACATCTGGTATCTGTGTTGGCTAATTATTATTGCAAGTGACACCAAATAAATTCTACCTGAATCACCTCTTACCCCCATTCCTATTTCTACTCAGCAACCTCTTTATAGCCCTATATATATTGGAGAAATGTAAGTCCATAGTAACTATCCTTTCCTGGCAGCTTACTCCCTGCTGGGCCTTCCACTAGATGATTTATGTATGCTATCTCATTTAATCCTCCCAACAACCCTGAAGTATTAGTATCCCTCCTTCATAAATGATAAAATAAAGGGGCGCCTGGGTGGCTCAGTCGATTAAGCATCAGACTTCGGCTCAGGTCATGATCTTGTTCATGAGGTCGAGCCCCATGTTGGGCTCTGTGCCGACAGCTCAGAGCCTGGAACCTGCTTCGGATTCTGTGTCTCCCTCTCTCTCTCTGCCCCTCCCCTGTTCTCTCTCTTTCTCAAAAATAAATACAAAACATAAAAAAATTTTTTTAAATAAAGAAATGATGAAATTGAAGTTCACAGAAATCACTTCCAAGATCACAGCTAATAAGTGATGGAACAGGAATGTGAGTCCAGCTCTCTCTGACTCAAAAGGCCAGGCTCCTGCACATGACGAAACCACATTAACCCTCATTAGGAGTTCTCAACCATTAGTAAGAGGTAGTAAGACATTGTGGTGAAGAACACAGGCTCTGAAAGAAAACAGGCTGCCTGGTTCAGCCCATCTGAACCCCGACTCTGCCTCCTACCAGCTGGAAGTTACTTAACTTCTTTATGTCCCAGGCCCCCTGCCATGAAGTGGACATAATAATAGTTACCTGCCTCATAAAGTTGTTTGAGGATTAAATAAGATATACGGAAAGCCCTTAGAACCACGTAGTGAGCACACAACTAAGGTTAGCTGCTGATAACATGCTGTTGGTGATGAGGACAGCAGTGGTGGTGGTTCCAACGATCAGCCTCTCTTCTTGACTGTGGGTTCCTCCCAAACCTAGACCCACCGTCCTATCTAACCTTTTACCCTTCACAACCCAATAAAAATCTTATTCTCCTAACCAGGTTCTCTTCTCCTGTATTCCACTGGAGTCTTCTTGGAGCATAACTTCAGTAATCTCACTTCCACTCACCCCGAACCTGCTCAGTCCTTCGAGGTCCTTCCAGATCCCACCCCTCCGGGATGCCTTCCCCAAATACCGGGGTCCAGTTGGTCTTCTCCTTCTAGACCACTTGCACCCCGTAATGCTGGCACTTAGAACGTCACCAGCAGCCAGCAACGCACTGTGAATACAGAATTACACCCTATCTTGAAACGTTCATCAAATATTTCAGCTTTGTTCGTCTTACCGCCACAACTAGGTTGCAAACTCCTTAAAGATTATATGGGAGATACTTCTATATTCTCTATAGACCAGGACACAGAGCTAGTGTAGACACACGGACACACAGACACACAGACACAGCCATATAAAACAGGCATATCCCCTGGTGGGAAACTCCTAAAGTTATCGGCTTCTAATATTTTAAGGCATTTAAAAATAATTATTTGATATAATTAAATTATCTCCAACAGTGAAAATGAACTAAAAAAAAAAAAGTCTAAAAAATATAGTCCATCAACATCCTCAAAAATACCAGACCATGTATTTTATCTCAAAGATTAGAGCAGTATCACTCTTAATGCCAAGCTGCCTTACTACCAGTTTGTTAATATGCAGGCTTCCAAATGCAATTAAAATTATTTGGATTAAAAACCTTCAACGCTATTAATCCAGTGAGCTTCTAAGTGATCCACAAAGACACATCATTCAGCTTATGTAGCCATGACACAAAGGTCCAGCTACAGGTTGTATAATTCAAGTCTGCCCGTCGTCTGGAAATGGGCTGGAAATTGAGAATAATTTTTTTTTTGAGAATAATTTTAAGGAGACACTCAGAACTTGTTTAAACTGAAGAGCATTGAAATCTTGCTCTAACTCGAGATGGAGCATGGCAAATACAGTAGCCTTGGATTTAAGAGTTCCCTGTCGTAAGCAAAGCCCCAGGAACATGAGGGTCAGGTGAACCAGTCATGAACTGGTGATACAGTTGCAGGTTTTCTCGTGGATTATACAGAACATAAGAACTGACCATTAACAACTCAAACATAAATACCGTCCAACACGGCTCGCTTATTATTAAAATCCAGCCCTTCCGATACATTTGCAGACTAATAGCTGCACATGACTTCTGCATTTCTTCCCATCCACCTCACACTTGAAAGGACTGAAATGCACCCCTGAAGAGAGAGACCTTTTCTCTCTAGGCAACAACCTTAACAAACAATTGCAATATAAAAGTAGAGGGAGGGGCGCCTGAGTGGCTCAGTGGGTTGAGTATCAAACTCTTGATTTCCTGGAATCAAGTCCCCTGTCGGGCTCCATGCTGGATGCAGAGCCCGCTTGAAATTCTCTCTCTCCCTCTGCCCCTCTCCCCGACTTGAGTGTGTGATCTCTCTCTCTCTCAAAATAAAAATCAACTTTAAAAACATTTTTAAAAATAAATAAAAAATAAGAGTGGGGGATGCTAAAAACCATGTTAGGTCCACACCAGGAAGATACATTCTCAAACTGCCCCAGAAAAACCTCTCCATTATGGACTCATTCTCTTCAAAATGGAAGCCAACCCCAAAAATATATCCTGCACATAGAAAATGATATTCCCTCTACGTGTACCTCAAGCTCATGGGTTACAAAGCCATGATGATTTCAGACAGTACTCTCCTTGAAACATCCCAATTCAAGGTAACCTCAAGAACCACCTCAGGCCTCAAATCATAACTAAACCTCATTCCCCCAATTTCAATTTAACCCACTGACCTCCAAATGCAGGGAGTGGGAAATAGTGGGTTTCCGAAGGCAGACTTTCACAGTCAGTACCTGTCTCCCCTCCCCTGTGGCCTTGGCCTCATTATCTCACCAGGATTCTCCTTCTAGGCAGTGCTGAAGGGGCTGGCATAGAATACTACTCAAGCGCAGCTAGCAGGAATGAAAACTTTTTGGAAAGCCATTTGAAAGATAGATAGATACATACATACATACATACATACACTTAAAAATAACTCCACACTTTGCCCAAAATAATTACAATGAGACTGTAACATGACATGGAAAACGTTATAGGCAAAAAGGTGTTTCCCACAGAAGAACCCAACCACCTAAACAGCCAACAGGGGAATGGCTATATACACTTAATAAAATATATGCAGCCAGTATATATGTTTGTAAAATAATGGTAAGTAAAAGAGGCAGACTTCAAAATTGAACATTTTAGTACAACTAAAACTAGGAAGAAAGAGAAAACCAGTGTATGCATAGGAAAAAGAAGTCGACTTTGCAGAGTGGAGCCACAAGGGGTTTCTCCTACTTTGTTCGGCGGTCCTAGGAGACGCACGCCTTACGCGGTTGACAAACTGAACCCGTCCAGGTTCGCGGTACATCCCGGGAAGTTGGGAGCACCAGCGCTCCTAAAGAAGCCTCCTGCCCGCTCCAGCAGAGACGACCATCTCTCCTGGGGTCGCTGGGACCCCCCAACCCCCAACCCCCACCCCACCCCAGGCCCAGGCCCAGGCCCGGAGCAGTCTCCGCGCTGGGGACCGAAGTGCCGGTGGCGCAGCTCCGAGGACTCGGTGCCAGCGAGCGGGCGGCGCGCGCGCCTCCCCGGGCGCATTCTCAGGAGAATCGCACGCGCGCCGCGCACAGGCCGGAGGGGGGCGCTTTCTGCCCAGGACCCCCGAAAGCTCGGCGGGCGGGAGAAGGCGGCAGGCCACCGGCAGCGGCGGTCTCCTTGGAGGGGACGCAGGGACCCGGCGCAGGTGACACACGAAGCAGGGGGAGCCCCCCTTGGACCGGCTCGCTGAGATTTCTCAGGCTTCTAGCTTGGTTTTCATGTTGCTGTTTTTTCAAAGCAGGCTCCACACGCAAGGTGGGGCTTGAACTCAGGACCCTCAGATCAAGAGTCGCTTGCTCAAGGACTGAGCCAGCGGGGCGCCCCCTCTCAGGCTTCTTGTTTGTAAACACACACACAAGGGTTAAATTATTCGGAGAGCTCAGCAGAAACAACCAGGAGTAGGAAGAAGAAAACCGATCGATCCACAAGGATCCAAGTTCTGCCACCTCTGCCGCCCCCCCCCCCCCGCCCCTGGCCGCCGGGGCCTCACCGCTGCCCCCACCGCGGCGTCCCGGGCATCGCTATGGGGTGCAGGGAGAAGGGGTCCCCAGTGTCCCCCAGGTAAATACCGGGATTCCACGTTAACAGTCATCTAACGCTAGAGGAAAAAGAGCCTCTTATTCAGGCCGTAAAATACCCACGTTTCCCCCAAAGCTTGAGACGGGATTCCTGGGAGTTAAGTGGCTCCCTGGCTCAGCACCTCCCGGCCAGCTAACCCTTCCCGACCTTCAGACCCCACTCTAAAGGGTGGTACAGGGCTCTCTGTTTTAAAAACCTACAGAAGAATTTCCTACATAATATGAATAAACCCACCAGATTGAATCTGTTCTGTAAATTAACATTTTAAGATTTACCTTTTCCAAAAAAGAGACGTAAAAAGGAGTGTTTCTTAGAAGTACTGTTAATAGATGTGTATAAATATTTTTAACAAAGTCACTACTGCTATTCATTTTGTTTGATTCTTTTAATATGTATTTGAGAGAGAGAGACCACGCACATTCGTGTGGGAAGAGGCAGAGAGAGGAGAGAGAGAATTCCAAGCAGGCTCAGCACTGTCAGTGCAGAGCCCCACATGGGGCTAAAACCCACCCAACCCTGAGATCCTGACCTGAGCCAAAAATCAGGGGTCCCATGCTTAAAGGACCGAGCCACCCAGGCTCCCCTAAATTAATTGTTTCAAATCCTAAACTAGAGAGATGTGTTTAACAAACACACGCCGGGGGTGCCTGGGTGGCTCAGCTGGTTGAATGTTGGACTCTTCGTTTCCGCTCAGGTCATGATCCCAGGGTTGTGGGATGGAGCCCCAGGCTGGCTCCCTGATAAGAGTGGCACCTGCTTAAGATACTCTTTCTCTCCCTCTGCCCCTCCCCTATGCTATGCTAAAACTCTCTCTCTTTCTCTCTATCAAATTAAAAATCAATAAAAATTAAAAATACACAGCATGATACTTGCACAGGCACTGTTCTAGGCACTATACAAATATTAACTAAATCATTTCTATGAAGTAGGTACTATGATTATCTCCATTTTACAGAGAAGGTAACTGAGGCACAGGAAGTTTAAAGAACTCGCCCAAGGTTTACATAGCTGGTAAGCGGCAAGTGGCAAAGCTGGGATTCAAACCCTGGCAAAGTGGTTTTCATATCCTCTCGTGAAACTACTGTAAGTTTCACAGTGAAACTCATATCCTTGAAATTTACTGCTAACTTCATAAACTGGTACAACTTTATTGTAAAGCAATATGGTAAATATATCAAGAGTAATAAAAATATTCATACCCTTTGACCTACTAATCCCATTCCTGGGAAATATTCCAAAGCTGTGTGCATGTTAGATATCCATTACTGTAGTATTGGAAATCATGATTGTCCATCAGTTGGTGAATAATTAGATGTATTCTGGTAGATCATCTCAGGGGAATATCAAGCAGTCATGGAAAATTAAATTATGAAACGATGCAGCTGCAAAAAAATATATATATATATAGTTACAATGTAATGTTATAAAAAACGGAATATAAAGTTGCATGTTTCAAATTATGTGCACATAACCCAACATAAAAAGAACAAGGACAAACTAGGCAAATTATGGAGCCTAATGAAGAGATTACTGATGATTATTCTTTCCTTCAACATTTCCGGTTAGTCAACTACACTTCAACTTAAAATAAAAAATAAAATTACCCATTGGGTTCTTACAGTAGCGCTGTTATAAATCAAACCTGGAGAAAGGGAAGCATGTCCAAGTATTTATGAGAGGAAGCTACTTTTTCACAAACCATGAGCATTCGGAAGAAAATGTGCAAGGCGATGGTTCCGTAGTATCTAAATATTCACAGGGGGCTCCCACCTGCCAGGGAAGGAGCGGGCTCCTGCTGGCAGCTGGAATTAGCACCGCTCTCAGCCGAGGTGTTAGCGAACTCCAGCTGGGAGGAGCTCTGTGAGGATTCCAGGCCTAACCTCAATCCCACAAATCATGGTAACAGTGAAAGAGGCAAAGCCAGAGGCTTTTCACACACAAGCACTGATCTGAAGAAACACAGTCTAGTCGTGAGAAATTGAGGTTCAGATCTCATCTCAGAGGACAATTTAAGAATGTGCCATATTCTTCGCTCTCCCATCTACCTGTGCCAGGTCCCACCCAACAGTGCCTGAGAAAGAGACAACAGTGATCCTGACCATTCTTGGATCCACCCTGGAACTCCAAGGATGTGAAATCGTTTTGTTTTTTTTTAATTTTTTAATGTTTGTTTATTTTTGAGAGAGAGAGACGGAACATGAGTGGGGGAGGAGCAGAGAGAGAGGGAGACACAGAATACGAAGCAGGCTCCAGGCTCTGAGCTGTCAGCACAGAGCCTGACGCAGTGCTCAAACTCACAGCCGGCGAGATCATGACCTGAGCTGAAGTGGGACGCTCAACCGACTGAGCCACCCAGACGCCCCCCCAAAATGTGAAATCTTTAGACTCCCCAAGGAGTCAAGTTGAAGCAAGGAAAAAACAAGACAAAATTGTTCTCCTTAACAGAAACAAACAACCAAGGGGAATCTAAAAGGTTTCAAAGAGATGAATCATTAGACTCACTAAGGAATGAAGTCGAATGGAGATATAAACCAAGACAAGGGGCGCCTGGGTGACTCAGTTGGTTAAGCATCCTACTTCAGCTCAGGCCACGATCTCTTGGTTTTTAAGTTCGAACCCCACGTCCGGCTCTGTGCTGACAGCTCAGAGCCTGGACCCTGCTTCAGATTCTGTGTCTCTTTCTCTCTCTCTGCTCCTCCCCCACTCATGTTCCGTCTCTCTCTCAAAAATAAATAAACATTAAAAAATTTTTAAAAAAACACACAAAAAAACAAGACAAAAACATCTGAATAACTAATCAGGGTGAAATGGTTTCAGAGTAATGGCCTATTATTTTGAATTCGGCAACTCTTCTCTATCAGGGGTTTGTCCATTCTCCAGGTCCACACAAGTGCCTTATCTAGACGCCAGGAGAACGGCCTTCAGGCACTATGCTTAAGGACCGTGGCACTGCACAGCTTCCCCACCCCTACCCCCACCCCTACCCTTACCATGTTCTACCAACTGGACATAACCCAAAAACATCAACCTGGCTCGGAGAGCCAGTCCCTTAAAATTTACTGCAACCAAGTGAAAGTACAAAGTCTTCAGAATTGAAAACCTCCTAAGCCCAAAAGTACTGTAATTTAATCCGAAGTTTTATTGAAAAGATCATTCAAGCAAGTAAATGGTTTGTTGAAATGCAGACAAAAACCCATAAGAGATTTTTCGGACAGATGGCAGTGGCCTATAAACACATTATACTTCATTTCAAATGCTTTTAACAGAAAATACAATACACGCAAGGTGCCTATTGCTGAAATACCATTCCTAGTCCCCAAAATTAACCCTCTGCCCCTTCACACACACACCCCTTTCCTGTTCTCCCCTCTCAGACTTTATCTGGATACATTTTCATAGTTCTGCAGCCATAAACAACCTCACCATCGGCGGATTAGCAAAAGTAATTGGCATTTTAAATTAATCTTTTGCTTATCCTCAACAATGGCTTTGCTGTCATACCAAAAAAAAAAAAAACAGAAGGAGGCTCTTCCTCTGCTTAAAAATGACACTTTAAAAGGGTGCATTTACATTCATGAATATACATTCATGGAAAAGTGCAAAGAAAAATGACTTCAGGTAGAACACACTGTTAATATTTTTTCACCCAAAATGACCATTTTAAAAATCACTTTTCAAAACAGACTAACAAACAAAACACAACAAGGGCCAGGAGTGATCATGATAAGTAGGCTTTTTTTAAAGAAGTGTTTTACTCAAAAAGCATCCACAGGGAACGGCCCTACGAAGAAGTTCAAAAAAAGAGCCGTTGCCCATCCCTGCCTTCAAGTGAAACTTTAGGCGAAAGAATCTTAAGAGTTAGGCTCAGCTCTGCCGCGCTGCCCCCCCTTCAGAGTCCTCAAAGAGCAGACATTAAAACGATTTCAAAGACGGAATTTAAGAGGGTTTCTGAAAGTTTTCCCCAGCATTCCCATCACTCATCGGGAACTCTCAGGACAGGAATGACACTTGCTAAGTTTTTTCCCCTCTCCCTCCCTCCACCTGTCGTCCCAAGTCTCCCCGGTAAGCCAGGGCCATTCGCACTTTCTGCTTGAATGACACAGTCTTCTCTGCAATCCCGCGTCTCCCCTTCCACCCAAGTGGCTGCTCCTAAATTGGAGCCCCTAGAAAAATACGAACCAATTAGGGGTTACTTGATATTTACACATCACAGAATGGCCATTAGGTTGGTGGGCTGGTTGGTTGTCTTTTTTTCTTGTATTATTATAATTATTATTATTTCAGTGTAATGACTAACGCCTTCTTAACCGTCTGGATAGAAGTGAAGCTGGGATGGGTGAAGACACACAAACTCAGCAGAAGGTAGCTTGCTGCCCCTGACTCCCCTCTGGGCCTCCCTCTGTAGGTAGACCCAGCCACAGCTCAGGAATTCCAGGCGGGATGCTTAGCATAAGTAAGTAATTGAGTTAAGGGAGATCTAAAGAAAGACTTCACGTTCACATTCATATGCTAAACTCAGTTAAAAATAGACTCAAGAAGGGCCTGACTTCACTTTTAATTTTAGCCTGGTGATGAACATGCCCTAAAGACAGAAAGTCACCAGGCATTTTCCTGAGTGCAATGATCTTCATATTTTTATAAAAAGGAAATGCAGCATGTTCTATTAATAAAAGTGCTGTAGCCTCAGTTAAATCTGGACAGTTCGTAAATCAGGGCTCCCTCTGGCTGAGCTTTCCCGGGCCAACA
Source organism: Paguma larvata (assembly GCA_030068075.1). Taxonomy (NCBI): domain Eukaryota; kingdom Metazoa; phylum Chordata; class Mammalia; order Carnivora; family Viverridae; genus Paguma; species Paguma larvata. The sequence continues at coordinate 33,724,424 of CM057837.1, forward strand.
GCTCACTCACACCCAAGCCCCCAGCAAGTGGACAGGTCACATGCCTTGGGGGAAAGTGAGCTGGACACCCAGGGATCAAAGACTACAAGGTGTGACTCCTAAATACCTCCCAGGTGACCAAGTGCATTGCCAGGAACTCTTAAAAGGCTCAGGAAAAGAGCCACATTTGCCAGAATGGAGCCCTGTGTGCCCCGAGATTTAGATTTAGTGAGGAAAGGGGAGCAGGTTAGGTTTAAGAGGTAAATGGGGTAGAAGGGAAAGAAAATGTGGGGCTTCCTTCAGAAAGGACAAGGACCTTTGCCTTCCAGTCTCAAAGATGGCAAAGTTAAAGTTGGCCCCCAGCTATCTGGCTGGACTTCTGTATGGACCCACCTAAGAAGGATCTTCTCCGGCGGCCTTTGGCTATTGAGCCACATAACAAACTTAAACGTGGCCAGATGGGAAAATTACCGCCCTTAGAGCCCTGATCCTCCTCACTGAGGCTAAATGGGAATTCCAAACGTAAGTAAGGCTGCCCTAGGTCCTGGAGAAAATGCTGGAGAATGTGCTAGGGCTGAAGAAGCAAGACGGGAGTCTCCAGACCATAAGACATTCCAAATACACAATCCCCAACCCAGCTTCGGGATTCTTAGTATCCCGGTGAATTAATTACGCTTCTGCTTTCCAATTTCTGTGCTTCTAAATAAACATTTAAAAGCGTCTATGATCCTCCCCAAAACCAGATGAGGTTGGTTAATGAAACCAAGGCACAGAACTGTAAACTCACACAGTAACAGGCCTAGCTACTTAAAGCCAGGTCTCTCTAAATACAAAGCCCAGGAGGGATGCAACAAGAAAGGCCCAACGAGGTCTAGGCGGGAGACATGCAATCTTTTCATCCTCTCCTCTTTCACCTGGGTGAGTCCTCTCCTTCCGAGGAAGACAAACTCTGATGTTTTGGTTCGGATTTGGTTCTTACTTTGCTTTGCCCCCATTTTCCCATGTTTATATTATGGCTGCTTGCAAAACCCTATACACCATCAATCTAAACAATCCCACAATAGTCTCAGCCACAGAGGGACATAAATTCTATATAGTCAGATGTTAAGACCTCGAGCTTTGGGGCCAGACATATGTGCATTACCATCCTCGCCTTTCCAGTCTCTAGCTGTGTGATTTCAAGAGCATACTCCACAGTCCAAAATTAAATTCAGGGACAGCTGAAATCAGGACTAGCCAACTGACTGAGCTGGTGGGCTTTTTTTTTTTCTTTTATTATTGACATGTTCCAACTATACAAAGATAGAGGGAACAGTATAATGAAACCTCACTTACCTATCACCCAGCTTCAACAGTACTAACTGTTGGTCAATCTTGTTTACTCTCTACCCTACCCATTCTTACCCCGTAGACTATTGTTTTGAAGCCAATCCCAGAGGCATTATTTCATCTATAAATACTTTAGTATACAGCTCTGAATATAATTATTTTTAACATAATCACAATATCATTACCATATCCAAAAGTAAATAAATAAATAAATAAATAAATAAATAAATAAATAAATAAATAAATCTTTAGTCCCCATATCTCATATGTTCAAGAGTCCCAAGTATTCTAATCATTTTTCTTAATTTTTTGAGCTAGGATCCAGATAAAGATTATAGATAAAGATTACAGACTGGATTATAGACTGGATAAGTATTTTTAATTTGTTTTAATCTACAGAGAACCCAACTTGCTGTTTTTATCCTTGCAATTTACTTGTGGAAAAACAACAACAAAGACAAACAGGCCTTCGGGCCTGAAGGATGTCCCACACTCACAACTAGTTGATTTTTATCTCCATGGTACTGTTTTGACATGTTCCTCTGTCCCCTGTATTTTCTATAAACTGGTAGTTAGACCTTGAGCCTGGCATAGATAAATTCAGGTTTTACCTTTGATAGTACTGTTTACTTCCTATGCATTACCTCAATGGGTACATGATACCTGAAATCTTTCTTTTTTGTGACATTAAAAATGATCAGCAGGCTTGAATGTGTCAACCCGATCCATCCATTATAAAGTTTCCCATTAGCTTCACCTGATGTTTTAGCAGGAATTTATTAACCACATTGTCTAAACACATTATTCACTGGAGGATGCAAAATGATGATGTTCCAATTCTATAATTCCTTCTGTGCTTATTAGATAGTATTCTCCTAGAAAAAGAAATTTTCTTCATCAACAGGTTGGATACGTTAAGGCAATCAATAAGAAAGGACTGATTCTTTCCCTTTCTTGATGAGTTTTCAGAATGAGTTGGTTCCCCAACCTACTGAGGATCACTGAATTTTTAACTAGGGATTTGACACATTGTAATATACGTAATGTATGTCCACTCACTACACTTACACTCTTTAATATTCAAACGATTTCATATTTGGGCATTGGGAAGCCATTGAACTTGGCTCTAGAGTCCTTCAGATAGGACACAAGTGGTCTTTGATAGCTTCTTTGCTGCTGATACAAGATATTCCAACACATCTTGTACATTTGTCCCAGACCTGGGATCAGCCGTTTTTTCTGAGAATCAAAGTTCTCTTTCGTGGAAAGTTATATTTGGAGGTCACGAATACACGGATGTCATGAGTGCTTACTGCTACCAAGTTGGCCATTATTTCTAGGCATTTCAGTGGGCAAAGTTAGAAAATACTTTTTTATTTGTTAAAGAGCAAATATATCAGGAATTCATGCTGACATTTCCAATTCAAATTTAGGATTGTAGGATTTTTACTCAACATCTTTAATGATGAATCTGTTCTTTTTTATATACTGAAAATACTGGTTTCTGATGATTTTAACATACTATATATGTATAAAATATTTTTTATGTAATTGTTTCAGAATAGTAATACCAATATACTTACTAACAATATTACTGAAAACAGCTTAAGATTTATTTGGAATTTGTTTTAAACTTAAGATACATTCTACTAAAGGGGCACCTGGGTGGCTCAGTCGGTTAAGTGTCCAACTTCGGCTCAGGTCATGATCTCATGGTTTTTGGGTTTGAGCCCCACATCAGACTGTGCTGACAGCTGAAAGCCTGCAGTCTGCTTCAGATTCTGTGTGTCTCTCTCTCTGCCCCTCCCCTGCTCCTGCTGTGTGTATGTCTCTCTCTCAAAAATAAACACTAAAAAAAAGGTATATTGCACTGAAGATGTATAATCAAATTACTTACTGTGTTTTAAAGTTATGTGAAATAATTTTCTGTGTAGGTGTGTGTGTATGTATTTTTTTAATACATTTTTTCCTATTCTCCCTTTTCTTACACAAATGTTAGCAATTATTTACATTTTCTATACTGTGTTTTTTCCCTTGATATATCCCTGAGATTTCTTTTTTTTTTTTTAATATTTATTTGTTTTTGGGAGAGAGCAAGTGGGAGGCAGAGAGAGAAGGAGACAAAGAACCAAAGCAGGCTCTGTCTGTGTGGTCAGCACAGAGCCTGAGGTGGGGCTGGAACTCACAAAACGTGTGATCATGACCTGAGCTGAAATCAAGAGTCGGATGCTCAACTGACTGAGCCACACAGTCGCCCCTCTGAGATTTCTTATAACGGCACACAGAGACAGTCCTCACTGTACGGGAGGATGCAACCCAATGCATTCACCGATTCCCTATTGCTGGATATGTGGTCATCCTGGTCTTTTGGGTGCCTACTGCAAGGCACTGAGTGAGACCTAACCCTTCCTGTTCTTTGTCCAGCATCAAGATCCCACCAAATGCACAGCTTGGGTCTCTGCCAAAGAGAGTCCAAGGAGACCAGCCCCTGCCTGAGCCAGCCTGTCAGACAAGTACTGAGGCACTGATGCCTGGGGCCCAGAGAAGCAGCCCAGTTCTGCACCTTCTTCTACTTCCAAGAATGACACAGGACCAGAGGCTATGATCTTCCCACATCTTGCACTTCATTACAGTTTCCTGCTCCACCAAACCCAGATGCTGGAGTCACACAGAGCTCACAGCTTAGATGGGCTCAGAGGAGAAACAAATGCCACTGTGTACCAGTGTCTAAGCTTGACATTTTTATTAACAGGTCACGCAGCCCTTCAAATATTCAGTGAGCTGCTTCTAGGTGCCAGATATTGCCCTCAGGTTGGGCGGGGGGTGCAAACCACTGAACGAAACGCCTCTGCTCCTGGGGGGTTTACGTGACACGTGACACGGACGGGTGGGAGGAGACACACAGACAACCAAAACATAGTAAGTAAGTAAGTTTTATCATCTGTTAAGGGAAAAAGCGCTATGGTTTAAAACAAAGCAAAGTATGGGAGACGGGACAGGAAGACGCAGGATGCAATTTTAATAGGGTGGCCGGAGTAGGTCTCCTCGAGAAATCATGGATAATAAGTTATGTTCTGGGCAACTCCTTTTTTTTTTTTTTTTTTTTCCCCAATTAGTCAAAAAAGCTTCATTTGTTTATTCAGCTTTCGGACTCTGTGATTGTGCCTTCAACACCTTCACGACGATTTTCTGCTCCTCAATAAGGAAAGCACGCTTGATCCCGTCACGGACACACTTAGCGCGCATGGAACCGCCACGGCCCTGCTGGCGTGTTTTTTTCATTTCATAAGAACCTTAGGCCTCACGGCACGAACTCCTTGGAGTTGGCCTGGGCACGCACCACGTGTGGACTGATGCTTTCCCAACCTGCTTGGAAAGGCAAACAAAATTCTATTACCGGGGGTTCAGGGCAGCCTACTTTTGTCTGAGGCTGTATTGTAGGACAGCTTACAACAATATTTCATACACCGGACCTTTCTGGAAGCCTCCTGACACCGTCCCAGGAAGAGGAAAAAGAAAGCGTTTGTGAGTTCAAAGGCCAAATGGGCAACTCCTGTTTGCAGCTGCCACCACTGGTCAACTGCCCAATTATCACTGCGACCATTAAACTGTCATTATCATAAATGTCAAGGTAATCATAAGGTCCCTTGGTGTCACAGTTGTCTTCAGTTACGTTGTTTTAACAACTGCTTGAAATAAACATAGTGTTTGCTTAGGACTTACAAAAGATTCTTAAAAAAAAAAAAAAAAAAAAACATTTTTGTGATCCAGAAATGTCTGTTGCTGAAAGCTTTGATGCAACAGGGTTTAAGGGGGTAGTCTAAGTGGTTGTCTCCGCCCTTTCTCCTATTTGGATCGAAAATGAAGACATTCAGCCTGGAAACTACCTGTACTTTGAAAGGCACAATCGGGTCCCAGCTGGAGAGGAAGCCTGGTTCCATTACGATGCATGTGTATTCAGCACTTTATTCTCCTCAAGGCGTGTTCCCGTGTCATCTCACTGATGGTTATAACAAACCCCACATCCTATAACAAGCCCACACCCTGACCCCCTTTAACAAATGTGGGACCTAAAAGACTCAGTGCCCTATCTCTGCTAACACAGTGGCTTGAAGGTAGAGCCAGACCAGAGCTTGGGTTTCTTAAACTTCCTGGGTCTATGCCCCCCTTATACCACCTCTCCAAACAAAGGCAGGCTGTTTGTGTTTCTCTAGCCTTTCCAGACAGTCAGGCAGAATAACACATAAGTTGGAGAAAACCAAACTTTGCTCCCGTATCAATTCTCGCCCATGAGACTCTTCTAAATGGGTTTTTTTCATCACCAAGTCCATCAGATCTATACTTAGGTGGCTGTCAACTTGCTCCTTCTGTCATATTCAACAAGCTATGTGCCAGGGACCCTGCCAGATGCTAAGGACACCGAGATGAAGACACCAGCCTCAACTTCAAGGACTTTATGGGGTCTTTAGGATTAGACCAACAAGAGGTAAGCATGGGGTAAATGCTACAGTGAGGGCCACGAGGCCTCACAGGACAGGAGCACTCAGCCCATGTTCTCGCATGGAGTCAGGGACATTTTCCTAGAAGACATGAGGTCTAAGCAGAATCCACAAACAAGAAAGGAATGTTTGAGTTGAGGAGAAAAGGTGGTGTAGGGAGAGAAAGCAGGAGGCAGCTAGGCCCAGGCATGGACAGCTAAGTGGGGGCTGTTCCAGAAAGAACTTCTAAGCAGTCTGAATCTCAACCTACAGGCAACAAGATGCTACAGCAGGGCTTTGAGCAAACAGACAACAAGATTAAGACTGAACTGGTGTGGAGAAGAGAAAGATCTGAGGACGGGACCAGTTGGAGGCAGGGGAAGGAGCCGGGAGGCCTGAATGAAGGCAGGGGCAGTCAGCTTAGAGCGGGGGTCACCAGAAGGGAAAGAGGATGTACAAGTTGGAAGGGGACTGAAGGCCTGGATCTTAGCCGGGGCTCTGCAATCATTGGTTAGGGAACCCTCAACTATTGGTAATTACCTACCTGCCTCATGAGCTTGCTGGGGTCAAATGGGATAAGCTAAGAGGGAAAAGGTAGCCTGTGGACCCTACGGCACAGCAGGAATATGGTCCCATTCACTCAACCCCGGCACTGTTACATCTGTAGATACCTCATTACTAGGAGACTTAAAATTACTCTCACAGGCATGTAAGTTACTTCTGCTCACTTAATTTCTCTAACAGCTGAATGGCCTTTGGTAAGTCTGGTCTTCCTTCTGGACCTGGCTTTCTCTTCCATAAAACAAAAGAAGCGAATTAGATGATCTCTAGGTCCCTTCCAGCGGGAACTTCTGCAGTTTTGTCATCTTCTACATCTTGTGTCCCAGTTTCCATGGTAATAATTATTTCTCAGATGAAGAATTACTGGGGGAAAATTCATCAACAGAAGGAAAAAAGAAACTAAGCTGATGAGTGACTGACCCTGAAAACTAAGATGAAAAAGTGTGTGTTCTTTTTTGTTTCTTTGTTTTTGAGAGAGAGAGACAGAGGGAGTACATGTGGGGGAGGGGCAGAGAGAGGTGACAGAGGATCCAAGAACTCAAACCAGGCTCCACACTGACAGCAGAGAGCACGATGTAGGGCTTGAACTCATGGAGTGTAAGATCATGACCTGAGCTGAAGTCAGACTCTTAACTGACTGAGCCACCCAGGTGCCCCTAAAGAGTGTGTCCTTTAAATGCCTTGAAGGGTTGGGGGCACCTGGGTGGCTCAGATTCATGATTCAAGTCAGGCCCTTCGCTGATAGTGTGGAGTCTGCTTGGAATTCTCTCTCCCTCTCTCTCTGCCCCACTCCTTGCTCATGCTTTCTCTCTCTCTCTCTCTCTCAAAATACATTAATTAATTTAAAAATAAATAAATAAATGTCTTGAAGGGTCATATTTAACATGCCCTGTTCGAAGACCCAATAATAAAAATTCAAAGGTGTTTTCACCCAGAAATGATTCTTGTGTATAATATGTGTGCTCCTAAAAGGTTATATTATCACTGACCTAGATATTTACCCAAGAAAACTAAAAGATGTGACCACATAAGTACTTGTAAAGGAATGTTCGTATCAGCTTCATTTGTAAAAGCCCAAACCTGGAAACAACCTAAATATACATCAACAGGTGAATGGATAAACAAATTATTATTTACCCATAAACTGGAATACCACTCAACAATAAAAAGGACCAAACTTTTGATACATCAAAAAAAAAAAAAAAAAAGGATGAACTTTAAAATCATATCCTGAAAGAAACCCCACAGAATGGGAGAAAATACCTGCAAATCACATATCTGACAAAGCAGTGGTAACCAGAATTCATGAAGGACCCTCACAATTTCACACAAAAGAAGACAAACAAGGAAATTTTTAAATGGGCAAGGGACTTGAATAGACATTTCTCTAAAGGAGATATACAAATGGTTTCGTTGCACATGAAAAGATGCTCAACATCATTAGTCATTAGGGAAATACAAACCAAAATCACAATGAGACACCACTTTATACCCGCTAGGATGGCCAGAATTGAAAAAAAAAAAAAAAGGAAAATAACAAGGGTTGGCAAGGTTGTGGAGAAATCAGTGGGACTATAAAACGGTGCAGCCACTTTGGGAAACAGTTTGGAGGTTCCTCAATAAATTAAACACAGAATTACCATATGACTCAGCAATTCCGCCCCCAGCTAAATATCCAAAAGAATTAAAAAAACGATGTCCAAGCAAAAACCTGTACACAAATGTTCATGGCAGCATGAGTCACAACAGTCAAAAGGTAGAAAAAAACCAAATCCACCAACCAACGTATGGATAAAAAGTTGTCTCTCCATACAATGGAATATTATTCAACAATAAAAAGGAATAAAGCACTAATACAGGCAACAACACGGGTTAACCTTAAAAACATTACGCTAAGGGAAAGAAAGCCCGATTCAAAAGGCCACATATACCATGGTTCCATTTATATGGAATGTCCGGAATTGGCAAATCCACAGACAGGAAATAGCTTAGCGGCTGCTGGGCGCCTGGGGGGAGGAGGGAATGGGGAATAACTGCCTAATGCAGACAGGGCTTCCTTTCGGGGAGATGCAAGCGGTCTAGAACTAGACAGTGGTGACGGCTGCACAACCTGTGAATGTACCAAACGCTACTGATTTACACTTTAAATAGCAAAATGGGGGTCCCTGGCTGGATCAGTTGGTGAGCATATGACTCTTGATCTCAGAGTTGTGACTTTGAGCCCCACATTGGGCACAGAAACTAATTTTTAAAAATAAAAATAAATTGGGGTGCCTGGGTGGATCATTCAGTTAGGCAGCAGGCTCTTGGTTTCAGCTCAGGTCATGATCTCACGGGTTTGTGGGTTCGAACCCGGCGTCGGGCTCTGTGCTAGCAGTGTGGAGCCTGCTTGGGATTCTCTGTCTCTATCTCTCTGCCCCTCCCCTTCCCTCTCTCTCTCCCTTATTCTCTCCCTCTCTCTCAATAAATCAATAAACTCTTAAAAATAAATAAATAAATAATAAAAATAGGGGTGCCTGGTGGCTAAGTCGGTCAAGTGTCTGACTCTTGGTTTGGGCTCAGGTCATGATTTCACGGTTCATGAGTTCAAGTCACACATCAGGCTCTGTGCTGACAGTGCAGAGCCTGCTTGGGATTCTCTCTCTCTGCCCCCTCCCCCGCCTGCTCTCTATCAAAATAAATAAATAAACTTTAAAGAAGTAAAAATAAATAATAAAAATAAAGTCAAAAAAATAAAATAGCTAAACAGTATGTGTGTTTTGTCATAATTAAAAAAAAAACTTTTCCCCCAAAAAATCATTATGGTGAGTGGAAGAAACCAGGCCTACAACAACAAAAACAACAACAAAAACTATGATTCCGTTTGTATAAAATTCTAGAAAATCCGAAAACTCCGTTACAGTGATAGAAAGCAGATAGGTAGCTGCCTGAGAGGGGAGAGGATTAAGAGAAAGAGCAAGAGATAAATTATAAAAGGCATGAAGAAAGTTTCAGGGGTAATAAAAATGTTTATTGCCTTGAATATGTGATGGATGCTTCAAACATGTACAGCTTGGTGTACTTCAATTATACCTCTGTAAAACTGAAAAATGACCCAAAAGGTTTTAAAAATCATCACTTACCAAAGAGACCTACTAAGTTTTTATTTGAAATACACTGAGGAACTCACTGTTTAAAGGATCCTTACGGCCACAGGTCAAAAGCAAACAATCCTTTCCTGATTTGCTGACTCTATTAAAGTCTGGTTTTTACATACTACAGTGTCTTCAAGTGCCAGGACACCTGTAACAAAGTCGGCTAAGACCATTCATGAAGTGTGTCTGGTGCAGACTGAGTGAGCTTGATGTTGCCACGTTTCAGGTCAGGAATTCTTCTTGCTATTAATAGGAGCCTAGGATACTTTAATCATTGCTGAATCCTGGTTTTCTGAATTGGTTTAAGAATGGGATGGTAGAAGTTGGCAGACGGTCTCTTTGCAAATCAAACTATCGTATCTGTTATGATTTTAGCACATGCTGAGAGGATTACAAGTGTTTATATACTCTCTGTGAGCATCAAATTCAGGTCTTGCCTAACACCCGTAACGAGCAGAGTAAGACAGCAAATCAAATGCCAGAGTCAGATTGGCTCGTGGAATTTAAATTGGGATATGGATTTCACTTTAAACCAAAAGGCACACTCAAAGCTACAAGAAGAAAGAAAGGAAAAAATGAACACACGATAATGTTTTTAATTGGAATGTTTAGTTATTCTCAAATTCAATTCAACCTACTTTCAGATGTATTTCAGCAATTTTTGCTATAATATTTTCTTTGTAAATGATGAGTTTTCTATACATATTATCTCAAGGATATAGGTATTTACATAGACAATATGATCACGTTAATTTACAAAAAAAAGCTCTCATCCCAGCCTCAGGTTACTAGTTTTGTCATAAATATTATTTTTTTTAGCTTTGTTGAGTCCTTGTAAGTTTGTGACATGATTTCTTCATTTTTTTAAATGTTTTCTTATTTTTAAGAGAAAGAGATACAGCATGAGTGGGGGAGGGGACAGAGAGAGAGAAGGAGACACAGAATCCAAAGCAGACTCCAGGTTCTGAGCTGCCAGCACAGAGCCCAAAGTGGGGCTCGAACTCATGAACCGCAAGATCATGACCTGAGCCAAAGCCAGACGCTCAATCGACTGGGCCACCCAGGCGCCCCTGATTTCCTCATTGGTAAAATGAGAATAACAGCACTTATCTCACAGGATTATTGTTGGATTTAATGATTAAATGGGTGTAGCTACACAAGGTGCTTAGAACAGTTGGTTCTAAGCATCCAATGAATGCTAGTTGTACACGTTATTATTGTTCCATTTTATAGATGAGAACACTGAGGCTCAGGGTCAGTGGTGGCAAAGCGGAACCCAGAACACAGAGCAGACTTGCTCTTGATTCTTTTCACTACTCCACACCACTTTCCCCACCCATACATATTTTGTGCATGAAAATAAGAGTACCAATCTGGAAGAGGCAAAAATAGCTATGTAATTTAAATCTAAAAAGCATAAACAAACTGGTAGTCACAGACCAGCTCCAGGACTCACCCAGTTTAGGCTCCAGGGCAAGTCATCAGTCATTTTTAAAGTCAGCTTCATATAGTGATTTTGAAAAGGAAGATAAAAGGTTTCTGTAAAAGGCTGACTTAGCTTCAAGAGGATGCTGAAAACGTTGTGTGAGCTAGCAAAAAGGACATTAGCATCCTTCATGCCATTAGCATGAAGAGGGATTTATATTCTCCCTGTAGGAACATTTAAAAGTACTGCACCCGGTGACACAATGCTTGACGTAGAGGTTAAGTGGGAAGCGAATGGCCCATCAGTTAAGTCAGGACCAGAAAAATCCAGTCTCCAGATAATGTCTAGGGGCCTGTACAACGCACACATATTTGCAAGGCCTACTGATATAAACCATATACCCAAACTAATCAATTCTGAAGTGATATTAATTTATCATTTCACTTCCACATTTCATTGAAGGGGCTTTTAAAATATATGGTTAAATTAAAAGATAAAACCACAGGGGACCTTGGCTGGCTCAATCAGTAGAGCATGTGACTCTTGGTCTTGGGGTCATGAGTTCAAGCCCCACGTTGGACATAGAGCTTACTGAAAAAAAAAATAAAATATATTAAAAAAAGAAAAGATAAAACCATGAGGCGAAAGTTTGTTGGGAAACAAGATATTCAGAGGGTCTCAGAGTATCACTCTCACAGACAACTTGCTAATCACAAAGAGAAAAAAATGTCCTTTTACGATGGAGCGATCTGGCAGTGACGACGTTAACCAACAGATCAAACTTCGTGGAACACACAGCACCCACAACAGATCCCTGCCGAAATGCCCAACCTGAATTTGGCCATGAGGAAGTAATACACATATCTAGATCCTGGCTCATTCCACAAGACAGCTTAGCCTAGTATCTTCAGTCATGAAGAACAGAAAAAGGTGGGTACATTTGCTAAATTAAAAGAGACATCACGGGGGTGCCTGGGTGGCTCAGTACGTTAAGCATCCAACTTCGAATTCAATTCAGGTCATGATCTCACGGTTCCTGAGTTCAAGCCCCGCGTCAGGCTCTGTGCTGACAGCTCGGAGCCTGGAGCCTGCTTCAGATTCTGTGTCTCTCTCACTCTGTGCCCCTCCCCGACTTGTGCTCTCTCTCTGTCTCTCTCAAAAATAAACATTAAAAAATAATAACAAAATAAATACAAGAGACATCATAAACAAATGCACTTATGAATCTGAGCCACGGGATTTTAAAAAGAACTATAGGAAACATTTTTCTGAAAATGAAAAAAGTTAAAAACCTAGTGTTCATTAGAGAAAATTATTTAAGACTAATTTCCTTCGTTACAGTAACAGAACTACAGTTATACAACTTACTTTCAAATACTTCAAGGACAAAAAAATAAAATGTGATGCCTGGCTTGTCTGACAGCATGGAATAGAGCATGAGATGCTCTGGAGAGGCCAGTCTACCACCGCTTGCAGAAAAACCTATTGGAGGGGGGGGCGGGAGAGTAGATGGGGAGCAGAGAGAAGGTAACACACCCAAAGATGCTTTTCAAGTCCCCTTGAAATTTGATTCAATCCCCCTTGGGGATTTGAGCAGACTAGAGCCAGTAGATAAATGGCTAGTTTATGAATGTTCTCCATTCCTCTCTTCTCTATCTCCTGGCACACAAAAGGGTAGCCTGGTAGAAAATGAAATACACAGAGAGATGAGGATTCCTACGCCAACCCGACCACTGCCCTTGCAGCGGGACTTTGAATAATTCCCTTGCCTTCTCTAGAAAAACAGGAGAGCTGGGCTAAAGCAGCTCTCAGATGTCTTCCAGGGCTGAAGCCTATACGGGCAGTTCATTCTTAAAGACAGTGCAACACCAATATGAAATGTCTATTCCTAGTTTTGTTTTTAAAAACTAGAAAGTTTTTTTTTTTCTGATTATAAAATTGATACATACTGGGGGGGGGGCAGAAAGTATTTTAAAAAAGAAACACTAATACCCAATCACCTAGAGTTAGAACTACTGTTAGCATCTTTGTATTTGTTTAATGTTCCTCCAGACTTTCAGGCATCAGCGCACACATTCACATACATTTTTTCTTTAATGCTGCATTCCTTGTAACATGCTGTTTGTAATTTTCGTTTTCGTTAAATATACTATATTCCGTATTATATTCCATATGATTTTCTATTCCATATTAATAAATATAAGATACCATTATTATCTTATAATAAGTATAAGATACCACTGCTGAATGGTACATGATGTACAAGCAAACGGTTTATCTTCTCACCTGGAAAACATTTAGTTGGTTTCTAATTTTTTGTTCTTGTAGACACTGCTGTAGTAACTATCCCGTGTTCACCCTCGTTATGCATATAACGTAAAGTCTATTAATCAAGATTTAATCACACAACTCATTCACCTTCTATGCAGAAGGTTAAAAACTATCTTTTCAAGTGTCAGACAAAGGCTCTCCCTAACTGCAGTCTACCGTGGCTGCTAGTCCTGAGGTCGCAGGGCCCCAAGGAGATCCAGTCCTTGGGAGGCTCTCGAAACATTTGGTCTCTTCGGGGAGGCCACTCGGAAGCCTGAAGCTCTGTTTTTGCACACTCACGATCTCTTTGAGAAGTGTTTTTCAGGCCGCGAGGTCGGGGCGACTCTCTGGGGCCCACGCTGCCTGCCGACGACTGCGCCGCAAGGTTCCGGACTCCGAGTCCAGCCCAGCCCTGCTGAGAAGACGCGTGCGCAGGTCCTGTTTACGTTTTGCGCCTCTGAAAACAATATCGTCACCAAACACACTCCCACCTGCCCATGTTGAATACAATCCAACCTAGACAAATGAAAAGTATTGCCTCCTGCGTAGAAAACAGCACTCTTGTTGCAAATTCAAGTATTCGCTTCAACACTCCCAAGTAATTAACATTCCCAAATAATTTCCAGTTTTAAATATTTCTGGCGATCAGAGAACAGAGTAAACGTGTGCCTTGTCACTGACATTTCTATCTACCTTTCTGACTTAAAGTTATAACACTGATCTAAATATGCTATGCAAATGTTGGAGGAAACATCTGATGTCTTTTTGTAATTATTGTTGTTTCCATGTGTGAACAATCTCACAAACACGTACCTATGCCCATGGCTAAAATGTAACTGATATGGGATATATTCTGTATCAGATGTACAGGAGAGGGGAGGCATTCTATACTGATGATCACTCAGTGACATTCCTAGTGATTCACATAATTTTTTTCTTGAAAGGAAATTTTTTTTCTTGAAAGGAACTGCCATTGATCGTTTCCAGCCCCTGGAGAGGCTGGATTAAGAAGGTTAATTGGCTTGTCCAGGTCACTCGTTCCCAGGCCAGAGTTTTCTTTTCCTCTTGCTCCCTCTTTGTCAGAAAACCAATAATTAATTTAGATCAAAGATGTGCATTTTACACTCTCCAACACTGGGCAGATCCTAGATCATTTTAGTCATTAATGAATTCAAAGTAAACTAAAATAAGTAACTTCATGAAATTAAAACATATTTAAAATACTGTATAGATGACCTTGTCTACTGCTTTAGCATAAGGCAACAGGTCAGGTTTAAAGGTGGGTCTGATAAGAGCTGAAAACATATTTGGGGGACAATCTATAGACAAGTTGCAAAATTTGAGAAGTATTTAAGATGTCCAGATAGCCGTGAGTGGAGGTTTCCAGGTTTGGGCCAGAGAGGGAAGTGGTCACTGAGAACCGATGGCTCATCACTGTGATCGAGAGAAAGCAGGTGCATAGAAAGGGCCGCAGCAAATGGCCCTGGTGCATCCTTAAGGCAAATACCCACATTAAAGAAGGGAAAAGTGGCGTGAAAACTATCTTCAAGGGGTGACGACCGCCCCTGAACACATGCATGACCCCCAGCCTTTTGTTTCTGAACACATGGAAAGATTTATTCACCAAACTAACTGCAAGTTATTAACACATCCCTGTGCAAGTCGTTTAACGACTCCTTTTGCTCATAAAAGTATATTCACATCAATATGTACCACCGCCCTGACAGATGTGCTGTCAGCGAGTTGGAAAAGTTGCCTTGTAAACCATCAGGGGACTTATTTAGAAAATCCAGCAGGAACTGTAGGAAAGAGGAAGATCATTTCACTTCACTGTAACTTCTCCTCCTGTAAAGACTTTATCCTGTTAGGTGGATATACGTGTCATACGCAAAATACGTAAACAAAATGTTTGGCAGGGGAACTCCCTTCTACCTCAAACAGCTGGCAGTGACTCGTACTGAAACTTGCCGTCAATAAATGCTGAAGACTGAAAACTTAGTTGGGTGGAATTTACAGGGAACACCCATTGGGCCAGGCAAATTATGAGCCTGGTAGGAGCCTACCACCAACACCCTGTTGGTGGTGTTGGAAACGAAATTCGCATTCCTAATTCAAAAATGGGCCTTTTTAATTAAAGTCAGGATTTCCCAGTCTTCTCACTCGTGGGAACAAGCAATATTAGGCTTCCAGTATAGCACACATATCAGCAAGATTCAGCCAGGTTCATTAACCGGAGAGGGAGCTGCCATGTGCTCCTTTCTACAAACCACTAATTACCATCTTTGCCCTGATTCTGGAATACGGATCACTTTACTTTCTGCAAAACTTTTCAATGCACTATTCTAAACACAGCCACCAGTCACTCACACCAGCTGTGGACCCACAGCAACTTTCCCTGCTAAAATATACAAGATCATATCAGCGAGACCATCCTAAACAAGATAATTACTGTGGCGGGAAATAAAAATCAGATTAAGTGGGATTTTCTGACACAGGAGACCCTTTCAAGCTTTTGTCTGGCAGGAGGACCAGGGTGGAGGAAGGGAGAGGGGTGCCCTGCGTCCCAGTTTCTCTCTGGAGTTTTAACTCCACTATCTCAAGCTTCTTCCATCCTCGCTTTCCGTGTTTAGTTCAGTCCACTTTAATTCTCTCCCTTGGGTACACCCCAGTTCCTAACATTTTTTCGAGTCTGGTTTATCAGTGCCGTGAAGTGAGCTGTATCGGTTTGTTTACTTGAGCATTAGCCGTTAGGGGCAGGGAAGAAATATTGGTTTAACTGGAGTCAAAGAACCTGCAGCCACAAGAAAAATAAATCAGAGAAAGACGGAGAAACTGGAAAATGGGGGATCATTTCACAGTGAGTCAGTCCTGGTAGGGTTTTCCCCCCTGGACTACACGGACAGACAAAGAGATCATAACGGATCGTATCTTAACACATTCCGACCAACAGATTTGGACTTTTTTAAATTATTAATTTGATCAAGTGCTAAGAAGGTAGCAAGAGAATAAGTGGATAGAAGAATAAAACGGGGGATAACTTCCACCCCCCCAGCAGTGGCATTAGAACAGCTCTATGTACACCATATGTATAGTCACTTACCATGACTAATGGGAATAATGTGCTATATTTCAGAATACTGATCTCTTTGGCAATTTGCAAAAAAAAACTTATAAGTAGATGGCTATACTTACTATCTAAAACTACAGATCACAACAAAGCCTGAGGAAAAAAATTTTGAGAAAAAAAAAAATACCCTCTAGAGCCGCAAAGAAGCTTTCAGAATGCGAAGAACCTACCCTGTCTCCTTCCCTGTTTTGGGTTAACACTTAATCCTCTCGGATATTTCCTGCTGAATGCCTGTCCTCCGTGCAGCTTCAGATTGTGTTCAAAATTTTCAAAATTCCTTCTACAAGTATATCCTTGTTTTCCCTAAAAATGGACTCAAACTGATGTTAGAAACTGGCGCAGATGTTAGAAATTCCATCCTCTTTCCAGAAAAGGACCAAGTGTGAGTGTGAGGTAATGTCCGTTTTGGGCAAATTCTTACTTCCTCCCCGATCCTGAATGTCACTGTCAACATGCCCATCAGAGTGACTGGACATCACACACAGCTTGTCTGCATGCTGCTCTCTACGAGTTACCTGGAGACCCTTCTAAATGCAGAATGTCTGTAAAATTATCTGCAAACAGAATAACTACTTAAAGCATTTTCCGTACTGAATCAGGGGGAGCCTTTCCTCTGAAAACAGTCAGCCAGGGTCCTAACACTACGCAGAAGATGACATAAACTTTAGAAATCAAAGCTGGATTTATGCATGTAGGGAACGCTAGTTATCAGATGCTAAACCAAAACCTTTTCTATTTTTATAATTGATTTTTAGTCATTGCTTATCAAAATAATCTGGAAAGGAAAGAAAATAACTCATCTATACTCAAATGTACAAAACTGATGTCATGCATTAAAGAGTAAGTCATATTTTGCTGCAAATCAAATAATTTAGGAAAACCGCGTATGTGTTCACCTCACAGAAGGTGTGTGTGCTTCTTAGGTTAATTTTGGCCATGACTAGTGACACCATACAGTTGCATCTGACAACAAACTTCAATATTTCACATAGAATTTACTGACTCTGTTTCCATTGGGAAGAAAGTTTTAAAACTTTCAACCTAAACCTTAACTTCTGTTGTTCATCAGGTTAACAAAATAACTTCTTGTAAAGCAAGAATTAGGTTTGATTTGAAAGCACAGAATTAAAACATAAAATACTTTTGGAAATAAAATGTTGTGAATGTTTAAGGAGACAAGCCCTTGTAAAAGATTTGCCAACACACAGCAGTCAACGTTGTCCTCTCCTAATATGGAGAATACACATATTTTAAACCATCAAATTATTCTGACTTACCAAACTCATCCCAAATTTTCTCTTAAGTTGCTATTTATATTTTTTATTGTCCAAATGGTTTACATAATGCTTCTCTACATTTTACACAATACTATTGCCACATGGGCCAACTTAGAGAATGCAAGTTTAAAACAAAGCTCTTACGAGATACTAACTGTATGTCTAAACACGGCTGATGATCTTTACAGGCGATGCCAATATGGGCCAGGAGTCAGGGGTTAATGTGAGCAGAAAGGTCATGGGCGATTATTGACTGAAGCTAAGAGTGCGGTAATAAGAAAACTAAATATACCTGACTAGAACAAAAGCACTCTACCGAAATTAACTTGCGTTGCAATCTTCCTGAGTACCGAGACCCGTTTCCATAAAACAATTATCAAAATCAGTCTCAACATTCAACGTCACGCCTCGTGTGTTTAGCTACTTACAGAATCCAACAGTTCTCTTAAGACCAAATATGACACATGTGAATATGAACAGGCTTTTATTATGATCACAACTATTAGTTTATCAAAGTCCTTGACTTTATCCAAAATGCAAGCTGATATAAATGAAAATCACTAAACACAGACATTTAGAAGCGAAGAAAATTCTTATAATCCTTACACCCTATGCACACGAATAATGGTGATAGCGTCATCATTACGAAAGAGCTCAGAACTTCTCCTCTTTGGAATAATTACCCCACGAAAATACCTAGAATAAACAAAGTCTCCCCAATAAAATGTATTTAATATGCCATCCACTAGACAAGAACTTCAATCTGAAGTTCTAGCTCACAAAATTCTCAGTCGAGAGGTGGGCAATCTCCCCACGGCGTTTTCTCAAAGATGGCTGATGCAAACAGCACCTCAGAACTACATAAAAATGGTTGCTCAGATTAAATTATGCAAACGTAGTTTCAAAATAACCTGCTCAAGTTTCAGCGCATTAAAGATGGACCTGCAAAGCATTTGCCATGTTATGCCTGGTTCCAGCGCAATTTCAGTGGGTTCTGAGAGTAGCAAACCTCAAATCATCCTTATTAAGAAAGTTTTTGAAACATAAGTGCACAAACATCCATTCCCATGGGCACAATCACCCGCCTTGAACCTGGCCCCCTGAACACTGATCTGTCACCAATGCAAAACAAGGCAGGGCCGTTAGGCTCTTCTCGAAGCTCCCATCCTGGACTGTTGACAGAACAGGTCATCTTTGAAAAGTTCTTATCTCCTAAGGTAACATATTTCAGAGATAGAATTTTCAAAATGAGGTTAACAGGGTAAATCAGACACCAATCTACAAAGATATTTCTGTGAACACAAAATTCCTAGTGTTTTTCCTATTTAAATGATAGGAAAACACATGGTGATTACAATACCAAAGCAAACTCAATAAATTTAATGTGTAGCTTAATCTCAAGCCACAAGACATTTCTGGTAAGAAGTTCATTAGATGTTTTCTGACTAATAACTGGTCAATTAGTGTTTTTTTTTTATTAAAAAACTTCAGTTTTAAACATCTTTTTCTGTTGGTTTATATGTATATGAAGAACTAAAAATAAATTTTAAGTAAAGAGGTACTTAAACTGTCAATCATATTTAAATCTTAGCTGATATAATTTGCAGGACAGGAACAAAAATAGTGTAAATCATTTTCATGTTCAAATAGTTACCATCTTGTTAGCAGCTGAAAGTCCGGTAAAATTGAATTAAAGCAAAAATTTGTCACGAATGGAACTTTAGTATTCCCCCAGTCAGAAAAGGGGAACCATTTTGTTCTGAAATATACCAGCGTTTTTTGATGTCAAACTTGAATTTCCACTATTCTTTCTAAAGTCAGTCTTTCCAACAATAATTAAAATGCCATTTGCTTCCATTTCCGCCCCATCGCTGGTAACTCTCTTACTGCCATTTCATAGTTTGTGTAACTCAAAGCATCAATACAGCAGCCCCCGCTCTGTTCCACACGGTTGACTTCGGTGTACTTGGGAGCCTTCCTCTCGAATTGTCAGTTTCGCCCAATCACTCATCACTCAGACTCCTTTACCCTTAAACTAGTTCTGACTTCAGGACAAGCTGAGGGAAGCCTTCAGGAGAAGAAAGATCCTTCAAGCCAACATTCTAGGCCTTAAACTAAACAAAATCTCCAAAGAACTAATAAAATATCCGCGTTTCACTGTTACGCCCCTGAAACCTGGGCTGAAAAGGCCTTCTCTGAGCCCGGGGGCCACCCCAACCTGCTCACCAGTGGGGAAGGCCGGCTCAGAAGATTCGCACAAGCGCCTGAATCGCAACATAGTAACATTCGTGCAACCCGGTGGCGGTGGCGTGGCTAAGAGCTCTGCGCGAGAGCCTTCTTGAAAAGCGTAAACACTTCTTTCAGGGCAAAGCAAAACGTGTTGTTTACAAACGCTCACCATCCTAGCCACCGGGTGCCACCGGCGGATACGCCAGGGGCACCATGAAGGGCGGCTGCGTGGTGGCCGCATTTTCCTAACACACCCTCACGGGCGCACACACACTCACGCGCGTTTTCCCCGCAACTTTCCAGCGGCCTCCTGGGACCGCAGGGATGAAACAGAGTCTCTGGGCCATTTTCCCCCAATCTGAGCTGTTTTCGTTGAAAGTATCCGGTAACGCCCCTGAAGATACAGGGGATAATGAAAAACAAGCCCATTTCCCCCCCAAATAACTTGGCTCCCCTATCTCCAACCTCAGGAACGGCCAGAATGACACCGACTCTGCGCAGAGAGAGGACACGAAAACTTCAAACGCGAGGCGGCCGCGCAGAGTTCAGCAGCGACGGGAGAGACGTGGCCACAGCGCACCCCGGGTCCCCGCTCCCCGGTCCCTCCTCTTACTTTTGGATGATCTGTGGTAGGCCGGCTGGGGGCGGCGGCGGCGGCGGCGGCATCCCTCGCGGGCCTGGGGGCGCGGGGGCCGCGGGGGGCGCCGGAGCACCCGGCACGCTGCGGGCATCTCTGTCGGGTTGCTCCGGGCCGCTGGGATCCGCGTCCTGGCTCATGGCTGCGGCCAGCACCATGTGAGGCGAGGCCGGCCCCGGGCTCGAGGCGAGAGAGCGCGCGCAAAGGGCGGCCCCGGGGCACCGGCGCTCACTGGCCGGGGTCCCCGTGCCCAGTCCCCTTGTCCTTCCCGGGTGCGCGGGGAGGAGACGCGAGGGGCGGGGAGGAGGCCGTCCCGGCGGCGCCGCCTCCTCCTCCACCTCCTCCTCCCGCCGCTCCCGCTAGCCCAGCCGGGCCACGCGGGGGCGGGGGCCAGGGGGCGTCTCCCCGGCCGGCAGGAGCCGCTCGGCCCCCGGGGGCTGCTCAGCGCCGGGGTGAGCCGGGGAGCTCTGGCCCCGGACCGCGAGCGCGGCGAGGGGAGAGGGAGGGCGGCGCGCGCCAACCGCCCCCGTGCGCCGTCAGGGTCCCCGGCCCGGCTCTCCGCAGCGCAGCGCAGCGCTAGCGCGTGAGGCGGGGAGACGCGCCCCAGCCCGCCGCCGGCCGCCGCGCTCTCGCCTCTGCCCGGAGCTCCGCCGCCTCCGGGTTGTCCGCGGGGACCGCGCGCGCGATCTCGCGCGCTCCTGCCAAGCGGGCCGGACGGAGCGCGCCCGGGGCGTCCGCGCGCATCGCCAGCGCGAAGTGAGCGGGGTTTGGCACCTCGCGGCGTCTGGAGCCCGGCCAGAGCCACGCTCGTCTGAAGGGCCCGAGCCGGCGCGGGGAAAGCCCGGACCCACCCCCAGTTCGGGGGGACGTCTAACCTCGGGTCTTAGATGACCAGGCCCGAGGGCTCTCCGCATTGGCAGTTCCGGCTGCTGATTTCAGGGGTCTCCAAAAGCAGCCGGTGGGGCCGCCGTGGTTCCTCGTCATTTTTCCCGCTACGATTCCGGAAGCGCAAAGACAAAACCAAGTATACGTTTTATTCTTGTTATTTATTGACGAGATTTCAGTAGAAATGTAAGGGACGAACAGGAGAGAGTTCGCCGACATTGCGCCGCCACCGTCACTGCCTCTGTGGTTTTGTTCGCTGTCCCGGCGCCCGTGTGCGCCAGTCCACCTGCACCCGCCGGCTCACAGCTGAGGACGCCGGCGTCTGCGCCGAGGAGCCACCCTCTAGGTGCGGCTTAATGTCCTGGCCCGCGGGTTGGAGGGCTGGGGAGGCACCTGGTGCCGCAGAAACAGCTAGGAGCTGGGCAAAGCTCTTGGATAGTGGTTATCCAGAAGATCCTTACCATGCGTTGGGCGCACTAGCTTTCTAAACCCTGACATTGGCCGCCTGGAGGAAGCAAAGAAAAAGCATCCTTAGGTGCCTTGGAAGCCAGAGCGAAGGCCGGAGTGCCCTATGGCCTGGAAAGTTTGCTGGGGATCTCGAAAGCCTACGCGTCCTCCTCCCACAGTCACGCGAAGGAACATTCTCGGGATGGGTTCCCTGGAACGTGGCAACTAACGGAATTCCCTGAAAGATGCTTTCTTCTCTCCCCAGACTGTGAGTTTCTGTCAGTGTTCCCCCGCAGGCTCGGGAAACTAAGCCTTCCTTGATTTCTGTCATCCTACCTAGATCTTTACCCCTCCCTCCCTCTCTCTCCTACAGATAAAAATGTTCTACCCCCTTCCTTCCTCCCTTCCTTCCTTCCTCCCTTCCTTCCTTCCTTCCTTCCTTCCTCCCTCCCTCCTCCCTCCCTCCCTCCCTCCCTCCCTTCCTCTCCCTCCTTCCTCCTACAGATAAAATCGTATGTCAGTTCCTTGTATTAATAAAGATCATCACGATTCAGAAAATGAGTCCCACTAAAAACCCAGGTAACGGGGTACTGATTGTTGTCCCCATTTCACAGATGAAAGGGCATCAGGGCCATTTGTCCAACCATACATGGCTAGTTAGTGGCCATCCTAAAAAGAGTCTTCTGAGGCTGAGTGGTTAGTTCATCATCTCTGCTTTCTATCACTGGAGTTCCTATGGTTTCCATAAAACTCCTTCACCTTCCACTGCCTCCCCTTCCCCACTCCCGCACCCCAGGGCTGTGGTTGAGGGAATTTCCTGAAATTAGCATTGCAACTCTTCCAGAAACTAAAGGTAAAACTTTCCATATGCTTACATTAAAATTTCCCTCTGAAAATCCCCAAAAACCATTGTGAAAAGGGCTTTATAGTCTAAAAGACAAACCTGTGTTTACCAATGGAATCATTCAACATCTGAGTATCAGTTATCAAATATGAAAATTGGGAATGATAAGACTTGGCTTACACAGTCCTGTCAGGCTTAGGTATTGTGTATCTTGTATATTTGGTGCAGGAGGTATCAATCCAGCTGTTATGACAAACAAGATTCCTTATATCCCAACCTTATAACCAAATAGAACAACAGATCTCAAACTTCAGGAAGCTGAGTGCCTAGGAGTCACACTATTGATATGCCTATATCCATCCCTATAACACTTCTACAGGCAAAAAAGAGAGAGAGAGAGAGAGAGAGAGAGACCATATTATATGAATGCAGCTCTCTACATCTCAAAAGTAATGCATTAGCATTTGTGACACAATAACAGTGGGTAAATCTAAGTATTCATTGGGCTTTTCTTTGCATTTTTCCTCTCAATTTGAAATTTTCAAAATAAAAAATTATAATAATTCACAGGTTGTTTTTCAGAAATCCCATTTATAGCTTTAATATTTGCATTTATGTGTTACGTAATAACCGAAATTCAGATTGAAGCAGATACAAATGGAGAGGGAAACACCTCAGAGCTTGTTCGTGTTCTGCCTCAAATCCCCACAAAACGTTGTCCAGGACAGTTGCAAACAAGTATAATAAGCGGTTCCAATGAAAAATGGTTTTTAACTTGTTTTCTCACTTCTTTCCAGGAAGAATGACATCCCCCTCCCCCCGCCACCGCCGGGGTTGCAGCCATTTAAGAAACTGTAGCACCCTTGTTTTCTGTGCCCTTCCCGGCCCCACCCCGCCAGGGAGCGCTTCACAGCTCCCAAAGTGAGAAAAAGGCTGTGTGAGTCACCTTGACAAATGGGGAGCGTGACTGGGAGGTGAGGGCTGGTAACATTTCTCTTTGTTCCGCTCGAGGAAGCATCCTGTCTGTCCTGATCTACCAGTAAAGTAGGATCAGACAGTGAGGCTTTTGCTGTCTATGAATACACTGAGCATTTAACAGGAGTCAGCTGCCGGGTGCTTTCATAGATACTTACTTCGCACTCACAATAACCCGAGAGGTAGTTACTGTTAACTGTGTTTTAGAACTGAGAAAACTGAGGCTCAGATGGCTGCAAGAACTTGCCCCAAGTCACCTGGCTTTTAAGGGACGAAAACAGGACTGCGGTTAGGTGATCTGGTCCCAAACCTCTCTCCTCTGCCTCAGTGACAGACATGGAGATGAGACTCCGTCTGTCTTCTGCTGCTGCGATGCTGCCTGTATCTTCCAGTGAATGTAAAATGCCACCTGCATGGTGGCTCAACTCTGCCCCTTCTATTTATCCAAATGAGTAAAATAATAGGAGGGATCCAAATTGATACCTTACAAGCAAGCAGATTCAGAGGAATTAAGCAACTGGGCGAGGTAGTAGGAAGGCAAGGGAACTAGAACCCAGGTCTCTGTTACTGACTAGGGTCATTCTCAAACTTGCCACGGACGTGCTTCCTAATATTGATAAATGTTTACTGGGTTCCAGACACTAGTTCTAGGAGCTTTTTCATGTTTTATTTCATTTAATATCACCATGTTGCAGACGGAGAAGCTTGATGAACCTATGTCCAAGGTCACTGGGATAATAAATAGTAGAGCTAAGCTTCAGACCCTGGTCCAGCTCCCTGCAAACTCCCCACCCTGTGTTCAAAGGGGAACCAGCCATTCTCAGCGGTGACGGTAAACATTTATCTCTGCAGTTGAGATCACTTAATAGATACTGCTATTCCACACACGTATATTATTACTGTTATTTTTTAATAACAGTTAACTTACTAGCTTGTAAAGTTTGATAATTTCGCTGGTGAATCTACAGAACACAGACATTTTCATATGCTATGGGTGAAAATGTCTGTTGCTACAACCTCTTTGGAAGGGAGTTGGCAGTGTCTATTAAAATTGCACAAAGCAAACTGACTTAGCAGTTACTTTTCTAGGAATTTATCCTATAGGTTTATATGTAGCAACAACCAAAGCCCCATGTGTTAGAGAGTTTATCGTGGCATTGTTCATAATAGCAAAAGCTAGAAACAACCATAGTGCCAAGCTGTGGGGGACTAGGTACATTGAGAGTGGTCCCTACATACAAGGGAATACAAGTAGACCTTAGAAAGCAGGGGGCAGGGGCCCCTGGGTGGCTCAGTCTGTTAAACATCCGGCTTTGGCTCAGCTCATGATCTCACAGCTCACGGGTTCAAGCCCCGCGTCAGGCTGTGTGCTGACAGCTCAGAGCCTGGAGCCTGCTTCGGATTTTGTGTCTCCCTTTCTCTCTGTCCCTCCCCCGCTCATGCTCTGTCTCTCTTTGTCTCTCAAAAATGAATAAACATTTAAAAAAAATTTTTAATAGTAATAACCTCTAGAAATTGGGATGGGGCAAGAACTTTATCCTTTTGTGATTTTTTGTATATTGTTTGAATATTTGAAATAAAATTTTATCGAAGTATATGTATTTGAAATTTTTTTACTATGAACATGTGCTTTTTTAATTAACTAACTATAAAACTTAATTGTTTCTTCAACTAGTAATTCTTAACAACACTTAGCACATTAATAGGATATTTATTTTTAAAGCAAAAATTCATCTGGAAGAATGAAGAAACACATTGAGCAATGTATTGTCCAGGGTAGCCTTTTGATATCCTAACAACTCAGCAGAGATAGTTGAATAATTAACTTATTAAGTTGTCAGCAGTCGTGTTGCTACACTTAACAATTTATTAGTTTGACAATTACGGATAAACATTAATCAGCCTATCACTGTGAGTCACAACATAGTAACTGTTATCTGGGGGATGATG
This sequence comes from Paguma larvata, assembly GCA_030068075.1. Taxonomy (NCBI): domain Eukaryota; kingdom Metazoa; phylum Chordata; class Mammalia; order Carnivora; family Viverridae; genus Paguma; species Paguma larvata. Next base: position 33,750,012 of record CM057837.1, read on the forward strand.
ATAACAGTTACTGCTTTTTTGAGTATTACTCTATGCCAGGCTGTCTTAAGTACGTGCTGTTTCTCATTTAATCTTATAATCGCTTTACCAGGAGGTTGTTTTTGTGCCCATTTTACAGATTTAAAAAACCGAGGCTCAAAGAAATTCGCCACCTGGCCAGCTATTAAGTGGAGGTGCTGCAGATCGAACCCCAGTCTTCGTCACCCGTGGGAGCGAGCTTTTCACTACTCTGCATGGTGGCATGGCGCGTCTTGGTATAATGGGCTTCTGAGACCAGAAGTTCCTCTGCTAAATCCTGGCTGGAATCTCCGATATCTGCCTCCAATATCTCTGTCTTTCATCTCCTATTTCTCCACATGATCTGGATTCTCTTTTCCATCGCCCTGAGGTGAGTTTTACCTATATGCTGACCCTTTTCTCAGAGCTATAGCATAATCTGTTACTTGAACTCCTTGGAATCCCTGGATATGTTTTCAAACAATCATAAAATAAAACGCTGTGCTGGCTTCACTAAGGATTACCTCTCTGAAAACCCAGGAGAGGCAGTGGCTGAAGGATGCTGTTTAAAAATAATATGGTTACTCATGGAACTGGATGCACATTTGAATTTGAAGGAGACAGTCAGGGAACTTTAGCTGAGGAAAAGTGAGGACATGACCCATGAGGCTCTTTTCTGCCTAACAACTCACAGAGAAGGTCCCTCATTGGCTGCGAGGAAAGGCTTAGCCTCTATCTCTCTGGTGGTGGATTTAGCATCTAGGCCCCTTGTCCTCTAATGAGCCTGCACAGGTGTTGTGTTATAATCGGTGTAGCAGGTGGCTAGGAGTCAGAAAATCCAGGTTCTGGACCACAAGGTGTTCTCGATTGTTCCTAAACAGAAAAGCAGTTATCCCAAACCAAGAGTGACATCGGCATCTTTGCCTTCCCTAAAAGCATCACTGCCCCAAGCCCAGGTGGCTTGAGCTCTGTCCTTCTACCACTTGTTCAGTACCTGGCAACAAACCAGTAACTGTGGTTTGAGTTCAGAATCCCAGGGGGCTCAAAGAGGGCTAGGGCATGGCTTCCTGGAAAAGAATTTTGAGCTGTGCTTTGAAGGATCTAGAAAATGGCTTTATCTCCTTTGCTATTTCCAAGAGAAAGCATCAGGATATAAGAAGGGGGGTTATAAAATAAGTCGCAACTGAATTTGGGGGGAGGGGATGGGAAATGATGGTGGTATGAAATGAATGTGGGAGAAATGTTAGCTGGTGGCTAATTGCATGATTTAAGTTCCATAGGGCTCCGCACCCCCCGTGGAGACCCAGCTTCTACACAGCAAGCTTAATCCCTGGGGAATGTCACTGTCATTCAGAGGCTGGTAGTGTGACTCCCGGCCCCAGCCAAGCAAAACAGCACTTCTTGGAGTCAGGGGATTCCTTTATCGAGCCCCTCCCTCTCCCCCAGTCGCCTCCTCTGTCGCCTCCTCTGTCTTCTTTTATCACCGGGGCTGTCTGTCTGTCAGACCAGTTGGTCATCAGGGTATAAACATCTCAGGCTCTTTGCCCACCAGTTCGGGGATCAGGTGACCATTATGGAAGGCAATACCAGAGGCCTTTGCATGCCAGCATGACGCCGGGAACAGTGAGAGCCTGTGATGTGCTGACCTCACTGAGTGGGCACCCTCGCAGCTGGCCTGGAGCTGGTGAACTCGTGCCACTCCCTGATGTAGCACCTTTGCTCATCCCAGGGCTACCCCATGCAGGAGACCCTGGCCGAGCCCCTCCCAGCATAGACCCTCCAGTCAGAATAGTTGGATTAGAAACCCAGACCCGGGATCTGTTAGCTGCATGACTCTAGGCAAGTAACTTTACCTTTCTGAGCTTCAGTGTTTCCCTCTGAAAAATGAGAGTAATAGCGCCCACATGGTAAGGTTACTGTGAGGATTAAATATAAAGCACTGGAGATTGGTAAAAGGACTTACACTTTCAGCTACAGGATGAATAGGCCTTGGAGCACCTGGATGGCTCAGTGGGTAGAGAGTGCAACTCTTGATCTTGGGGTCATGAGCTCCAGCCCCATGATGGATGTAGAGTTTACTTAAAAAAAAAAAAAAAAGATGAACGGGTCTGAGGATCTAATGTAAAACATGGCGACCAGAGTCTCTAACGCGAAGGTAAATGTGTGAAGTGATGGGCGTGGTGATTATAACCAGATGGCGGAACTCTTTCATGATGTATCCATACATCAAATCATATCATGTCTTCCATGTCTTACAATGTATATGTCATTTATACCTCAATAAAGCTGGATTTTTTTTTTAATGTAAAGCTCATAGACCAGTGTCATCTGGCCTAGGAATGGGGCTTAGCAAGCTGTTGTTGGCTGGTTTTAACTAATTTACTGAACTTTCCATTGGGGAATCAGTGATCATAACACACAGTCTTCTCTTGAAAGAGGGAGGATGATCTGAGTCGGGTTGGCAGTCACCTTTTGCATGTAGAACCCACAGGCGAAAGGATAGACGTTGCAAGAAACATCTGGAAGGGAAGCAGCAAAAGGGAGTACTGTCAGAACACACTGTGGGGAAGACTCGCAGACCTGGCCTTGGGTCCCGGCTCTGCTCCCTGCCAGCCAGGGACCTTGGACTTGCTTCGTGGGCTCTCCACCCTCCCTTTTCCTCAGCCACGAGATGGGGATAACAAATCGTTCCTTCTTTTGTTTCGAGGCTTGAGCACAAGGCTGGCCCAGAGTCATCTCTCAGTACAAGTGGCTGTGATGGCCACCTGCTTGGTCACAAAACACCAGGCAGCTCAGAACATTTGAATCCAGTAAGAAGAGAGCCCCCAAGAGAGTGCAGGGGGTGAGGGGTGTGGTTTGGTTTGGTCTTTGGATGTGGGGGGTTTATTGGGTTGGAGGATTGCTGGGGGGTTGCCTGCTCCTTGGAATGTTTCGCTGGGGAACGTCACTTCTGATGATTTAAAGAATCCCAAAGAAGGCCTGTTGGGACCGGGGAGGGATAGGGTTTCCCCTATCACATGCCTGCTTCGCTCTGCTCCTCTCTCCCCAGAGAAGAGCAAATACGCATGTCTAAAATGCCTAAGGGAGTGTTAGGGGTTGAGTGATGTCCCCTAAAAAGAGCTGTTGAGGCCCTAACCCCTGGCACCCGTGAATGTGACTTTCTTTGGAAATAGAGCTTTTGCAGATACAATCAAATTAGGTCATTAGGCGGGCCCTCCTCCAATATGACTGGTGTCTTACAGGAAGAAGCCAACTTAGACATAGATTACACAGGAGGAGGCCGTGTGACCACGTGATCTGACTGCAAGTCCAGGAGCACTGAGCACTGGCAGCCAGCCCCACAAGCTAACAAGCGTTCTATCCCCACGTCTCAGCTGGCCCTGTCCACACCTGGATTTCCGGCCTCTGGCCTCCAGAGCCGTGGAGATAAATTTCTGTTATTTTAAGCCATCTAGTTTGTGGTGCTTTGTTATAACAACCCAAGGAAACTGATACGGGGAAGCCAGGGACCGGGGGAGAGGGAGGAGTCGAGGGATTGTGTTCCCTCGATCTGAGAACCCAGAAAACTAGATCAAGGAATACACAGCCAGAGGAGCCTCGGAGGGCTGAGCTCGGTTCTAATTCTAGGGCCACTAAGGCAGGCAAGATGTGTGGATGAAATGATGCTAGGAGGCAGGGGAGGATCTGCACAGGATGTTGGCTCTGAAGCTCTGGAAATCTGGGTTTGTGTTTAGTTCTGCTATTGGTTTGTCTGTAGCAGTATCATTAGGGACGTTGGCTTTAAATCTTGACTCTATGGCTTACTGGCAGCGTGACCCTGGATGGGTTACCCAGTTACTGTGGGCTTCAGTTTCCTTCACAATGAGGTTCATAGGTTGCTGTGAGAGTCACAATGCCGTATGTGTGACACACAGTATGTCTGTAGAATGAATAATTTATGTGAGCGCTTAGCACCACGTCTGCTAAAGTTAGGGTCCCCGGGAAACAGAGATTGCTGCTCCAGAGATTAATCCTTGTGGAAGCGAAGAGAAGGAAGCAGGGTTGGGCAGAAAGAGAAATGGGCTGTGATTAATCTCCATGGAGATCTCAGCCAATCCCATGGAAATTCTGAAGCTGAGGTGACCCTTCAGAAGTGGCAAAATGGGGTGCCTGAGTGGCTCAGTCGGTTAAGCGGCCGACTTCAGCTCAGGTCATGATCTCATGGTCTGTGAGTTTGAGCCCTGCGTTGGGCTCTGTGCTGATGGCTCAGAGCCTGGAGCCTGCTTCGGATTCTGTGTCTTCCTCTCTCTCTCTCTGCCCCTCCCCTGCTCATGCTCTGTCTGTCTCAAAAATAAATAAACAAAAAAAAAAAAAAAAGAAGAAGAAGTGGCAAAATGTCTCTCGGCATGTCCACATCAACACCCCCTCCCACACTCTGATCAGGTCAAACAGAAAAGTGAGTGTGCCTTACCCAAAGATCCTAACCAAATCCTTATTACGTTTCGTTGGCTCTGACTGGGTCGTGTTCCTATTCATGAACCCATCTATGGCCAATAAATGTGATACTCTCATTGGCCAAGACAGAGCCACACGCTCATCCCTGGTGCCAGAAGCCCGGCAATGCCACCTGAAGCATGCATGTTGAAAATTGGAGAATCTGGGGATGCCTGGTTGGCTGAGTCAGAAGAGCATGCCACTCTCGATATTGGGGTCATGAGGTCAAGCCCCATGTTGGGCGTAGAGATGAAAGAAAGCTAGAGAGAGTATGAGAGGGAGGAAGGAAGAAAGGATGGAGGGAAGGAAGGAAGGAAGGAAAGAAGGAAGGAAGGAAAGAAGGAAGGAAGGAAGGAAGGAAGGAAGGAAGGAAGGAAGGAAGGAAGGAAGAAGGGAGGGAAGGAGGGAGGGAGGGAGGGAAGGAAGGAAGGGAAGAGAAGAAAGAAGGAAGGAAGAGAGAGAGAGGAAGGAAGGAGGAGAGAGAGGGAGGGAGGGAGGGAGGGAAGAAGGAAAGAAATCGGAGAGTCTGTGATTCCCTTAGTGGAAAATCTGAGAGTGCCAAGAATGAGTGAATACTGGATGGTGAAAGCCTGACAAACATCTATTTATTCTTTAACTGGAAAGGATGTTCTACAAACAGCTTCTGTTACAACAAGTGCCTACCGAGAATGAATACCGTGATATGGAATGCAACATGCATTTCAGGGTGTTTGACCCAGAGGAAGGTATTCAAAACATGTTTGCTAAAAAAAGGAAATTAAATAAATATGCTAACTAAACAGGGGGAAAGCAAGCATCCACTGGGTGATCCTCAAGCTGTTTTAAATCTTAGCCCTAGATAGGCTTCTGAGCTGTTGGATTGTTGTTTCTTATTTGGATGGTGGCTTCATGGAAGTGTCGTAGAAATTCAACCAGTTACACATTTATGATTTGTGTCTCTTTCCGCATCTGTTATACCTTAATAAAGTTTCTTCAAAAGGTAAAAAAAGAAAAAGAAAAAGAAAAAAGAAATCTCACATAATCTATGGCACAGATAATAAGACAGCATTCGTAAAATAAATAAAATGAAGTAAATAAGATGGCGTTCTGTCCTCATGTTCTAGTCTTTTCTTTCTGTCCATAATCTTAGACGAGTTAGTCTCTCCATTGCTGTCTGTTCATTAAGAACAGTTTCATCAAGGATGATTTTTTATGATAATTGAGTGTTCCTACAACCTTGTTACCATCAACAATTCAGATTTAGGTTTTTAAGGATGTGTCATAAAGGTCATTTCAATGCCAGTGTTTTCTTTTTTTTATTTAAAAAAAATTTGTAATGCTTATTTTTGTTTTTGAGGGAGACAGAGCACAAGCAGAGGACAGAGAGTGAGGGAGACAGAAGCAGGCTCCAGGCTCCTAGTTGTCTGCATAGCTGTCTGCACAGAGCCCGACCATGGGCTTGAACCCATGCACCATGAGATCATGACCTTAGCCAAAGTCAGAGGCTCAACCAACAGAGCTACCCATGTGCCCCAAGGCCAGTTTTTTCAATGTGTGTGTTTTGTTAATTTTTTTTTAATGTTTATTCACACTTGAGAGATGGAGTATGAGCAGAGGACGGGCAGAGAGAGAAAGAGGGAGACACAGAATCTAAAGCAGATTCTAGGCTTTGAACTATCAGCACAAAGCCTCACACGGGGCTTGAACCCATGAACTGTGAGGTCATGACCTGAGCAGAAGTCAAATGTTTAACCCACTGAGCTACCGAGGCACCCCTCAGTGTGTGTTTCAAATTAAGCTTCAAGGATTCAGATAACCATTTTTTTTGTTTTATTTTTGCTAAACTAGTTGAAAATAAGTGGTAGGCACTGTAACAGTTCATCCCTAAATACCAAGTATTCCCAAAAACAATGATATTTTTCTCTATAACCACAATATCAAGACACACAAGACATTTAACACTGATATAATAATATAATATTATTTTCTCTACATATGCAAATTTTCCCAGTTGTCCAGATAACGTCTTTCGTATCTGCTCTTTTGTTTAAATCTATGATACACATTTTATGTATTGTATTTGTTATTCTCCTTAGTCTGCTTTATCCTACAATAGTTTTTACACCTTTTTTTTTGTCATTTGTAACATTGACAATTTTGAAGAGTCTAGGATTTGCAGAATTTATATTCTTTTTTTTTTAAGTTTATTTATTTATTTTGAAAGAGAGCAAACAGCTAGGGAGAGGCAGAAAGAGAGGGAGAGAGAGAATCCGAAGCAGGTTCCATGCTGTCAGCATAGACCCTGACCCGGCTCTCGATCCCACGAATCCTGAGATCATAGCCTGGGCCGAAATCAAGAATCGCTTGCTCAACCAACTGAGCCACCCAGGTGCCTGCAGAATTAATATTCTATATCCTGGATTTGTCTTATCATTTCCTCATTGCTAGCTTCAGCTTAAAGTATTTTAACAAGAAGACTACATAGGTGGTATTGTGTATTTTCCATTCCACACACAAGGTGGCTCATCGTGCCCGTTTGTTCCCTTACTTGGCGACGCGAAATTCTCTCTCCCTTGATTGAAGCAGATCTCATCTCTTTCCCTTTGTTAGTTATCTTTGGCATGACACACTGAGGCTATGTAAGTGTCCTATTCCCCAGCAGTCATTCACCTGCGGTTTTAGCATCCATGCATGATCCATGCCAGAACCAGCTAAATATGAGGGTTTCTAACTGAGTCAACCCATCTGCATTTATTAGATGATTACCTTTGTAAAGAAAGAACATACCGTGTGCTCCCCTTTTTCTTCTTCTCTCTCTCTGTCTCCCCCTCTGTCCCTCCCTGCCCCCCTCCTTTCTCTTTCATGTGTATGTAATACCCACATAGGCTTAATTTCCTTTTCACAAAAGGTATTTAAGGACTGTCGTATATGTTTTTTTTAAAAAAATTGTTTTGTCCATTTTTATATTGCCTCATTTATAGTTTACATTTGGAGAGTTTTCTTCCCCCTCAATTTTAAGTCGTCTTCGCATATTAGAGAAATTAGATCTTTATCTCTGATATAGGTGACAAATAAACTAGATACCTAGTTTAGTATCTCTGTTCTGATATTATATATATTATTACTTTACATGTATAAAATGTATAATTATATGTTATCTCTGTTCTGATATTATATATTTTTATTATATATGTATAATATATATGTTATATATTTTTGCCATGCTGATGCCGCTTTATTTTTTTTGCAGAGAAATTCATCAATCTTTTCTTCTGTTATATATGGATTTTGAGTCAGAGTTTAGAGTTTAAAAAGTTCCCCCACACTGAGATTATTTTTTAAATTCTGTTTTCTTCCAATACTTGCATGACTTTCTTTTTTTATGCTGAGACCTCTGATCCATTTGGAGTTTATTCTGGTGTCTAGGGTGAGGCATGGATCCAGTTTTATCTTTCTCCAAATGGCCAACCAGTTGCCCCAACACCACTTGTTAAAAGAACCAGCTTTTCCTCTGTGGTTTAAGATATTATCTTTATCGTATGCTAAATTTCCATATGCACTTAGGTCTATTCCTGAACTTTCTATTTTATCCTAACCGTCCGTCTATTCATTTACCAGTTTTAATGACAGTTTCTTTATCATATCATTTATTGCTTGAAAAATCTAGTTTCTCGCAGCTCTTCTTTTTTGTTTTTTTATAGCTATTCTTGTGTGTTTATTTTTCTATATGAGTTCTGGAATCAACTCCTCTAGGAGGGAAAATTTGGTCTTTTTATGAGGATCGTGTTAAAATTGTCGATTAACTTGATGAGAATTACATCTTTTTGATGCTGAATTGTCTCGTCAAAGAACAAGGTATGCCTTTTGTTTCGTTCAAGTCTCCTTTTATGTCTTTTGGGAGTGTTTTAAAGTTTTCCTCAGAGAGGTTTTGACGATTTTAGCAGTAGTAAATAAAACACTTGACACTCTAGGAGATCAAAGCACAAGTTTTATTACGGAAAAACTGATACTAGAAGAGAGAACAGAGCCAGGTCAATCCCCACATTGACACCAGCTGCCAGCTTCCCAGACCAGAGGGACGGGAGACCTGGAGCCAGATGGAAAATCGGCCAGGACAAAAGGTAGCACCCAGGACACCTCTCCTGGGACTAGTCGCCGCCCTCCTGGGACTAGTCACCGCCCTCTTGGTACCTGGGCTTGGAACGCCCTAGGGATTCCAAATTACTTACGAAGGCGGCTACTTTCAGAGCGAAGCCTACCTGTTATACACTGTTTTCTCATCTGTGGCCGTATAACTCATGTTCTAGACGCCGAGGACCATAGTATCAGGTAGATAACTTCCTCACAGGCTATGTTAGAATGTCCACATCGTTCAGATATTTATTAGTTTATTCCTAAGTATTTTCTGCTTTTTTGTTTCTATAATAAATAGAAGTTTCTCTTTCATTTATTTCTTCTAACTGGCTATTGTTCATATAAATATAAACATATTAACAGTTGTATTTATATTTTATTCACCTCTATAAAAATCTGCATGTATATATATATATATATATACATATATATATATATATCTTACAGAATTATTTGGCTTGTGTTAGTTTTATGATTAAAACATTTGAGTTTTCCAACTGTATGATCACGTCAACTACAAATAGAGAGAGTTTTATTTTTTAATGTCAAATCTTATGCTACTAATAGTTTTCTCTTGTCGAGTTGCATTGGTTAATGTCTCAGATACTATGTTAAATAGCAGTGGACATACTGGTTATCCTTGCCTTGTTCCTGACCTCCTGTGCTTATTCATTAAATAAGATGCCGTCTTTAGGAATAAAGGGAATGGGGGCACCTGGGTGGCCTAGTTGGTTGAGCGGCCGACTTCAGCTCAGGTCATGATCTCACGGTCTGTGAGTTCGAGCCCCGCGTCGGGCTCTGTGCTGACAGCTCAGAGCCTGGAGCCTGCTTCGGAATTCTGTGTCTCCTCTCTCTGCCCCTCCTCCTGCTCATGCTCTGTCTCTATGTCTCTCAAATATAAATAAATGTTTAAAAAAAATTTTAAAAAAAAGGAATAAACGGAATGAAGTATACATTCTGAATATATACATTTATTATATTAAAATTAATTCATTAATTGTTTTTATTTAATGTTTTGATCATGAATAGTCAAAAAGTTTGGAATATCTACAGTATATAATTTTTCATGAATTATTATGATAAATTATATTAATGAATAATATCAAACCATTCTTGTATTACTGGAATAAATCCCACTTGATTATGGTATGTTGGGGGAGGGGGGTGGTTGGGCTTTTTTATCGTTTTTTATATTATTTCTTTTTATTTTAGATTTATTTAAGCAATCTCTGTACCCAAAATAGAGCTTTAACATTGTTTCAGTAAGAAGTTAAAGTGCATATTTAGGGCTGTTTTAAGAAATATGAACACTTTGGCTTTCATTATTACATCAGATGAAAAAAAGCAATTCAAAGAATAGTTTTCAGGAGCACCTGTGTGCCTCAGTCGGTTAAGTGCCCGACTTCAGCTCAGGTCATAATCTCCTGGTTCGTGGGTTAGAACCCACGTCCGGGTCTGTGCAGACAGCTCAGGGCCTGGAGCCAGCTTTGGATTCTGTGTCTCCCTCTCTCTCTGCCCCTCCCCCACTCACACTCTGTGTCTTTCAAAGATGAATAAATGCCAATAAATAAATACATAAATAAACAAAACAAAGAATAGTTTTCATGTCTTACTCTGATTAACAATAAAACCAAATAGAAAGAATGCATTTTATTTTTTTAAGTATGTATGTAGGTAGGTATGTAGGTATGTATATAATCTCTACATCCATCATGGGACTCGAACTCATGATCCTGTAGATCAAGAGTTAGCCAGCCAGCCAGTTGCCCCAAGAGAATGTATTTTATTTTACTTACTTACTTATTTATTTGGGAGAGAAAGAGAGTGTGTGCACATACAAGTGAGGGAGAGGCAGAGGGAGAGACAGAATCCTAAGCAGGCTCCATGCTCAGCAAAGGGGGGTTTGAGCCCACAACCCTGGGATCATGACCTGAGCCAAAATCAAGAGTCAGACACTCAACCAACTGAGCCACCCAGGTGCCCCAAGAATGTATTTTAAAAGAGAGTGTTTTATGAGACTTCTGTTTAACTTTTCTGTCTTTACTATGGACAATTTTGATAAATGGTATTTTCTAGAAAATTATGAATTGTACCTACGTCTTCAAGTCTATTCACAAAAATAGTGCAAAATAGTCTTAATTTTTTCAATTCCCTCCATTGAGGAGGGCACTTGTGGGGATGAGCATTGGGTGCTGTATGTTAGCCAATTTGACAATAAATTATATTCATCAAAAAATTAATTAATTAATTAATTAACATTTAAAAAAACAAATACGTAAAATAAAATCCCCTCTTTTCCAGTGGTTATTTTGTTCCCGTCACTTATTTTGTGTGTTTTGCCTTCCTCCTTTTTTTCATTAGGTTAACTGGTGGTTTATATATTTTGTTGTTTTTCAAAGAACCAGCATTTCGATGTTTACTATTTCTGCTGTTTTTCTACTTTTTTTTTTTAACTCAATCTCTGCGTTAACAGTTCCACTTTGGGCATGATGGGATAAGCCCACGGTGGCCTATTCGACTAGTAAAAGTCCAGTGAGCAGGGTCTTGGCCCAGAGCAGTGTTAACTCTCCCATCATCTGTTATAAAATACTCCAAAGGGACCTGGACAAGTTGGACATCCCGCAGGATATCACGATCGCGCTCACTTTTTATAACATTATGTTAACGTACCGGGTGAGCAGGAAGTGTGCTGGAGGTCTTGTTCACAGATGCGAGGGAGTGAGTCTTACAAAGATTCAGGGCCTTGCCGATCAGTGAGTTGTTAAGGATCATGCTCTGGGGCCCTTCCAGGACATTCCCTCCAAAGCAAAAGACGAATTATGTCTTGAGTCATCCGCCACCGAAATGAAACACAACACTTGCTTGCCCTCTTTGGGCCCTAGAGGCAGCGTATTTATTTTACACTGGGGGTACCGCTCTGATCCATCCGTGTATCAGGTGACACACAAGGCTGCCAGTTTTGTTTTGTTTTTTGTTTCTAAGATTCTATTTTTAAGTAATCTCTACACCCAGAGTGGGGCCCGAACTCATGACTCTGAGATCAAGAGTTGCACACTCCACTGACTGAGTCCAGCCAGGCACCCCAGGGCTGCCAGTTTTGAACAAGGCACTGAGACTAGGGAAGGACTCTGCAATAGGTCCAGGCTGTGGGGCAAGTCACCCTGTTGCTTGGGCCACATGACACTGGAGACCGTATGGTGCTAGAGGGGTTTTGGAAGGAAAAGATACGGTGCATAATTTATTACAAGCCGCGGGAGGAGAATCACAATATACACCCCTGAGTTCTGGAGCGAGCCCTGCATGTGCCGCGGAGAAGTGCACGCCACATGAAACTTAGCTTGGCCCTGGTAGAGACAGAACCTCTGATTGTGCTGACCGTGGACTATCAAATGACTATGTGGCAGAAAGGCTATGTTATGTTTCTGTTCATGTGTAACGAATTATCACAAATGTAAGAGCTTCAAGGAACACAAATTTATTAGCTCATAAATGCATAGGTCAGAAGTCCAGAGTGGCTCACATGGGTTCTCCTCTTAGGGTATCACAAGGCCAAAATCAAGATGTTGGCCAGGCTGAGTTCTTCTTTTTTTTTCTTTCTTTCTTTTTTTTTTTTTTTAGAGAGAGAAAGAGCAAGGGAGGGGCAGAAAGAGACTCTTAACCAGGCTTCACACCCATCGTGGAGCCCAACCCATGCAGGGCTTGATCTCAAGACCTTGAGATCATGGCCTGAGCCGAAATCAGGAGTTGGTTGCTCAGCTGACTGAGCCACCCTGGCGCCCCCAGACTCCTGAGTTCTTATCTGAATTTAGGTTATTGACCAAATTTAATTATTTGCAGTTGTAAGACTGTTGTGGTTTTTTTTTTAACATGTATTTCTTTCATAAAATTTTTACGTGTTTATTTACTTTTGAGAAGGAGAGAGTGTGTGAGCCTAAGTGGGGGAGGGGCAGAGAGAGAGGGAGACACAGAATCCGAAGCAGGCTCCAGGCTCTGAGCTGTCAGCACAGAACCAGACATGGGGCTCGAATTCATGCCTCTCGAAATCATGATGTGAGCCGAAGTCGGACACTTAACTAACTGAGCCACCCAGGCGCCCCTGTAAGACTGTATTTATTGGCTGTCCACACAGGTCTCTCTCCGCATGTGAAGGTCACTGTGTTCTTTCTCATGTGGCCCTCGCCATCCTCAAGCCAGCAGTACATCGAACTCCTCTCATATTTCAAGCCTCTCTCATTTTTTCTCTTGCCATCAGCCAGATAATGCTCCCCATTTCGAAAGCCTCATGTCATGAAATCAGACTCCCCCTAAATAATCTTATTTTACGCCCAAATGAGCTATACAACATAACAGGATCACAGGAGGAATATCTCGTCATAGTCACATAGTCACACTAACAGTCCTCATTCCAGGGGTCAGGGCAGGACATCTGGGGAGCCGTTTTGGAAATGGTCCCCACCGCCGCTGCCCATCATGAACTGGGCTGTCTCAAACCCACTAAGTCCCAAGCTCAGGCAGGCCTGCCAGCAGTCTATTGCAAGACGGAAGCAGTACAAGCGTGGGCGTGAGCGAGACAGAGCACACAAGCAGGTTGCACTGGCAGGCGTCTGAGACCCCCCGTCATCCCTCCCTGCTGTAGCAGAAGTCCATATCCACGGCCACAGGGAAAGGTCCTTTATGACCCGCTGACGCAGGAGGCAAGGGCCTCCCAGACGGGTCGTTTGGGACGTGGCACCAGAAATGAACTGCGCCTGCGTGTGCTCCGCTCAGGCGCAGCGGAGGGAGTGGCGAGCGGAAATCCCCCCAGTGGGGAGGGCTTCCAGCGGTTACGTGGTCCTCCACTCTGTGTGGAAACAGAGGTAGCCCAAGATAAGAAGGTGCGCACAGATTCATGGGCAATGGTGAGTGAGGTGGCTGGTTTGTCAGGGTCCTGGAAAGTGGGAGGATGAAACGAGGAGGTCTAGGGTAGAGGCGTGTAGATGAACCTACGAAAGTCGGCATTACATGTGAAGATCATTGTATCATAGGAAAGCCTCCCCCTGCCCCCACCGCTACCACCTAAAGCATTCACCACGGAAGAGGCTCTGAACAGCCGAGCACCCAGAATGACTTGGGGGGTTGACAGCAGTCAGCCTCTGTCATCAGCCACCCCAGGACTGTCCAGTGAGTGTGTCAGTGAAGTATCCAGAGTGCCAGGGATGGAAGTCCTTTATGAAACCACCAGCACGCGCTCCTGGTCATCGAGACTGATCTAGCCACTGCATTGCTACATACCCAATGCGCCGACAACGCAGACCAAAGCTGAGCCCCTGATACAGGATACATCCCCCAAAGAGAACAATCACGGGTAGGTGAATTGTCTTTGTGGGCCGTTACCTGCTTACCACAGTTGAGGTGGGTCCGTTGCAGCTTTAAGACCACTTTCAAGTGTGCGGTCAGTAGTTTGTCTCGCTAACATTTCTCTTGCAAGTTTTTCCCCAAAAGAAACTACCAAAGTCCTGAAGGAGCTGTTCCGAGATGGGATAAGCAAGTGGAACCGGCAGATTTAAGGAGCGGACCGCAGTGGTTGCTGTGACGCGCCACCTCCGTGTCTTTCAGGACAACAGCGAGCGAGCGTCCGCTCAGGCCGCCAGAGCTGTCAGCTTCTGCTGGCTTCCAATGGAGTCCCTTTGTGCAATTGCCCCAAACTGAATGGAGTGTCCCCCGCCCTGGGAAAGCCCACATCCAATAAACAATTAGTACAGGAGTATAAAGTCCTGACCCCCTGTCTTAGGGTGGGACATCCCTGAGGAGCCATCCAAGCCCCAGGGATTCCGAGAGAATCAAGAGGGTGAAGCCACAACGGCAATCGCACTGCAGTTCAACTTGCCCCCTGCACAATCCGGGTTCCCTCCCTCCTTACAGATTTTGTTCCTGATAGTACTCCCCAGTAAACCCCTACTCACAGATCTCAGTCTGCTTTCTGAGAAAGCTGACCAAATGTACCTGCCTTTGTTTTGTTGTTGTTGTTGTTTTTAAATATTTATTTTTGAGAGAGATAGTGCAAGCAGGGGAGGGGCAAAGACTGAGGGAGACACGGAATCTGAAGCAGGCTCCAGTCTGCGCTGTCAGCCCAGAGCCCCACCCAGGACTTGAACTCATGAACTGTGAGATCATGACCTGAGCTAATGTCTGACGCTTAACCAACTGAGCCACCCAGGCGCCGCCTGCCTTTGGTTTTCATAGAAGCCATATAGAATTTCTAAACCAGTGCTGGGAAGAATATCTCCAAAATAACGGCTTTGTGATCTACAACACAGTAAAACCTTGGATTGCGAGTAACTTGTTCTGTGAGTGCTCCACAAGACAAGCAAACATTTCTGATAAATGTCAAATGTCACATGGTCACAACTGAGCCAACTGTTCTCTCTCTCGCTCTCTGCGGGATTGTGGGTGATCATCTCCCATGCTCAGATGCTTGGTCTCGGGCCGCAGAGTTTGGCAGAAATCGGTGATTTTTCATAACGTTGGAGATGCCCATAATTGGCACTGGTGTATTTTTTGTCACTTCAAAGCACCAATGGACAGTCCTTTGCTTTTCCATACAAGAGTCAGCTTAGCAATGTTTTGCTTCATTCTAGGTCAGGCTGCCTACAGATATAGACCCTTTCCTCTGCTGCCTTATTGCCTGTTGTATTAAATACAGCAGATGACAAGAGTTTATTAATACTGTACTGTAGTCGACATCCATGCATATACGTATGCATATACAATGCATCCATGCACGCGTATACAATGACCCCCATGCAGGAAAATATTCCATTGAACTGATAGCAGAGATTCCATTAGTGACAGTGAAAGTTGTCCTACATAATAACCCTTCTCTCTTATCTCCCTCACGCTAGCCATGAAGGTTTTCAAAGGTAAGTACAGGTTAATTTGTTTACTTTTCTTTATATTTTATATTTCCTTTATTATTTCATATTGTATTTCAGTATTGTAATCATTTTATTTGAATATTTTTGGGTCGTGGGATGAATCATCTGAGTTTCCGTTATTTCTTATGAGGAAATTCACTTTGATATACAAGTGCTTTGGATTATAAACATGTTTCCAGAATAAATGATGCTTGTAAACCAAGGTTTTACTGTACCTCCATTTTTGCCATGGCTGCCAGGAAGCTCAGAGCCCCAGCTGAGCAATCACAGCAACCATTTTACATTGGCTTGAATTTCCATTCTGTAGTGCCTATTTTTAAGCCATATTGGAATGAGTTTATTATAAGCCACCTCTATTTTAAAAGGGGAAGAGTATATATACATTAAAAACAATAACCCACCTTTACGGTAAAACCAGCACACTCTGACTCCTCTTAACACACTAAGTGGTATAATTCTGTGATTGGAGAATTGGTCCTTCTATGTTTATTATTCGGGCTGAGCTTGAGCAAGTTACCTAACCTCTCTGATGTAGTTACAACCTAAATACCAAGAAGATAGCAACGCCACCTCATAGGGCTATCTTGACGATCAATGAGGTAACATTTATAAAGCACCTGACACATGAAGATGTTCAGGTAATGACAGTTGTCTAAACTAGCATGAGCACCAGCACCATCGTCCTTGTCGTCAACAAGGACAATAGAGACATGAACAATGAAGAGAGAACGGACGCTGCTGTTTGAGGCCCCTTTGGCCAAGAGAATGGCAAACAGCCTTTGATAAAATTACTGTGGGATGAAAATAGTGTGGGGCTCCAAATCCTAAAGTATCTGAGCCCCTGGAACCCCCGAATTCCCAAGTTCCACCAAAGGGCCATGAATGGTTCATGTTTGTTGGCCATCACTGATTTTGCAGATGATATAATTGTGGCCATTGGACATATTCTAGTCTTCCTGGAGTGATGGTCCTTGGCCTTAATTGGCAGCTGTTCTGACATGTGTGGGGTGGGCGTGGCTCCCTGCTCTGTGCTACCGTTGTATCTGGACTTCCCCCATCACGACGCTGCCTGTGACAGCCTGTTGTGGACTACATTCCCCCAGAGGCTGTGGGCTGCTCTACCGAGGCCAACTGTTTTTGTCTCCTTCACCACTGTATCCCCTAGATCTAGCACACACCTGACAACACAGGTGGTGCCAATTAAAGGTTTGTTCAATAAATGAATGAGCAATGCCTCCTCCCCACCAACTCTTTAGATCATCATACCTAACAGGGGAAAAAGAATTAAGTAAATTGGGAAACATTAGCATGTAGCAATTAAAAACAATAATCATGAACATTTTGTGGGAAGTTAGGAAAATAATTATGTGAGAATGTTAAGTGACAGATGAGTTAAATTCCTTTTGGCCTCCCCTGGAAAACGGGTTATTACCATCTCTTATATTGGTTTGTTCTGATGATTAAATGAGATAGGAATAGGTACAATGTTTAGCATAGTGCCTTCCACGAGCATGTATTTGATGAATGGCAGTATTTTTTTGTTATCACTTACGATAATAGTGAGAGAAAAAATAGAATAAAAATAATTCTTTTCGACTGATTATATATAACTACAAATTTATAGGTTTTATTATAATAAAACCACAAATTTCAACCATTTCTTTTAATGTAACTAAATAATATGTTTTCTGTAATTTCAAAATTTTTGTGATTAAAGTAACAGGGGCCTGGGCTTATTACCAGCTCTCCAACCCTTATTCATAAAGTAAAAATAAGTATTATGCCCTCTTTGCTTTATAGGATTTCAGTGAATTAAATGAATTTCCAAATGTTTAAATGCCTTGAATATAGTTACCTACCTTTTTCAGTTCTTTCTCTCTCCCTTTAATGTTCCCCTCTGGTGTCATTGTGAAGGCTGTCCTGGCCGCAAGGGAGACCCTGAACAAGAAGGGAGAGTAATTCAAGTAAAAATCCTTGTGGGGCTGGCCATGACTTTGGGGTCAGGGTGGCCAGAGCTGGAGGGGAGCCGGTACGTGGCTCCCCTACAGAGGGGCCCACGGGAGAACCTAGGAATGACTGCCAAAGGGAGACAAAACCACAGTCCTGGTGGGTTCAGAAAACGACATCAAGACTCAGGAACATTCAAGAAAAATGCTGGAGGTGAGCAGCCTCTGATCCTCACCTGGACTTACCTGGGGCATTCCCTCCCTCCCTCCCCCCCCCGCCATTGTTTGCTCAAAGGAAGCTTCCCACCTCTCATACCTAAGCCTCCGTGGCCCCCAGACTGTTATTACTACTGGCTGTTTGGGTCTGACTGACAGAGGCATTTGACTCTAGTGGCCCCACTGCCGCAGGCTGAGAAAGACACACGTCTGGCCTCCTTACTTTCTGCGAGTTACCGAATTACCAGAGCCCCAGCAACTGGTCAGCACAGGAAGCTGATTCCTGTTACTGGATTTGTCACTTTCTGACACCAGAATAGCACACATGTTCTGGCCTCTGTGTATTCTACTTACTGCTTCTGAGAACACACAGAAATTGGATTAAGGGGCCACTCCTCCTTAATGTAAACAGTCACATGTATTTGGAGTCCTTTTGTTTTAAAAGTCCAGCAGCCTCCTTTGCACCTGTTGGCAGAGTATCAACTTGCTTGGTTTCATTCATGCTGCATGGGAGAATCAATCAAAGCTTCAATTACAAAGTCAACAACATTTGGGAAGCCCTGACAGGCACTTTCACTTAATCCTCACAAAAACTCTGCAAGGAAGGTAGTATTATGTTCATTTTTTAAAAAAAATAAGAACTGTGGTCTCAGAGAAATTCAGAAACCTGAACAAGATCACACAGAAGAGCTAGGATTCAAAACTAGGGCTCTGGCCTGCTGAGACCCTGGCCTCTTCTACTACGTCAGAATTTAGACACAGAGTGTTAGACTTTATTTTATTTTTAATTTTTCTTTTTTTTTTTTAAGTAAGCTCTATGCCCAACATGTTGCTTGACTCATGACCCCAAGATCAAGTCTCATGCTCCGCTGACTGAGCCAGCCAGGTGCCCCAAGAATGTTGGATTTTAAGTGATTGCTCTATAAATTCAGTACTTCTGAGTCACCACTCTTGCTCTAAGCACATTAGAATAGATAAAATATTTTAAAACTTAATCTTTGCTCTAAAGCACAATGAACATCTCCATGGACTACTCAAAATGAATCTGAAAACCAACATTTTAAGCACATGAAAAAATCTCACCCTAAGAAAGCAAGCTAACGAAAATCAAAGAATGGAGGAAGATTTAGGACACAGTAAATTCAAATAATAGGATTGTCTGACATAAATTTTTAAATGATATGTTTATGGGGCGCCTGGGTGGCTCAGTCGGCTGGGCATCCGACTTCCGCTCAGATCATGATCTCACGGTTTGTGAGTTTGAGCCCCGCGTCGGGCTCTGTGCCGACAGCTTGGAGCCTGGAGCCTGCTTCAGATTCTGTCTCTCCCCCTTCGCTGCCCCTCCCCCACTTGCACTCTGTGTGTCTCTCTCCCTCTCTCTTTCTCAAAAATAAACATTAAAAAAAATAAATGCCATGTTTAGATGGCATTTTTCTCGTTGTACTGGGTCCAACAGTGCATGGTCATAGTTTGTCCCATTCACAGTGATGTTCACTTTGATCACTTGATTAAGATGGCATCCGGCAGTCTTCTCTATGGGACATCACTCTCAGCCCTTTGTAACTAAGAAGAATTTGCAGGGAAGCCACTAGGATGCCTACCGCATTTGTGCAGGTGAGAGTTTATGGTGGCTTCAACTGGGATAATGGCAAAATGGCAGAAGAGGGGGCATATGTCATAAAACTCAGCAAAGAAAAGTCATATCTAAGCCCTGGTAGTTGCTTGGATCTGAGGAATGAGAGAGAGGAAGACGCTAATCACTATAAACATTCTTAACTAATTTTTTTTAATTTTTTTTTTTTTTTTTTTTAATGTTTATTTATTTTTGAGACAGAGAGAGACAGAGCATGAGTGGGGGAGGGGCAGAGAGAGAGGGAGACACAGAATCTGAAGCAGGCTCCAGGCTGCCAGCACAGAGCCCGACGCGGGGCTCGAACTCACAGACCATGAGATCATGACCTGAGCCGAAGTTGGCCGCTTAACCAACTGAGCCACCCAGGCGCCCCCACTATAAACATTCTGACCTGGGCAGTGTGGTGATAGAGGTGGGTATGGCGCCCAGGATGGAGAGCAGGCAGGGAAGATGGCAAGCTCGGTCTGTACGTGGGTTCTCATTTCCAACTTGAGAGTCATTATTCTTATTTTAAATTTATTCTTAATTTATTTTTGAATAGGTAATATACTGGTGTTGTAGGAAAACATTAAGAATATACAGAGTATTTAGGGGCACCTGGGTGGTTCAGTCAGTTAAGCGTCCGACTCTTGATTTCAGGTGAGGTCGTGATCTTACTTTTCGTAAGGGCAGAGTCTGAGCCCTGCATCAGGCTCTGTGCTGACAGAGCAGAGCCTGCTGGGGATTCTCTGTCTCTCCTTCTGTCTATGCCCCTTCCCTACTCGTGGGTCCTCTCTCCTTCAAAATAAATAAAGGAACTTAAAAAAAAAAAAGAATAGACAGAGCATTTAGAAGAAAACACACACACACACACGCACACACACATTTCTAAATAATCCATGAGTCAAAGTATAAATAACAAGGGAAATTAAATATATTTAGACCTGAGTGAAAATAAAAGCACCACACATCAAAATTTGTGGGATGCAGTTAAAGTGGTGCTTAGAGGGATATTTATGATTAAAATGCTCTTGTAGGAAAAAAAGAAAGATCTAAAATCAGTTATTTAAGCTTTCATCTTAAGAACCTACTTAAAAATTTTTTAAATTTTTAAAAAATTAAATTCAAGGTAAGTAAATAGGAGGAAGAAAATAATAAAGACAAGAGCAAAAATCAAATAAGAATGGACAAATGGATAAAATTCAATTAAGCCAAAATCTACTACTGTGAAACGTTCAATAAAATTGATAAAACTCTAGCTGGAATAATAGAGAGGATGCAAATTGTCAATGTTAAAAACGAAAGAGAAGATATTATTATAGATGTACAGACACTAAAAGGATAACAAAGAAACATCGTTGGTGACAGATGGTGACCATAATTATCGTGGGGAGCACCGAGTAATGTATGGATCTGTTGAAACACGATGTTGTACATCTGAAACTAATATATTATTTTCTGTCGACCATACTTCAAAAAATTTAAAAACATCATAAACAACGTAACAATTTATGACAATATCGATGAAAATAGATTAATTTCATTATAGACACAAATTACTGACTCACAAAGAAATAGAATATGTAAATAATCCTTTATCAAATAATTTGAATTCATTTTTTGTTAATGTTTATTTTTGAGAGAAACAGAATGTGAGCAGAGAGGGGCAGAGAGAAAGGGAGACACAGAATCTGAAACAGGCTCCAGGCTCTGAGCCATCAGCACAGAGCCCGATGCGGGGCTTAAACTCAGGAACAGCGAGATCATGACCTGAGCCAAAGTTGGCCACTCAGGTGCCCCTAAACAATTTGAATTTGCAATTAGACATCTTGCACAAAAGAAACTTCAAGTGGCTTTACTGGTTAATTCTAGCAAACATTTAAGAAGGAAATAATAGCAACCCTATACCAGAACTTTCAGAAAACAAAGACTAAAGAAACAAATCAAAGTTTATATTATGAGGCTAACATTACTCTGATGCCAAAATCAAACAGAGAACTTCCAAGAAGACTGCAGACAAACATCCTCATGAATATAGATGTAAACATCCTTAACTATGTCCTGAAAGTTCTAGTAAATTTGATAAGCAAGAAAAAGAAAGGCATAGAATTTGGAAATAAAAAAACTAAAATTATTCAAGGAGAATGTGATTGTGTGTTTAGAAAATCATAAAGAATCTACACAAAAGGGGGCGCCTGGGTGGCTCAGTTGGTTAAGCGGCCGACTTCGGCTCAGGTCATGATCTCGCAGTTTGTGAGTTCGAGCCCCGCATCGGGCTCTGTGCTGATGTCTCGGAGCCCGGAGCCTGCTTCAGATTCTGTGTCTCCCTCTCTCTCTGCCCTTCCCCTGTTCATACTCTGTCTCTGTGTCTCTCAAAAATAAATAAACATTAAAAAAAAAAATTAAAAAAAAAAAAAAAAAAAAAGAATCTACACAAAAGGTACTAGAAGTAATGACCACAGGATACAGGTTAATATACAAAAATCTATTGTATTTGCATATACCAGTAAAAAATATTAGAAAATGAAATTCTAGAGGCTCCTGGCTGGCTCAGTTGGAAGAGCACGTGACTCTTGGTCTCAAGGTCATAAGCTCCAGCCCATGTTGGGTGGGTGTAGAGGTTACTAAAAAAATAAATAAACCTAAAAAAAATGAAATTCTAAAAGTAATATTTGCAATAATATTGAAAACATAATACACTTAGTGATAAATTTAATAAAATATGTGCAAGACTAGTACATGGATTACTTGTAAAAATTTCTGAGAAAAATTAAAGAGCTAAATAAATGAAGAGATATATGAAATTCATAGATCAGAAGATTCAATATTCTTTTTTTCTTAAAAAAATTTTTTTAACATTTATTCATTTTTTTTTAAATTTTTTTTAAGTTTATTTTATTTTTGAGACAGAGAGACAGAGCATGAGTGGGGGAGGAGCAGAGAGAGAGGGAGACACAGAATCCGAAGCAGGCTCCAGGCTCTGAGCTGTCAGCACAGAGCCCAGCTAGGGCGTCGAACTCACAGACTGCAAGATCATGACCTGAGCTAAGTTGGACACTTAACTGACTGATCGACCCAGGTGCCTCAACTCAATATTCTTTTTTAAAAATATATATTTATTTTGAGAGAGAGAGAGAGCATGTGTGCTCTCACACATGAGTTGGAGAGGGGCAGAAAGGGAGGGAGAGAGAGAATTCCAAGCAGGCTCCATGCTGTCAGCATGGAGACTGGAGAACAACACAGGGCTGCATCCCATGAACCATGAGAGCATGACCTGAGTCACTGACTGAGCCACCCAAGTGCCTCGGAAGACTTAATATTCTTGAGATATCAGTTATCCCCAAACTGATTCATAGATTCAGTGCAATTCCAATAAAATTTCTAGCAGAGTTTTTGTAGAAATTTCCATTATGATTGTAAATTGTATCTAGAAATTAAAAGCATTCAGAATAGACAAAAACAATTTTGACAAAGGAACAAACTTGGAGGACTAACACTATAGATTTCAAGAGCTACTGTTTAGTGGCAATAATCATGACGATGAGGTGTTGGTGTAAGGATAGGTATATAGATCAATGGATGAGAACACAGTGAGAAAGAGGCTCATACATCTATGGTCAATTATTTCAATGGCGCCAAGATAATTCAGTGCAGGGAAAATATGATATTTTTAACACACGGTGCTGAATCAATAGGAGGCTGTGTGAATAAAATAAACCTTGACCTTCACTTCACATCTTATGTAAAACTTAATTCAAAATGAGTCGTACACATACCTAAATGCAATTGCTCACTATAAAACTTCAAAGTGAAAATATGGGGAAAATCTGTACAAATATTAAAAATTGGTAAATTAGAATTCATCAAAATGAAAATTTCAGCTTTGCTTCAAAAGAAACCACTAAGGGGCGCCTGGGTGGCTCAGTCGGTTGAGCGTCCGACTTCGGCTCAGGTCATGATCTCGCGGTCTGTGAGTTCGAGCCCCGCATCGGGCTCTGTGCTGACAGCTCAGAGCCTGGAGCCTGCTTCGGATTCTGTGTCTCCCTCTCTCTCTGCCCTGCCCCCACTCGTGCTCTGTCTCTCTCTGTCTCAAAAATAAATAAAAACACTAAAAAAAAAAAAAAAAAAAGAAACCATTAAGAGTGGCACCTGGCTGGATCCATCGGGATAGCACATGGCTCTTGATCCCAGGATTGTTGAGTTTGAGCCCCACACTGGGTGTAGAGATCACTTAAAAATAAAATCTTGAAAGAAATAATTAAAAACAAAAAAGAATTCTAGAAAAGGCAAATCTAATTTATAGTGACAGAAAGCAGATCAGTGATTCTCTGGGACCAGGGCTTGGAGATTGACTACGTTGCAGAATTCTCTGGAGATGATAAAAATGTATTCATTTCTCTGAGGTACAGAACTATGAGTAGAACTGCCAACCAGAGGGTGGGTCCTGTTTTAGTTTTATGAGATCACCGGGCCTTTTTCCAGAATGGTCATGCCAGTTACACTTCCAACAGCAACATGGGAGAATCTCAGCTGCGCTCCATCCCCACCAACACTGGGTATTGTGAATCTTTTCCATTTAAGCCATGCTAAACTGATGTGTGGTAGTAACTCCTTAAATGATTTTAATGTTACATTTTCTGAAGACTTTTCTTGGTGTATTGGCTCTGAATGCAATAAAAAGACTGTTGAAGTCTTTTGCCTCGTTTAAAAGTTAAATTTGAGTTGTTTGTCTTTTTTTTTTTCTGATTATATTATACAATTTCTTTGAAGATTGGAATTGAACCATTTGTTGAACATAAATATCTGTATATCTTCTCTTGCTGAGACACTCATTAAATATCAATATATCTTAAATTTGTATTATTCCTTTGGTTAGTGAGGTTGAGCATTTTTTCATATGCTTAGGGTCTATTTGTACTTCTTTTTCTGAGAATAGTCTTCATCACTTGCCCATTCTAAGATTAGATTTTGGTCATTTTCTTATAAATGACTAGGAGATTTTTCTATATTGTGGAGATTGGCCTTTGGTCTTTGGCCTTAATATCAGTAGCAATTTTTCCCCTAGCTTGATATTTTCTTTGGCTTTGCCTCTGGTGTATTTTTTGGCCATACAGGCTTTTTTAAAATTATTATTATTTTTAATGCAATTGAATTTTTATTAATGTAGTTGCTTTGGGTGGGTTTCTTTTTCTGTTCGTTCTTTCTTTCTTTCTTTCTTTCTTTCTTTCTTTCTTTCTTTCTCTTCCTTCCTTCCTTCCTTCTTTTTATAAGGTTATTTATTTATTTGGCTGGGAGAGGTGGGGGAGAGAATCCCAAGGTCCCAGGCAGGCTCTGTGTGGTCAGCATGGAGCCCAATGTGGGACCAGAACTCACAAACCATGAGATCATGACATGAGCTGAAACCAAGAGTTGGATGCTTAACTGACTGAGCCACCCAGGCACCCTATTATGCAATTGAATTTATCAATCTTTTCTTTTATGATGCGTAGTCATTTTTAGGTCCAATTTCCCCCATTAGATACCAGGAGAAAAAAAAAAAAGATTTTAGACAAGGTCGAACCATTTCAGACTGAGCCTAAGAAGGGCCTGAGCTGGTGGGGAGGGTTCAAGCCCTTTCTCTGCTACTTATTAGCTGTAGATTCTGGGGCAAGTTACCCTACGTCTCCCTGGCTTAGTCGGTTCCCTTACCTGCAAACCGGGGATAATGAGGCCCAGTTTAAAGAGTTGTTGTCAGTATGACGTGAGATACAGTGTATGAAAAGCGCCTGGCTTGTGCCTAGCACAAACCTTCCCTACAAGATTCTCCTCCTATCTCTCAAATGTTGTGTATACAGGTGTGTGTGTGTATAACAGGTGTAAATATATGTGCGTGTTTGTGAGTGGGAAGAGCCAGGACCGCCTGTGGGATACAGCACACAGTTGGCTCAATTACTCATGGCCTCAAAATAAAAATACTGCTCCAAGGCCCCGGGATGATTGTAAATCCCACAGTCCTTGCCCCAGGCCAGAACACTCCTTGCCTACCCACCCCCACCCGCCCCCCCCCCCGTAACTGCCTCTGCTGATGGCCAGAGCCCTGCTGCCTGACTCTTTCCCCAGGATGGCCAGGGCCGTGGATGCCTCAGCCCTGAGAAGCCACAGAGCACCAAGGGGTCCAGATGGTCCTGAAGGGACAGGGACAGAGGGCCTCTGGTGGTCTACCGGGCTTTTTGGAGGTCAGCCCACCTCTGGGCTGCTTGCCTACTCTGGAGACCTTTCTGGATAAGGAGATTGATCTAGAATCACTGAGTAAATGCACAGCCTGCCTCAGCCCCAGGTGCAAACCTCAAGCCCCCCCACACTGGAGCTCACAGAGCAAGTGGGTGCACTTTAGGCCTCAGCTTTTCTGAGAAGGGTCTGGGAAGTCCCGTTTTGTGCACCCATTCCTGCTCTTATACATCGGGCCTCCATTTTTACAAATCCATTTCCAAACCAGCCACCTCCTCCCTGTGGAGCTCTGTAAAGCTGTGGCTTTGCTAAAGGTGAATGGCGCACAGACACCTCTGGAAGCCAGCGCGAAGCTGGGTGGGTCTCAGTTTCCCCAGCAGTGCCAATTAGCCCCGCAGGGTGTTGGTCCCTGGAAAAGATGCCATGGCACCAAGTGCAACCTCCTTCTCACTCCCGACCAGGAAAGTGGGGTGCCGAGAAGGGAGATGCCTTGCCTGACATCACCCACATGAGAAGCAGGTCAGGCTGAGGTCTAGAACCCAAAAATACACTCTTGCTCTCTCTGTATTCCTGACATCAGACATAGACCTTGAGAGTAGTAGGGGCTCAAAGATTGGGGTGCTAGGCTCAAACCCAGGTTTCCTCGTGGCCAGCCCTGGACTCTTTCCACTCCCCCAAAGTGCTACCAGAAGAGCTTTACACAAAGAGATACTTTGTAAGGTCTTGGTTTTTTTTAATGTTTATTTATTTTTGAAAGAGAGAGAGAGAGAGAGCCAGGGCACGAATGGGGGAAGAGCAGAGAGAGAGGGAGAGACACAGAATCTGAAGCAGGCTCCGGCTCCCTGAGCTGTTAGCGCAGAGCCCAGCGTGGGACTAGAACTCACAAAAGAGGAGATCATGACCTGAGCTGAAGTCTGACGCTTAACCGACTGAGCCACCGAGGCGCCCCGGTAAGGTCCTATTTGAGAGCGTAAGTGGTAAAATTGTGGCTGTTCCTTACGTGGAGAGTTGGGCACCAGGTCCCCTCACCTTGGAACTGGGCCAGGCTTCATGATTTGCTTGACAAATTAAATATAATACGGCCAGGACTCTCATGGCTAGTTTCTCCTAACATCAATCACACCAGATACAAGAGTGAAGCCACCTTGGACCTTCCAGGTCAGCCCATCTGCCAGGTAAATCCCACTTAGGGGACTGCCATTGATACCACGTGGGGCAAAGAATCAGGTAGCTGTGCGGTGCCTGGGTGGCTCAGTCGGTTAAGCGTCTGACTTCAGCTTAGATCATGATCTCACTAGTTTGTGGGTTCGAGCCCCATGATGGGCTCTGTGCTGACAGCTCAGAGCCTGGAACCTGCTTCAGATTCTGTGTCTCCTTCGCTCTCTCTGCCCCTCCCACACTCATGCTCTTTCTCTCTCAAAGATAAACATTAAAAAAATTTTTTAAAAAGTCAAGTAGCTAAGTCCTACTCGAACTCCTGACCCACAAAATCATGAAACATAATAATATGGTGGGGGCTTTAATCTACTGCGGTTTGGGGTCCTTTGTTACACAGTAATAGAGAACTGCGTAATAACTTCTGGTCTCAAACATACCAGAGAATATTGCAGGTGGCTACTGAGTCCTTCCTAAAAGCAAGTGTACACATTCCTGAATTTTATACACTTCGTAAGCATGGATTTCTCTCAAGCTTTTCTTAAGGCTCTTCCTGGCCCCAAATATTACAAATATAACTTGGATGTCAACTGACATACAAAATTAAACCTAATTCTTATGGAGAAAGCACTGTGTGCAAGGCATTTTGTTCTCACTTAATTCTAGAACCACTTTTTAAGATAGTTTCATGTGGTGTTTCCATTTTATTGGAGAGGAAATGGAGATGGAGGTTAACAAACTTGCCGCTGACCACACAACTAGCGAATGGCAGGGCTGGTATTCAAAACCCGTGCTTTTTTCCAGAGCCGACATGTAATGTCTCCTCGACAGATGAAGCTTCCGTGGGACCCTCCCCACATAAGAGACCACATGCCTGGACAGGCTGCACTGGTGGCACTAGGGACTCTGGAGTCGACGCTGGAGTGAGGGTCCCAGGACCCCAGGAGAGCTGCCTCCAGAATGATGAATGAGCACAAACCCCCAGCCCAGCCTTTCTCCGTCTGCCCAAGCCCCCTCCTCAGGCCCCTGCCGCAGCTGTCACCATCACAGCCTCCGATCCAATTACAGACCCCAGAGCGCCTGGCTGCCTCCACCTCCTGCCAGTGTGCATGAGGGCAGAGTCCCATCCTGCCTGGGAACAATGCTGAAGTCAGAGGACCAATCTGTCAAAGGCGCTGCCAGCTGCGGTCGTCCCTGTGGCCCCCGCCCTCAGAGCTCATTCCCAGAGGTCTTAGGAGGTTGGTGCTGAAGAGGGACAGGAATGAGGGCCCTGCAGTGGGGATGTATGGAATCCCGCAGTTGGCTTTGTTTAGACGTGTAAAACCGCACCAGGCCTGGGCTCTGCACCTGCTGCTAAAGGAAGTCACCGCCTACCTCCCGGCCTGTACACATGTGCGCTCACACACACACACACACACACACACACACACAGGAAGTCACCTCCTCCCTCCCACCCAGTCCGCATGTATGTGCACACACACCCACAGAGGAAGTCACCTCTACCTCCCATCCAGTACACCTGCGTGCATGCACACACACATACACACAGGAAGTCACCTCCTCCTTCCCTCCCAGTGGCCTCCCACACACTTATGGCTCAGGAGATCCAGGCACAGATTAAGTCTGGGCTTCACCAGTTAACTTGAGGCCCCAGGGCCTGTTCCTAACACAAGCTTAAGTTTCTCATCTATAACACGTTTCATCGGAGCACCTAGTTCATAGGGTTTTATATAGCAGGTCCTTACCAGATGCTTGTTGAGAGAAGCCTGTCACCCTCTGAATCCATCTATTCATTGCAGGGTCTGACTCCCGCTCTCCTCCACCCTCCACTCTCCACCCTCCACCCTCCACCCACGGGCTCAGCTGGGCTTGACCAGAGCTGCTTTTTGACAGGCCTCCCCTTTCAACCCTGAGAGTCCATGAGCTACCTTCGTCAAGGCCACGCTTCTGAGGACTGGAGTGGGTATTCAGAGAAGCTTCGGGTGTTTAGAAAATGCATCCAGTACTTTGAAATAAGGCAACAAACCTACTGGATGCTCTTTCAATGCCACATTGGAGCCCTCAGGCCCCCTAAGGGTCACCTGACTCTCTAAGGGCAGGTCATCCATTATTTTCCACTGATTAGGGCCCAGACCTTATACAATTAGATGCTAACTTACAAAGTAATAGAGGATTGGGAAGTTGAAAATGATTCTTGTCCAGAAGATAACCCGAGGGTTATGGTTTAACTGACCTGGAGAAGTCTGGTTCTCCTGCTGGTTCCCTCACTAATGAGGGAAATAATGAGATAAATAAATTTCTAATACACACTTGCTAACCTGTGTGTGAGAATCGTGTTCCCAACTTCTCAAAATCTACGTTTCAACACGGATCTCGGGAGCTGGGATGAGGCCAGAGCTGGGGTGGAGCACCCCTGAAGGTGGAAATTGGGAGAAGGCTGAACCACTGTGGATGATGACAGGCCGCAGGACAGAGAGGAAGGCTGAGCTAAAGGCGCAGGGCACCTGCGTCCTGAGTAGCGGGAGTGATCGCAGAACGACAGTGCTGAGGCCAGAGTTCAGTGGTCCCTCTTCCTAAACCTGAGAGGAGGGAAGGGGAAAATGCGTTCTTCATCAAAAGGATTTCAAGGATGAAAGATCTCAGAGGAAATCATCATGGGGTAAAAGGAAGTTTCAGGTGTTATGACTGAGGCTGAAGTTTCCAGAAGGCTTAGTGACAAAAGAGGTTCTTGGAGGAGGCGGGGCAAGCATGGAAGAGGAGTTGAGGAATGAGCAGGAGCCGGCTGGCCCTCTGGACAGGAAGCAGAGCTATAATGAGGACTGTGACAGACTGGACAGGCCGAAGGGCTTTCTACTAGAACAAGACAGGGTCTGGTACAGATTCAGAGGTCAGGCCCACTCAGGTCTAGATTCTGGCTGCCGGGCACGAGCCATGGGGAAGGGAGGGGCAGTTCTCACTGGCGAGGCTAGAGACAATCACCGAGCTGTTCCTTCATCCTGGGTCCTGGCTCTCTGCTTCCAACAAAGCCCCCCAAAACCCACCAGTGTATAAGGGAGACATCAGGGCGGTGGGGAGCCATCAGGTCCTCCAGCTGCATGTCCTGTAACCCCAGAGCTGTGATTATCCCCCGAATCCCACCCTCAGAACTGCCAGAAGGCACTGGCCCTCAGCGGGGAGCTTGGAGTTCCCTTGTTAAGGAGGCTAATAAATCAAGCTGGCTAAGTTTATAACGACTCACCCCTCAAGATAGGAATTCCCTTAAAGTCCCCAAGTAAAATGGACTCACGCTGTGGCGGGTCAGGGTAGAGGCGACTCTGGTTTATTGTCTCTGTTGCCACAGCCCTCTAGCTTGGAGGCCTTTCTGTCCAAAGTTCTGCCAGTTTCAGGGACCCTCCCACCTCCCACAACCAGAGGCTGTACACTATTTACCTTAGTTCAGATTAAGTTTCATTTTCTGTTTTGGATAAAAATAAAACCCTCTTAAAAATAAATAAAACTTGGTGCACCTGGGTGGCTCAGTCGGTTAAGCGTCCAACTTCGGCTCAGGTCATGATCTCGCGGTTCATGGATTCGAGCCCCTGTCAGGCTCTGTGCTGACAGCTCAGAGCCGGGAGCCTGCTTGGGATTCTGTCTCCCTCTCTCTCTGCTCCTCCCCCACTCATGCTCTGTCTCTCAAAAATTAAACACTAAAAAAAAAATAAATAAATAAATCTTCAAAAAAAAATTTAAAGACCTTCGGCTCAGGTCATGATCTCACGGTTTGTGGGTCCAAGCCTCACGTTGGGCTCCTTGCTGACAGCTAGAGCCTGGAGCCTGTTTCAGATTCTGTCTCTCTCTCTCTCTCTCTCTCTCTGCCCCTATCCTGCTCATAGTCTTTCTCTCTCAAAAACAAAACAATTTTTAAAAATCTTTAAAAACAAATAAATAAAACCAAAAACAACCTGGTGCTTTCCTTTGCATAGAGGCCTCAGGAAGGAGATCTCCCCGGTCCACAGACCATCCTTTGTTCCAAAGGTCAAAGGTTTCCACAGGCCTGACCTTTGAGGCCAGTGGAGATCCCTAGCTAACAGGCATCACCTGTGGCCCTCCTGGGCCCTGCTGATCCAGGATCTCGGGAGGGGGCGGGGGGATGGGAGGCTCGAAAATGTGCATCTTCAACAACCACCCCAGGTGAATCTGATGACGAAGTGACAGCTTGGATTGGAAGCACTGTTTGCTCATGAGCTAGCATACGGGGTCCTGCATACGTGTCTAGACAAAGTTCTGGTGAAATTATTCTAGATTCTTACCTCCACCGGGTGGAGCAAAGCAGGCCCCAGGACACACTGCTTCTCTCTGGGAGAACCTCGTCAGAGAGGACAGTGGTGAAGATAAAAATAGAGTCCGTGGGAAAAGTCACTGAGGGGCAGCGTGGGCTGTGGCAGGAAACAGCCCACTGGCAGGTGGAAGGTTTAACGACGGGGAGTGACTACATCACTGTAGACCTGGGAGGAGGAAGGCCTGCCGGGCCTGGCTGCCACCACTCAGGGCTGCGTGGCCACGTGTGGGTGAATAGCCTCTTTGAGGCTCAGTGGATTTCTTTGGAAAACAAGGGCAACAGCTTTTCTCTCAGGGTCAAAAGGCTCCTCTGCCGTAATGAACACAAATCAGTCAGCACAGAGCCTGGCGTACAGGGAGCGCTCCGTAAGTGCCAGCTGTGTTATCAGTCATTCCTTCAACCAACACTCGCTGGATAAAAATGATGAACAACGAAACAAAAGACAGACATGGTCCCAAGGCTCATGGCTCTTACACAGTAAAGAGTCTTAAATAGATTTCACTTTAAACAAAGGTAAATAAAAGTTTTCATTTTTTTTTAATGTTTATTTTTGAGAGTGAGACAGAGCATGAGCAGGGGAGGGGCAGAGAGAGAGGGAGACACAGAATCCGAAGCAGGTTCCAGGTTCTGAGCTGTCAGCAGACTCCGATGCAGGGCTCGAACTCACGAATAGTGAGATCATTACCTGAGCCGAAGTCGGATGCTCAACTGACTGAGCCACCCAGGTGCCCCAAACTTTTCATTTTTTTTTTATTTTTTTTTATATTTTCATTTATTTTTGAGAGCAGGAGAGACAAAGCATGAGTGGGGGAGGGTCAGAGAGAGAGGGAGACACAGAATCCAAAGCAGGCTCCAGGCTCTGAGCTGTCAGCATAGAGCCCTACATGGGGCCCGAACTCACAGACTGTGAGATCATGACCCGAACCGAAGTCGGACACTCAACCGACTGAGCCACCCAGGTGCCCCCAAACTTTTCATTTTTAAAGCGACAGAAAAAAAAACTAGGTGCGAAAGCACAGGTTTGATTCAGAAGACAGAGTTCTGCTTTAGATTCAGTCTGTTGGAGGAAGAATAGACTGCAGAGCTTCCCAAAAAGGGGATGTGACTTCCTGAGACCCCAGAGCCCTCAGCCTTCTAGAACAAACTTGTCTATTCTAGATGTCTATTTGTCTGCTCTACCTGCCCCTGCACTACTGTATTTAATAGCTTGGTGACTTGGAACTATCCTTAGTTCTATCAACTTCCCTATCTTCTCTACCTCAAAAGTCTCAAGTTTCTGCCTAAAAACCCTCCTACATCCGCAAACCACAAAGTGAGGAATAATTAAATGGATTTGAGGACCAAAAGAGAAGAGGGATGGTGTGGTGGGGCAGGGGGAGGGGGGAGGTAGGGGGTCGGTATCGCAGTTCTGTTCTTCAGAACTGGGGGCAGAGAGGGATGGAAGCGGGGAGGCTGCAGGAAAGGACAAAGCTCCACAGATACTCCTCAGACTTGTAGACAGCTCTGAAACCAACCAGTTCAGAGAGGACTCTCTCTATTGCGGCTGGGCAGGCAGGGAGCTTTGGCATGACTTCATTTTGAATTTTTATCTCTTTTAAGTAGGCTCCACGCCCAACACGTGGCTTGAACTCATGACCTTGAGATCAGGGGTCACATGTTCTACTGACTGAGCCAGCCAGGAGCCCCTCATTTTGAGTTTTAAAAAGGAAGCCAGAGAGATCTGGTGGACCCTGGATAGGCCAGGGTTCTATTCTGAGCTCCACCACTTTGTAACGGGAATTTTTAGGCAAGTTACTTCACCCTCATGGAAGCTCAATTTCCTCTTCTGGAGGTTGGGGTTAACACCATCCACCTCTGTCCTTAAGTGAGATGATAAAAGGGCCTGTCTGATACTTAGTAGGTAACTAATAACTAGTAGTTGCGCATACAAGGTTAGCCTGTATAAATCAATACACAGCAAAGCCAGTCTCTGAAAGACTGTAATCCTCGTGCTTCTGCTCTGAGGAATCAAGATAACCACCTGAAATCAAACGTCTCAGGTAAAGGCAGAGGTTAGACAGACACCCCAGAAGTATGTCCACAGGAAAAAGAGAACAAACGGTCTTGGGAAAGAACTCTCTGGCATCCACTTCAGTAGTTTCACTTTCTTGGAGGTTCCTCAGGGATTTAATCTCACTTGTGAGATTAAGCTCTCCTTCTCAGAACTGAAACACCAGGTTGCATATTTATCTGCTCGTACCTTAAGCTCCCATCCATCATAAGGCCATCTATGCTCAGTGCCAGTATTTTGCAGCAGTGTCATTAAGTTAGCATCATTCGAGACAACATTTATGCCACCGAGGGACCCCAGGTGACAAACAGAAGGCAGGGCTGTATGCACACATGCTCCTGAACACCATTCATAAGCAGTATAGAAACTGGACTTCTGGAACAATCCTAAAGATAGGATTTTCTCCCAGGCTACAGGGGTTCTAATAAGGCCTCTAATAAGAAAACAAACCGGCAAGTATTCCCGTCACTCTGTGCAGAGCAAATTAACAGATCCTAATTCAGACTCAGTCATGTCAGGAGATGACTTAGAAATGGTAAAATGAAAAGCAACATAGTAAGTGAAGCTGTTTCAATTAAGGGATGCCAGGTGAGAGTTGGAAACAGGACGTAAGGAACACTAAAGACATCTCTTTTGGGTGTATAGGAGATTCAGAAGGTATGGGCGGAAACAGTACTATTCTGAGAAACAAGCAGGGCTCTTGAAGAAAGGGTTGCCATTTTGTTTCAAGGTCCCGTTAAACAGCTGCTGCACAGCTTTCAAAAATAGCAATACGACCTGTTGCAAGCTCTAGGTACCTTGGCTAAAACCTCCAATTTATGACTGAGCTGCAAGCAGTTATCACTTAGCTCATAAACTCCTGTAACAGAGAAATCTCAAGAATATCACACCTCGACCTTCTCATTGCTCCTGGAACTCTACTAATGAATCAGAGAGGAAACTAGTTTGAAAACTAGACCGAGAAAAGCCAAGGAGGGCTGGCATGTGTCAAGGGCCCCCTCTAGCGGTTCTGGAAATACATGAAGTAACTTGGGATTCAGGATATTGAAGAAAAAATAGCAACATAGACCATGCTGACAGAAGCCTCAACCATAGCAACAAGTGCAGTCCTCATTCTACTCCTGAGGTGGTGTGACAGATTCCTGTTGGGAAATCCTCTCCTAGCAAAGGCTTCTGCCTCAGAAGGGGCATGGTCCCTTACAATGTTACATACAGTCTCTGTGACCTTCATCCCAAATGATTTGGCCTTAAACCCATGTACTTTAATTTTTTTCTTCTTTTTCACCTATATGTACACTTTTATGTTACCAGTCTTTATAACCATCATTGTTAATGGCTGAATAATTTCAGACTTCAATTACGAGGCTAACGCTGGACTTGGTATCACTGCACATTTGAAACGTTTGTGTGTTACATAACCAACACCAGGCACTGGCCTGAAACCACATGGAATCTATAAAAGAGAACACTCAAATGGTAATGTTCTCTTTGCAACAGACGTTACCAACCAATGTGGTGCCTGGAGAGAGTAAACATATCCATGTTCTCTCTGCAACCCTAATCTCTGTGCTGCCTCGTATCCCTGTGGTTTACTGGCTGCCACAAGGGCTCTTACACCCAGGAGACTCTCTGTCTCTAGGAAGGGGAGACGGAATGCCATGCGGTGGCAGATTTATGGAGCGACACTGGCATCTTCCATGCAGAAGACTGGCAGCCAGGAGTAATCCAGTCCCCCTAGGACATTAAGTGAGACAAATGATCAGACTCCACTTAAATAGGTAAAGTCTAAAGAAAAAGGGAGGAGAGTAAGGAGGGAAAGGGTACAGAAAACAAAAGAAGGTGGTGATTCACCCTTAGAATCTGTTACTCTGCATAACACAGAGGACCAGTCAGCACTGTACAAACGTGATGCTTCATTTTCATAGTTAACTAATTATTGGAAAGTCTGCTCTACTGAGGCAGGAAAGTCAGCAGTTGGGTTTCCCCAGTCATTTGGGCCTTACTTACTTGGGTGTTAACCTGGGCTTCAAATTTTCTCATCTACAAAATTAAAGAATCACTAAAAATAAAAAATCTTGTGTCTTTAGATCTAAATAATGCATCCTATGTGCAAGGTCCTGATATTTTTAGCTGAAAGCGTTGACAAAAAGATATATTTAAGGGAAAATGCCTTACAAAATTTTGAGTTCCTGCCATACTTAATATTCCTTCTAGAAATGTAACTGAATCAATCTGCTTTGTCGAAAATTCTTCATGTAACCAAAACAAAGGCCATAACCCATTTCTAGGCAAAAGACCATGGCAACAGATCCCACCATTTTCCCCAGAAGGAAAGGAAAGCTATGGGTTTCTCCCCAAAAGAAGTATGAAGCCTAGGGAAAAAGGCAATCACTATTGCTTAACCTTCACACAAAAGTAGAGGATAAATTCTACCTGATTTACATATAATTAAAAATAAAAAAGGAGGGGCGCCTGGGTGGCTCAGTCGGTTGGGTGTCTGACTTCGGCTCAGGTCATGATCTCACCGTTCCCGAGTTCGAGCCCCGGTTTGGGCTCTGTGCTGACAGCTCAGAGCCTGGAGCCTGTCTCAGATTCTGTGTCTCCCTCTCTGTCTGTGCCCCTCCCCTGCTCATGCTCTGTCTCTCTCTCTCTCTCAAAAATAAACATTAAAAAAAATAATAATAATAAAAAAGGAGAAATTCTCAAGTAGAGAAAGAAAAACCTATTTTCTAGGCATTGGGTTAACAGTGTGTTGTCACCAATTTTAACTGCATTAAGATGCATGTTTTCCATTTAGTCCTCCCCTGCTTTGCAACACAGCAGCCTCAGCAGAAACATGCAAACTTGGGTTGTTAGCGTTCTAGGATAAGGGCTTACGCCTGAGTAAAAGGTAAAGACAAAGAATCCTTAAGACAGAACATACTTGCCACACCTCTGTGGCAATAGCATGCTGCTCGCTGTGCAAGGAGACCATCTGCTGGTGACAGTGAAATCTTAACACTGTTCTCCTTTCCTCAACACTGGTGTTCTCCCTTTGTCAGAAGCTGAGCCCTCTCTCCAGAGTTAGGAGAGAAACTCCTTTTAAGAATTAACCAAGGGGCGCCTGGGTGGCTCAGTCGGTTGAGCGTCCGATTTTCGGCTCAGGTCATGATCTCACCGTTCCCGAGTTCGAGCCCCGGTTTGGGCTCTGTGCTGACAGCTCAGAGCCTGGAGCCTGTCTCAGATTCTGTGTCTCCCTCTCTGTCTGTGCCCCTCCCCTGCTCATGCTCTGTCTCTCTCTCTCAAAAATAAAGGTGAAAAAAAAAAAGAATTAACCAAATGTGTTTTTTTTGTTGTTTTTGTTTCAAGTTTTTATTGAAATTTCAGTTTAGAGTGTAGTATTAGAAGAATTAACCAAATGTTTTTAAAAAGCTATTACCTGCTTTAAAAAAACAAAGAAAAAAAGAAATCCTTCAAAACTCCTCTTTCACCTTTTCTATACTTCTATTATAAAACATTATTCAGAGTAAACTCAGTTTCTATAAATTCCATCATTTTCATAGAAAATCGGTACTCTCCCACATTTTTCTATTCATTAGAATTAGCAATTTCTAGTCATTAGAATAATCTTATGTCATCACTAAAATATAGCAAAGAATATGGGTTATAAAAACATTTACATTCTGTGTTCCATTATTTAGGTACTTATTGTTACAAACGCACTGGAGTTTCATTATATACTGGATACCCTTGGGGAGACGCTTAACAACATTAAGTTCTAGAATGATGCTATACATGTTAACATCTCTTGCCAAAAATTCGTATCACGGAGGTTTGCCATATCAGAGAGCAAAGCTATGTATCATAAACTATACACCAATCATTTCAACCTCTAAACGTACTGACTCGTAATGAATATTCCTGGGGAGATGCCTAAGAAACATTTTAGGAATATTGGGAAGATACTACGCTTACATAACCTTTTTTAAAAAATGTTTAGTTATTTTAGAAAGAGAGCACGCACACACCTGTGCACATGGGTAGGGGAGGGGTAAAGAGAGGGAGAGAGAGACATGCACTGGAGGGCCTGATATGGGGCTCAGTCTCACGAACCATGAGATCATGACCTGAGCTGAAATCAAGAGTCTGACGCCTAATGGACTGAGCCACCCACATGCCCCTTATATTACCCTTTGAATGGGGATGTACACAGGGTATTTCTTACACCCAAAATTCTGTCAAGGAAGATCAATTATATTAGAGCAAAACTATAAACAATATACTAAACATTTAAACTCTATAGAGATTGAGCTAATCAAAATAAAAACTCAAAGTGAATAGAGATTTTTAATTCACAAAACTATTTCCTCAATTTAAAAATGTCTCTTTAGGGATTTCTGGCTTCCACTAATGGGAAGAGTAGCTCCTAACAAATCAACTCTCCTGTAGAGGACTATAAACTCTAGGGGGGAAAAAACAAGGTATATATTGAAGAAGAAATAAAACGGTCTCTGTTTATTGATAACATGATTTGTCCATGCAGAAAACCCCGAAGAATCTACCCAAAAAACCCTATTAGAAATGGAGATTTTCAAGGTCACAGTAATAGCCTTTTTTTTTTCATGTTTATTTTTACTTTTGAGAGAGAGAGAGAGAGAGAGAGAGAGAACACGCACAAGTAAGTGATGGAGGAGCAGAGAGAGGAGACACACACAGAATCTACAGAATCTGAAGCAGGCTCCAGGCTCTGAGCTGTCAGCACAGAGCCTGACGTAGGGCTTGAACTCACGAACCATGAGATCATGACCTGAGGTGAAGTTGGAGACAACCAACTGAGCTACTCAGGCACCCCTCAAGGTCACAGGAATAGCCTAATGTGGACCGCACTTAGTGAACTGTTTCCAAAGAACAGAGTTAAATAGAGAAAAAAATGTGACTTTACAGGGAAGAAACTGGCAAATGATCTTAGGCAGGTGATTAAGGTAAACATCAAGGTAAAACATGTTAATAACAGGCACCACTGACATGATATGATGGGAACACTTCGCCCCTGTTGTATTGTTTAACACCAGTCTGTCTACGAGAAAATAATCAGAGAAACCCGAAATGAGAGACATCTACAAAACACATGAAAAGTACTCCTTTAAAACTGTCAAGATAAAAAAAACAGACTAAGAAACTGTCACAGACCAGAGCAGATACGACAACTAAATGTAATGTACTGTAAATTCCTGAGGAATCGGAGAAAAAAGGGTATTAGTGGAAAACCTGGTGCAATCTGAATATAATCTGGAGCTTAGTTGATAAACTAAATTGCATGCATGCTGAGTGACAAACGTACCATGGTAATTGTTACCGGCTGAACTGTGGCCCCCCTCCATTCATACGATTATGTCCTAACCCCCAATACGGCTGAACTAATGGATGGATAAACCATGGCGTATATTCCTACAATGGGATTTCATTCAGCAATAAAAAGGAACAAATTATAGATATGTGCTACAACATGGATGAACCTTAAAAACAGGCTAAGTGATGGGGCGCCTGGGTGCTAACAGCTCAGAGCCTGGAGCCTGCTTCAGAGTCTGCGTGTCTCTCTCTCTTCCCCTTCTGTCTCACACTTTGTCTCTCTCTCAAAAAAAAAACCTTAAAAAAAAAAAAAAAACACGCTAAGTGAAACAAGTCAGTCACAAAAAGCCCCACATTGTAGTATTCTACTTACATGAAATGTCCAGAAGAGGCAAATCCATAGTATCAGACAGAAACTAGATTTATGGTTGCCAGGGGACGCAGAGAGTGGGAGGTACAGAGTGAGTGCTGATAGATACGGAGTTTCCGTTTAGGGTAGTCAAAATGTTCTAAAATTAGACTGTAGAGGTAGGTGCACAATTCTGTGAATATACTAAGAAGTATTGAATCACGCAATTTTAACACGTGGATTTTATAATGTATGAATCTTATCTCAATAAAGCGATTTAAAAAAACATAACAAAAAACAAAGATGTCATCTGAGGGAAAAAAAGGGTTCCAAAAATAAAGTTTCCCAAACTTTTACTTAATCAGAAAACAAGGAAATTTTATGGCTCAGGTTTTTGGTTGTAGTGTTCTTAGATACTCTTAGACCTATGTTCCCAAATTCTAGTAAATACATTGCCCTCTTAAATTTAAAATAATTTTTAAAGACTATTACAATGAGTTAAAGCAAAGGTTCTAATCCTCACCAAGGCCACAATCACTAGAGAGAACTTTAGAACTAGCAATGAGCAGAACCCCACTCCATAAAGATTTCGATCCAACTGGCCGAGGGAAAGATACCAGCAGTGTTACTCCAGCAGTTTAAAGCTTTCCGTGGATTTAAGCATGCAGCCACGACTGGGAATCGCCAATGTATTTTAACAGAATATGAAGCCATGTTTAAAAAATCTTTTAGGCGAAGGCAGACCTTTTCTTAGGCAAAATAAAAAGCAGATATTTAAGAAAAATTTGTTTCTAATCATACAACTATAAATAAAAAGACACATAAAATACTAAATTAGTCATAAAACCAATTTAATTGAAGCTATAAAAAAAGAGGCAATATAATTGATAAAATAATTAGCAAAGAATATTTAGCATGTTTCAAAAGATTTAAAACAGGAGCAGGACACTTTACAAAAAGTTGGGTGGGAAATAAAATTCTTAAACTGTAAGTAGAAACGTAACATTACAGAGTATCTTATAAAATACAAGGACAGAAATATAAAAGGACTGTATATGTTCTAAATCTGAAAACTATTAATAGTGACTAGATATTTAGGTTTAAATGTACAGTTCCTGGGAATGAGAATCATATTACTATACACATCTTCCAAACCAGTGGGCAATATTTTCCAATTAACCATGAGTAGTATCATCTTCTACGAAGTCTTTGGCCATCTCTGCTGTGATCACATCAATATGGCTAACCTGAAGAATAAAAGTTAAAAACAAATTCTGTTAAGTCTTCAAAAAAAAAAAAAAAAAATCAGTGTTCTCACTGTATAGAATATTTAAAACATATGGCCTATCACCTATAAATTTTACAAATCAAGACAAATGATTCCAAAACACTGACGGATAAGACTTTTATAATGGTGTTTGTTCAACGCATTAGTTTATAAAATGTTCTGCAGTTTAGTACTCTGAAGATCCATGTAAGTACTAACGTCTAAATATCGAACCACACTTTTTTCAGTTTTTACTATTTTGCTATTTCAAAGAATCTTAAGGCTGAAGAGATCAAGAAGAGCTGTGTGGCCCAACCAAGTGTAAATGAGTGTATATAACTGTTAAAAACTGTGCATTACATAAGAAAGACAGGAAGATATTGTCTCTTAATGCCAACAAAAATAAAATCAATGCAATGAATGCTATAAAAATAACTGCTAAACTTTATAGGCATTTGAAGGAAAAGCATTTTCTTTATAAACTCATTGTAAGATAAGCAACAACCTTGTCTTTTCTTTCGTGATTTAAGTAACAAAACAAAAATTTGACAAATATAATATGAACTTAAATTTCATGTAAAAAAATTTACCTTATTTCTAAACTTTACACCATAGAATTTGTCAGCTGACTCAAGCAGTTCAGGCCTAAAAGTAGTTGTAATAAATTGTGCATGTACAGCAAGTTCCATAATCATATCTATAAAAAGAAATAGTAATTTAATAAAATCCTTTTCTCAGTAGATCTGAACATTTAAATACTATTTTATTTTATGAGAGAGAGAGAGAAAGCACGTGCAAGGGGTAAAGGGGGGGAAGAAGGAGAGAGAGGAAGAGAAGAGAGACAGAGAATCCTAAACAGTCTCCATGCTCAGCTCTGATTTTGATGCTGGTCAAGACCTGAGTCAAAATCAAGAGTCAGAAGCTCAATCCACTAAGCCACCCAGGTGGCCTTAAGCAGATCTGAACACTTAAAAAGCAACTATC
This sequence comes from Paguma larvata, assembly GCA_030068075.1. Classification (NCBI taxonomy): domain Eukaryota; kingdom Metazoa; phylum Chordata; class Mammalia; order Carnivora; family Viverridae; genus Paguma; species Paguma larvata. The sequence continues at coordinate 33,790,941 of CM057837.1, forward strand.
TTTACTCTTTACCTAAAATTCAAAACAGTCTGTGATTTTATTTTTCATACATCTGCAAAAATTACCAACTTAATCTCTCAAATTTGGGATAAATCAACCCACAATCTTAAAGAATATGAAGCAGCAGCTACTTACAACACAGTATTAAAAATGTCAGAGCAAAACAAGGTTTCTCACAAAAAAAGAACAATCGGGGCACCTGGGTGGCTCAGTCGGTTGGGTGTCTGACTTTAGCTCAAGTCATGATCTCACGGCTTATGAGTTCGAGCCCGGAAACGGGCTCTGTGCTGACAGCTCAGAGGCTGGAGCCTGCTTCGGATTCTGTCTCAGTCTCTCTCTGCCCATCCCCTGCTCATGCACTGTCTCTAATATGAACAACAAAAAAAGAACAACCTTCCCCTGCTACCCACTTCTCCAAAGAGCTTCTGAGTTTACTAAAGATTAAATACAGATTTTTAAAATACAGAATCGACATTTTATATCAGGGGCTATTCGAACATTAAGAAAAGTTTTAAAATGAGAGACTTATGTGTAAAAGTTTAACTGAAGTTAGGATTTTCAAATGACTCAAAGAAACACGTTGACTTTTCATAGAACTAATAAGCTTTGTAAAGCATGTAAATTTTTTAAAACTTATTAAAAGAAATTTTATTTACTGAACATATACCCTGTCTAGTCCCCCCAAGTATCTTAGGCAACGAGAAGTCACAATCAAAAGAGGCAAGCTATCTTTGTCAAGTTCTCGTCCGTTATAACCCAAACTTACCTGACACAGCCTTTCTGTGCTGGGCATCCAGAGCCTGGTCAATCTCATCAAACAAGTAAAAAGGAGCTGGGTCACATTTCTGAATGGCAAAAATCAGAGCCAGAGCTACCAAGGATTTCTGTCCACCTGAAAGCTGTTGCATTTCTCTCATTTCGCCTTGTTTTCCTGTAAATGATACCTAAAAAAAATTTAATTAATACCCAAAAGGGGTAAAATCATAATCGCCTCTTAAAATTAAGTCACATACACCAGTGCAACAATTTAATCTATAAAATATCCTACAAATCCCACTATGGTAATACTGGGGGAAACTGGATATAAAGGTACGTTACCCTAATTCCAACTCCAGTGAACTGGTCGACTGATGGGACACTGCTTTGTGACCCAGAACCCCTCTCACTTTCACCACTTCCTTCTCCTTCATCCTGAGACTGACTGCCCTCCACGTCTCCTTTCTTCATCACCAAAGTAGCTTTGCCACCAGGTACCAACTTCTGGAATACTTCACTGAAGTTCTTAGATACCTTAAAATGAATGAATGAATGAATGAATGTCAAATCAAATATATATTTTGCTTAGGTAGAATTGCACTTATTTCTTAAAGCTGTAAGACAAGTATTTAAAACAATCACAAATATTGTTTAAACTTAAGAACAAGAGTAACAGATTAAATCCTTTTAAGAGCCGTGGATATTCTAGTTCTCGTGTTAGAAAACTATATGATGGGATTTGTTCAAGTGTATTAGATCCAACTATCAGTGGAAAAAAAGCTTTAAAACCTCTGCAAACTGAATAAAAAACTAAAAGCTGAAGCTTTTGTCTTGTGTGTATATTAACTAAAAAAGAGAAACATACCTGTTTGAAAGTTAACTGAATAGCTTCGTATTTTCGAAGTTCAAGTACATTCATCAGTTCCATGATAGATTTGTATCCCCTATCCAATTCTTCTTGTCGTTTTATTAACTTTTCTTTTTGCTCAGAGAAATTTACAAACTGATCTAAAGCTTTTTTGTTAACATGGCTATACTTCTTCAATTCTGTGTTGCACTGTTCAAGTTTCCGAAACAGCTACAAAGAAGAAAAATGTATAAATAATTCACATGCAGAGAAATCTGTAACAAGACTTCAAATTTAAAACCAAGATTTACCTGTTTGAGGCTCAGTGTCTGGTACTTTTCAAATGCTTCCTGGGGAAGTGACCCAAGTTCACGAATTTTCTTCATACACTCCTCTTTCTTCTTCAGTAGCATGCCTTGTCGATTTGTCATCTTTTCCAGTTCCTTAGTATCATGATTTATAGCATCCATGTGTTCTTTTTCCATATTTTTCCAGCGTTCCATACTCTTCTGAAGCTCTTTAATTCCAGCTTCTGTTTTATCAATGGAATTGTCCAAATCTAAAATAGGGGAAAAAAGCAAATTAGGCCATAATACCTATTTTAATTTTTTTTTTTAAACATTTATTTTTGAGAGACAAAGTATGAGCAGGGGAAGGGCAGAGAGAGAGAGGCAGACACAGAATCTGAAACAGGCTCCAGGCTCTGAACCGTCAGCACAGAGCCCGATGCAGGGCTCGAACTCACAGACCGTGAGAAAATGACCCGAGCTGAAGTCAGCTGCTTAACCGACTGAGCCACCCAGGCGCCCCCATAATACCTATTTTAAAGCTAGGACTATTATTTGACCAAAGATTTTAACGGCCAAATTTATCAAAATAAGTAGATTTTAGGTTTATATAATGTTTGTTTAAATTTTACTGTGTAAATCTATGAAACACTTAATTCGGGACAAAATCAGGAGTATACATTAGTCAAGTATATTATTTCTCATCACTGAATGTTTATATGTATTTATAAAAAACTAAAAAAATAATTTTCTTCTCAGCAACTGGGTGATTAAGGAACTAACTTAGCTATTTCACACTTTTGGCAATAAAATTAATTATTACACTGTCACATCTTCTAATAAAACAAAGGTTACTATTTATAACCAACCCACTCACTATTCCATTCACTATAAATTATTTATGGTGATGGAAAACAGAAAAAGCCTTAGGATATGCTTTTGCCTTTTGGTATTTCATTTTGTAGTAAACAATTTTATCGAATAATCTAAATTTAACAAAATACCAAAAATCTAATTTTTTAAAATGTTTATTTATTTTGAGGAAAAGCATGCAAGCAGGGAGGAGCAGAGAGAGAGAGGGAGATGGGGGAGATGGAGAAGCCTAAGCAGGCTATGTGTTGTCAGTGCAGAGTCCAACAAGGGGCTCGAACTCACGAACCACGAGATCATGACCTAAGAGTTGGATGCTTAACCAACTGAACCACCCAGGCAACCCCCAAAAATTTTTTCACTAAATAAAAATTCACCTTCTGATCGTGCCATAGTATCTTTTACTCTTTTATTGATTGCTTCAAGTTCTGAAGTTGTAGCAGTGAGAACAGTACCCCCTTCTGTCTCTCTCAGTTCATTAAGTTCCTGCAACATAAAAAGAACTTAAAACCATTAAACCACAAAATATGAATTCTGTTAGTTTCAAAATGTTATGCCTTCAAACAGTTTCTGATAGTGGTTATGTTGAATAAGCATTCAAAAGAAAAGTACACTTTAGATAACTACAAATATTTAAAGTATCCATTAAAACGGGAAAAAGTAATTAGAAAATTTCTCAGCACTAATCACTAACATTTATTGATCACCTAGAATGTGCCAGGATAATCATACAAAACAGATATTACTGTTATGCTTATTTTTCACAAGACGAAACTGAGGCTTGGTAATATTAAAATACTTGCACAAAATCATACACTAGATGGCAGTGCTAGAACTCCACCCCAGGGTAGGTGGTCTTTCTGTCCCCAAAGCATATGCTTGCTCTCAATCACAGCCACTCCGTGTATAAGTACTTTCAAAGGCTTATGGCCACCAAAAAACCCTCAAAAAAGAACATACCTGTTCTACTTGGTCCAAGCGTTTTCTCAAATTCTCATTCAGGTATGTCTCCACTCGAGTAATAATACCTTCTAATTTAATTCTTTCATTCAGCAACTGTCTGTTTTCCTAGAAAAAGAGAATTATTTGTCTCCACAGGCATACACACATTTCACACAGCAATGCTGTTAATCTCATTACTTGTGTTCAAATGAGCTGCAATGGAGTTTTACCCCCTTCTAAAAAGACCTACATTTTCTCCATTTTTCTCTTATCTATTCAGAATGCTAAGTTTGTGGGCTTAGTTCTTTTTTTTTTTCTTTTTAAAGATTTTAAGTAATCTCTATACCTAACATGCGGCTCGAACTCACAACTCCAAGATCAAGAGTCATAAGCTCTACTGACTGAATCAGCCAGGCACCCCAGCTTGGTTCTTTTTGTAAGACATCTGCCAGAAATACTTATTTACCTACTTTTCATTTTTTGGACTTAAGAGTTTATATCTCCATATTCATAAATCAATTGCTCAATTCTATCAAAATGTTTAATTAAAACAGTTATTTTTACATATGTAAAGTTGGTCACATCAATAAAGACAGCAAAGCTAACAAGTCAATCTTACGAATAATAATAAACGTACATTAAATAAGATGCAAGAAAATAAAGACTTCTTGCATAATCCTAACATATCCAGAATGGTTTAGAAAAACTTACTTACTCTTATGAATATTAGAAGTCCAAGTCTCACATATCTATTTTCTCAAGGTTCCTTCTTTCACATTCCCTGAGTATCAAGAAACTTTTCACAATAGCCAATTATTAATGAAACTTTCGTCAGTTGTACTTGCCTGCTGAAGTTGACGAATTTCATCATTCAGTGCATCTACTCTCTTCTGATCTTCCAGACTAAGTTGAGAAAGCAAATCCGTTCCTAGTTCTGCTTTCAGTGATTCTCTGGTGGACTCCATAGCATGCAAACTTGCCTCCAAACTTTGTAAGCTACGTTGCTATGTGACAGATCGTCCATTTATTAATAAAGGTATCTTTATTACTACTTGAAATAGTGAAAAACTGAGAACAAGCTATATTTGATGTTAAAGTGAACTAAATCATATCAACTCAAGTAACTATTAGTTATCCATTAAATTTGATAATTAGAACTAAGTAGCACTAAGAAAAATATTTATGATACAATGCTATCAGGGTATGAGGAATAGATCATACTCCATGACCAAATTGTATAAAAATCTTCTTGAATATTAATAAGAACAAAAAGACTGCTAGAATGTGTTGGGGTGGTATAGTTGGAAAAGTTTTTTTAAAAACTGTTTAGTACTATTGATCTTCTGAACAGTTTTTGTGAAAACTCCTACAAGTTTATGACAATAATATATATTATTACTTGTAATTCAGCAGTAATAATTAGTTTAGTTTCTACTCTGTTTTAACATACTCTGGATAAAATGAACCATATTCAACTTCATAAATAGTGCTTAATAGACAAAAATGATTACCGACAGGACAACCTATAAAACACATGGTCCACCCCAAATCTAAATAATTAAAATAAATCTGTTAGGAATGGAACATACTTACGAACCTTTGGCATAAAGGTTTTCTCTGACTGCTGCCTCTTCTCTTTGAGCATCTTCATTTCTGATAATATGCTATCTCGAGATGCTTTAAATTTCCTTTGCTGGGTCTCTATCTGCTGCATTTGGTTCATCAACTGATCAATTTCATTATTAATCCATATACAAGGCTAAGGAAAATGCATTCTTAAAAACACTGTGTATCCCCTTCCTTTTCTTTACCTCCAAATAAAAGTTCTTTCCTCATATTTATGGAACATAACAATGCTGAATTAAATACTACACCAGTGTGTTTAATCATAAAAAAGCTTAAAACATTTCACCCCACCAAATAACTTACAGATCTTCCTGCATATATAATTATACAATTCTTGGGAAATCCTAAGAGAATCCACATGAAATATTTTTTAGATCTTTTCATTCAAAAAATATTTACTGTGTAATCTTTTATGCTTAAATCACTACATAAGGCAGTTATGTATGAAGAGGCGGCCTTGCCCAATATAGAAAAATAACACCACATCGTTAGATTATTAAATACAGGAAGGTAGTGGATGTATGCTGTCAATATACTCCTGTCTTAGTGCTTCCCCATGTTTTTTTTGTGCCAACATCTTGCCAAATTTGGGTAGTTATAAAGATGCTCTATGTAGACCCTTGCAGAGTCAAGACTAACATGTTTGTTTACCTTTTTCTCTGTGCTGCTTGCACTGATGACACAGAAGCTATAAAATCTCATAAAAAAAACTTGCCAATTTCATTGAAGAATATCCCAATGACTCATTCAGTAAAAATGATTGTTCTTGATGCTGGAGTACCTGTATATATATTTGTAAGTAATCTCTGCACTCAATGTGGGTCTTGAACTCATGACCCAGAGAGGAAGAGTTGGACACTCTACTGAGCAAGCCAGGCACCCATCAAGTACTTCTATTTTTTAAACCGTGTGACATAATGTACATTTAAAGCACTTTTGCCTTATACCAAAGTAGCACAGTTATCTTAAGAAAACGCACACGTACATTTCTCTGTGAGCTAAACTAGCCACTCTTCATAGAACGCCAGCTTTATTTGAAAGAACGCAGAATACCGTTTACTAAGACTTGGACTCTGACAGCCATTTCCTCCACTAATAATCAATGTTAAAATAGTTTTTTCCCTGTCTTCAGGAGTTAAGTTTTGACAAATAAGCTTCGATGCTTAAAGGAAAGTTGAACATGAAGAATCTTTTTCTTACTGTTCTGTACAGTAAGAAATCACACCTAATATGCAAAAGATTATATATTCTAACCCAAACACAGTTCTCCACAGTACCACAGGACAAAAAGATATTTTCAATATTTCTGCGCAGGTTTTCATTGAGCTTTGCTTCAAGCTCACCTAGTTCTTCTTCTGCTTTTCTAACATCTTTCTGTAATTCGAGCCTAGACTTTCTTGTGTCGTAATAGCCTCCAGTGAGAGCACCCCGATGACTAACTTGGTCACCTACAAACAAAACATAAGAAAGGTGGAGATTCTGTATAACAACTTCTTTATCCAATGATAAATTGATTTATAATCAAACAACTAATCTAAAGACTTTATTTAATAAGAATTAGAAAGGATTTAAGTCAGTCTGAAAAACTTTTTCTTTCAAACTGTTAAGATCTTCATTTTAAAAAATGTGCCTTCTAGGGGCACCTGGTGGGTCAGTTGGTTAAGCATTCGACTTCAGCTCAGGTCATTATCTGGCAGTTCATGGATGTGGGCCCTGTGTTGGGCTCTGTGCTGACAGCTCAGAGCCTTGGGCCTGCTTCGGATTCTGTGTCTCTTTCTCTCTGCCCCTCTCCCACTCATGCTTTGTTTCTCTCTCTCTAAAATAAACATTTTTTTAAAAAATCGTGCCTTCTAGATAAGTTTGAACATCTGCAAGAAAGGAAAGAAGTACTAATAAAGACTAATGGGGACATGTCAACAGGACACAAGACTTGGGAGCGTGGAATTCCCACTGGCCATATTTGGGAAAATTTGAATATCAAACAATCATGGCAATGCTGTAACACAATAAAAAAAGAAGTCATGAATCACAGTGCTACTTAAAAAATAATAATGATTAAAAAAATTAGGGGGCTCTTCCTTACAGAGGAGTGACAGTTAATAAATACAGAAACCTTGACAGAATTTAAGAATTCCCATTTGGAATCCCCCGGTGTATTAATTGAGTCAGGCAAGGGCCAGCAAAGGATGCTAAACCATTGGCAAAAAGTTGCCGGGGAACTGGATATTCATCTTTTCTTTTCTTTTTTTTAACGTTTATTTATTTTTGAGAGACATAGAGACAGAGTATGAGCAGGGGAAGGGCAGAGAGAGAGGGAGACACAGAATCTGAAGCAGGCTCCAGGTTCTAAGCTGTCAGCACAGAGCCCGACGTGGGGCTTGAACTCATGAACCATGAGATCATGACCTGAGCTGAAGACGGCCGCTTAACCAACTGAGCCACCCAGGCGTCCCCTATTCATCTTTTCTTAAAGGACAGGCCCACATACCACTTACATTTTGGGACAATTGGGAAAATTTTAATGTAGATACTTTTCAGATGATATTATTGGGTTAATGTTAAATTTCTTAGGTGTAACAATTATGATACCTGTGGTTATTAAGGAGAATGTCCTTACTGTTAGAAGATATACACACATACTTAACTTTTAGAAATAAAGTATCATAACTGTATTTATTTTTTATTTATTTTTTTATAACTGTATTTATTTTATAACTTATTCTCAGAGTAGTTCAAAACAAAAAAAAATTGTCTATAGAGATAAAGCTGGGGGGGGGTTACCTTCTTTCATCAACAAATAAATTATACAGAGAAGGAAAAAATTAAAAAAGGAAGGCAGGTCAACTTATACACCAGAGACTCTTAACCTAGACTTCATGGATAAAATTCAGGAAATCCGTGACTTGGGTTGGAAAAAAATTCACATCTTTGTTTTTATACTAACTTCAAAATGAAATTTAGCGAGTCCCTCTATAACAAATAAGAACTACACTGCTATTATCAGTACTTGTAACTTTCTTACCAGGAGAAATAACAGCTATTTTCTATCAGATTATACTTGCTGGAAATCTCAAAATATTGTTTATATGTATCAGTGCTTCAAAAATATTAGATCCATTGCTAAATCTTGTTTTTGAATACCTTCAAGAATTACTATGTCATATTTTAAAAATTACTGTGATAACCATGCTAATATAATTGATTTCTTTTGCGATCCAAAGTATTTTATTTTATGCACTTAAAAATATTTTGAGAAAAGGTTCATAGACCTTACTGAAGAATGAAAGAGGTCCACAGTGTAAAAAAGGTTAAGAACTCCTACTACAGACCAAATGATTATACTTAAGAGAAACATCAACTAAATACAAACTGTGGGCCTTGTTTGGACTCTGCCTTAAACAAACCAACTATCTAAAAATGACAAATAAATGGACATGAATTTTGAAATACTTAAAACTAAAATGGAATTTATTTGTTCAAAGCCAAGAATTACTATTACAAACCTTCCAGGGTAATGCAGTCCATAGTGAAAGCACGTGCCAGCTGGGTTGAAACTTCCATGCTACGACAAATAAGTGTTTTCCCAAACACATGTTTGAAAGCTTTGTCAAATCTGGGATTGTACCTCAATTTACTTATCATAGGAATAGCGTCCTAAAAATGAATATTTTGTCAGCAAAGAGATCACAACACAATTAAAACATGCTAGCAGGATTATGAATTGCATTTTCAAGAAACAGAAATAAACACAAATGCCTATTTCAAAATTATTGGTTTTTACTCTGAAGAAGTTAGAAAAATCATTCTACTGAATTATCTGGGAAATTGTAATCATCCAGGTTTCCAAGATCAGGGCATAGTGACAAAGAATTTATGGTTCCACAGTCAGGTGGCACAAGTTCAAATCCTAGTTCTGACACTCATTAGATGTTTGCTTTGGACAAGCTATTTAACTTCTCCATTTAATAGTTATTTCACCTACAAAACTGAGATAATAGTACCTTTCTGATAAAGCTGTTAAGACTAGACTAATAGGACAGCATCTATCACACAAAAAGGTCAAATAAATGCAAACTAATAGTATTTCCTCAAAATGCCTTCATTTTAATATGTGTATGTCTTAGATATTCAGAAAAATATTTTCATATAAAATCTTCCTTTTTTACACTCTTCTAAACGGTTAGAAAAGACTTTTATAATTATCAAATTAGGAAATATATCCTACGTACAGAGCAATGCAACAAATGTTAAGCTTAAATCAATAATTATAAAGAGAACACCAATATAACCACCATGGAGGACAAGAAATAAAACACCACTGACACTGAGTAGTCACGTGTGCCCCTTTCCTAATCCCACAGCAGTTACCTGCTGAAGGCAACCACTACTATAACTTTTGGGTAACTAGTTCCTTGTATTTCTTTCTATTCTATCATTTAAATTTAGTTTTGTTTATGTAGTTTAAAGGGAGCCAAACTACACGCATTCTTGAGTCTTGCTTCATTCACAATATCACATTTGTGACTCAATTTTCCCTCCCCCTCAAAACTTTAAGGATAATTTGTAGATTTAAAAGAAGAAAAAGCTGGACCCTTTTAGTAGCTTACAAGATTCTCACTGTTTCACTTAAGTTGTTATCATTCTCCTAGAGTTTCAGCTTTAACTTTAGAGGACAGTAGAATAGTTGCTAATACCATCAACATTCTGAAACCAAATACCTCAAAGCAATTACATTTTTTTTAAAGAATTGTATCTGAGGAATATTTTTAATCCACTTATAAATGTATAATAGCAAGTAATAAAAGCAACATTATGCTTTCAGGACCTATCGTCTTGGAAGACATTTTTATTTAATTTATAAGTCACTTAAAAAGTATATTCAGAAAACTTAAAATATATTCACTTCAAATGACAGTTCCTCAGGGATTTCTTCTCAATTTTGTCACCTGGGATACTCTCTCAAAGTATGCTGTGCTTATGTATTTTATCATTTTACACATTTCCAATGATTTGTTTCATGTCTTGGCTGAAACCTGCTTCCCTTCCCATCCCTATGCTATATGGGAAGAAAGCATGTTTATCTCAAAGATCAGTAAATCCTAAGGCACAGTGCCTGTGTACTAGCATGGGAGAACCACAAGAAAAAATAACTTATTGAAGATAGACCATCACACACACCAACTCACATTGGTCTCAGGATAGGCAGTATCTCTGACATCTAACTTGTTAAGAGGCAGAAAAGTGACCTCTCCAGGAAGATTCATTTTATTAAACTCCATCAAAATCTTCGTGCTGACTTCATCTGAATCAACAATGTGATAAAATAACCTACAGGTAAACAAAACAAGACACATTTGTATTACTTGACTTTAAAGTGCTATAAACATTTAAGCAAACAATTCACTTGTTTTCATTTTCTATGCAACCAAAATTGTACTGGGATAGGGTCAGAGGGAAACTACTTAGAAAATTCCAATGGGGGGGCGCCTGGGTGGCTCAGTCAGTTAAGCTGCCGACTTCAGCTCAGGTCATGATCTCATGGTTCGTGAGTTCGAGCCCGCATCGCGGGCTCTGTGCTGACAGCTCGGAGCCTGGAGCCAGCTTCGGATTCTGTATCTCCCTCTCTCTCCCTGACCCTCCTCTGCTCATACTCTCTCTCTCTCAAAAATAAATAAACATTAAAAATTTAAAAAAAAGAAAAAAAAAGAAAATTCCAATGGGGGTAGGGAGAGAACTACAATTAGAAACACTTAACACCTAGACCTTTAACCATAAAGTTAAATAAGCAACTAGGATAAAAGAAGATAATGGGAGATATATTGCACAAAAACTCCAAAAGGCTCCTTCTTATACTCGTTCCTTCTTTCCTTTAAAAATTCAAAATACCAAAAAAACCCCACAAAACACCTCACCTGTTGCCAGCAGTAACTTCCACGCATGTGTAGAAAGCAGGCTCACATTCGAAGTTATTCATCACGATGCCATGATAGCCATTTTGAACATGCTGGTTTATTCCTTTCCTACGAAAGTGGTCCAGTACTTTGTTTATGCTGTCTATTCCATTTAAAATAGCCTGTTAAATTGTCAGAGGTGAAAAATATTAAAATAATATTGCCAAGGGCACCCCTGCTGGTACGAAATAAACACATTACTCTACACATTAAAAAATACTCCAAAGATTAAACTGAACACCCTCCCCAACAATACCTCACTCCCTTGAAAAATGCCTACTTTTACACTATGGGTTCTGTTCTATGATACTAACATTAAAAATAGGCTCTTCATCTAAATATCAAAAGTACTATCATTAATAGCATGGGTGGTAGTAAGGCTGCTTAAACAAGACCCACCATTTCAAATTTGCAGGACAAGTGACTTGCACTCTTATTTATTACCTGGAACCAATGACTTACAGCTTGAAAACTAATAAATTCTTGTGTAATAATTGGCTCAATGTAAATTGAAGTAATGAAAAGAACCTGCCCACCTTTCCTGTTGCTGCTCTAAGAAGTTGCTGTTTCTTTTCAAGATCTTCTCTTTTAGCAGCAAGTGCTTGCTGTTCTGCATTCTCCTCTCTCCACAAGTAACTAATCAATAAAAATTAGACTGTCTTTAATTTTAAAAGCATTAAGAAGATGCACCAACAGTATATAATTTAGGATAAAATATTGAAAAAAAAATCAAACTTGAATAGTTCATTTATAACTTATGACTTAAACAACCATTAAACACCCAGTAACTATCATTACTCAAAAAAAAATTAAGGCATATTTTAGTCTATACTAACTTTCTTTCACTTTGTAATTCATCTTTCTTATTTTTTACTTCATAGTATTTTCTGTCCAGTTCTTCCACTCGAGCTTTGACTTCATTAAGATCCTGATCCAGTTTCTATGGAAATAAAAATAATTCAGATTTAAAATCCAATTTCAGGAAAACTAATCCACAGTGACAGAAAGATCAGTTGTTGCTAGGGGACAGCACAGGAGGGAGGAATGGGAAACATTTTGGGGTGATGAACAGGCTTGTTATCTTAATGGTGGTGATGATTTCATAGGTGTAAACATATATCAAACTTACCAAGTGGTACATTTTTAAACATATTCAATTTATCATTTGCCAGCTGTACCTTAATGAAGCTGTTAAGAAATCCAATCTCATTTTTTAAAAAATGCCTTTAGATGAGAGCACACCAAGAGAAAATACAAACCATAAAATGAATTACTCTATAACATACTGCTAAAATAAAATTAACTTGCTCACTAATGATCTAAACCTTTCTACTTGTATAATATACACTATAGAATTTTACAAGAAAAACATACATTCATCACAAATTCTCAAAATACTGCAATGAATACTTTTCACACCACTCCCTCTACACACATACAGAACAAGAGATTTAGGATTATACTAAGAAGCAAAAAGCTATTCTACATAATGCAGTCAGCACTATAAAATCAACTCTATCCAGTATAAAGGTCAGACTTCGCCAGTGGAAAGAGTGGCTGAAATACTGGAAAATAATGAAGTTCAAGCCTGAGAAAGAATAAATAAAAACTCTAATGAAAAATCTTGGCTCATTACCAGGCTTTTTTTTTTTTTTTTTTAGAGCAGGAGAGACAAAGCATGAGTGGGGGAGAGTCAGAGAGAGAGAGGGAGACACAGAATCTGAAGCAGGCTCCAGGCTCTGAGCTGTCAGCCCAGAGCCTGACGTGGGGCTCGAACTCACAGACTGTGAGATCACGACCTGAGCCGATGTCCGACACTCAACCGACTGAGCCACCCAGGCGCCCCACCAGGCTGTTTCAAAAAAAGCATTTGTTGAGGTTGTTTCCATGAACTCAAGAAAAACACACTTTCTTTATTCCAAGAACGGACATCTAGCTATCACAGTTAAAAACTACAGTAATCAATTTCCAAATAACTAATTACCTGGATCAACTTTCCATTCCCTCCATAAAGTATCCTGACACTGGAATTTTGAGGCTAGGAGATACTGTCTATTACCCCGATCACTTTCCTACCAGTTATTTATTAATTTTTTTAAGTTTATTTATTTTGAGATAGTGTGTGCATGTGAGCACGGGAGGGGCAGAGAGAGAGACGGAGAGAGAGAGGGAGAGAGAGAGGGAGAGAGAGAGAGGGGGGAGGGAGGGAGGGAGAGAGGGGGGAGGGAGGGAGGGAGGGAGGGAGGGGAGGGGGAGAGGAGGGGGAGGGAGGGAGGGGGAGAGAGGTGGGGAGAGAGGGAGAGAATCCCAGGCAGGCTCTGTGCTCTCAGCAAAGAGCCCAACGTGGGGCTCAATCTCACAAATCCATAAATCCTGAGATCATGAGCCGAAATCAAGGGTTGGACGCTCAAACTAATTGAGCCACCAGGGGCCCATAACCAGTAATTTATGAGTACAGATCCAGTTATGTTTGCTCCCCACTATGTTTTCATTTTGTTGTTTATGCTGTGATTACATTAAATATTAAACCAAGAATATGAAGACAAAGGAAAGAGCCGTTTCTTTAAAAACTTGATTCAATTTTGGTATATTTAAAGGTGACTCGCTAAAAATTGAATTAAATGGGGAAATCAACTCTAAAAAACTAGCGTAGATAACTATGTAACATATACATGCATGTGTTAACATGTAATATGCACTTTATACAAAATATGGTAATTCAAAATATCAAGCCACAAAAGTCAAAAGAGGACTAGGGAACTAATCCAGATTAAAAAAGAGAACAGACACATGTCAACTAAATGCAATATATGATCCTAGACTGAACCCTGAATTCTGTTCTCATCCAACTTTAAGGAGAACTATATTTACATATGTGGCTCATAACAAAAAAGACCCTGGGAACCCGATCACTACTCATACTCAAACATCTTGGGCTCTACATCAAAAGACTGGTACGTATTCTGGTGGGGAGGTGTTGATGATGGGGGAAGCTACACATGTGTGGGGGCAGGAGGTACATGGGAAATCTCTGTACCTTCCTCAGTTCTGCTGTGAACCCAAAACTGATCTAAAAAAATAGTCTTAAAAAAAAGAAAGTTTGGGGGCACCTGGGTGGCTCAGTTGGCTGGGTGTCCGACTTTGGCTCAGGTCATGATCTCACAGTGAGTTCCAGCCCCATGTCAGGCTCTGGGCTGACAGCTCAGAGCCTGGAGCCTGCTTCAGATGCTGTGTCTCCCTCTCTCTGCCCCTCCCTTGCTCGCACTCTGTCTCTCTCTCTCAAAAATAAACAAACATTAAAAATAATTAAAAAAAAAAAAGTTTGGAAAAAAGAAAAAGATTAGTACACGGACATACATTTACCTGTTTAAACAAAATACTTAAAATATATATAAATACATGTATGTTTACATGTGTATAAATGTATGTATTACTTATAAAATATAAATACACATATGTATTAAAATCTTATGCATTTATGGCTTTTCTGATAATCAATAACCAATTGGTGCAGATGTCATGGGGTAAGAGGGTTGGTTCCTCAGTGTATGTATATATATATATATACCTTCTTCGCCCTACGTTTGTTCTACACACTTCCTTCTCATCACTTCTATCACCCTCTAGTTATCTATATACAGCCACACATAACACTTAACATTTTCCCTCTTTCTCATTTTGAATAATGTCAGATCTTTCTTACTCTGGAAATGATTTTATCTTCTACTTCAATTTTTAAGGAAATGCTAACTAAATGTGTAAATAATGTTTAATTCGTTTAGAAAATGTTATAAAATCACCACTACTTTAACCGACAAAAAACATATTCTGTAATGTTATTAAATTGACAGAGAATTGTGAAAGAATGCAAAAATGGAAAAAAATTTAAATAAGTTATGGTGAAGTCATATTTTAGACTTCTCATGTTAAAATTAAGGGTAGTACAGGTACATTTTACCAATTCATAAAAATTTTATATATTAATTTTTTTATGTTTATTTATTTTTGAGAGAGAGAGACAGAGTATGAGCAGAAGAGGGTCAGAGAGAGAGAGGAAGACACAGAATTCGAAGCAGGCTCCAGGCTCTGAGCTGTCAGCACAGAGCCCAATGCGGGGCTCAAACCCACTAACTGTGAGATCATAGCCTGAGCCAAAGTCGGACACTTAACCGACTGAGCCACCCAGATGCCCCAAAAATATATTTTAAAATACACTCAAATCTACATGAACACTCACTGATATGGAAAAAAATCCTCCTTGAAAAGGAAAACTACCATATGAACATTAATTATGTATAAATATTATTATATATATACATTTTTAAATGTGCTGGTCTTTTTTTTTAACATTTATTTTTGAGATAGACAGAGACAAATGCGAGAGGAGGAGGGCAGAGAGAGAGGGAGGGCAGAGAGAGAGGGAGGGCAGAGAGAGAGAGAGACACAGAATCGGAAGCAGACTCCAGGCTCCGAGCTGTCAGCACAGAGCCCGATGTAGGGCTGGAACTCACAATCGTGAGATTATGACTTGAGCCAAAGTTGTATGCTCAACCAACTGGGCCACTGAGGCACCCCTGTGCTGGTCTCTTCTAAGTAAGTACCTGTGTCTTGTATATTTTAACAATAGCAATGTAAACTGTTTGGAAATAAAACTTAAATAGATGAAACTGTACACAGTTAGGTCTTCTGAAAGATTTTCACAAAGCAGCTATAAAAGTTCTTACATTATATTGCTCCAGGTTTTTCTCTTTATTTGCCTCAGTGTCCTCCAGATCCTTATGGATAGCAGCGATCTGTCTTTTCTTGTCATTAATAGCCTGATCTAAGGACTTGAGTTCCTTTTTAATCCACTTATCCCTTTCTTCTTTTGATGTAAACTGGCTTCCTCGACCCTGCTTTGCATAAAGATCTGTTCTTTCCTGGGTAGCTTGGGCCAATCTATACAGGACAGAAGAAAAGAATGGATTTAAAAAGGAGACTAAGAAATAAGCAAGTTTAAATGCAATTGATATATCAAGAGTACACAGAGACAATAACCATTCTTTTAATTCCATAAAAAAATAGAGAGAGAAAGGAACTGGTAGCTAATAGAGCTCCTTGAACTAGTACTATATAATATAAATTTTATTTTGAAAAGTCACAGTTAAAGGTAAAATAGCGCATAGCCTAAGGATTTCAGGCAGACAATAAATTTACTCTAGGTCTGGGTTAGTCACTAAAGCTGGAGACTGTTCTAATATCCTATCTCAGGAATTTTCAAAAATGCTCCAACTATATGTAACTACATGAACACTCCCAAAAAAAGACACTATCAAGGTTAAAAGGCAAGAAAAAAAAAGGTTAAAAGGCAAGAGAAAGACAAAGAAAACATTTATAAAAAATAGAAAACTCGTGTCTAGATTACATATAATCCTACCAAACAGGGAAAAAAAAAAAAATCAGAAAAAAATTGGTAAAAGAAACAAATAATGCAACAAAATATAGTAATTCAAACTATCAAGCCAGGAAGTCAAAATAAATACATACTAATACACTTAAACATACTAATGCACTAAACCATGAAATCAGCAAAAGTGGCACGTCCAACCTACAGACAGATATGAAAATATCTAGATATCAAAACAACAATGAAAAAAGAAAATAGCAGGAGGAAACATAAAATATCGTGTGGGTTAAAAAAAAACAACAAAAAAACCACCATCCATATTTTAAAAAGCCCAACAATATCCCACTATGTTATCTCAGGTGAGTTAACGTCTCAGAGCCTCAAGTTTGTTGAACTTACAGTGTGAATAACGTGGATCTCCTTGAGTTTCTGAGTAGAAAAAAAAGTATGCAATATGTATACAATAACGCTTGGCCCACAGTAGTTTTTTAATACAGGCTATTATTTTGAAGTGGGATTTAACTTTTGCCCTCACTGTGTCTTAACTTGTAACTATTTAGGTTCTTCTATAGAGGAACTGTGTAGAAAGTTAGAAATGTTGGTGAAAGAAATCCCATACCTAGCAATTCCTCGCTCTTCTTTTTCTTTTACACTGTTGAATTTAGGTTCTGTTTCTGCCAGTTCTTTCTGCTTTTCTTCTATTTTTTCAAGCAGCTTCTGCCTCTCTTTTAATAAGCGTTTCTGTAAATAAAGCAGAAGTACAAATGCAATTTTTTTAATTAAAAAAATTGTTGACGTTTATTTTTGTGTGAGAGAGAGAGAGAGAGACAGAGTGCAGGTCAGGGAGGGGCAGAGGAAGAGGGAGACACACAATCTGAAGCAGGGTTCAGGCTCTGAGCTGTTAGCACAGAGCCCAACATGGGCTCAAACTCATGAACCGCAAGATCATGACCTGAGCCCAAGTCGGACACTTGACCAACTCAGCCATCCAAGCGCCCCAGTAAAAATGCAATCTTAAAGTTTTTAAGATTTAAAAATTTTGTGCTTAATTTTAAGTCTACCAGAAAATATTTTATCATGAAAAGCTATCATGAGAAAACTGATCCTGCAACACAAAACTAATTTTTATTTATTTGCCTATTTATTTAAAAATTTTATTTTTAAGTAGTCTCCACACCCAACACGTGGCTGGAACTCACAACTCTGAGATCAAGAGTTGCATGCTCCACCAAAGGAGCCAGTTTGGCCTCCCACGAAGCTAATTTTTAAATGAAAGAAACAAGGAGACAGTACAGAGTTGCTACTTGAGTGGAAAATATTTTAACATGCCAGATCTTTTATAAAAATTCAAGCATGCATCCTTGTTACAGAAAGGATGGGCTTCTGTAATTCCTATTCAAATGAACGTTTATGTCTTTCATTTTTAGTATTTTAACTCACCCTTTGTTCACTATTGCCGGCCAATTCATCTTGTAAGTCCTTGGCTTTAAGCTCCAACTTAGTCCTTTGCTTAATTTGTTCTTGTCTTTCAGCGCTGAGCTGCTCCTTTTCTTCTTTCATAGCTGAAATTTTTGTTTTCAGTTCTCTAACCTGACGTTCAATATCCTAGTCAAAAAGTATCAAACAGAAATGAGTCAGACAATTAGAAGTACAACAGCAGAGTTTGGACATCATTAGTTCTGTCTCTTCCTTTTCTTTCAATTACACTTTCAGTACTATTCTGTCTTTCCAATACTCAATCTCAATGACATTCACTTAAAGTTACCATTCCACAATTCTGTTAATTTTTTTTAATGTTTATTACTTTTGAGCGAGACAGAGCTTGAGTAGGGGAGGGATAGAGAGAGAGAGAGACACAGAATCTGAAGCAGGCTCCAGGCTGTCAGCACAGAGCTTGATGTGGGGCTCAAACTCATGAGCCATGAGATCATGACCTGAGCTGAAGTCAGACGTTTAACCAACTGAGCCACCCAGGTGCCCCTTTAACTTTTTTTTTGTTTTTGTTTTTCTTTTTTAAACCATTTCATAATTCTGATACAAAAGGATTTACTGTGGTCAAAAAATGTAAGTTAACCTAAGCCTAATTTATAATCTTACCTCCATTTTATCTCTCGCATCCTGCTGGGCATCTCTTAATTGTCTGGATTTTTCTCCACTAGTCTCTCGCTTAGCAGAAAGCTGGGGAAGGAAAAAAAATATTAACTTCTAATTCATTTTGTATTTGTTTCATACTTCACTACATAATAGTAAAATTTAAAAACTTCTCCTAAAATAAAATCATTCACTTAAAGAGTTTTTATAAAACAATTTTTAGTGGTTTTAAGTAGAAAAGTCCTTTAAGTATTACCTAAAGCAATTTTTGGATAAAATCTCATCAATACTATTTACAAAATATATTTTTAAAAGCCAAGAAAAAAATTCATAAAGCTATTTCTTTTTATTAAGTAAGTTCTACCCACAATGTGGGGCTTAAACTCACAAATTAAACTCCAAGATCATGAGTCCCCATGCTCCAATGACTGCGACAGCCGGGCACCCCTTCTTCATGAAGCTTTTAAAGGTAGCTTCACTCATTTTGGTTGCCTTGCATCACCACCTGATTATATTTCAGATACAACTATAGCAAGGCCCACACAGATGTAGGCATTTTCCTCGGAATAAACTAACAGAACAAATTCACTGACCAATGAATTTATTAAGGTTTAAAATTTTTTAAGTTCCTATTTAAAAATCATTGAAAAGTATAAATACAGCACAAGCTTAACGTATTCATTAAAATAAAATCACTCTGAATTTAAGTGACAAAGGTAAGTATTTTACCTCATCAAGTTTAGCACGAGTCTCGTTAAGTTCCTGATTGTAAATGGTATATTCCAGGGCCCGTCTCATTTTATCCCACTTCTGATACTGAGCTAGTTCTTCCTTTTCTTCTTCTAAGGTATGTAATCTCTCTTCAATGTATTTTAACAACTCATTGATTTTTTCACGTTTGCCCTCTTAAAAAAGAGAGTGAAGAAGTTAAATAAAATTTTGATGTAATGTCTTCTCAAATATGCCAGGAGTTAAAATTAATCTACAGCATTATTTGATACTATGTGGTAACCAAATCTAAGATACTAAAATGACAAGATGCTTCATTATGAAAAGCAACTGTTACACATGGTGACACTTTTAAAATTTTTATCATTTTAGGTGACATACAATTTATATTTCAGGTGCACAATACGTTGATTTCATAATTTTATACATTACACAATGCTCACCGTGATTAAGTGTAGTTACCAGCTGTCACCATACAACATTATTACGATATCATGGACTATATTCTCTATGCCGTACTTTTCATCTCTGTGACTTATTTTAAGATTACATCTTTAAGTTTATTTATTTTTGAGAGAGAAAGAGAGAGACAGACAGACAGACAGGGTGTGAGCAGGGGAGGGGCAGAGAAAGACAGACACACAGAATCTGAAGCAGGCTCCAGGCTCTGAGCTTTCAGCATAGAGCCCGATGTGGGGCTTGAACCCACGAACTGTGAGATCGTGACCTGAGCTGAAGTTGGATGCTTAACCGACTGAGTCACCCAGGTGCCGCTGTGACTTACTTTATAACTGGAAGTTTTTCCTCTTAGTCCTATTTCACCTGTCTTCTCCTTGCACCACCACCTGGCAACCACCAGTTTGTTCTCTATGAGTCTGTTTTGTTTGCTTTTTTTTTTTAGATTCTGCATATATGTGAAATCACGTGGTATAAGCCTTTCTGTCTGACTCATTTCGCCCAGCATGATACCCTCTAGGTTCTACCATGTTGTCACAAATGGTAAGATCTCATTAAAAAAAAAAATGGAGTAATATTCCATTGTATACATATACCACATCTTCATACGTTCATCTCTTGGACACTTATGCTGCTTCCACATCTTGGCTAACTATAAATAATGCTGCAATGCACATGCGGGTGCATGTATCTTTCTAAACTAGTGTTGACAATTCTTATAATACATGTAGTAAGGCCTCCATTTAAACATCCTTTTTTCTTTTTTTAAATGTTTTTATTTATTTTTGAGAGAGAGAGACAGAGCACAAGCAGGGGAAGGACAGAGAGAGAGAGGGAGACACAATCTAAAGCAGGCTCCAGGCTGTCAGCACTGAGCCCGTCGCGGGACTCGAACTTGGGAACGGTGAGATCATGACCTGAGCCGAAGTCGGACGCTCAACTGACTGACTCAGGGGCCCCTAAACATACTTTAAAGGCAACTGTGCCTTCCCACAACGTTAAAAAATAAAAACCCTAACATCATTGGTGTCACGGATTCTCAACTTTTACTGTAATAGCATTGTTTTACTGTAATAGCAATTTACTGTAAATAGCATCAATAGGCCATAGATTGAACACCCAATACATTCCAATCATGGTACTGCTTTGCTCCTCTATTTATCACCATAAACTATGGAAAAGAATTTTACATGGAGAAGCTTTAGACCAGAGAGAACAAGTCTAAAGTCACATTGTCAGTTAATTATTAGTCAGATTTTGAACTCAGGATTCTCTATGCCATGACAGAACATAGGACTTGAAAAGCAAAGTAGGGTTTCCATCATACATGTACTAAGGAAGATTCTAAGTTCGAAGCTTTTCCATTTACTTGCTCCTGAACGACTTAAAACCTAATGCCAGCTGATGCTCCCAGAAATGTGTTCTGAGGTTTGCATCCAAATCTGCTATCCTCACTAACAATGAGAACATTAGAGGCGCAAAGCAGTTGACCTATAAAGACATTATTATCTAACAGCAATTCTTTAAAGAGAGAAATTACTGGAAATCTCAAACTTTAAAACGTCTCAAACTAATTTTCTCTCCATTCAGTACACAGGCAAATTATCAAACAGTATACTCCTGAGAATAGATTGAACTCGTCAACCATCATAACACAACGAAAAAGTAATTCACAACAAAAATAAGGCATAATCGCAATTATTGTACCTGTTTCTTTCATTAAAGATATGCTTTCTTCTTTTCGTTCATCATATACTCTAGTACCAGCTACTTCTCTTAATAGTTTCAGTCTCTGAGAATCTGGTGCTGTGGCCATCTGGTTGATCTAAAAATTTTAGAAAAAATAATTATTACATAGCTACAGACTGTTCTTTAAGAACTCTACTTTAAAAGAGTATTTACATGCTAGGTTTTAAGTAGAGTATAACTTTGATAATGTAATATGTGCAGTGCATATACTTACAGACCTATATCTCCTTTATTTAAATAAAATATATCAAATGAAAATCCAAATAGAATCGATTCATTCATGAGTCTAATTTATGAAGACGACTCTCTGAATTAAAAATGAAGGAAAAATGGGGCATCTGGGTGGCTCAGTTTAAGTGTCCAACTCTTGATTTTGGCTCAGGTTATGATCTAACGGTTTCATGGGTTTGAGCCCGGCACTGGGCTCTGAGTGCTGGCCTCCCAAAGCCTGCTTGGGATTCTCCCTCTCTCTCTGCTCCTGCCCTACTCATGCTCTGTCTCTCTCAAAATAAATAAATTTTATAAAAATTAAAAACATTTTAAAAAATGAAGGAAGAACATTCCATCACCATTTTTCCTCAGTCAATATGATAAGGTGTAAAAGATGGACTCGGGTGCCCAGGTGGCTCAGTCAGTTAAGCATCTGACTTTGGCCTAGGTCATGATTTTGAGGTTTGCGAGTTCAAGCTCTGCATCGGGCTCTCAGCTGTCAGCACAGAGCTCGCTTCCAATCCTGTTCCCCTCTCTCTCTGCCTCTACCCCACTTGTATAAATACAAGAAAAAATACACATTAAAAATAAATAAATAAATAAATATATGGCGAAAAACCCCCACAAAAAACAAAAAACCACCACAGAGTGGTACAAACTAAGTGCCATGCAACTTTAAACAACAAACATGAGTTTAACATATTCATAAAAATAAAGTTAGCCACTAAATGCAAAAAATGCTCTCACCATATTAAAAAAGTGAAGTGTTACTCTAACACTTTCACATAAAGAGAGAAATCAACTCTGCGAAAATGCGGTGTATCAGAAGTATATACATTCAAGAATCCCCTTTCTGATCCTTGTCATTGGTTACCCCTATCATGCAAGTTCATTCAACTTATTCACTTAAAAAAGATTTAATAGGGGCACGTGGGTGGCTCAGTCGGTTAAGCATCCAACTTCGGCTCAGGTCATGATCTCTCCATCCGTGAGTTCAAGCCCCACAATGGGCTCTGTGCTGACAGCTCAGAGCCTGGAGCCTGCTTCAGATTCTGTGTCTCCTTCTCTCTGCTCCTCCCCCACTAGCATTCTCTCTCTATATCTCTCTCTCAAAAGTAAATAAACATTAAAAAGTTAAGAAAAAAAAAAGATTTAACAAATGCTTACAACATATATGCCACTCTGCTGGGCACTGGGAAAAGGGCAATAAGCAAAACAGAAAGTCTTACCCTCATGGAACTTACATTCTAATAGAAGAAGAAATAAGTATACCAATACAGTAAAACTATTATGAAAAAAAATCAAATAAGACAAAATAAAGTGTGTAGGGCTGGGGTGAAGGCAATGTTTTTTTAGATGAGGTAACTCATCGATGGCTTAAATGAAATGACAAAGAAATATAAACTGAAAGTACAGAGGCCTATGTTGTATGTTTGCAAGGAAGACTCAGATAAGTGGTCTTTCATAATCAGCCTCTTTTAAATTTTTTTTAATGTTTATTTATTTTTGAAGGAGACATAACGTAGGCAGGGAAAGAGTAGAGAGAGGAGGAGACACAGAATCTGATGCAGGCTCCAGGCTCTGAGCTGTCAGCACGGAGCCCAATGCGGGGCTCAAACTCACAAGCTATGTAGGAGATCGTGACCTGAGCCGAAGTCGGACACTTAACCTACCGTGCCACACCACCCAGATGCCCTATAATCAGCCTCCTTTTAAAAAAATTCCTTGCTTATAAAGATGGTCTTCAAAAACTTGTTCTGTATTTCCCAAATGTGAAACACTGTTCTCTTCCTAATCACTTCTTCTGAATGCTAACTTTTCAACACATATCTAAAAATGTCTCCAATATGATATAAGTGGACATTTATTTATTTCTGAGAGACAGAGAGAAACAGAGTACAAGCGGGGGAGGGGGGGCAGAGAGAGGGAGACACAGAATCAGAAGCAGGCTACAGGCTCTGAACTGTCCGCACAGAGTGCGATGCAGGGCTCAAATCCGTGAACTGCAAGATCATGACCTGAGCCCACATTTAAAAAGAACTTTCCCCTAGTCCAGAAAAACACTACAGCAAACTATGTGAACGATACAGGGTATGTTCTAAGAAAAAGAAGTTATCTTAGATAAAATTTAAAGTATATGAGAAAACAGAATAATCAGCTGAAGTATGAAAGTACGAAAAACTATAATCTCTACAAGTTAACAACAGTATGTAGCATTATGGTAGATTTCTGGTAACATAAGCTTTCTACCATTTTAACTCTGTGATATATTAAAGAACAGAGTATTGCTTTTAAGAAGTTATTTTTTTCAAATGTTATTTTTAGATAATTTCTACAATATTCTTAAATATCTCCATTGTGATTTTCACAAACCAAAAATGTCTTCCAGTACAGGACACCTTGTTAAGGGATACAGGTCACAAAGAAAACAACATCCACTAACTGCTGAATAATTCAATCCCATTACACGGTGAATCTACTTTGTACTTTATGGCCACATAAAAGGGAATATTAACATAGATATAAAATAAATCAATGAAAACAAGAGACAGTTAAAGTCCATTTTTGCTTCAACTTAACCATTAAAATCTGTAAGCAAATTCATCATTCAAGTGAATACACTTGAAAACACAGAATATACTTGAATATACAGAAAGCAAATTCTATAAAAAAAGGACATACAATATTTTTACCTTTCCTTGTTTTACAATATAATAAGGATTGCTTCGAGAAAAACCAGCACTTTCAAGGAGATTCATCACATCATTTTTCCTGTTAATAAACATTGAAAATTTTTTTTTCAGATTAATCATCTAATAATAAGCAAAAAAACTGAAGAGTAACTCCTGGGTTAAGGAACATGAGGGAGTATAGAATAGTCATTAAACCATCTATTGTCTCAGCCTCAGAGAATCTTGATCCTTCTGTTAATGCTCTAGATACTGGTTTGTTGAACACAAGGTATATATAACCCATACAGGAGTTTACTCTTTTGTAAAGAAATTATAAACGTAAAGAAATTGCTTACGTGACCATTTTCTTGTCTAAGAAATATTGATCCTTTTTGGCGCCAATAACTCTACGAAGTGAAACTTCTTCTTTATCAATCTAGGAAAAAATGTAAAAGCCTGAAGTTAATTTCATAGTAAAACTGGAAAACTTTTTAGTTAATAAGATCATTCTAGAGTCTGTAACCGTTTAACGCTTATTTTAAAATTTCAATTCTCACTAAAGATTTGCTATGAATATCAATTCTTGTGACAAAGATAGATTTTTTCACAATAGCTTGTGCGCCCTGTTTGCTAGAATGTTCATTATAATTTTAAGACAAAATGAATATCTCAACTGTATAGTTATTTTAACATAAACTAAATTATAAGAGCTCTATGTAATACAGTTAAGAATGTTTCAAAGGTTGGGAAAAATTCAGATGTATCAATAAAATTCTCAAAATTATTACTAGAAAAAAAAAGTTATTACTCACTGGTAACCGGTTGTCCGAATTATCAAAAATAATCTCCACAAAAGCGGAAATAACACGAGGACCAGTACCCTCCTAAAACATGCAAAAAATAAAATTGTCAAATATTTAAGTGGTATTTTTGCATTCTTCATTTTTTTTCTTTAAACACCTTTAAGTTTAGTGCATGGTAATAAGCCTAATTCAATGGAGAAAAATTTCTATCGGACTCGTATATATCCTTCTTGTCAAAAGAGCAAAGACACTGGATTAGGATAACAATACTTCTCAACCAAATGGCTTTAGATTCTGACTAAAAAAAATGAGAACTATGCAAGATATACCTAAGATGTACTTAGGTCCTGTTCTGAAGACCACTTTATTAGAACATAAGACCCCATGTCCACCTAATTCTACTTATTTGCTAATATCAACAACACTGTGAGGCTTTTCTCTTAGGGACTCACTTAATGCTGGAAAGGAACCCTAACAAATCGTATAATTACTGGAACTCAGCTTTTTTAAGTTTATTTATTTATTTTTGAGAGAGAGACAAAAAGCACAGGTATACGTGAGAAAAGGGAAGGGGGGGGAGAGAGGGAGAGAGGGAGACGGAGAGGGAGAGAGAGAGACAGAGAGAGAGAGAGAGAATCCCAAATAGGCTCCACCCTGCCAGTGTGTGACCATGAGCTCATTACTTCAGCTGAAATCCAGAGTTGGACACTTACTGACTCAGCCACCCATGTGCCCTGGCTTTTTTTAATTAATTAATTAATCAATCAATCATTTAAATTGCTCTATCCTATAAAATTTTAAATCTGCTACGAAAACACACACATTTAATGTGTCACATATACACCATTTTATGACTCTACTACTTCTATACCAAGTCCAGATAATTTCCACTCTAGAAACTGTTACTATGTAGTGATTCAATACCGTAAAGAATAATACCTAAAGAGGTTATTCTTTCAATGCCTATCTTAGAAGCCTAAAAAACATTTTTTTCTATAGGCAACCAGTCAATAATGGTAAGAAGAAAAACAAAAAAAGCCCACCTTCCTAAGTGTGAGAGACTCGGTTAAGATCCACAAAAGAATCTCACTTGCTCATCTTAAAACTAATTATAAGCCATATACAAACCGAAAAGAAATTTTTCATTTTGTTATAGCCTTTTATTATTTTTTATCCTAAAATTTCTTTAGTTCTTTATTCATAATGATACAATGAAAAATTCTAACAATTTTCATTACTATAAATACACTTGTCTTTCATATTGAAAAATGATGGGACCATTTAAGTAACAAATATGGCTAAAATTATAACAACATGTTATGTTGTTTAGTTTGCAATGGTTGCTTCTCTATGCTCCCAACTAACTTCTGGTTCTGAGTCTCAAAGTTCCTAATTCCCAATTTCAAACTCTTCTTTCTCCTCAGCAAGCCTGTTTCCAGAGCATTAACAGACCACACCCTTAATAAAGAATTGATATTTATGGGGTACCTGGGTGGCTCGGTTGGTTAAGTGTCCGACATCAGCTCAGGCCATGATCTCATGGTTCGTGGGTTCGAGCCTTGCATCCGGCTCTATGCTGACAGCTGAGAGCCTGGAGCCTGTTTCAGATTCTGTGTCTCCCTCTCTCTCTGACCCTCCCCTGCTCACACTCTCTCTCTCTCTCTCAAAAATAAATGCTAAAAAAATAAAAAATAAATAAAAAAAGAATTCATATGGAAGACACACCCAT
Source organism: Paguma larvata (assembly GCA_030068075.1). Taxonomy (NCBI): domain Eukaryota; kingdom Metazoa; phylum Chordata; class Mammalia; order Carnivora; family Viverridae; genus Paguma; species Paguma larvata. Next base: position 33,818,045 of record CM057837.1, read on the forward strand.
TTATAGGAAAGTCCTAGTTTTCTTACCATTTATATACAAATTATGCGTTAATATAGTAGGCTAAATTCTGCAGCAGAATTAACACACTTAAGAGAGACTGTATCATGTTTACTAAGAGAGACGATATCATGTTTACAAAGATCTGAAACTTGAACAAATGATTTTATTTACCAGAATCAAAATATAGTTTTAAATATATAATGTCAATAACGTCTCAAAGCAATCCCACTCACATGCAACAAAGCCAATCGCTGTTCCGGACGAAGATGACTGAACTCATCACTAAGAACAAACTGAATTGCTAAAAATACAAAAACATTATATATTAGTAGAGTCTAAAAGAAGATTTATACCTTAATTTTAACTCCCCATACCTTCTATCAGGTAATGACCAAGGCAGATAAAATAGATTTATTTCATATATGCAGAAAATTGCCTGTATTTTAAGACTAAATCGGCTTGGAAATCATAAGAAAAATATAAGAAGTTTACACCGAAACATTTAAGGGAAGAAAAAGAGAACACTGAGGTAACAAAGAGATAAGCAGAACTAATACCTACCTCTTGATCGAAGTATACACTGAGTGGTTAACACTTTGTTTACATCCACTAGATGTAAATAATGTACATCAAAATATTTATTAACAAAATAGAGTATATTCCTATCACATCCTTAACTGGATACTTTTGTCAAAAGAAAATGAGTTATGTGGGAAACACAGGGAAATAGTTCAGATTCCCACCTTCTGTTGCACTGTTTGCACTGCCCTCATCTTCTCTAAGAAGCCACTGCTGCTTCCATATAGAGTACCTAACTGGACCACCCTGCCCTAGAAATGGAACTCTACTCAGCTGTCCTGTTACCAGACCACCCAAGAGACCTTTGACATTCCAAGAGCTGAGTTATGCATGTACGACTGTGTATGTCAAGGGTGGAGGTGGAGAGTGGTTATCTTTTATAATCACCTTACGGGGACAGATTTGAACTGCCTTTATCCTCCTGGAGATCATGAAATACTTCTACTCCAATCCCACTCACTTATCACCAAATTATAACCACCAAGGCTACAGATTTGTGAGCACAGAGGAATAGAACCTTTGCTCCTAATAAGACCTGCCCCCTTTTCCTCAAGAACTACTCAAACAAGAGGTTCAAAATTTTTTCAACCTACTCTTATACTGTTCAAACATGTTAAGATCTTTCCTCTCTCCAAAGGATTTGTTAACAGAGGTTTTATATACCTAAATGCATTTTATCTTCAGTATTTTCAAAGCTATTTACTATCTTCAAATTGACAATATTTTTTGTTGAGTCTGTAATTTTTCATACTCCTCTATCCTTCCTAAAAATGATTTAGAACACTTTTTAAAAGGCAAAACAGGGAACGCCTGGGTGGCTCAGTCGGTTGGGCGGCCGACTTCAGCTCGGGTCATGATCTCGCGGTGAGTTCGAGCCCCGCATCAGGCTCTGTGCTGACGGCTCAGAGCCTGGAGCCTGCTTCAGATTCTGTGTCTCCCTCTCTCTCTGCCCTTCCCCTGCTCACGCTCCATCTCTATGTCTCTCAAAAGTAAATAAACATTAAAGAAAAAAAAACGCAAAACAGAGGGGTGCCTGGCTGGCTCAGTCAGTAAAGCCTGCAACTCTTGATCTTGGGATTGTGAGTTCAAGTCAAAGCTTACTTACTTACATACATACATACATAATGAAACAAGATGAGAAGTCATTTTCCAAAACAATATCAACTATGCTGCTGTATTTACACTTTTGTACATATCCATTTGCAACATTTACATACAGCATTCAAGTTTAAAAAGCACTTCCATTTGTATTATCTCATGATTCTCATAAACCAACAAAATAGACAGGTCAAACACATTTTTAAAATGCAAAGAGTACCCTGAAATATTGTTTTGCCCAACCTCTCAGCTAATTAATCAGTAGGTATAGAGTAGAACTCAGATCATTATACTCTTAACCCTGTATGAAGAAGTATTTCTTGAGTTTCATGCAGTCATAACCTCGGAAAACCAATTTTTAAAATTAACTACCTGAAGATACCCAGGTTTTAATATATTCAGAATTAAAAAAACAATACTTACCATAAAAAAAGTTACTTTTTCCAGATCCATTTCTGCCCACTATAAAATTTCAAAAAGTACATGTTACTTTGTATAAAAACCATAAAATTAAAACTATTATAAGTATTAAAAAATTTATGTTCAATTTTCCAACATCTTAATATCTGAAATTAAATACAAAGGAAGAGTAAACAAAAAGAATCCATAAACTAAACAGCTTTAATTATCAAATGAATACAATTTTTGTATAGATTTCAGGTAGTTTTTCTTCAATTTACTTCATTGTTGATTCTTTTGCTCTTTCCTAACAAATAATATTTGGAGTAACAAAATGTTACTAGATTTTCATAATTTACAATCATTACTATGGACACGTAATTTTTTTTAAATTTTTAATGTTTATTTTTGAGACAGAGAGAGCACGAGTGGGAGAGGGGCAAAGAGAGGAGGAGACACAGAATCCAAAGCAGGCTCCAGGCTTTGAGCTGTCAGCACAGAGCCCCACACAGGGCTTGAACTCACCGACTGTAAGATCATGACCTGAGCCAAAGTTGGATGCTCAACTGACTGAGCCACCCAGGTGCCCCTGGACACGTAATTCTATTTTAACTGTATATAGTGGAATATTTTTAACAACTTAAAGATTCACATGTTGTTGGAATTTATAAATACTTAAATACTCATTTTAAATTTTCAAACTATTCGCACATTAAAGTACTTATGATCAGCCCCATACATCATGCATAATCTCATAAAATCACAAAAGTATAGACAAGTATAACGCATATTTTTTACTACCTGAATCCAGAAATAAACAATTCTATAAAAAGATATCAAATGTTTCAGCTTTAATAAATTCATTTGAATTCTGTTGTTCAGCAAAATTTTCATCGTTAAGAGTCAAGAATAACTGTCCCAATCTCTCTCATCTTGACCAAAATATCCTAAACAAATTAGCCCCAAAGTTATCACCTTTAATGCAAAGTAAACCCTAAAAAAATCATTTATGTTACACCAGAGAGTAATGAACTGCTTTAAAAAAAAAAAAAAGGCATATAGGTGCACCTGGGTAGCTCAGTCAGTTGAGCATCCTAAGAGTTCAGCTCAGGTCACGATCCCAGGGTCATGGGATCAAGCCCCAAGTTGGGCTCCATGCTGACAGCACAAAACCTGCTTAGGATTCGCGCTCTCCCTCTCTCTGCTCCTCCCCATTCGCACTGTGTTGTTTCTCTCTTAAAAAAAAAAAAAAAAAGGCATGTGACACAGAGGCCAGCTTGAAAGAGATTTCCACTGGATTAATCTTGGACAATTTGAGCACCAAAATAATTAGATAAATTATAAATTTGTGCTGGAGGGGGAAATTTATCCACAACTCCATACTGATAATAAAACGATAAATAGCTAAGAGGACTCTTGTTCATAGTAGAACACCACATAGTAAATGTGAAAGGAATGCTGGAAATGGAAAATCATTATTTTGTAACAATCAGAATAAAGGCAAGAATATTAATAGATGCTAAATTTAGGGGGAAATTTTGATAAGGAACACAATATTTGCATGGTCCAAAAGTATTTCCCATCTCCATATTATTTATTAGTTGCAAGGGAAAAAACACTGTATGGTAGAAAAACTAGATATCACCTTGACTGTGTGATCAAAAGTAACATTATTTAAAAAGAAGCAGGGGTGCCTGGGTGGCTCAGTCAGTTAAGTGTCTAACGTTTTTTATTTATTTTAACGTTTGTTTATTTTTGAGACGGCGTGCAAGCAGGGGATGGGCAGAGAGAGAGAGATAGACAGACAGACAGAGAGACAGACACACACAGAATCCCAAGCAGGCTCCAGGCTCCAAACTGTCAGCACAGAGCCCAGTGCGGGGCTCAAACCCATGAACCACGAGATCATGACCTGAGCTGAAGTTGGCGCTCAATCGACTGAGCCACCCGAGCTTCCCTAAGGGCCCAATTCTTGATAACAGCTCAGGTCATTATGTTGCGGTTTCTGAGACTGAATCCTGAGTGGGTGTTTGGGATTCTCTCTCCTCTCTCTCTCTGCCCCTCCCACTGCTTGCACATGCTGTCTCTCTCAAAATAAGTAAATAAAAATATTTTTTTAAAAAGTAGACCTCTTTCACCTTCAGGTGTAATATACTCAGAAGGATGCAACATTTTATGTAGTATTTTTAAAAAACAATGTTATAAAAGACAAAGAAAGGCTATGGAAATGATCCAGATTAAAGAGACTAAATAGACATGACAACTAAAAGCAATACCTGACCCTAAATTAGACCCTGTATGGAGGAAAAAATACTATAAAGAACGTTTTGGGGTCAATCATTATAACTGGAAAATGAACAGCAAATTATTATATTAATGTCAAATTTACTGAAATTGACAAACTGTGATTATGTAAGAGAATATCCTTATTCTTAGAAATCATACATTGAAGTCAACGGTAAAGGACAATGACCTACATAACTTACTCTAAGAAAAAATAGTGTGAGAGTGAGTACAAATGATAAAGCAAGTGAGGAAAAAGTTAACAGGTAGATTTGGGTAAATGGGATCAGAGTATTCTCTGTACTGTTCCTATTTATACAACTTTTCTGTAAATTTGAAATTATCTCTAAATAAAAGTTTAAAAACAGAATTTAGCATTAAAAGAATTACATATATTTAAAACTGTAATCTACTCATAAATAACTTAAAACTTTAAATTTCCCTTTAATTATTCCTACCATACAGTGGAATATTGTAAAGAAATTTCAAGGATGTTGCATATTTAATAAGGAAAGATATTCAAGACTACTCTTAAGTAGAAAAAAACTACCGGAAGATTACACTACAGCCCACTTTTATTTTAAAAGGCTTATTGTGGGGCGCCTGGGTAGCTTAGTTGGTTGAGTGTCCAACTTCAGCTTAGGTCAGGATCCTGCAGTTCAATCTGGGGGTTCCAGTCCCCAGGCTCTCTGCTATCAGTGCAGAGCCCACTTTGAATCTTCGGTCTCCCTCGCTCTCTGCCCCTCCCCGCTCTTGTGTGCACTCTCTCTCAAAAATAAATAAAACCTTAAAAAATTAAATAGGGGTCCGTGGGTGGCTCAGTTGGCTAAGTCTCCGACTTCGGCTCAGGTCATGACCTCGTTGTGAGTTCTAGCTGGGTCAGGCTGAGCTGAGAGCTCAGAACTTGGAGCCTGCTTCAGATTCTGTGACTCCCTCTCTCTCTGCCCCTCCCCTGCTCATGCTGTCTCTCAAAAATAATAAATACAAAAACATTAAAAAATTAAAAATTAAATTAAAATACTTAGGGGGAGCCTGGGTGGCTCAGTTAAGTGCCCAACTCTTGATTTTGGCTCAGGTCATGATCTCACTGTTCAGGAAATAAGCCCCATGAGCGGCTCCGTGCTGACGGCTCAGAGCCTGCTTGGGATTTCTCTCTCCCTCCCTCTCTCTGCCCCTCCCCTACTCATGCTTTCTCTCAAAACAAACTTAAAAAAAAATAAAAGGCTTAGTTATGTAGATGTACACAAAGACTTTAGGGGTGTGAGGGTAGGTCCAGTTTATATGTGCCCCAGAATCACCTGCCCCAACCCAAGCATTGGCTGCCTGTCAATGGAGAGACTCAGTATTCCATCACCTTAGGTTGTTTCAGCCTACCCTGGGTGTGCACTCAGGTCAGACCTGTGAAAATCCAAAGGACGCTCTATAGTTCCCAAACTACATCAGCAGGTTAGTCCCCAGAGTAACACAATCCAAACACATGGAGGAATTAATGCCCTGTGTGGTAATCTCTGACCAATCAGAGAACCAGCAGATAAAATCCTCTCCATTCCTTTTGAATCTGATCTTTCCCAGGCGAGGAGGTGGGTTCACGGAAGTCTGTCTGGAAGTTACCCAATATGACCACAAACCAGCTGAACTTTCTTTCTAAAGCTATGACCAGCTTTCCATCTTACTCTTGCCCTCAGACTGAACCTTCCCATTAAAGTCGTATTAATTGCTGAGTGGGCCTTAGACTCTGTTTTCTAGGAAACCAGAATTAATACAAGTATAGGTTGTTAATATTAAGAATGGCTATCGCTGGGCAGGATTACAGTTTAGTTTTTTCCTTTTCGCTTTTAAACTCTCCCATAATGTTCTACAATTAACATATTTCTTTTGTTAAAAAGCTAGAGAGAAAGCAACCTTAAAAAGGTATATATTTGGTATATTTAAACATTGTTCAACTGTTTAAACAAGAGATTACATCAAACATCACCAGAAGATATATTTGCCTTCAAATCTTTTTTTAAGGGTCAAAATCATTAAATAATCAAAGTAGTATGCATTCACAGGATATTTTTAATGTCAATCTCAGTCTATACTACTTTGGGTCTTTCCTATTTTTAAAACATGTTTAAGCAGTGGGGCGCCTGGGGTAGCTCTCCTGGTTAAGCATCCAACTCTCGAGTTCTGCTCAGAACATGATCTCACAGTTCCTGGGACAGAGCCCCTAGTAGGGCTCTGCACTGACAGCGAGAAGCCTGCTTGGGATCTTCCCTCTCCCTCTCTCTGGCCCTCCCCTGCTCAAGCACGGGTGCTCTCCTCCTCTCAAAAAATAATAAATTAAAAAAAAAAGGGGGGGCGCCTGGGTGGCTCAGTTGGTTAAGTGTCCGACTTTGGCTCAGGTCATGACCTCATGGCTTGTGAGTTCGAGCCCTGCGTCAGGCTCTGTGCTGACAGCTCAGAGTCTGGAGCCTGCTTCAGATTCTGTGTCTCCCCCTCTCTCTCTGACCCTCCTTCACTCATGCTTTGTCTCTTCTGCTCTCAAAAATAAGTAAAAACATAAATAAATAAATAAATAAATAAATAAAAGTTTAAAAACCTTTAAAAATTTTTAAGCAGTAAAATCATATTAGCTTTGTTAAAACAAACAAAAGAAAAACACTTAGACGATTTACTTTGTAACTATTAGCAATCGTAATGTAAACAAAGTAGTAAAACAGCAGTCTCATAATAGCTAAAACAAAAATTATGGAGATTCTACAGACATAATCTAATCATCACAGGTAACAAAGGTCATCATTTTACAGCTCATTTATAAAATTATACCATTGATATAATTAAGATATTCATCTGCTTTTAACCTGTTATATAAATCTAGCAATTATATTAATAGAATATATTATTTTATAATAATTTATATCTAATTATTCATTTTTCTCTATTTCCAAAGATTTTCTGATTGATATAGATCAGAAAGCACTTGTAATCAAAATACAAGTAAAATACCAGAATGATCAGGGTATCCTTGTGGTACATTAATTAAATTAACTATTCAACAGGTACAGCAGAGGGAAAAAGTGTTGGTTTTTTTAATAAGTTTATTTATTCTGAGAGAGTGCGTGCACACGTATAAGTGGGGGAGGGACGGAGGGAGAGGATCCAAAGCAGGCTCCGCGCCATTAGCACAGAGCCCAGTGCAGGCCTTGAACCCTCAAACCATGAGATCATGACCCGAGCCAAAACCAAGAGTCAGACGTTTAACTGACTGAGCCACCCAGGCGCCCTCAAAATGTTTTCTTTATTCCCAAGGCTACAACTGATATACTGAGGGCAGGTTTTTTTCTTGCCTCAATTTTTAAATTTTATTTCAAAGTATAGTTGACACTCTTGCCCTCAATTTTTTAAATTCATTATTTATTTCAAAATAAAGTCAATTCTCTGGGAACATCAGCATTTAGTGTTCGCCTATGAGTGATCTCTACATGAATCTCACCTTACCCCTGCTACAGAATGAACTGTGTCACCCTCTCTTCATATGCTGATGCCCTCATCCCAAAAGTGATGGTGTTTGGAGATGCGGGTCTTTAGGAGGTAATCAGGATTAATGAGATTGTGAGGGTGGGGCCTTCATAATGGAATCTGTGCTCTACTGAGGAAGAGGGAGAGAGGATCAAAAGATCACATGAGTCTGTCGATAAAGATGGTGACTTCCAGAAAGTTACTGGGATCGAGGACTTGAGAGTTACCAGAACAGTAAGAAAACAAATTCCTGCTCCTTAAGCTACCCAGTCTATATTTTATGGACTTAGCAGTCTAACATACCGACGTACCCGCAAGGAAGACGAGATATAGCAGAAGTCTATTTAGGCACACTGTTTCACCCAGCCTTTAAAAACTCAGACAATTCAGAAAACACTTTTGCTACCTCTATCAGCAAAATAGGGACAGTACCATCTGAAGAGTGTTTTGACTAAATCCCGTACTGCAGGGCAATAATCATTTTAGCCCTTTACCCTCATACATAACTTTCTCGTTTAATTTTCCTGACAGCCCCTATAAGATAAGTATCGTGAGCTCTCTTTACAAATCAGAAAGCTGAAGCCCCTCAAGGAGTCAAGTTTGAAACAGAGTATGTGTCAGAACTGGGACGTGAAACCCATTCTGTTATGCTCCAAAACTTACGCTCTGCTCACTCAGCTGCCTGGTCTGACCTTAAACATTACGACAGGAAAGAAAAATATCTGAGAACAATCTAATTTGTGAGTAAACAATGGTCACCTCTGAAATTAGGCAACAGTGGGCATTTTAACCAGGAAATGATGTATCAAGAACAGGACCCGCTCGAATGCTACCTTTACTGCCATTTGCTATAAACGTAAAGCTGTTAAAATACACTTTCACACACACCAGGCTACCCAAGTAAAAATGAGTAACTTATGCAAACATTTTCAATGTATAAAGTAAGCAATTCATCAGTGCAGGTAAAAAGCATAAAAATGATCTCATATGGAAAAAATACGTATAAATTCATGGACTCCTCAGAGCCAAATCCCATCTCAAGCCCCCATACAGACAGAATTTGAACCGCTCTATAAACATGAACCTGATCTTGTAAGCCATGAACACTTACCAATAACATTATGTTTTGAGCTGAAGGGATCTACAATTGTTTGATCTCTGTAACTCCGAAAACCCTGGATGATAACCTAATAAATAAATAAAAAAAAAGATACTTTTCAGAGAACACACAGTACAAGGAACCCCTAAACTAACGTTTTTCCTTGGTACTTCTCCCTCTGGCTTCTCATTTCACGCAAGATAGAGAATTTTCCGTTTCATAAAAGAAAAATTCATTTAGGCAAGAGGGGATTAAAAAATCCTCTAAAAAAAAAAAACCCCCAGTCCGTTTATCGGTGACCACTGCCAGTGTGATAATCTGTCACCTGTTAAAGAACTCTCAAAATCAAGGCCATTGTCTAAGGTTCTTTGGAACGCTGAATATCACAGCGCTACAGTGAAAAAGGATTTCAAGCAGGCCGGCCGGCCCCAAGCTTTCCTGACTCCAGGAGCACTGGGCGCTTCCCTCGGACACACCAACCGGCCAGAAGGAGCAGCCGTGGCAAGAAAGGGGTGCTCGGAGTCCAACACATCCAACAGAGAAACTTTTCCCAGAGTGCGAAAGGGTTTTTCTTTGGGGTGCACTCTTGCGCGGGAAGACCATTTTGACAGAAGTAAACAAGTGAACGAGGCGGCGCTACATACTCTGCAAGGAGGAGGGTCCCTTTCACGTCTGTAATTCGGGGACAAAGACTCTGGGCTACGCTGACACCCCAACCTGAGCCCTCCGAAGACGCCCCCGGAGCCCGGGAGACCACCTCTCCACACACCCCGCGCAAAGGGCCCGCGCGGGGCTGTCCCCGGCAGGACAACACAGCGGCCGCCGCTGTGGCCCCCAGCCCGCACCCGGCCCACTGGGAAGGCCCGGTACCTCCAAACCTCCCGGAGATCTTGCCTCCCCCAGACGGGCGCCCCGCGGGGAGCCCCGCTCACCAGCCCCGCGCCCCAACGCTGGCGGGGCGGAGCCTCTCCCCTTCCCCCGCAGCCCGCGTCTTGGGTCCACCCTGCCGGGAGGCGGGAGACCACGGGTCGAGCCAGGACACCCCTGAAGAAGCTGTCCTCACGGGCCCGCAAGGAGGTGAGCGAGACGCACACGGCTCACCTGTTTTATGTACATGATTCCGCGCCCCTCGCGGCGGAGAAGGCCTCCCCACCGAGAAGCGACGGCGCGGCCGTGGGGTCCAGTGAGGCGCCTACGAGACCCCTCCCCCAAAGCGCCGTTCGCTGCCGTCCAGCCAAACAAAATGGCGGCGCCCATGGAGGCGGAGTCCGCGCCTTGGGCGAAACCATACTCGCGGTCCCCACAGAGCGTAGGGGGAGCCGGGGTCCCGTCTTCTCTTTCCTTTTGGGAAAAGGAGATTCCTAAGGCTCCCTTAAGTGGATTTCATTTGATTGTTGAATTTTTAGCTGAACTTTTCCTGAGAATTGGCCTGAAGCTTCATTAGAAAAAGCCTTGGTCGTGAGATTGGTCCAGATTCCCTCCGAGCGCGGAGCCAATGGTTGTGCCCACATGGGGGGAAAGGTTCGGCGCCAAAGCCAAGTGTTAGAGTCGGAGGGCCAATAGCGGAGCTTACCGGTGGCCACGTGGTCTTGGACTGTTTAAAAGTGTGCACCCCGCGCGGCCCGCAAGGGTCCCGAAGTGGTGGAGTGTGAGATTCGGTAGTCAGAATTCCAGCTACTCTATTATTCTCCGTAGCCCTGGGAACTTGTGTAAATTTAGAATGGGTCTTTCACGCTATTGACCGCTGACTCTAGAACAGCCCAGAAGGAACGCGACGCAAAATTTGTTTTAATAATGTGATAATTAATAACTCTGAAGGTCTTGCTATGCCATTTGCGATAAATCTAGGCCGACTTGGACAATTACAACAAAAATATTTAGTTAAAATTAAAAGCTCTTTTTTTCCCCTTTTTTTTTCATTTTCTTTTTAACAGCCTGAAGGAGATGCTAGTAGCACCCTAGATGATTCTAATCAGTCTTAGGGGAAAAACATTTGTTAGTGCCGCTATAAAATTACCTGCCACTTAAGTCGGTAGGTCCTTGCTTCCCCTCCCGCTGCAGTGAGCTGTTCCAGCCTTAATTATTTCTAGATTGAACTGTTTTTAATAGCCTGCTAACTATCCTTGTCTTTTTATCCCTTTGGTGCTGGCAGAGTCAAATCCTATCCAACTCTTGGTGTAAACAAACCCCAAAACTCTTAAACATTTCTCTGAGATTAGTGTCTACCATGTGGATTTCTAGCTGCTGGTATTATAGGCATATTAATATTGAATGTTTGAGGCCTCTACTTCCTATTCTATAAAATGAGGATAATAAAAATCACTTCGTGTTTAGAATTAAAAACAGGATGTATAAAATCTATTTACCCAAATTATAGAGATGGATGCTGCTTTAGGCTAACATGAAATTGCAGCGTTACTGACATCTTGATTTTAGCTTAATGAGACCCAAGAGAGGACCCAGTTAGCCCAGACTTGTGACCATATTTCAAAGACTTTTGAGGCTGCAGACTTTCTCACAAAAATTCAACCTCTGTACAGTATCTGAAGCAGTAAAGACTCAGGACAATGAAAGCGAAGTACAGAACAAGGGCTAAGTTACCAAATGATAAGACCCTAGATGTCATAGTTTCTCATTCTCCTCCTTATACCCCTCTGTTGTCAAGATCTTCCAAGATAAAGCTTTATATCTATTTTCAGTTCCAGATCTTTTACCATCCCAGGAAGAGATCAAGGGCTGATTTTATCTATCTGTAAGTTACTCCTCCCCACCTCTTAAAAAAAATTCTTTTTTAATGTGTGCCTTATCTATCTTGATTCTTAGGCTCGGCAGATTTTCTATGAGTACCTCCAAGTTTGGTGGTTAGAAAGGAGACATCTCATTATCGCTCAGTTCGTATTCAATTCTTTTCAAATTTATTTATTTTGAGAGAGAGAGCTCACACAGAGCATTAGGAGGGGGGGCAGAGAGAGGGAAAGTGAGAATCCCAAGTAGGCTCTGCACTGTCAACACTGAGCCTGATGTGGGCCTCGATCTCATGAACCTGGAGATCATGACCTGAGCCAAAATCAAGAGTCACACACTTAACGGAGCCACCCAGGCGCCCTTCATATCCAATTCTTATGGTCCCCAAGAGATAGAACTGACACAGTAGGGATGATTCCAAATTATAGTTTCTCCTGGTGATTCCTGGGACCGTCAAATGCCAAATCACTTAAGAGGAAACCTAGAAAATTCTCATCCAAGCAAGATAGAACCATAGCATTGTGGGAAAATGAGACTCAAAAAAGACAAAATCTTTTATTTCTTCCCTCATGGATATATAGGAGACATTGCAAAACTTCTTTAGGGAAGCTTAGGGGGAAAACTTGGGAAGAAGCCTTTTCATGTACCAAGCCCTAAAAGCTAGGACTAAACCCTTATACCTCTCAGGAAGTAAAAAAGCTCATTCCTCTACTGGACGATGTTGGGCAAATTGTCATTATTGGAAAACCCAATCAAAAAACAACTGCCTGAAAAAACAGCAATAACTTCACTTTGCTTCCCTATTTGTATCATATTTATGCCACCATAATCTTCATGTTATTTTTCTAAAAACTCTAATTCTCACATTAGCATGTGTCAACATTTTACTTAATTCATTGAGACTCAGTAAGATGACAAAGCTGGCTTAAAAGACATAAGAAATAGAAATTTAGATAGTGGGGGGAAAATGCTAAAATATTACTCCTAAATTGCCAAGGTCCTGTTCCGGCGAATCTAGCAGTCCCCAAAGGATGGACGGTCAGGCGAAAGGAAATGAGAGAGCCACAAGACAGATGTAGTCTGATGACCAAGCAGGCAACCCTGGCAATTCTGGCATCTCTGCCCTGCTGGTCTCAGTGTCTTTATTTAAAAGGTAGCGAGTGACATTACATCAATGAGTGACATTCCATAGTTTGAGCTCTTTAACAATAATGCTTTCTACCAGCAAGGTGGCAACTTCCTTAATCCTGTATGTTGGTTTCAGGATAATTAACATATAAATTTAGGTTAGGGGGAGAGAACAGGGTGTTTCCTTAAGGCCTTAATGTTAATTATCTACAAACAGGCCAGGAGTCATTCTGCCTATTCTTCCAACTACAATGGGGGAGGTGCAACCCAGCCCCAAGATGGAACTTTAAGGTTACTTCTGGCCAGGCTACTCTCATTCAGATGTAATCCATCAAAGCATGTGCTCCAGGTCCTTCCCTTTTATCTAAATGCCATAAAACAAAAGAGCATTACATTCCTTGGGCCAAGGAAAGTAGCTCAAGAAATCTAAGCCTGAAAAATTATTTAGAAGGAGGTAAGACTAGGCGCCATTTTGGCTGGTGGGAGCCTCGCCTCAACCACCTTTTCCACACAGAGAGGGGTCTCAACCTGGGAGCCCAAAACGGCTGCCAACACTAAATTAGACACAAAACTGGCAAATATTCTACCAGCTGATAAACTATAACCTTTAAGATGATCTAGTCTATTAGTCAAAAGAGATTCATCTCATATTATCAGTTTTCTTCCAGTTTTTACAGAATAGTAAACTATTTGGGCAATAGTTTCAATTGTGATATACAATAGTATATCAATAGTGAATACCAAGTTCTTAGTAACATTCAAAGGCCATGCAAACTTGTAGCGCCAAGTTTGGGATCATTTTTCTGATTAAGGACTTTGAGAATAAAAATAAAACTTAGAGATAGGCTTTTTGGGTACCTTAAATATTCCCAACAAGTTGAAGACCAAACTCTTACACCTTAGAAGAGGTACAGTCACTGTCCCTCCCTAGAATCAATCACACGGGGAAATTGGAACCGTTATGAAAAACCTGATCAGTAGACAAGTAACTTCCTGAATAAGCCTTGGCACACCTCCGTAAGCTGTTTCTATACTTGCACCAAATCCCTACAGCCTTCATATTCTGTATAAATGGAATTTTAAAATATGTGGCCTTTTGTGTCTGGCTTCTTTCATTTAGCATCATGTTTCAAGGTTCATCCGTGCTGTAGCCTGTAGCATATAGTAATGGTACACACTATATTCCTTTTATGGTTGAATAATATTCCATTGTACGGGTAGATCACATCCTGTTTGTCCATTCATCAGTTGATGGACATGTGGGTTGTTTCCACTTTCTGGCTATTAGGAGTAAAGTCACTATTGTTATGCCCAGAATTCGGGAACCCCAAGAACCACCAGGGAGCCGAACCCAGATGCAAGAACAAAGAGCCTTTATTCGAGCTAGCTCGAGCTCAATCTCATACCCGTACCAACGCAGTGGTGGGTCGAGAGAGAGAGAGAACGTGTTCCAAAAGCCCAAGAGTTTTAAAGGGGTCTAGGGTAGTGGGAGGGGTGATGGTTGTGACCCTAGTCAATTGGCTGAAGAAGGGTCAGAGTAGGTCACTGGGCGTGATTCTTTTGGAACCGGGAAGTTGCAGGTTTTAAGCTTCTTCGCAGGCACTGGGGACTCAAAATGGAGTCAGTCTCAGTTTGCCCTTAAACAAAATGGAGTCAGTCCCAATTTGCCCTTACACCATGAGCATTCATGTTCAAGTTTTTGTGTGGATATGTTTCCAGTTCTTCTGAGTATATCCCTAGGTGTGCAACAGCTGGGTCATATGGTAACTATTAAACTTTTTGAGGAAATGCCAAACTGGTATCCAAAGGGGCTGAACCATTTTGTATTCACATCAGCAATGTGAAAGTTCCAGTTCTCCTTGGCAAAGCTTGCTATTGTTGTCTTCCTTATTTTAGCCACCCTAGTAGGTGTGAGGTGGTATCTCATTGTGGTTTTAATTTTCATTTCCCTAATGAGCATCTTTTTATGTCTTTCATGTTAACTTATTTATTTATTTATTTATTTATTTATTTATTTATTTATTTAGAGAGAACGAGCTGGGGAGGAGTAAAGAGAGAGAAAGAGAGAATTCCAAGCAGGCCCTGCACTTGCCCAACGCGGAGCTCTATCTGACGAACTAAGAAATCATGACCCGAGCTGAAATCCAGAGTCTGGATAACCGACTGTGTTACCCAGGTCCCTTTCATTTTAATTTACATATTTTATTTGGAGAAAATACTTTGCCCATTTTTTAATTTTTTTTTTTTACATTTATTCATTTTTGAGAGACAGAGAGAGGCAGACACAGAATCCAAAGCAGGCTCCAGGCTCTGAGCCATCAGCACAGAGCCCGACTCGGGGCTCAAACTCACAGACTGTAAGATCATGACCTGAGCTGAAGTCAGCCGCCCAACCGACTGAGCCACCCAGGCGTCCCTGCCCATTTTTAAACTTGTCTTATTGTTGCATTGTAAAAGTTTTTTTATATATTCTGGACACTCGATCTTTAGATCAGATATATGATTTGCAAATATTATTTCTTTGGGTTGTCTTTTCACTTTCTTGATAATCTTTGAAGTTCTACATTTTAAGGTCATCTGATTTATCTATTTTTTTCTTTGGTTGCTGGTGGTTTGGGGGTCATACATAATAAATCATTACCTAATTTTTAGTCCAAATTGATAAGTGGTATGTATGAAAGGAGTCACGTGACTACTTCACACTGCTTGGAAAACACTTCTATCAGAAATCTCCAAAACTCACCCCTCATCTCATTTAGGCCTTTGCTCAATTGTCAGCTCTTCAGGAAGGTTTCCTTTGACCACCTTGTCTAAAATAACACCACCCCTTGGTCACTTACCGTACTTTATACTGCTTTATTTTTCTTAGAGCTCTTTCTGACATTCTTCCTCTCTCTCTCTCTCTGTCCCTCCTCTTGTTCATTTTCATTTATCATATACACCTGCTCTCACACTGGAAGGTATGCTCCTGGAAAAAAGGAATTTTTGTTTGTCAACTGCTGTTTACTCACTGTCCAGCAAGACTTGTCATAGGTGATCAATAATAATTTGTTACGTTATTGATTCCCCAAATCTCCAACACAGCATTCACAAATTTTTTATCTTTGCCAATTTGAAATATGAAAAATGATATTTTAACATTTTTAAAATTGCCTTTTTATATCCATATAACCTATATTTGAGGTTTAGCACTTTTTCATATTAAAAAAATCATTGGTGTGCCTGGCTGGCTCACTGGGTACAGCATGTGACTCTTAATTTTTTTTTAGGAAAAAAATCTCAAGAAAAGAATTAAACAGAGGTGAGCAATATGTCAGATAAAGAATTTAAAGTAATGACTGTAATGATATTCACTGGGGTGAAGAAAAGAGTGGAAGAATTCGGCGAGACCTTCAATAAAGAGATAGAAAATTAAAAAGAACCAATCAGAGTTGAAGAATACAATAACTGAAATAAAAAATCCACTAGAGGGACTCCACAGTAGATCAGACGATGCAGAAGAAAGTATCAGCAATCTGGAAGACCGGGTAATTGAAAATACACAAGTCGAACAGCAAAAAGAGAAAAGGATTTTTAAAATGAGAATAGATTAGGGGCACCTGGGTGGCTTAGTCCCTTATGTGTCCGACTCTTGGTTTCAGCTCAGGACATGGTCTCAAAGTTTTGTGGGTTCAAGCCTTCTGCGTTGAGCTCTGCGGTTGACAGTGTGGAATCTGCTTGGGATTCTGTCTCTCCCTCTCTCTCTCTGTACCTCTCCAACTCGCCCTGTCTCTGCCTCTCTCAAAATAAATAAACTTTTAAAAAATTTTTAAAAAAAGAAAGAAAAAAACATACTTTTCCTACCATGTAAGCAGCAGCAATAATGAAACAAATGATGACTAATGAAAGTGGTTCTGAAGAAATTAAAACCAAAGGAATTTGTACTAGTTTTACTTGGAAGCACGATTCCTTATGTTTTGAGCTGTTTTTTTTTTTTAAATTTTTAATGTTTATTTTTGAGAGAGACAGAGTGCAAGGGGGGAGGTGCAGAGAAAGAGGGAGACATAATCTTCTGAAGCAGGCTCTAGGCTCAGAGCTGCAAGCACAGAACCCGATGAAGGGCCAGGGGTCGAACCCATGAACCCATGAGATCATGACCTGAGCCAAGTTGGACACTTAACCGACTAAGCCACCCAGGCGCCCCTTGAGCTCAGTTTTGTAGCCACAATTGATACTGAAGTACTAAACCCGTAGTGTGTTATTTGCAGACATGTACTAGCTGATAAAGCTCATAAATAAAGTCCTCAAACTTAGGCAGCATTTACATAGAAAACAAAAGAAGTAAGTTCAAAACCTTAAGAACACTTGGAAAGAAAGACCATTGAATTAAAAAAAATTAATAGAAACAGAGGTTCAATATTTCACATATAAACACTGGAAATTTGTGTCTTACGAAGTAGCATTTTCAGATGCTGAAATAAAAAAATCAGACATTAGTGAAGGCGACATTAAAGGTCTTGGAAATTATGGCTGAATCTGTGGCAAAGGAGGTAACTCAAATATCATTTTTTAATATAATTTATTGTTTGTTAAATTGGCTTCCATACAACACCCAGTCTCGTCCCAACATCAAATATCATTTTTTCATAGCTAGACAAATTTATCAACTAGCTAATGTCGTGACAGATTAACTTACACAAGAAATACAGCCTGTAAAGTATTTTTCATTGCGAGCTGTTGAATGCACACATACTGCTAACATGACAATGAATTTGGTGTATATGCAATTTGAACATGGTGGAGATATGAGGCAGAATTTTTTTTTTCCAGTTTCACTGATGACAAACACAATGAGCTCTGAACTGTGGAAAAGTATGAAGAATTACGTTGTTAGCGAATGTGGTTTGAGTTTAAGTTCGGTGGAGGAATACATTCTAATGGTGCCGCTGCATCAACAGAAAAACAGCCCGAAATTATTACCCAGATTAAAGAGCTTGCATGAGCACGTAAATCAACATGCTGCTTCGTTCATCAAGAAAGTTTCGCAATGAAAACATTTCGGCCGAATTACAGTGTCTAGCTCATAGTAAAAAAATTATGAATTATGCAAAAGCTAATGTACTAAATTTGAGATTCTTCTCTTTATTAGATGATAACACGGAAACTGATCTTCAACAACCGTGGTTGCACACTGAGGTGAAAGTTCTATTAGGAAAGTTTGAATATAAAACAAACTCATAGTGTTTCCAGAAAGTGAAAAACACCCGCCTTTATAAGGGCCCAAAGTTTTGAAAATGTGGTTTGAACAACAGACTTGTTTATTTGTGTGATTTTTGGGGGGTGTTTTTGATGATGTTACCACTTCTAATCATGGAAAGAACACAATATGATTTTCAACGGCAGATAAGATCAAAGAGTAAAAATGAAAGTTAGCAGCTGGGAAGAACGGAGTTTCCATAGACCGTTATGGCATGCCCCATCGCTTAACGGCAATGACCAAAAAAGTAGGTGGTGATCTTGGTATTGCACATCTGTAAAATGGTATAGCCTAATGACTTACAGACTTGACAAAAATTGTTTAACTTTTATGTCTGTCAAAAAAAGATCTGTGCATGGGAAATTAACATACCCTGAAACCATGGTTTTCATTGAAAGATAATTTGATTTAACTGTACAATTGATGCTTGAACAATATGGGTTTAAACTGTGCAGGTCCACTTATATGCAGATTTTTTTTCAATAAATAGAGTGCTGTAAATGTATTTTCTCTTATGATTTTCTTACAGACATTTTCTTTTCTCTAGCTTATTTCATTGTAATAACACAGTACACAATATATATAACATACAAAATATATGTTAACCTACTGTTTATGTTACCAGTAAGACTTCTGGTCTACAGTAGGCTATTAATAGTTAAGTTTTGGGGAAGATCAAAAGTTATACACGGATTTCAACATCGTGGGGGTTCAGTGTCCCCAACCCCCATGCTGTCCAAGGGTCAGCTGTGTAACTTTACAGGATAAATTGGTGGAATTGGCAATGGATGGAGAAGTGAAGATGGATTTTGAAAATCAGAATCCTTTGCTTCATTCTGGATAAAAGTGAAAGATGAAAATCTTGCACTTTGTGAAACTGGTTTAAAATTTCTTCTTCCATTCCCATCAACAAGCCTCTGGGAGTCTGGTTTCTCCACTAAAGCTCTTGCTAAAACAAAACATAAAAACAATTTGACAGTCTCTGTAGCCTGCAAGGAGCATTATATTCCATTCTTCCTGGATTAGATGGGCTAACAAGTCACAATCATGTGCATTTGTCTATCAAAAATCCATAATATTGATATTCTTTTTATTCCAAGTAGGGAAACACCATATTTTACTTATAATTTTTTGTTTAGTTATGACTGCAGGACAACAAAAAGTTATTAGCACAATACCAATTCTCTATATTAATCCTATAAAATATGCACATTGAGGGGCACCTGGGTGGCTCAGTTGGTTAAGCGTTCAACTTCGGCTCAGGTCATGAGCTCATGGTCAGTGGGTTCGAGCCCTATGTTGGGCTCTGTGCTGACGGCTCAGAGCCTGGAGCCTGCTTCAGATTCTGTTTCTCCCTTTCTCTGCCCCTTCCCTGCTCTCACTCTCTCTCTCTCTCTCTCTTAAAAATAAACATTAAAAAAAAACCCTCTTAAAATATGCACACTTAATGAATAACACATATAGATTTTGCATTTATTTTACTCTTTCTATGTTCAATTATATTTATTGAAGTATAATTTTGTCTGTTTTATCTGATAATAAAATTAGTTTTTAAATTTTGTATGTTAATATAGTTTATCTAGTAATTCATTTTTTTAATGTTTTTTTATTTACTTTTGAGAGACAGAGCACAAGCAGAGGAGGGACAGAGAGAGAGGGTGACACAGAATCCCAAGTGGGCTCTAGGCTCTGAAGTGGGGTGACTCGGGGCTCGAACCCATGAGCCGTAAGGTCATGACCTGAGCCGAAATAGTACACTTAAACGACTGAGCCGCCCGGGGACCCCTCTACTAATTCATTTTTATTGAGTTTTACAAATGGATTGATTTGCAATAAATACATTTCTAAAAAAGTTTTAATGTTTATTTTATTTTTGAGAGAGAGACAGAGACAGAGACAGAGTGCAAGCAGGGGAGGGGCAGAGAGAAAGGGAAACACAGAACCTGAAGCAGGCTCCAGGCTCTGAGCTGTCAGCACAGAGCCCAATGTGGGGCCTGAACCCATGAACAGAACAGTGAGATCATGACCTGAGCCAAAGTCATGAGCTCAACGACTGAGCCGCCCTGGATACATTTCTTTTAAATACTGGTTCATGGGGCGCCTAGGTGGCTCAGTCGGTTGAGCATCTGACTTGGCTCAGGTCATGATCTCATGGTTAATGAGTTCGAGGCCCGCGTCAGGCTGTGTGCTGACAGCTCAGAGCCTGAGCCTGCTTCTGATTCTGTGTTTCTCTCTCTCTCTGCCCCTCCCCTGCTCGTGCTCTGTATCTGTCTCTCTAAAAAAAAAAATAATAAATATTAAATACTCGTTCTTCACCACAGTTAGTTTGAGAAGCTCCATGTGTTAACTTTACCTGTAAGGTGAGGATAAATTGACAATTTTGGATGGTGTAAAGTCCAGTCAGGAAAAAAAGGACCACATTTCATTCCTTGTAGGAAAGAGAAGCAATTTGGAGTTTCACTTTTTCATTTTTCCCACTAGAGGGCAGTCAAGAAGCACTTATAATTGTTAGTGCATCATAAAGCCAAAATTGCTCTTAAACCAAGATTGAAGCATGTAGGAAATAATAAAACAGAGCTAGATCAATTACCAAATGACCATTTATTGACTACAGTTAACACCACTGAACTGTATGTTTTAAAATGGTTAAGATGGTAAAATCTGTATTATGTGTATTTCACCACAATTGAGAGAGACAGAGAGAGGGATACTCTTAGAGCCAGAAGCCTGGAGTAGGCAGGAACCGTCCACATTGACAGCTCCAGCTCACAAAATATGGAGAGAAGTGGAAGGACAGAGGCTGGTGCATCACGGGCACGCGCATGCACACACACACACACACACACACACAAACATACTTTTATTCTGGTATTGCTCTACACCGCTTTTCCAGCTGACTACTTGGGAACTCCCTTTCCTTAATTAGTCACTTTGTTCAACCTTTACTGACTACTTTCTTGTTCCAGGAACCTTGGAAGGCACTGGACTACAACTGTGAATGTGTTTCTCCTCTCCTCTCAAGGTGTTTAGATAAGATAGCTCTTTCTGTTTGGGGCCTTGAAGGCCCTACGTGTCCTTCAGTCACTGACAAGTGAGCTACTTGGAGTCGTTCCTCAAGCGTTCTTTTGAAAAGGTGGGAAGACAGTAAGTGAGAGGGAGAAGAGCTACAGAACCACAGAGTGATGGAAGGTTACCTTGACAACCAGATCAGAGAAAATGGCCAACCCCTTGAGGCGCCAAGGCTGGACTCAGCCTTGGCCAACTGTCTGTGGAAGGATGTCACCTTTTGACTCTAACAGAATTTCACTGAAGTGAGTCTTTGAAACCCAAAGGAAGAGGGGCCCGCACTTTGAGGAACTTATCCCATGTCTACTCCAGCCTTGTTCCAATTCTGTGTTAACACAGGACGTCCTCCCTCCAAAGGCTGGCTGGAAAGTCTGGAGGCAGTATAGGGTAAGGGTACGAGTTTGGCTTAAGAATCAAACAAGCCTGAGTTAAAACTTGGGCTGTGCCTCCTGGGAGCTCTGTAACCTTGCACAGTATCTGTTTGTCTGAGCCCCAGTATCTTCATTTTTAAAGTGGAAATAGGGGCCCCTGGGTGGCTTGGTTAAACGTCCGTCTTTAGCTCAGGTCATGAGCTCATGGCTTGTGGGTTCAAGCCCCCAGTCAGGCTCTCTGCTGTCAGAACGGAGCCTGCTTCGGATCCTCTGTCCCCCTCTCCCTCTGCCCGCCTCCCACTCGTGCACACACACACACTCTCTCTCTCTCAAAACTTAATAAACATTAAAAAAAAATAAAGTGGAAATAATAGTAGTAGCATCTCAAAGGGTGTTGTAAGGATAAAATTATGAAATGTGAAGATCTTAACACAGTGCCTGGCATGCAAGCAGCACACAATTAACTCTGGCTCAAAAAAAGTAAGCTGAACTGGAGCTCAGAGTGCATCTTACCCAACTACATTCTTTTTTTAAAATTTTTTTAATGTTTATTTATTTTTGAGAGACATAGAGACAGAGCATGAACAGTGGAAGGGTAGAGAGAGAGGGAGATACAGAATCTGAAGCAGGCTCCAGGCTCTGAGCCATCAGCACAGAGCCTGATGCGGGGCTCAAACTCATGAACCATGAGATCATGACCTGAGCTGAAGTTGGCCGCTCAACCGACTGAGCCACCCAGGCGCCCCTCAACTACATTCTACAGATGGGAGAACTGAGGCACAGCAGTTTAGTAATGGTGGGAAGATGATAGATTTTCTAGTTAGATCTGGTTTGAATCCTGGCTCTGCTGTTAGACTTTAGGAAGTTCACTTAATCTCTCTAAACCTCAGTTTCCTATTCTGTGAAATGGGACACCAGATTGTTCTGAGGACTAAATGGAATACAGTCTGTAAAACACCTAGGACCAGGGCCTGGCATATAGGCCGGTTGCCCAATAAAATGTTCCCTTGTGCTTTTTCCTCTCTCTGGTGTCCAGAGTCATATTTGGTCCTAATTTTTAAAGTGCAGGCCTCAGGGAATTCGTGCTGACATTCGCGATGCAAACATGGAAGTCCAGCCTATCTCGACTCAAATCCAATTCCTGGCTGTGGGCAAGTTACTGATTCTCTTTCTGCTGCATTTGACTTGTCTATAAAATGAGGATAATGGTAGTACCTAGTTCTTAGTGCTAGTGTGAGGATCAAGCTTTTTTGACGTGCCCTATAAATGCTTATTATTGTGTCCTGCAACCATGGTTCTGATCTATAAAAGACTCAAGGAGATATAGGTAGATAAGTAGGAATGCCCATGTTCATTCATTCATTCATTCATTCATTCATTCATTCTTTTTGTTGTTATTCATTTATTCATTTATGTTTGTTGTTGTTATTTATCTATGTGTGCTGTGCTATTATCAGAGCTGGGGTTCACAGAATTAGACGAGGCTCCTGCTCTCAAGTCACTCAAAAGCTACAAAACTTAAGCAATGGCTACCTGACTGTGTGTCGCAGGCTTTGAGGAGAGGCCAGAGCACAAGCAGCCGAGAGTACAGCCTCTGCAGTCAGACCCCTGAGATTTGACTTCAGGCCTGCCACTCTGCGATCTTACCCAAGCTACTTAACCTCTCTGTGCCTCTATAAAATAACATAAAACAGGGATTATCAGTCCATTTCATTCCTGGGGTTGTTATGGAGGTTGAATGGTTTCGTAGCTGCAAAGGGCTTAGAACAGAGCCTGGCACATAGCACACTATATGAGCTGGTTCAATCAATACAAACATAAGCAAAAATGACATCAGTAGCATTCAGGGGAGAGTGGAATTCTAGAGGATGAAACAGGAAAACCCAAAAGAAATTCAGTATAGTTCCTATACTTCAGCCCCCCTACATTACACGTTTCAAAATATTCCCACCAGTCAAACCTGGAGGAGACCCTGGAGACTGTTTTGTCAAAGACTCACGGTTTGCAGATGAGAAAACGCAGGTCAGGCGAGGTGAACAGAATAATGGCTCTCCAATATGTCCAAGCCCTAATCCCCAGAACTGATGATTATGTGACCTTACATGGGAAAAGGGACTCTGCTTGTGTGATTAAATTTAAGATTTCGAGTTGGGGTGTTATCTTGGGTTATCTGGGTAGGCCCAATGCTATCACAAGGGTCCTCGTAAGGGAAAGAAGGAGGCAGGAGAGTCAAGGTCGGTGTGATGACAGAAGCAGAGGATGGATTGATGTGGGGCCAACGAGTCAAGGAACCCGTGCATCTGTGGACATGGTGCCCCCTCCATTGATTCGAGCCTTCATTTCCTGCTGATGGTCCCAGAAACCAAATTTGCTACTTTCAGCTGTGTTAAAGTGCCCTCCTCTCCACCCCTGCCTTTAGAGACAAAGCCAGAGATTTACTCTTGGAAGTGGAAACCAGTTAGGAGTGCCAACAGGAAATGAGTGATATTAGCTATCTGGAAATCTTTTCAGGAAAGAACTCACCCTAGATGAGATTCATGAACAAGACTGATGAGATTTGAGAAATGCAGCCCATAGCAGGTAGGTAGTCATCTAGTTATCATGGGTCCTCTGTGGAAAAAATGTAGCGGCAGGGATGGAAAATTGGTAGGAGACAATAGTCAGAGCTTGTGCCTCCGGAACCGGACACGCAGAGGAGGCCTTTTGAGGCTGGGAAACCAGATTTATATATTTGGACAGGAATACCCCTGAGCTGAGAAGAGAAAGTAGTTAGGCTATGGCTGCTGGGGAGAATAAAAGGGTCCATCAGGGATCAAGATAATGGGCACTACTGGACTCGGTAGGTGGGAACATAAATCGACATGAAGTTTCTGGAAGGTCGTTTGTTAGTATGCACCAACAATTCTTCTGCAGGATATTGATCATTGGGGACTACTAAAGGACGTTCAGCTGCTAAGATGTTCATTCTAGCGTTGTTTATAATGGTGAAAATGCTGAACAGTATGGGATTGGTTAAATAAATTATGGTATGGCCACGTAGTAGGACATCTTGCCGGATATTTTAAAAAATGATAACATTAAAGACATGAGATGGGGACGCCTGGGTGGCCCAGTCATTAAGTGTCAGACTTCAGCGCAGGTTGTGGTCTCATGGTTTATGAGTTCGAGCTCCACTCTGTTCTCAGCACAGAGCCTACTTCAGATCCTCTGTCTCCCTCTCTCTGCTCCTCTCTCTCTCAAAAATGAATAAACATTAAAAAATTCTTTTTTTAAATAATAGAGACATGAGATATTAGGGGTGTATGAGTGGCTCTGTAGCTTAAGGGTCCAACTTCGGCTCAGGTCATGATCTCATGGTTGGTGAGTTTAAGCCCTACATTGGGCTTGCTCCTGTCGCCATAGAGCCAGCTTCAGATCCTCTGTCCCTTCTCTCTCTCTGCCCCTCCCCACCCACACTCTCTCTCAAAAATAAACAAACATTTAAAAAAGACGTGAGATGTTAGTACACACCTATAATTGAAAAAAGTGGGTCGTTAAGATATCACGGAAATAGGATCCCATCTTTGTTTGAAAAAATTTTTTTTTCATTTTATTTATTTTAGAGAAAGAGAGAGAGAATATGTTAAGCGGGCTCCATCCTCAGCATGGAGCGCCACTTGGGGCTCGATCCCACAACTCTGGGATCACGACCTGAGCTGAAACCAAGAGTTGGCTGCTCAACGAACTGAGCCACCCAGGCGCCCCCATCTTTGAAGGACAAATACTAAAATGCTACCAATAGTTCCCTCTGGATGAAGGAGTTATGGGAAGTTTTACTATTTTAACTTTTAGTTTATAGAATATTTCTGATATTCAATAATTAGCAAGTATTACCTTTGAAAATAAAGTTATCTATAAAAATTAAAAGTGACCACTTGGTTATACCTAGTTTGTGCCTAGATCTCCCCATATGTTTTCTCACTTATACATTAAAACACTATGAGTTAGGTGTTATTGTGCCCATTTTATTTACAGGGAAACACCAGACACAAGTACTTTAAGCGACTTGCTCAAGGTCACTCAGTTAATAAGTGCTGGACCCATGATTTCAAATCAATTCCTTCGGACTCTAAGGCCACCCTCTTTCTATGACAGCACTTGCATCCCTATAAAGAATCGCCAGTTCCTTCTGTGTTCTTTCTATGCTCTGAGCAACTTTCTGCTTATGTAGTAGCCTTGGGTTGTCTTATTCTCAGGAGAGGGAACAATACTGCCACTGTTGGACTCAAGGAATTGCCTTATAAATGAATACATTCATTTCCTGTTTCATTATTCCCACTCTTGTTATGACTTAGAGTAAATTGGTCCCTCCAGACCTGATCAGGGCTGGGGCAACTGGTAGGTCAAGGCCCAGGGTCCATGCCGCCAGGCTCTGCTACCCTGGCTGCTTTCCTGCTCAGCCTCCTTCATTCTAGCTGTGGGCCATTTGAAATAAGCTGTGACTTCTATAAATACCAGAAGTTGGGTCATCCCCCCTGCATGTATTAACCCAAGTCACTGAAATAAATGCTCAGCTTCCTTCGTGCAAGTCAACCTGGAGAGGGACGTGTCTGAATGGACTCAGTCCACACCACTTAGCACAGTGGAGAAGACACTCTGTCACTACAGAATGTGTCTATGGCTACAGGGAATCAGCCAGGCCCCTCTCCCTGCCAGCAGCTGCCTTTTCTCTTCCCTTACGTCAGACCTGTCCAAGTGGCAGAGAACCGAGCGAGCCACTAGTATTTTCTGAAGACCTCCACTATGTCCCACTATCCAAAATGACTAAAGGGAGGGTGACAGAATCGAGCAACTATTGAGTGCCCACCTGAGATTAGCACTCCGCTCTTTCCAGTACTCATTCATTCAACAACTATACAACCCATTGAATGTCTATGAACTAAGCCTTGTATTGGATGCCACAGAGAGTAAATGGGTAAACAAGGGTATGTAAGGAGCTTCTTACTTGAAGCATAGAATTAAAAAAATATTTTAAAAGTATTATATAGTAAAATTGACTTCTTTTCTTCTGTTGTTTAGTTCTGTGCATTTTAGCACATATAGATTCATGTACCTAGCATCGCAACAGGATGCAGAACGAAGTGTCAGAATTTTATTTTCCATTTGACTGCTGAGGAAATTGAGGTCCAGAGAGTCTGAGCGACACCCCAAGGTCAAACAGCGTGGTCTTAACACAGATGACAGAGGGAAATATAGGTTTTGCTGTAGAGTCAGAGAGAGGCTTCGAAAGTGCTCGGGTTCAGGATTGGTCCTCACAGTGGAAATTCCTTCTCTTTCATGCATGGCCGCAAACTTCTTGGTATCAGTGAAGTCTACTCTGAAGACTTTGAGAAAACCTTCTGGGAATTTAGAATTTAGCGGGGTCCAGTGGTTTACTCTCTCTGATACCTGCCCAGTCTCCAGGGATATAGCTTGTCTGGAATAGCCGACTTTGATTATGAAGCATTCTGACTCATTTTCTTAAAAACATATGAATACATGGTAATCTTTTGCCAATAAAGCCTGGTCATATTCATGACTGTCGATTGACGTACTCAAAATGAAACAATCACTTTTCTGACTCCTCTCTTGGGGAAAATGTGCTTGCCTGCCCTTCTCACAAGCCCACTTTTAACCTGACGTGTTGTTTAATGAGTGCATACTGGAAAATAAACATTTCAGTGTTGTGAAAATTGTAAATTGAAAGTCACTAAAGTTGAGCAAAAGGTTTGAGAGTCTCTTCTAAAGAAAGTCATGCACTTATGACGTCTAACACTTCTATTCCACCACTCAAATCACCCACTGTGGTTGCTGAAAGCACTTTGGGAGGTTTTGAGTGCAGCATCTTAATTTCAGTTTATGTGATTAATAAAAACAAGTGGTTAAAAATGATATTGGAGTGCCTGGGTGGCTCAGTTGGTTAAACAGCAAACTCTTAATTTCTGTTCAGGTTATGATCTCACGGTCATGAGATCGAGCCCCACGTTGGGCTCTGTGCTGGAATCCCTCTCCCTCTACCCTTCTCCAGCCAAAGATATTAAGTGGCCAATAATCTCCCTCCCACCCCCGACCCTAGTCCCTTAGTCTCCTTTTCCAGACCAGTTAATGGTGTATCCTTTTGGAAAGTCACTAAGCGATCAAAGGCATTTTATGTATTATCTATAGACTATGTATTTATGTACTGCCAAAAAGAAATATGCCATCCCATTTTTCCTGACTCTATTCATTCAAGTAATTCAACTGAGGGTGGGCATCAGGGAGTCAAGGACTGATAAAGCAGTTATGACTTTCAAAGAGCTCATAGTAGAGCAGAGGGGAGTTTATGTGTAAACAGGACTGAACACAGAGCTCTTGAACTTGTGGGCCAGATGCCCCTTGGTCTTGTACATTTGTTCTGGAACCATCTACCGCTGGTGCCATCTTGTAGCAGTGGCTAATTTTCCAGATGTAGTTACAGGGGTAGTCCAAGGATTCCTGGGGAAGGGTAAGCTTACCTTCCCAGTGGGGAAAGGAAAATTCTTCTCTTCAAAATCCTCAACAGGACCCCAGACACCCACTCCCACAGCTGGTGACCCCTAGCCCGGAGTAAGCCTCATGAATGCTTTCCTTCCAAAGTGCTTGGAATTCCCACCCTAGCACTGAATTGGAAGGGACTTTAGAGAGTGACCCCATCCAGACTCCCTCTCCCGTACATCCTACCCCATCATAGGGTCTTTTGGCCTTGGTGAAGGTGGAAACATACCAGTGAAAAAATACTCCCTCCCTGGGGCAGCCCACTCAGTGATCACCAAACACAAATGCCCGGAAAGATCTTCCCTATATTAGCTGACACGTGTGGCCCACTGATACCCATCCACTGTTCCCGATGCAGGATTTTCCAACAAGTAGACCAAACACAGCTTATGGAATCAGCAAAGTGGAAGCCCCTGGGAAAAAAATAATGTTTTTCAAAGAATATCGATAATTGATAGGATTAAAAAAAAAAGAGGAAAAAACCACAGAACTTCAGTGGACTTCCTTATACTCGTTTTTAGGATTTACATTGTTTTATTTTGTATCACTTATGGGGATAAGGGTGGGCAAGAAATTCCAGTCTTTAGAGGTTTAAGACATCTAAGGATCTTAAATGGGCTCCATGGTTCTAGGTACTTTGCATTCACCCAAAGGAAGTCTGCTCCTCTGATAGACTTTCAAATACCTGACAACTTCCTCAACTCTCACATTCAACTTTGTTGTAGTTTGTCAGCCTCCAGGAAGCCTTGTCTAAGCAACTGGGAGAGAATTGGGGTTTCCCCCATCTGTATTTGTCTTACTCGGTGTCCTGACCCATGTACATGGAGACAACAATACCCCCTGAGTGGGCGCCCATGTAGCACCCACAGAGTCAGTGACTACTCCTTTACTTCATGACTGAAGCTTGAACATCCACCCACCTGTCCCCAACAGGCTTACATCACCAGTCTGGAGAGATGGGGATCATCCCTTCACCTCCTTACACAGCCCCAGGACAGCCAGGCTCTCCCACGAGGCTCTCTATAGCAGGGCTGTGGAATGGGGCTGAAGTTGAGAGTTGGAGCCCCTCAGCCTGGTAGAAGGAGGGTATAGGAAGGGGTGACTATGCCTCTCTAGCAACCCAGGGGGTCATAAGTATCATGGCTCTTATTACTAAACAGGACATGGCAGAGAGAGGGCTCTAGAGAACAGGGGACCCTGAATGGAACAGGAAGTGGTCACCATGATTCAACCACAGAGCTTTTCCCTGAATGCCATCTGTTAAGAGTGACACAGCTTTTGGGGAAAGTCACTGTGCTGAGTTGGGGGTGTGGGTGGGTGGGGGGATGTTGAAGTTACGGGCTGGTGCTTCCACAGAAACTGGGCAGTGAAACCAGGAAGGAGGGCAGCCTCCTGCAGCACTGGTATCTCCGGGGAGCCATGGCCAGGACGGGTCCCAGCCATGCGGGAAAATGCTTCTCTGTAGAGGGGGACAGCCCCCGGGAGGCAGCATCTCTCTGCCTTCCTGGACTCAGAGTCCCAACTTACTAGAGCTGCCATTTGGACAGGTTACTTTACTTCCCTGAGCCTCTCTTTCTTTATCAATATAATGGGAATAATAATGGAGTCCACTAACAGGGTTGTTGTGAAAATCAAATAAGATGCTATATGATTATCACTTAGAAGAGAGATTGACATAAGGTAGGTGGTAAGAAACAATAGCTTTTATTACTTTGCGTTTATTATAATCAGGGACTCTCAGAGGTAGAAATCTTAGCCTGAATAACCGATTTTAAAGAAAAGAAATCTGAAGTGTCAGGAGGAGCAGTGATGTCTCCAAGGTCTCCCTTAGCTAAGCTGGGGTATATCTGTGCCTAGAACCAAGATCTCCTGCTTCTCAACACCTTTGTCTCTTTCTTTTCCCCTTTCCCCCCCAGTCATCACACCAGTCACTGCATCAACCATGTGATATCAGTTAATTCTCATATAAGGTAGGCAAAATTGATCCATCTTTCAGATACCATGTCATTCAGAATGCTTCTATCCATCTTTTTATCAACTTCTTTAGAACTCAGCCTTCATCCCTCCCGTTTCCAGGAAGTCCTCCTGGATTGAACCGCCCCTAGAACTCTAATCCCTCTTAGACACTGTCCTCTTAGGGATTAGTGGACAGCCTGATGTAGCAAGTATTTCTGCAACCATCAATAATCAACGCAAACATATGAGGGAAGAGGACAATGTCGGTCAAAGAGGGGTCTTTCAAATCATAACTTAAAAAATTATTTAAAATAGTTTTATATTAGGGGTGTCTGGGTGGTGCAGTTGGTTGAACATCCGACTCTTGATTTTGGCTCAGCTCACGATCCCTGAGTCGTGGGATAGATCGCATGTTGGGCTCTGTGCTGAGCATGGATCCTGCTTAAGATTCTCTCTCTTCCCTCTGCCCTTCCCCGTATCATGCTCGCTCTCTCTATAAAATAAAAAAATAACAAAATAAAAATACTTTTATAATAAACATAAAGTAAAATAGTCACCTGTTTTTTCTTTTTTGTTTTCTTTTAGTATTTATTTTATGCCAGGCTTTTTTTCTGGGTGATTTGCAGGGAAAATCTTTTTTTTTTTAAAGTTTCTTTCTTTTTATATTGAGAGAGACAGAGAGAGAGAGCGTGAGGGAGGGGCAGAGAGAGAGGGAGAGAGAGAATCCCAAGCAGGTTCCGTGGTATCAACTCAGAGTTTGAACCCACAAACCATGAGATTACAACTGGAGCCAAAATCTAGAGTTAGGTGTTTAACCGACTGAGCTACCCGGGCGCTCCTGATTCACAGAGAGTATCTTTAAATATGCACTTAGAGTATTCTCAGCAAGCAGGGAGGAATACTTAGCAGCTTCCATTCTTCCGGGGCTTTCCCTGGCTTTTGGCAGCTCACCCAAGGCAGTAGCAGCTTGAGGGCACAGCCTCCACTCCCAGGAGAGGTCTAGTCTCAGAGAAAGCCACAGAGTACCAGCATGGGGGACAAGGACTAAACGGGGGACAAATACCCCAGTATACCTGAGGACGATGAAACATATTCATTGTGGTTTTAAACATATTTCTGAGAGGAGACTTGCCTTGCCTGGTTTGGGTCTGATCCTCTCAGTTTCGGTGTTGGGCTGAGGGTAGCTCGCCAGGTCTGGGGTATGAAGTCTAAGATCCTTAGGGCACATTCTCAGCCTGGTGGGAGAATCGCTCCCTCCTCTATGCCTAATCTCTAAGACCTGGTCACTCTCCACTCCTTCCCCTGGCTCCTGACCCCATCTCTCCTACACCAACAAAGTTTGTTGCAATTTCCCTCATCAAACCTTGTACATCTTATACAACCAGATGAATCAGAAGAATGTATACAATCGAATACATCTGGACTTCTGTATGTTTCCTTCCCTGCCTGGAACACTCTTCTTTCATGCCCTGCTTGCTGTCTGAGGACATTCCTGGGGAATTAATTACTCCATTTGGGACTGTCTCCCTGGACAAAACTGTGGGTTCCTCAAAACAGAAACTGGGATTTAGTCTTAATTATTTATAAGAATAGGCTTCAGGCCTATGGGCCACAGTTTGCCAATTTGATTTTTTTAAATATTGCATTACAATATTATTTATCTTGGGGCGCCTGAGTGGCTAGGTCAGTCAAGCATCTGACTCTTTACTTCGGCTGAGGTCATGATCTCAGTGTTTGTGAGTTCGAGCCCCGAGTCAGGCTCTGGGCTGACAGCGCGGAC